>JAYESA010000006.1:137725446-138929337 GCA_036927795.1 Iris macrosiphon
TATTTATCATTTACTAAGTTAATGTTTTGTTCAACCATTTATTCCCTTCTCTAAAATATTAAATGGCTAATATTCTAGTTATTAGACTTTTGAATAAATTATTCAACTTAAATTTTCCTTCTTTTGATAACAAAATACACATAAATCCTTCTATTATGCTACTATATGCTTAATTCTCTTATACTCCAATTACCATGCACATGAGAGTACATTAGTGGTTCGATCATTAATGGTTTATAAAACTTGTTATCATGAAGGAAGCTTGGCACGAATTCCTGTGAGCAAAACTATTGTCCATATCCATATTCTTCACAACAATACGTATTTATATATAGTGGTCAGTGATTTGTATACTCTTTTTATGGTTTCCTTTCTTCTCACTTTTATTACTTATTTATTGACTTTGCATCATTTCGTTAGCTAAAGATTCTTTCTAAGCTACTCAAACCTTTCTCCTCAAAGTATGTGTGTGTGTGTGTGTGTATGTGTATATCAGCTTCTTCTTCTACTTCTTCTGTTATTATGTTGTTTTAGCTAAAGAGGAGGAAGAGGGGAAGTTACCTAGCCTCGAAAGACTGTAGGTGAGCGCTTGGGAGGCAGTCGGACTGTGCAATTAGACTTTTGTGGCGCTAGATTAAGGTGCTGCTCGCCAGGGACCCAAGGGTAATGGAGGCAGCGTTGGTCGGACTCACACTTCCAGCCATTGTTGAAGAGGAGCCGATACGAGTGACAGTCAGAGTGGGTTTCTCCATGAAATAAAAGTGAGCGGGATTGTGGGTGATGTTTAATGTAGACTTTCTAGGCTTGCTTTGGGATGGAAAAAAGTTGGGAAAATATATATCTATTTATTGGTAAATTCTAGTGGTGGGTATATGATCATGATTTATCTAGAGAAATGGAGGATTGGAATTATTTTTAGTTTTTTCTTTTCAGAGGGATGAGATGTATCTAATCCAATGTCGAGTTTCAAAATTTAGGAACTCTTTATCACGTCCCGGTCCCGCAGGGTCTTCCGACCGACGCCCCCGCCGGGCGCACATCACCGTGCCTCGGCGCTCCCGCGAGGCGTATAGTCGTTTTCTACCGGGACGTGATGTCGTACGAGCTTGGGGTTGCACCTGCACAAGGCAACATCGTTAAAGTTTGGCTATCATCGCATCTATCGAGTAAGCAGCGGAGGGACATTGTTGCAAGCATTTATCCATCTGAGTATATGGGGCAAATCGAGGCACAGGGTTCTCTGAATACAATGCATCATTCCATACATTATGCCCCTTTATACGAAAGCAACTCAAAGCAATCGATACGGCTCAAGGCATCGAAACAAGATTTTCGGATCTTGGGGATGAGGCACGCCTATCGCTTCCTCGGACGATCCAGCACCTGCGAACAATCAAACTGTTGGTGGGTCAGCACTTTGGAGAAAGTACCGATGAGTCTAAAACAACTAAACATAAGCAATATTCACTAAAACCAACACTAAGTAATTATGTTATAAAATATTACATTACTAGTGATCTTTCTAGTTTTACCTATGTTCGTTACATGCAGCACAAGAACGGAGTCATATTATTTCTCTTTGGAAACATCTTTGAAAACGGAGTTCATATTCGATATAAACAAGCAGACAAGACAAGCAGTTCATATACGATAAGCAGATTCATATACTATCTTTGGTGGGCGGCGTATCTCGTGAAATCATATGCATTTTTTTAAAGACTCTAAGCAAGCATCTAGTGGACTATCATCTTAGCATCTCTCTCTTAGCATCTCTATCTTTCTCTTATTTGTAACATCTTATCGTATGAACGAGATCGAAGCATATACGGAAATAAGACTTCTCTACACAAGCATTTAATACAGAAGAGCATAATCAATAGCATGCATATCACTTATTCAGTAATTCTTACCCTTTTGCCAAGCGGTTATCCCTGCTGCAGACATACGAGTTAGAAACATATGCATATAAGAATAAGGCTCTCTTTCCCTGTCCGTCTCTGCATCAAACAGTTAGGTATGCAAGAAGGCTAGCCTAGCATGCGTCCTAACTATATGATGGCCCCTGAGACTCCTTCCTTAAGATTAGCAGCGGTGTTATCACGTTCTAGCACTGCACTATGTATACTCGCTCATAATACATAGCTGCTTTGACACGTGAACCATCTATCTAATAGACATGAATACGCCCTGATCGCGAGGACTTCTTTGCCTCAGGTATTCCTCTAATCCCCCCCAGGGTGAATGGTCCCCAACGCCCCGAAAAACCGTTCGTGGGATCTTCCCTTATGCACAAGTTGTCTAAGACCAATGCATGAATGCAGCTCTATCAGATAAACTCTATATGGATGCAGCAGTTCTATAACAAGCACATATTCAATCTCTACTCTTTCTCTATCTCTGTCTCTGTGCGGTCAGGCCGCTATTTCTATCTCTTATGCAGACTGGCTGCCACATTCTCTGATTTCGTTCAAGCATTTCGATAACTTCTATAGAAACATATAACAATCTCTATATAAGCAAGCAAGCATGTAAACAGTTCTTTATCTCTTTAACTAAGCATGCAGTTCTACTCTTTCATTTAGCATATACGAAGGAAACATATGAACTTCTATTACTCTTGTCTATTACCATGGCAGCAGTTTGATCGATAGCGGTGTCCATGTAGCTAAGCATGCACATTTTTATCTCTTATTAGTATAGCAATAGTTCTATCTCTTTCTCTTTAGACAAGTATTTCAAGTTCTCTAGTTAGGCAAGCAGGCAAGCATATTCGTTTCAATGACAAGCTATGTGAGTTCTCTTATTAAGCATGCATAGGCAGGTTCTATCATTCTTCTTATGAAACTATCTTCTTAAGCAAACAAGCATTCAAAAACTCAGATTAATTATTAAGGCATGCAAGAATCAGAGAATAAAGTTCTGCCCACTCACCTTGATCAGTCATTTCCTGCTTCAACAAGGAGCTCTTAAGGAAGATATTCTTTTTGAGTCAGCAAATCGATATCTCTTGTACATAGTGCCGACGTGGAGCGGGGCACTACATACTTACCCACCAACAAAAAGTTTTATCCTCAAAACTTCAATAAAAAACTTTCGATATCCTGAGCAGCAATAGTCCTCATCCCTCACCATCCTCAATCGAAAACTCTAGCAATCTCTAATAAGCACGAAATCATAACTCTAAGCAACAAATCAAATACAGAAAAATTTTGCAGAACTTTGAGAATATCTATGGACTTATTGTATGAAACGCTCTATTGTAATACAATATCGAGCACATCTCAGAGTCGAAGGCAACGGAATAGGCAAAGAATTGAATCGCTCTGATACCATTATGTCACGCCCCGGTCCCGTAGGGTCTCCCGATCGACGCCCCCGCCGGGCATGCATCACCGCGCCTCGGTGCTCCCGCGGGACGTATAGTCGCTTGCTACCGAGACGTCATGCCGTGCGAGCCTGGGGTTGCGCCCGCATAAGGCAACATCGTTAAAGTTTGGCTATCATCGCATCTATCGAGTAAGCAGCAAAAGAACATTGTTGCAAGCATTTATCTATCTGAGTATACGGGGCAAATTGGGGCACAGGGTTCTCTGAATACAATGGCATCATTCCATACATTATGCCCCTTTATACGAAAGCAGCTCAAAGCAATCGATACGGCTCAAGGCATCGATACAAGATTTCCGGGTCTTGGGGATGAGGCACGCCTATCGCTTCCTCGGACGATCCAACACCTGCGAACAAGCAAACTGTTGGTGGGTCAGCACTTTGGAGAAAGTACTGGTGAGTCTAAGACAACTGAACAGAAGAAACATTCACTAAAACCAACACTAAGTAATTATGTTATAAAATATTACATTACTAGTGATCTTTCTAGTTTTACCTATGTTCGTTACATACAGCACAAGAGCAGAGTCATATTACTTCTCTTTGGAAGCATCTTTGAAAATCGAGTTCATATTCGATATAAGCAAGCAGGCAAGACAAGCAGTTCATATACGATAAGCAGATTCATATACTATCTCTGGTGCACGGCGTATCTCGTGAAATCATATGCATTTCTTTAAAGACTCTAAGCAAGCATCTAGTGGACTATCATCTTAGTATCTCTATCTTTCTCTTATTTGCAACATCTTATCGTATGAACGAGATCGAAGCATATATGGAAATAAGACTTCTCTACACAAGCATTTAATACAGAAGAGCATAATCAATAGCATGCATATCACTTATTCAGTGATTCTTACCCTTTCGCTGAGCGGTTATCCCTGCAGCAGACATACAAGTTAGAAACATATGCATATAAGAATAAGGCTCTCTTTCCCTATTCGTCTCTGCATCAAATAGTTAGATATGCAAGAAGGCTATCCTAGCATGCGCCCTAACTATATGATGGCCCCTGAGTCTCCTTCCTTAAGATTAGCAGCGGTGTTATCACGTTCTAGCACTGCACTATATATACTCACTCATAATACATAGCTGCTTTGACACGTGAACCATCTATCTAATAGACATGAATACGCCCTGATCGCGAGGACTTCTTTGCCTCAGGTATTCCTCTAATCCCCCCAGGGTGAATGGTCCCCAACGCCCCGAAAAACCGTTCGTGGGATCTTCCCTTATGCACAAGTTGTCTAAGACCAATTAATGAATGCAACTCTATCAGATAAACTCTATATGGATGCAGCAGTTCTATAACAAGCACATATTCAATCTCTACTCTTTCTCTATCTCTGTCTCTGTGCGGTCAGGCTGCTATTTCTATCTCATAATCCGTTCATGAAGTTTATTGATAAGCATAATGTACCAAGTCTATTCTCTTTTATCTTGGTTTCTTTTAGTTATTACTTGGTATCGTTTGATCGGGGCAAAGAAGAGTTCAAGCTTTTAGGGTGTGAAGCTTGGAAGCAGGGCTAGCTAATCGGGTTGGTAGCCACTCACTTAGATTGTTTGAAGGGAGAAGGAAAGAGGCGCTTCACGACTCCGCTCGCAAGCCGCCTACTGCTCGTTCACCTGCACACGAATAGCTCGATCAATACTCCTTCCACTCTTTCCAATCTCGGAATTGAAGTGCAGTTCAATGAACGAAAACAATGAAAACCATCGAAACCGTTCAAGAAAAACAAGCAAATCCTAAAACCAACTCAAAGCACGAAAGCAACAAGCGACATCGAAAACCGAGGCAATAAAAGATAGCAGCGGAGAGGTCCCTCCTGACTCTGCCGCTAAGTCGATCCCGGGGGCACGGTCCACTGAATATGGGAATCGATTCCGAAGAAACAAATCCATAACGAGGACGAGTTCTTAATTCAATCTATCCCGATCGAACGATACCGTCTTGTGTTTCTTAGCCGCGCTCTCCGCACCGGGAGAACGGGGCGCTACAGCCTGGTAGCTGTTGTTGTAAGCAAACTCTACCAAATGGAGATGGTCCTCCCAAGAACCCCCAAAATCTAGTACACAAGTGCGCAACATATCCTCGAGAGTCTGAATAGTCCTCTCTGACTGCCCATATGTCTGGGGATGATATGCAGTACTGAACTTGAGCTGAGTGCCCAAACTCTCCTGCAAACTCCTCTAAGAAATGAGAAGTGAAACGACTATCCCGATCCGAGACTATGCTGACGGAAACTCCATGTATCCTAACGATCTGCCTCACATACATCTATGCCAGCTTCTCCGTAGATAAACCCACCTTGAAAGGCAAAAAGTAGGCCGACTTGGTCAACCTATCAATAATGACCCAAATTGCGTCTTTTCCTCCTGGAGATCGTGGAAGTCCGGACACAAAATCCATAGTAATGTGCTCCCACTTCCACTCTGGAATGGGTAATGGCTGAAGTAAACCTCCTGGCCTCTGCCTCTCAGCTTTCACCTGCTGGCACACTAAGCATCTGGATACAAACGTGCCACTTCCCTCTTTATGCCATACTACCACACACACTCTCGCATACCCCGATACATCTTGTTGGCACATGGATGTATGGAATACTGAGATCGATGCGCTTCCTGCAATACCTCCTCACGCAGCTCCCCACTAGGCACACACAACCTAACTCCATGCCTTAAAGATCCATCCTCAGCAATGGTGAAATCATCCTCCAATCATGCTCTCACCTTAGCTCTGATGCTCCTCAGAGATACATCCTCATACTGTGCTGCCTTGATCTTGTCCATCAAATCTGAATGTATCTGCAATTGTCACGTCCCAGTCCCAAAATACGTAGGACTAGGAACACGTAAGTATGCCAGCCGTATGTATATGGCAACTCCAATATATGGATACCATAATACACACGTACGCTGTAATATGAATAATACTCATATGTGGTATATATTTATTGTCACAAGTCACAGAATACTAATCTCATCCACACAACAAGTCACAGAAAGGAAATAACTAAACTAGAATAAAGAATCTGAATAATCCAACAATGATAGTCGGGTGGAGACAAATCCACTACCAATGACTACATCAAAACTAAATGAGAGAGAAGAGTAAAATCACCAATATAAAATAAGGTGAGGATAGAAGTGTCAGCTAAAAGATCCATCGCTAGAGATAATCAATGGTGCTCGGTGGGAAGATCTCCTCGGCAGAAAGTAATGCGTCCGGTCCTGGTCCGTACTCCTATGGATACTCCTACGGATACTCCTGGTCGTCTAACCTGGCAAGGGACCAGGTCCTCAGAGGGACGTAACAAGATACATAGAAGCAAGCCAATTTAAATACAGTAAACATGTATAATATTTAAAAATATATAAGTACGCTGTACAAGACAATCTATATGAATGCAAATGAGGACAACTTTTCAACGTATGGGCAAAGGTAGGCTACTCGATCTACCTCACAACTCACACACCCGTCAATGGACATCAGAAATTGACATACCGCGGGGGTAGCGACCAGCGAGACTCCAGAAATCGATATACCGCGGGGGTAGCGACCAGCGCGACACACGCCCGTAGTGCGAGCTATATACTACGGTTTACCAGAGTGGTTAAAAGCCCATACGCCTAATGATTGTCCTCTCATGATACTAAGTGTCAAGTGTGTGTCAATATATCTAATATATAGTAATGACTGAAAGGAACTACACATGCAATAAATAAACAAAAATGCAATAAATATACATAAATATACTAAGCATGCAAAATACTGTAAGCAATTTGGCAAGGTATCTTGCCTGGTCTGAAAAGGATGAAGTCCCAACTCAAGGCGTCGTCCGATCTACCCGTCACATAAATTAAACAAGTTAGGTTACAAAAGTGGGTGAATAGGTTCCTCCATTATAATCTATTTTAATTATGAATAAAATAACCTAAAATAGTATTTTAATCTTATTATAATCTGATTTTATTGTTAGACTCTAATTTTGGTCCAAATAAAGTCAACTTTATGGATTTGTGATCCGTAGTACGCAAATCGAGGCGATCCGTTGACCAAAAAGTCAACCAACTCAAATCCTAGATTTGTGTGTGGAATCCTATAGATTTCAACGCTACATGAATGCTGGAATCGACAGTTTCATAAAATCACAAGTTGGTAAAGAGTTATGGCCACAAGGGCGCACAGATGACAGTTTTCGGTAATTTCTTATTTACGTCTACGTTGCACAAATTTTACAGTAAATTAAACTTGCATATTAAATTCTGGAAAAATAATTTTATGTAATTTCATCATGTCAGATTTTTGAAACTTCAAACGGCTCGTAATTTCGAGTTCGAGATCTCCCGAAATCTTGAAAATATGAAAACGCGTCTGATTTCGGACATCTGGCACTTTCAGAATATTCTGGAAAAATAGGTTCTGAAATTACTAAAATTATTTATATATTCAGGAAACTAACCTTAATATGGTTCTAACCAAAAAACTGGAGCGCGTTTGGAGTCCGGAGCTAGGAGATATCGTCTTTTAGAAAATGAGGCTGAATTTATGACGAATTTTGACTATTTTTGGACGAAAAAGAGAGGAGTTTTGGGAAGAAAAATATGAAAGAAGAGTTTATTTCATAAGTCTAATAGGTATTTATAATAGTGTAGACTATTTAATTTAATACGAGTAGGATTGGCTAATTTGGATATGATTAGGATCAGTTTAAATAAAGATAGGATATGCATGAAGTTATTTTCCTAGTAGGCTCAGGATTTGAATTAATTTAAAATATAGTTTAAATTTATCTCAATAATTTATAATATTAAATAGAATTAAAGATAATACAAATAATTTATATATAATCTTATTAATATCTATTAACACTAAATTAGCATCTATCTAATATTAAGACTATATATATCCAAATAAATCCTAAATAAATTTAAAAATCTAAATAAATTTCTTAAAATTCTAAATAAATTACAAAAAAATATAATTAAATATTTTAACCTAAAATAAATATTTGGTAGGAACAATATACAAGTATGGTCCCATAGTAACTCATGAAAGGCCTAGAAATTTACGTTCCCTATTTTTTTAATTACCTAAAAATTCTAGAAAAATCTCCAAAAATCTAAAATAGCCTAAAAATAATTCTAAATAAATATTTACATAAGTAAATATACTAAAAATTTATTTTCTAATTAATTAAGAGAATTCTTTAAATTAATTTAATATTTAAAATAATCTATAATAAATATAATAATATAAAATATACACAAAATATATATTTTGGGTGAGGGGGTTTACAGCAATCCCCACATCTGCATAGCACAACCAGGAACTATTACCTCGATGCCCAAGCTCTCCAAGTCCTCCAGCAAATATCGATCCTGCGTCAAGAACATAGCTACCGGATACCTACTCAAAGCATCGGCAACTACATTAGCTATCCCAGGATGATATTGCAAAGATATATCAAAATCCTTCATCAGTTCCAACCACCGACGCTGCCTCATGTTCAACTCCTTCTGCGTGAAAACGTACTTCAAGCTCTTATGGTCTGTGAAGATCTCCACACGCTCTCCGTACAAATAATGTTTCCACAACTTCAGGGCGAAGATGACTGCTGCCAACTCCAAATCATGGGTTGGATAGTTCTTCTCATGATGACGCAATTGTCTGGATGCATAGTCAATCACTTTCCCATTCTGCTGAAGAACACAACCCAAACCTTTCCCCGATGCATCATTATAAATAGTGAAACCTCCAGACCCTGATGTCAACGTCAAAATAGGAGCAGACGTCAACCTCTTCTTCAACTCCTCAAAAGCAACCTGGCAATCCTCCGTCCAAACAAACTCTATATCCTTCCTGGTGAGTCTGGTCATCGGCTCGGCAATCCTCGAAAAATTCTGCACAAAATTCTGCACAAACTAAAATACCTTTCCTAGAAAATGTGGTAGTGACAGACATTGTGGGGTTACGGACCCAGAACCACTGTTGTCTACTTTGTTTTGTATGTAGAACAAGTCCTGTGGGAGGATGGGTTAGACGCCTTTATAAGTTCTCATGCATTTTGAATGTCTAGTGTGCTTTACAGGAAGCACGGTAGTACAATACTACAAAGGAGCATAAGGACTCCATGCTACAGTGGATGACACCACGATGAGGTTCCTCGATAAAATAATGCCTCGGCCTCGCGAGCCATGTCACAGCAATGTAGCACCTCACATAGGCAGGTAGCCTAATGTTGTAGATTGAAGAGTGGTAGGAAGCACTACAAAGTGGTCAGTAACCTCATGTTACAGTGGTGTGACACCACCAAGACGTAAAAGATGTAAATCCTTGGCTACGCGAGCTATGTCACAGCGGCGTAACACCGCAAGGAAGCGCAAGACTTCATGCTGGGTAGTTTGGCACTACAAAGAGGCTGGGACCTCATGCTACAGTAGATGACACCACGATGAGGTGGAGCCTCGGCTTTAGGCCATGTCATAGCGACGTAGCACCACAAGGAGGTGCAAGGCTTCATGCCATGACTCTTTAAAAGAACTCACCTAGAATGTATGGAAAGAGATATATGCCATCTCTTGAGGGTAAGCTTGTAAACGCCCAATATACATACACCGAAACCAGGCGTGCATATGGTCTTTAATGTGCAACTAGAAGCACAGCTGATGGCATTGTGTGAGTGAAAAGAATTGCAACTATGGTGCAGAATTCAAGGCTTACTCCATTCTTGTGTCATATTGTTATTTGACCCATGCGGGAAGATTTAAGTCGAAGCGACATCTATCCTAATGTATGATGAGCAGTCACTGTGGGGAACGCTCAACTCATATATTGAGATTTGTAGGGGATTATTGGTGTTTTTGCCTTTGGACTAGTAAAGATAGTCCCGCATTGGCTACACCACCAAGTAGGTATCTCAATATAATGCTTTGCTTGTGTTGAGGTGTGCACATGGGGTATGGTGGGGCATATGGGTGTCATGTGGGGGTATTTTCCTAGGAGAAAAAATGATTAATTCCTCAATGAAAGTATTTATGCTTTTTGTTATTCTTTTAAAAAAAATCTTAGGAGCTAAGCCCCTTAGCGACTCAGACTCGGACTCAGGCTCAAGGACGCAAAGTGGCGCTTTGTTGGCGCATTTTGCACTTATCACGCCAGCATCGATGCATGGCGCTTGTGCACATTAGTTGCGCTCGTGCGCTCATTTTATGCGTGAGTTACATGTGTTGTTGCTAGCGCGAGCGCATGAGCCGGGCGCTGCGTGGGCGGGTGCGCAGTCGATGCGTTGCCATGCGTGACTGTGCGCTGGGCCGCTGCACTGCTTTGCGCAGACATCAAGTTTCGAGATAAACTCTGTTATGGAAAGATTAAGTCTTTAATTCATATCCATTTTTTCTGGGATTTGAATTAAATTCGTTCATATTTTCCAATAACAATAGGCGGCCAGGTTCCTCTATAAATACTCTCTTCGTAGCCCTCTTTCAGAACTTACTTCAAAAAAGGAGAGAGATGAATAGAGGTTCAGCTGTTGCGCCATTGGAGTCCAGGAGTTCGTGCGAGTCCAGGAAGGAGGTGACGCGAGCGTTCCAGAAGTTCTTCGAGAACTTGCTAGTTCCAGAGAGCAGATCGTGTGGGGCGAATCTTGCTATGAGAAACGGTGATCTTCATCACCCTAGCAAGCAGAGATCTATCTTCTCATTTCTCTTCTCTTCTCTTCTCTTCTAGTTGTAATTTGTTATGTCTGTCTGCAACTGCGATTGCAAGGAAGAACATAGATATTTTCTGATTATTCTATTCTTTTGCAAGTTGTAATCAGATATATATTTGATATAGTTGTTCGTTGGAATCGAGTTCATCAGAGGGCAAACTTGTTTGTTGAAGCCTCTGTGTCTCGAGTACAACTTCTAGATCAAATAGAGGGCAGACTGTAAAGTTTGCCTGAAGCTCTGTTTGAGGTCCGTTCCCTCATTTTTGATTAAGCCCCGACACTAACAATATTGTAAACTCCCTCGACCAGATTTCAGTAATTTAGGATTAGTTTAGACTAATTAGAATTATTGTAACTTTTTAAAAATTTATTTATTATATATTCTATTGATTGTGCAACTGTTCTTTACACAATTAATTAGGGCATCACACTAGCTGTTAACCCTAAACCAATTTTACATCCCTGCCCTGGACTTGCTAGACTACTTTTTCTGTATTTTTAGCAACTTCCAGAAACCTTGTTTGGTGCTTCGTTTTAGTCGCACAAATATCGTTACAGACGTACGTATTTATTCCCTATTTAAATTTCTGCTCTTTACCCACCTCTGTACCCTAGAGAATTGAGGACCAATAGACACCTGTTTTACCCAACCAAAAATACGATAATATTCTACTCTAATTGTATTACAATTATCGTATTGACACCGTAGAAAAATTATGACCCTAATAGCCTCTAAATAATTAGTGAACACCGTGCGCAGTATTTATTAAATAATAAATACGGTGACCCGTATCACCAAAGAAATCAGACCCTGCCTCTGCCCAGACTCACCCCACACTGTCCAAAACATTTTCCCCAGCTATTTCCCCCATTTTTGTACAATTCAGTATTTCGGGGAAACAGTATTTAAAATCAGGTAAATTACGAAATTACGCAAAACACAAATTTTAGGCTTTTATGCAATTTATAAAAAAGTTAGGGGTTTTTATGCAAATTGCATGCAAGGTGGCATAATCCTATTGGCTAGACAATAGGTGTGTGGAACCCACCCTAAATATCCAGAAAAATCCTGTAAAAATATCCCAAAATACCAAAAATACCTAAATACCCCTAAAGTTGCAAATAATTACAACATTGCCATTCACCCAAACCCTATATAAACCCCTACCCTCTCCCCTTTCAAACTCCACAGCTCTCCCCTCCGACCACCGCCGGCCACCCAACTCCGGCCAACCCTCCGCCCTGACCCCCTCTTCCCTCCGGCCAAGCCCCACCGCCTGCACCACCCTGCTCCGCCGGCCAGAGCCCCCGCAACCTCCCCACTCCCTCACTGCCCACAGCAGCCACCACCACCCGAGCCACCCCCCGCGCCACCCTCCGCCACCGTCCACCACCACCACCCTCACCACTCGACTCGCCACCCTCCTCTCCACTTGACCACCAACCCTCACCGCCCCACGACCCTTCCTCCGCCGGCTAGAGCCCCCGCAGCCCCTCGGCTCTCCCTAACCCTAACTACCACCCTCCACCTCCGACGGCCTCCAGCCACCGCCACCGCCGTCGTGGACCTCCGCCACCATCTCCAACCTGACCGCCACCCTCCCCTCTGTCGAACCCGCCGCCTGCCCGGCCACCTCCGCCACTCCTCCGCCGCCGGCAGCCCCCGCACTCAGCTGCTGCTGCTGCTGCTGCTGCTGCTGCTAGCAGCTACTACTGCTGTTCCTGCTCCTCCGGCCATCTCCGCCGTCGTCCTCCCGCCATCGACGACCCCTAGGGCCCACCTGTCAGAGGGTATAACCCTAAACCCTAGTGTATATATATATTTATATATAATTACTTATATGTATTACTATATGTATATATATGTATATATATATGCATATATATATGTATATTAATATGTATATATGTATATTTATATATATATGTTATATACTATTATTTACAGTATATTATACTGTATATTTTATATATATATATATATATATATATATATATATATATATATATATATGTATATATATATATATATATATATATATATATATATATATATATATATATATATATATATATATATATATATATATTCTATACATATATATTTATATATGTAAATATGTATATATGTATATGTATATACATCTATGTATATTTATATATACTATATAATATTATGTAATAATAATTAATATGTATACATGAATTTTAATTCTGTTTTGCTTATATATATATATATATGTAATATATATAAATATATGTATTCATATATTTATATAAATGTTATGTATATTTATATGTATATATATAACATATTATATATATGTTATATTACTACTACTATATTTATAGTATATATTATATAGTATATATGTATACTATACATTTTTTCTTTTATTTATTTTTCTGCACTTATTATATTTCCTGCACTTATTATATATATGTATATATATATATATATATATATATATATATATATATATATATATATATATATATATATATATATATATATATATATATATATATATATATCTATATATATATATATATATATATATATATATTATCTATATGTAATATATTATATTCAGCTGGCTAATACAGCTTATACATATATTTTCAATTCTTGCAATGTCATTTCAATTAATTACATATATCTATATATATATGATATTATATATTATACTGTGCTGGATATTACAGCCTATTTATATATGCATATTTAAAATTCTGTACTGTCATTTCAATTTAATTATATATATCAGTGGATATACCCTGATTATTATATTATTATAAATCAGAGGATACACCCTGATAATATTATATTATATTATTATATATATAGCAGTGGATATACCCTGCTACTATTATAATATACCTGCATTTTCTGTTCTTTATATGCCATATATACTACTATATATATTATATCTATATATATACATACTATATATCTATATTATATATGTGTATATAAGTATAAATATATACTTTATATTACAGCCATGATATTCACGAACCCTGTCTGTTTTAACAGAAACCACCTTCAGCACAGCCAGTGACCCCCTGTCACCAGCAACCTCAAACCTGACTGTGAGAACAGGTTACCAACACTATCAGGGAGTAGGCAAGTATACCTTGCCAAGTTAATGTTCAAATTCAATTATTGATATCTGCTTTGTTCTTGAATTTCTTATACCATGATTACCTGAGACTGCCTTGGGTACAGTCAGCTGATATATTGACATTTAACATAATATTACAGACTCACCAACAACTGTGAGAGTATCCTGATATTCTCCTAGACCCTATCACGGGAACACGCAACATGGTTGCAATGCATATTGGGATGCGAGCTGCGTAGTTGATTAGCTACCAGTACGTGTGACCCGCATCACGGATTAGAATAACTCAGGAAAAGTACGACTTGACATTTAGTTTCATTGGGATGGGAAAGATAACTAGTAGACGTATGGGACACCCCCTCCATATATGATTTATACCTTCGTACCATGCTCCTCGGAGATAGTCGATTGCAGAGCTACCCGTGAGTCCGGGGGCATACGACACATATACTAGCCAGTCACCACGATTGGTGAATTACGTCAGCGTATGTCTAGCCATACATTCCCATGCGTACTACAAGGTCTTTACTTGCATTTCACTTAGATGGTTAGCACCCTGTATTTATTTTCTTTATTCAGTATTTACATACATGGCATGTCATTTTCTGTATCTTGTTACGTCCCACTGAGGACCTGGTTCCCTGCCAGATCTAGACGAGGCTTTCTACCCCACTGTGTACGGCCCTGATCAGGAGGCTAGATGTGCTACCGAAGAGGAGCTCGAGGAGACCCCCTCAGAGTATGCTTGACCTTAGAGGCCTGCCACCTGGAGATGGAGATGTTTTCATCAGATAGACACTGCTTAGTCTATCTGATTTTTCTGCGCTATTATCAGATGTTGTAGTAGACTTGTATTCTCACCAGTTGTGTACTATATCAGACTCAGTTATATATATATATTCAGCACTTGCTTTTCTGGCATTTTGTTGTGGATGAGATAGATATACCTGTTTTGTACTTATAGTATTTTAGGACAGCGTAGCACATCCCTTTGGGTCCATCAAAGTGGATTAAGCCCTTAGTGACGTGTCAGCTGGCCAGTGACACGTGGCCTAGTTCCTGACATTTTGGGACTGGGGCGTGACACGGTTTTAGTGGTGGCCCATGCAGGTCCAGTTTTTATTGCTAGAGGTATGATGACATGCCCAGCAAGCCTGCAATAGGATAGGAATATTAGGTCTCATCCACACTGACACCATCTTTAAAATATTTTTTTATTTGCATCCTGCTTGGTTATCATTCATTATCTCCTTTTTGTTTTCTAATTATTCTATTTTCCTCAGAAATATGGACATACCCGGGAACCCTGCGAATAATGGGGCTGACCAAGCAACAGACCCTTCGCCAAGTGTCCAAGGAACCCCGTCCAATCATCAGAACTCTGGCCAGGAGACAACACCAACACCGCAGGCGGAGACACCTTTGCCTCCACCTCCAGCCTTTCCTATCCTGATACCACCACTTGAGGGTCAACCTCAAATATTGCAATTCCTCCAAGCGATGATGCAGACTCAGTGGCAACAGACTGAGGCCATGAGACAGTCTCAGTGGCAACAGACTGAGGCTCTGCGACAAACTTTGATGACGGCTTTGGAGAGAGCTACTACTCCGGCACCAGCACCTGTCCAACCAGCGGGCACAGTTCGAGGCTTCCGCCAGATGAGCCCGAGGAACTTCAAAGGCAGCGAAACTCCCGAGGAGATCTCCGACTGGATCTCCAATACTGAAATGCTGCTGGAAGGATCGCAACTCACTCCCGACCTATGGATGACCGCTGTGAGGGCCCAACTTCTCGGCAACGCCTATCACTGGTGGGAATCCATAGAGCGCAGCGTCGGCAAGGATCAGACTTGGCAACAATTCTTGGAGCACTTCAACGCCAAGTACTTTCCAACGACAGTCCAGAATGCTTTATATTCCCAGTTCCTGTACCTGGAGCAAGGAAACATGACTGTTGACGCCTACGACGCGGAGTTCAGCCGACTGAGTCGTTTCGGTGCTGTTCTGATACCAAACGAGTTGGAGAAGGCTAGAAGATTCTACCATGGCCTTAACTACGAGCTCCAGAGGTACACCACAACGCAGTCAAGGATCTCCTACAACGAGGTTCTTACAGAAGCGAGAGAGCATGAAGCAATTGGCCGAGGAGCCAGACGCTCAAACTCAACCTTCTCGGCCAAGAACCAGCAAGGAGCAGGAGGACCTATACGTCGTCCCCAATATCAGACTCAGCAGACGACGGGGCCTTACCAAAAGAAGGAGCTTCCGATTTGTCACTTTTGTGGCAAAAAGGGGCATTATATCAGAGACTGCAGGAAGAAGAACGGATTATGCCTGCTATGTGGAGCTAGCCAACACATGGCCAAGGACTGCCCACAACGCAGGGATGCAACACCACAGCAAGGGCAGAAGCCAGGAGCCCAAGCTCAGAAGATGCTTCCCTCCACATCAGGAGGTTATCAGAGAGGAGCACACTTGCCTACTCAGGAGGCCCAGTTCAAGGCCAGACAACAAGACGGAGGGCAAAGGCATGGACAAGCCTTTGCATTAGCTGCCGTTGCAGAAGAGCCTGAAGGGGAAACTATAACAGGTACCATTTTAGTTGCATCATTACCTGCAACTGTGTTATTCGATTCTGGGGCTACTTTTTCTTTCATATCCAGTAGTTTCGTAGCCATGCACAAGCTATCCACTTCCCCACTACCCAAGTGTTGGAAAATACTTACTGGAGGAGGTATTGTTCCAGTTACCAACATTATTGAAACCTGCCCGGTAGTTGTTTGTAGTAGAGGACTAAGAGCGCGATTTTTGGTACTCCCAATGCCAAATTTCGACGTTGTCTTAGGCATGGACTGGCTAAGCCAGAACGATGCTATCCTAGACTGCCGAAAGGGTAGTGTTATCTTTAGACCCCCAGATCACCCGGAGTTCGAATATGTCCGAGGAACCATTGAGCAAGGAGTAGGCCAGACTCCTAGAGCTTACATGCCGATGGAGACAGCACTTCCATCTGTTGTAGCAGAGTTCGCAGACGTATTTCCAGAAGAATTGCCAGGCCTACCGCCTGACAGAGAAGTGGAGTTCATTATTGAGCTAATTCCCGGAGCTGCACCAGTATCCTCCAATGTGTACCGACTGGCGAAGAAGGAGCTTGACGAGCTGAAGCTTCAACTGGAGGAACTACAGATCAAGGGATTTGTTCGTCCTAGTGCATCACCCTGGGGAGCACCAGTGCTGTTTGTACCAAAGAAGGACGGAACATATCGCATGTGTATTGATTACAGAGCCCTCAACGCTCTGACAATCAAAAACAAGTATCCCTTGCCGAGAATTGACGACCTGTTCGATCAACTAACAGGAGCCGTGGTATTCTCGAAGATAGACTTGAGATCAGGCTATCATCAGGTTAAGGTACGGAGAGAAGACATTCCAAAGACAGCATTCAGGACTCGTTATGGTCATTACGAGTTTCTGGTGATGCCGTTTGGACTGACTAATGCACCTGCTGTATTCATGAACCTGATGAACCGAGTCTTCCATCAATATCTGGACAAGTTCGTGGTAGTCTTCATCGACGACATTCTGGTGTATTCGAAGAGCCACGAGGAGCATGAAGAGCACTTGAGACTGGTGCTAGAGACACTGAGACGGGAAAGCCTTTATGCTAAGATGAGCAAGTATGAATTTTTCCTTGATCGTGTCGCTTTTCTGGGACACGTGATCACAGGAGAAGGCATCTCGGTGGACCCAACAAAGATTTCATCTGTGGAGACATGGCCAACTCCGACCAATGTCTCAGAGGTGAGAAGCTTTCTAGGACTTGCCGGATATTACCGGAGGTTCGTAGAAAACTTTGCAAGAATCTCAGAGCCGATTACTCGCCTTACCCGCAAGGAGCAGGAATTCTTATGGACTGAAGAATGCCAGACAGCTTTTGATGAGTTGAAGAAGCGTCTAACTACAGCCCCCATCTTGACTATACCATCTGGATCCGGAGGTTTCGTAATCCATAGCGATGCATCCGGAAAAGGATTTGGTTGTGTCTTAATGCAACATGGGAAGGTTGTAGCTTATGCCTCAAGACAGCTGAGGACTCATGAGAAGAATTATCCCACTCACGACCTGGAGCTTGCCGCAGTCATCTTCGCCCTGAAGCTATGGAGACACTATCTATACGGCGAACGAGTGGAGATTTTCACCGATCACAAAAGCCTGAAATATGTCTACACTCAGAAAGACTTAAATCTGAGGCAAAGACGATGGCTCGAAGTGATGACGGATTTCGAGATTGATCTGCAGTACCATCCTGGGAAAGCTAATGTGGTAGCAGATGCTCTAAGCAGAAGACCCTCGGCATTCTTTATGATCACCCAACCAGGTCTTCTGAAAGATCTAGAAAAGTTGGGAATAGAGGTCATTATGCCAGGAATTGATGGCCAATTATCAAACTACCAGCTGCAATCAACCTTGGTGGAAAGAATCAAAGCTGCTCTACCAACATATGCAAGATTTCAGAGGCTTCGACAAAGAACAGAGGCTGGAATTCAGACTGGATGTCGTATACACGAAGATGGGACTCTAAGATGTGGCAATCGTCTTTATGTTCCAAATGGAGAACTTCGTAATGAGCTGATGTCAGAAGCTCATAGCTCAACATACTCTATACATCCAGGAGGCACAAAGATGTACAGAGATCTGCGACAATACTACTGGTGGCATGGAATGAAGCGGGAGATAGCACGCTTTGTGGCTAAATGCCTGGTGTGTCAGCAAGTCAAGGCTGAACATCAGAGATCTGCCGGTCTACTTCAACCCCTCCCAATACCTGAGTGGAAATGGGAATACATTACGATGGACTTTGTTACGGGCTTCCCAAGAAGTCCTAGTGGTCGTAATGCTGTATGGGTGATTGTAGACAGACTCACCAAGGCTGCTCATTTCCTACCTTTCAGAGTCGGACAATCCACAGAAGTCTTGGCAGATATATACATGAAGGAGATAGTGCGTCTGCATGGAGTACCAGTCAGCATAATATTTGACAAGGATACGAGATTTACATCTTACTTTTGGCGAAGTATGCAAGAAAGTCTTGGTACCCGCCTCAAGTTCAGCACCTCGTATCATCCGCAGACAGATGGCCAGTCAGAGCGCACCATCCAGACTCTAGAAGATATGCTGAGAGCCTGTATGCTTGATTTCAGCGGATCCTGGGAAGATCATCTATATCTGGTGGAATTCTCCTACAACAACAGCTATCAAGCGAGCATCCAAATGGCTCCCTTTGAAGCTTTGTATGGAAGGAAATGTCGTTCCCCAGTATGCTGGAGCGATATCGGCGAGAGACAGATTCTGGGGCCAGAACTGATCATTCGTACGGTGGAGAAGGTAAAGAAGATCCAGGGACACCTACGAGCTGCACAAGACAGGCAGAAGCACTTGGGCAACATTCATCGCCGACCTCTAGAGTTCCAAGTAGGGGAGCATGTGTTCTTGAAGATCTCACCTACCAGAGGAACTATCAGATTTGGAGGAAGAGGGAAGCTAAGTCCAAGGTACATTGGACCCTTCGATGTGTTAGATCGCGTCGGAGAAGTTGCTTACAGACTAGCTCTACCTCAGACCTTGGAGGGAGTACATGACGTCTTCCACGTATCTCAGCTGAGGAGGTACACTCCAGACCCAAGTCATGTGCTAGACTACTCAGAGATCACCATCGGGCCGAGCTTATCATATCAGGAGGAGCCTGTAGAGATCCTGGACCGTAGCGAGAAAGTGTTGCGAGGCCAGACTATTCCTCTCGTTCGTGTTGCATGGAGACATCATGCACCAGGTGAATCCACCTGGAAACGAGAAGAGGATATTTGTCAGCGTTATCCCCATCTATTTCCAAACCAGGGTATGTCCAATATTTCAAACTCAATCTTTCTTAATCATTACATGTCCTAATTCAATCTTTCATTCTCATTATATGTTGTTTTTATTTCGAGGACGAAATATTCTAAGGAGGGTAGATTGTAAACTCCCTCGACCAGATTTCAGTAATTTAGGATTAGTTTAGACTAATTAGAATTATTGCAACTTTTTAAAAATTTATTTATTATATATTCTATTGATTGTGCACCTGTTCTTTACACAATTAATTAGGGCATCACACTAGCTGTTAACCCTAAACCAATTTCACATCCCTGCCCTAGACTTGCTAGACTACTTTTTCTGTATTTTTAGCAACTTCCAGAAACCTTGTTTGGTGCTTCGTTTTAGTCGCACAAATATCGTTACAGAAGTACGTATTTATTCCCTATTTAAATTTCTGCTCTTTACCCACCTCTGTACCCTAGAGAATTGAGGACCAATAGACACCTGTTTTACCCAACCAAAAATACGATAATATTCTACTCTAATTGTATTACAATTATCGTATTGACACCGTAGAAAAATTATGACCCTAATAGCCTCTAAATAATTAGTGAACACCGTGCGCAGTATTTATTAAATAATAAATACGGTGACCCGTATCACCAAAGAAATCAGACCCTGCCTCTGCCCAGACTCACCCCACACTGTCCAAAACATTTTTCCCAGCTATTTCCCCCATTTCTGTACAATTCAGTATTTCGGGGAAACAGTATTTAAAATCAGGTAAATTGCGAAATTACGCAAAACACAAATTTTAGGCTTTTATGCAATTTATAAAAAAGTTAGGGGTTTTTATGCAAATTGCATGCAAGGTGGCATAATCCTATTGGCTAGACAATAGGTGTGTGGAACCCACCCTAAATATCCAGAAAAATCCTGTAAAAATATCCCAAAATACCAAAAATACCTAAATACCCCTAAAGTTGCAAATAATTACAACATTGCCATTCACCCAAACCCTATATAAACCCCTACCCTCTCCCCTTTCAAACTCCACAGCTCTCCCCTCCGACCACCGCCGGCCACCCAACTCCGGCCAACCCTCCGCCCTGACCCCCTCTTCCCTCCGGCCAAGCCCCACCGCCTGCACCACCCTGCTCCGCCGGCCAGAGCCCCCGCAACCTCCCCACTCCCTCACTGCCCACAACAGCCACCACCACCCGAGCCACCCCCTGCGCCACCCTCCGCCACCGTGCACCACCACCACCCTCACCACTCGACTCGCCACCCTCCCCTCCACCTGACCACCAACCCTCACCGCCCCACGACCCTTCCTCCGCCGGCTAGAGCCCCCGCAGCCCCTCGGCTCTCCCTAACCCTAACTACCACCCTCCACCTCCGACGGCCTCCAGCCACCGCCACCGCCGTCGTGGACCTCCGCCACCATCTCTAACCTGACCGCCACCCTCCCCTCTGTCGAACCCGCCGCCTGCCCGGCCACCTCCGCCACTCCTCCGCCGCCGGCAGCCCCCGCACTCAGCTGCTGCTGCTGCTGCTGCTAGTAGCTGCTGTTCCTGCTCCTCCGGCCGCCTCCGGCCATCTCCGCCGCCGTCCTCCCGCCGTCGACGACCCCTAGGGCCCACCTGTCAGAGGGTATAACCCTAAACCCTAGTGTATATATATATTTATATATAATTACTTATATGTATTACTATATGTATATATATGTATATATATATGTATATTAATATGTATATATGTATATTTATATATATATGTTATATACTATTATTTACAGTATATTATACTGTATATTATATATATATATATATATATATATATATATATATATATATATATATATATATATATATATATATATATATCTATACATATATATTTATATATGTAAATATGTATATACATCTATGTATATTTATATATACTATATAATATTATGTAATAATTACTAATATGTATACATGAATTTTAATTCTGTTTTGCTTATATATATATATGTAATATATATAAATATATGTATTCATATATTTATATAAATGTTATGTATATTTATATGTATATATATAACATATTATATATATGTTATATTACTACTACTATATTTATAGTATATATTATATAGTATATATGTATACTATACATTTTTTCTTTTATTTATTTTTCTGCACTTATTATATTTCCTGCACTTATTATATATGTATATATATATATATATATATATATATATATATATATATATATATATATATATCTATATATATATATATATATATATATATATATATATATTATCTATATGTAATATATTATATTCAGCTGGATAATACAGCTTATACATATATTTTCAATTCTTGCAATGTCATTTCAATTAATTACATATATCTATATATATATGATATTATATATTATACTGTGCTGGATATTACAGCCTATTTATATATGCATATTTAAAATTCTGTACTGTCATTTCAATTTAATTATATATATCAGTGGATATACCCTGATTATTATATTATTATAAATCAGAGGATACACCCTGATAATATTATATTATATTATTATATATATAGCAGTGGATATACCCTGCTACTATTATAATATACCTGCATTTTCTGTTCTTTATATGCCATATATACTACTATATATATTATATCTATATATATACATACTATATATCTATATTATATATGTGTATATAAGTATAAATATATACTTTATATTACAGCCATGATATTCACGAACCCTGTCTGTTTTAACAGAAACCACCTTCAGCACAGCCAGTGACCCCCTGTCACCAGCAACCTCAAACCTGACTGTGAGAACAGGTTACCAACACTATCAGGGAGTAGGCAAGTATACCTTGCCAAGTTAATGTTCAAATTCAATTATTGATATCTGCTTTGTTCTTGAATTTCTTATACCATGATTACCTGAGACTGCCTTGGGTACAGTCAGCTGATATATTGACATTTAACATAATATTACAGACTCACCAACAACTGTGAGAGTATCCTGATATTCTCCTAGACCCTATCACGGGAACACGCAACATGGTTGCAATGCATATTGGGATGCGAGCTGCGTAGTTGATTAGCTACCAGTACGTGTGACCCGCATCACGGATTAGAATAACTCAGGAAAAGTACGACTTGACATTTAGTTTCATTGGGATGGGAAAGATAACTAGTAGACGTATGGGACACCCCCTCCATATATGATTTATACCTTCGTACCATGCTCCTCGGAGATGGTCGATTGCAGAGCTACCCGTGAGTCCGGGGGCATACGACACATATACTAGCCAGTCACCACGATTGGTGAATTACGTCAGCGTATGTCTAGCCACACATTCCCATGCGTACTACAAGGTCTTTACTTGCATTTCACTTAGATGGTTAGCACCCTGTATTTATTTTCTTTATTCAGTATTTACATACATGGCATGTCATTTTCTGTATCTTGTTACGTCCCACTGAGGACCTGGTTTCCTGCCAGATCTAGACGAGGCTTTCTACCCCACTGTGTACGGCCCTGATCAGGAGGCTAGATGTGCTACCGAAGAGGAGCTCGAGGAGACCCCCTCAGAGTATGCTTGACCTTAGAGGCCTGCCACCTGGAGATGGAGATGTTTTCATCAGATAGACACTGCTTAGTCTATCTGATTTTTCTGCGCTATTATCAGATGTTGTAGTAGACTTGTATTCTCACCAGTTGTGTACTGTATCAGACTCAGTTATATATATATATTCAGCACTTGCTTTTCTGGCATTTTGTTGTGGATGAGATAGATTTACCTGTTTTGTACTTATAGTATTTTAGGACAGCGTAGCACGTCCCTTTGGGTCCATCAAAGTGGATTAAGCCCTTAGTGACGTGTCAGCTGGCCAGTGACACGTGGCCTAGTTCCTGACATTTTGGGACTGGGGCGTGACAAATATAGACAGTTTCGGTTTTTGGATATCTCTTACAAACTACATTGCAAGTGGTTGTGATATGACATTTCATTACAACTGAAAAGTGTTATTTCTTCATTTCTCGTTTGTAGTAGAAATGAATTGCAACTCTACTACAAGTAGATAAGCTCTCTACTTTTTCAATTATCACCTACACTTTCATATTGTCATCCAAACAAAATAGTTTGAAATTTCTCACTTGCGAGGGACAAAAAACTATGTATCCAAACATATTTTAAAAAATGATACATTCACACTTTTATTGTAAGTGTATTGTATTACAACATGTTGAAAGTGATACTTTAATACTTTCAAGACTCTAAAAGCATCCAAACAGCCCCTAGTTGCTACAAAGATGAATGGTTCACATGGTCCTTCAATCCTGACATTACCTGCACAACATGAAGGCAGCATATATATATATATATATATATATATATATATATATATATATATATATATATATATATATATATAGAGAGAGAGAGAGAGAGAGAGAGAGAGAGAGAGACTTATGTTGCGCATCATCTACTATCCTATAATCATAGACTTACCTATAATCATATTTTGTTAATCATTAGTAGATGGTGCTCAAAATTTTATCTTGAGGACCAACATTTCAAAAAAAGATAAATGTAGAATATGTTGGGATTGTATGAGAATAGTAGAGAATGATAAAATGAATTTTGGTCCCAAAGATGATGTGGTAAAAAATTAATGTGGAAAAAAATATAAATACAGAATTAGGCTCCAAATTGGAACTTAATATTCTACAAAATAATTTCCTACATTTTGAATCTAGAAATTCTCAGGCCCAACCTATAGTTCATGTGGATGAATTGGACCTGAGAATCTAGAAGTTTAAACTTACGATGGTTCTTACTATTCTACAAATTGAGCTCCTACATTCTGAATCTCAATTCTAGAAATTGGGATAGGTCTTACTAAAGATGCTCTTAGAATATGTAGTCAAACCACGTAATGTAATATCAATTGCATTCAAATATTTGGTTAACCATGTAACTGAATTTGTAATATAATTAAAAAAACAAAATTATAAATAAATAAGTAAAACTTAAAAAGTAAATAAATAATAAATAAAAGTAAAAATAATAAAACAATAATAATAATAAATTAAAAACAAACAACAAAAGAAAATCTAAAACAAAGTAATTTTGTAAGTTTTAATGTAATCGTGATTACATGAGATTTTAGGATGTACTTGATTTTTTTTTAAATGATGTAATATAAACAAGCTTGTAATAACCATTACATTATATCTAAACTTCTTTTGACCAAACATTTGAATTATATTTATAATATAATGTCAATTTTATTACGTTGTCCAATCCTACAAACCAAACTAATAAAATTCCTCTTCTTTGAAGGATCTTTTAATCGTCTTGAACATATTATAGTTCTATAGGCTTAACCTATGAAAATAGACCACCATACAATCCAATAATAACCATAAGAACCGACATGGACATACAGATCATATATACTTAAGATAGCCAATGACAATATCTTAACAGAGGAGATGACATCTTATTTTTGCATCAGACAACTAAAAAAATGTGTTTCCACAACAAACACCAGATTGCACGGAACAAGCCACTTCGACATCTACACAACACTTGAATCAGTTATCATTGTTGGCAAAAGGCTTTAAATTACAGTGTTATAAAGAATGGGAGACGATCGTTTCCCCATCTCAGGACGCAGAATTTGGGGAAGCTGTGGCTCGATCAGCTTCAATCATTGACTTGATATAGAATTCACCTGCTTTGTATGATGACCGAACCATAGGACCAGATGCAACATATCGAAACCCCTGAACACCACCACATCATTACACTAAAACAATTGTTAGCATGTAGAAAGAACAGTTTATTGTCACAAGTGGAAGTGGAAGCAACCAAGGGTTTAATGTCAGTTGAACTTTTATCCTTCTTTAGGTTGTAATCCTGCTAGTTTTTTTTTTTTTAATACTAATTAGAATATATAAACAAAACAGCAGTCTTTGTCCTATTTTTGTGAGGTCGGCTGCTCTCATTAGAAATAATATAATCTATCAAATTTCCTATTAGATGGAAAAAGAAGAAGAAGATGGGAAGCTGATTGTTAAATTTTAGATCCAAGCTTTGCTCTAGTACTTATTCGCTGCTCCTATATTTATACAAAACATCAAACCACATGGACCAAACCATTTTGACATGTACTTGGTCACTAAAATGGGCAATAAAGGTATATGTTATCTGAACACAATATATGACTTATGTTGTAACAATATGAGAAAATCGAAATAGATTAGCAACAAAATGAACAATTGAAATAGAGAAGTGGTCACTTGCTCAAAATCACCAGTGCTCAAAACAATTCGACCCTGTTGTAGAATGTTTCCAGGAAACCAACAAGTTCAAGGATGAACTTCTGAAACTCTCATAGTTACCCTGCTTCTGTAGCACCACTTCACTGCGGTTGAAAAAGTGCAATGCTTCTGTCGTGTTGCTGCAACAACCTAACATCGTTTGTTCATGTCTATCGGCTTGTCAGGAGAGTATATTGGTGGTATTCATTTTCTACCTCTTAGACTGAACTATAGAACATATAGAGGAACCAAGTCTCATTAGTTAAGAGTGTATATGTCTGGATGGCTCATAGAACTGATGCATTAGACTACACAGTAACAAATGCAGTTAAGTGCAACAAATAGAATCAGAACAGACTCTTAAGTGATGATAAATGATAATTTAACTCACCTTGTAACCGCTCCCATGTAATTGCCAACCACACCAACTTCTTGTGCCACGTAAATGTGATGTGACCGTGTGGCTGCCACGGGGTGCCACCTCAACCACCGATGCCGACATGGTAAATGCAAAGTGCACCTAACAATGTGCCACCTCTAGTGGTATCATATCACTGTAGCATGAGGTGTAGTGTTACTCCACATATGCTTCCTGTCAAGCACAATGCATCTATACATGCTTACGAACTCATTAGGACTTTTAGCCAACCTTCCTCAGGAATATTGTTCTCAAGGGGGAAATAAAAATCCTACAGAGACTCATGATTGTCTCATGGATCAAGCCACTGTTCTAAAAAGCATCCGTCTAGGCGTCCGACTATGCAGGATTTTATGGACTTTTATCATTGTAGCATGAGTTCTAAGCCTCTTTTAGTGTTGGTGTCCACCCGATGTCCGCCTAGTTCCCCTCGACGTCCGACTATGCATGTTGTGGGATTTTATGGACTTTTATACAATTTTTAGTAGTTTTTTTTAATATTTTTTGAGCCGCTTACATCTAGTCGCCTAGGCGGACTAGGCGCTAGGCGGCCAGTGCCGCCCGCCTAGCGCTTTTCACAACCTTGGATCAAACTACTATCTCCGTCCCTATATATATATATATATATATATATATATATATATATATATATATGGGTAAACGGGATATGAGCTATAGTGTTCATATTCCTAAATGAGCCATGCACATGTGGACCAATAGGAATAGACTCCTACATCACATGTGCACCCATGTGCACTAGTACACTCTATTCCTATTAGTCCACATGTGCATGGCTCATGTAGGAATATGAGCACTATGGCCCATATCCCGTTTACCATATATATATATATATATATATATATATATATATATATATATAATCCTTCTTTGAACCAAAAGTGAGCTGCTGCTAGTGCATAAAACTCCGACTCCATGGACGAGTATGAGAGTAGTGTTTGTTTCTTCTACTTCCACGATATAACAGCTCCTCTCATAGAGAATATGAACCCTTCCGTGGATCTCTCCTTTTTGGAACACTAGATAGCATCGCTGAAGCCTTCCACCACATGTGGGTAGCCATCATAGGGCATAGCATACCTACAAGTTTTCTTCATATAAACACAAGTCTTTTTCAGCTTTCCCATACTCAATGCCAGGATTGCTAGTAAAACGGCCTAGCATGGCTTAGCATTCCTACAACGAATGTTATATCCGGACAATCATAATATACATTAGGGTGCCAATGATGCTAGAGTAATCAAGTCGCTTGATTTACATTCCTTCATTATGCTTCAATTTCTTATCACAAATGTATGGAGTATGAATCCCAAGGACATCCTCATATCCATACCTAGCGAGTATCTTCTCGATATAGTGGGTCCGAGATGGTGCAAGACCTGCCTTCGCCCTGATTATCTTGATCCGAAGGATCGTATCTGCATCTCCATGTTCTTCGTGCTAAATTTAGAAAAAAGAAACTCCTTGGTTTCCATAACCTTATTTATGTCAGTGCCTATGATCAACATATTGTCAATATATAGAGGCATACCATCACTCCTCTACCATCAACAAACTAGGTATAGATACACTTTGTCAGTCACACTGACAACATATCCACTTGATCTGATAACTTCGTCGAACTTCTCATGCTGATGTTTGGGAGCCTGCTTCAATCCATAGAGAGATTTGATAAGCTTGCAAACTTTGTCTTCAAGTCCCTTGACAGCAAAACCCTCCGGTTGATGCATGTAGATCTTTGTCATATTGTCATTCAAGAATGTTGTCTTCACGTCCATCTAGTGGATAATCATCTTGTAAATAGACGCTGGTGCAATTAGAATTCTGATAGACGTCATTCTAGTGACTTGAGGATAACTATCAAAGTAATCGATCCCTTGCCTATGGGAGAATCCCTATGCTACTAACCTGGCCTTGAAGTTATTAATAGCAACGTTGGACCTCATCTTCTTTTTGAAGATCCATTTGCATCTAATGGATCTTGCTCCTTACGGAAGATCGACTAGTACCCAAGTGTTATTAGATACAATAGAATCGATCTCATCTTCAGTGGCTTCCTTTCAGAAAATGCATCTCAGGTCTTCATGGTCTCTTCATAGGTAAGAGGGTATTCTTCTATGTGATAAAGTCTTCTCTGGAACTGTCTTCCTTACACGCTTATCCATTTGTCCTGGTTTTGGTTCTGCATCGAGTTCAAGTCTTTAGTTGTTGCATCATGAGATATTTTTGAATTTGAAGTTGCGTATAGGTCGCTCCCTTCTTCTTTGGCTTGATGCTAAATTTTTTGGTAAGTCAGCAAGCACAACGTTTTTGCCTCTCGCAAACTTGTCCTCGAAAACTCTGCATTTCGAGACTCAATGATTTGTCCAGTCTCGAGATCAAGGAATCTGCGAGCACCACTTATTTCGTCTTGAATGCGAATGAAACACATCAGGTCATACAAAGCAAGAGGTGAGCATACTGGCAGCCATAATTACAAATAAAAACATGGAAGCAGGTAAGGCACGGAAGAGGGACGGACACATGACCTCCCAAAAGTGTGTAAAATGTGAAACTACAAGTTAAAAAAAGCTCTACTATACTCACAAAAGGGAAATAAAATAAATGCTAAAGAAACAAATATGGTGTTAACTAGGATATACAAGGTTATGAGTTTACTACAAGAAAAGATAAAATGGATTGACCTCTATGAAGCACAGGTACCAGTACGAGGACCCGATATGGTACGTATCGGGTATGCCGATACTGACAATTTCTAGAAATTCATGGTACAGGTAAGGTATGTATATATTATATATACTTTTGTACAAAGGGGTGTGTGTGTGTGTGTGTGTGTGTGCGTGCGCAAATATATGAAATCTCTTTAACTACTACTCCCCATGGGATTCAAAGTTTCGAACTTCTACCAGGTACTTATGCCGCCGTAGTGAATTTTAGTCTAAAAGTATGTAGTTTAAGTTTAAAAGTAAATAAACTTGATTTCTAAAAGAGTACCAAAGCTATTTTTTAAAAGATATACAATGACTTGTATATGAAGTACCCACAAAGTACCAAACAAGTACCCACAAATTAACTAAAATTAAAATTACAAATTAATAAAATTTTGGGTACTTCTTTGGTAAATACCCAGGATTATCGAAGGAGTACCAGCACCCGATAAGTACCGGTACAGAGTACGCCTTCCTAGTCGAAGTACCCGTGCTTCATACATTGACCTATATAAATATACTCTAAAGTTAGCTCAGGGTATCTAGATCTATATAAAACCAAGGCCTCGATATTCCAAGCCACTAGACTTGCATACACAAATGACTTCAGAATCCAAACTCAATATTTAAGCCCTATTATAACGTACAGACTAACATGTTTGGTTTGCTTGACTCTTTGAGTTTGCATCTTTCTGACTGGTTGCTTCACCACTAGACAAGGACGACTTGTACTCCACTATGGAGAACATCAAGCATAAGAAAAAGAATAACAGTTCCAATTCACACCAAAATGTTAGTCTGTTCTCCCAAAACCTAGTTTTTAATTGTCATATTTGCATAAAAGATATTTTCCTTTCAAATGTAACCAATTGTGTACAGCTTATGATTCTTATATGAAGTTCTTGCATGATTAAAACCTCAGAGAAGACTTAAGAATAAATGAACTCAACAGACAGTAGATAAAAACAAATATAACAAGTCTAAAGGTAAAATCCAGAAATTACCATGTTCGTGCCACGAGTTTCATACTCTTTGAAAGCTTCTGGTGTGACATATTCAGATACGGGCATGTGTCGCTTTGATGGCCTCATGTACTGACCAAATGTCATGACATCAACGCCAGCTTCCTTCACTTTCTCCATCGTGCTTATCACCTGATCAGGTGTTTCCCCACAACCCAACATTATTGATGTCTTTGTTAGAGTTCCAACAGGAGCAAATTCTTTTGCCATCTTAAGAACATCAATAGATTGTTTGAAATTGGCCCGGTGATCTCGTACGGCACTCTGAAGCTCTTCAACAGTCTCGATATTGTGAGCAAAAACATCTAGTCCAGATTTGGCGACTTTCTCCACACAGGATGAGTCTCCTCGAAAATCAGGTACTGTAAATGAATAATTCACATGGTATTGAAGAATAGTAAGTAACCAGATGTAAAAAGGCGATAATTACTATAGGTTTCTTCTTTTGCATGTTGAGGAAGGATGCAACATCTAGAGAACTAGAACGGATGGGACCAATTCAGGTGCTAATTCCAATGGAAATGTCTCCTGAATTTGAATTAGTCAGATTCCTAAACTGAAAAGTTGGACACATTAGATTTAAGAATGGAATATATATATCAGACCAGTATTTGTAGAACCTCATCGTAGAAGAAACTCACATAAAAGCAAGTTCATCATGGAGATATCAAAACATTCCTTCATGGAAGAAAAAGAAACTTCTAGTTTTAGTTGTATATTATATATTAACACAAATTCTCCAGCATCCAGAATTACCTCATGTTTTGTTGTCCTTACATGCCTTACATTCTTACAAAACTTTCATATACACACTCAAAATAATTTTTCCATAAACAATCAGCACGTCATCTGGAACATGTTTAGTGTGAATTGTGTGATATGCAAGATACCTTTCAGGTATAGCAATCCTCATGATAAATTTATAATTGCTTTCTAAAACATTAATGCATAAACCAATTCTTAAAAAAAAAAAAAAAAAAAAAAAAAAATCCCCTGGACGTATTCAGCCTATATACCAATCCAAACATTTTCCCCTTTCTTTGTTTTAACTACAGAAACAATACCCAGATAAAAAACAGGATAACAATCAACCTTAAAGGACACAATAAGAAAGATGAACACAAGATATTAGAGTAACCCACATACCAAGTGCTTCTATTAGCATCTTTGGCTTCAGAGTCTTTAACGTCCGCACTGTTTCCGCAAAATGACCACTTCCTTGATCAGCCAAGTCATCACGGTCAACACTAGTTATTACCACATAATCTAGACCCCATGAGGCAATGGCTTGAGCAACATTAGAAGGTTCATTTGGATCTGGTGGAGGAGGAGTCCGAGAAGTCTTGACATTGCAGAACCTGAAATGGTTCAGACATACATCAATAGCAGAAAGCTGCAAAAAGAGTTTCAGAATATTATAGAGTTGATAGTAAAGTCCATCTCTGCCACAGATACAACTGTAGCAGGGACACAGCAAGGAAAAGGTATCTGTAAGAAAAATCTTTACAAAAGCATATAGCATCTGGAGTTCATGGAACTGGATATCCTTTTACAACAACATAACCCATAAAGCATGAAATTGCTATTTTATTTTTTCTAGTTACAACTATTTTCCAAGCTCCAAACACCAAGCGATACTGTATACCAATAAGAATCATGCTAATGATTCACAAACTTTTACTAAAGGAAACATTTGCTCGGAATCAATAGTAGCCAGCGGTCTCCAAATATTCTCAGTCGGCTATGTTAGCTGGGTTTAGCATGATGGCTATTCCTTTCTATTGAAAAGGAGTCAGCTGGCTGCGCGAGTCACCTTCCTTCTTCTAGGATCCGAGTCACCTTCTTCTAAGTTCCATTGGACGACACGACATTCTCGTTCTATAGGCCGGCCATACTTGGGGTCAAGTAATTTATAAGTGCATATCCGATTGCAGTAACAAAGGTCGGAATGGGAGCTGCTCTTGTGAAAATATTCCCTACGGATACTTTTGAAGGAAAAAGTGCTGCTATTGATGGAGACGGGGTTAATATTTTCTTGCACTAATATAATCTTCTTAGGAATAAGGCTGCAATTTTATTTCCTATTCTGCATTTTAGCAGTCTGCACTGCCCTTTAGGTCTTCCACAGATTTTTTTTCATCATTTAGTTGTGTTTGCATCATTTCACATATGTTCCAACTCTACAGGTCGGTACTGCATCAATCCAGACACTCAAAAATCTAGAGGTATCCACACCGCGACGGTGTCCAATACATATCGGACACCACACAACAAGATCGGTTTTAAACAAGGTTGTGAAAAGCGCTAGGCGCTAGTCGAACGGGCACCCGTCGCCTAGCGCCTAGCCCGCCTAGACGGCTACCTAGACGGTCGCCTAGATGTAGGCGGTTCAAAAAATATAAAAATAAATTCAAAAAACCTAATAAAAATTGCATAAAAAGTCCATAAAACCCCATAACATGCATAGTCGGGCGTCGGAGGGCCTAGGCGGATGCCTAGGAGAGCATCGGATGGAAACCAACCGCCTAGTGCCTAGGCGGCCGTCTTTTAGAACAGTGGTTTTGAAGGAGTACAATGGGTGTGACGACACTAGGCCTCACAAATTCATAGGCCTCCAAAACAAATAATATGTATATGTTACATATTTCACATTTATTTATATATAACTACATATAGAAGAAAAAAACTAGTAAAGTTAAACTTTTGGTCCATATTTAGTTAATGTTATAACGTGGATTACTAAAAGGTTGGATTCCCACTTTGTTTTTAGTCCCACATTGGTTAAAGATTAGTATTACACCTTCATTGGATTGTATAAATAAGGCATTTGCCTCCCACTATGTGATTACACTAATAAGAGATCTTCTCTCATATTTTCTTCTTCCTTCTTCTACGTTTCTTCTAACACGTTATCAGTACGAAGCTCTAACGGAAGAAAATAGGCGAGAGCATCTCAGTGAAGCCGCCATTTGCGGATTCTCCACTTCGGTCACATATATGGTTATTTATGTTTATTTTTTTCTGCATATACATACCCCAGGCGCAGCCTAATGTTGATGTTTATACATCTCTTGGCATACCGCTAGGAAAAAAAAATATTTTTTATCCATTCATGTCACTTCTTTTAGTTAACTTTGATAACACTCCGATATTAATCGCATATAGATCTCTCGGAGAGAACGCTGGAGTTATTCTTTATTTATTTATTTCTTTTATATATGTTAATACATTCAGATCAAAACCATCAGAGATCTAATGACCAAGAACATGAATTGTTTGGTCTATATATATATAAGACTTCTTGAACATCATTGTTCGAAACATACCATATGTGGTATTTTTGAAAGACTTCTTGAACATAATCATTGTTCGAAGCATATAATGAACATCTAGTGTTTGGTATTTACCTACGACTTCTGGAACATCATTATTCGAAGCATACAATGAACAAGATTTGTTTGATATAAATAGACTTCTGAAACATCATTGTTTGAAGCATACACCATGAACATGAATTGTTTGGTGATTTACCAAGTTCTTATGTTAACTTGTTATTATTGATCTTATACAGCAATATGTCGAGCCTCACAAAGCATGATTTCAAGCCTCTAAACTTAGAAGGCCAAAACTTTCTCAACTGGAGATTGGATGTTGAATTGCACCTTCAAGCCAAAAGCTTAGGTGACGCAATTGTGGCTGATAAGCCAATATCTGTACAAGATAAAGCGAAGGCTTTAATTTTCCTAAGACATCATATTCATGATGATCTCAAGGCTGAGTACTTAATATTCAATGACCCCTTGGTGCTATAAAATTCTCTAGCTGAGAGATATGATCACCAGAAAATGGTCATACTACCAGGTGCACTCCATGAATGGCTCAATCTACGTTTTCAAAATTATAAGACAGTTGCAACATATAATTCAGCTATGTTCATGATTACTTCACAATTGAAGTTATGTGGTGAAGAAGTGAGAGCATTCCATGCTAGAGAAAACATTCAACACATTACATGCGACTAATATGACCCTACAACAGACGTATAGGGAGAAATTTTTTAAGAAGTATTCCGAACTCATTGTTGTCTTACTCGTGACCGAGAAAAACAATGAGTTATTAATCAAAACCACACTAATAGACCAATTGGTTATGCACCAATTCCAGCTGAAGTTAATGCGACTAGTGCTCGGAAAAATGTGACCAATACTAGGGGTTGAGAAAATCATAGAGGTAGAGGGCATGGACGCCGTGGAAGCCAAAGAAATGGCTACAATCCGGATCCAAGGAACGATACACAGTTCAAAAATAAGGGATTTAATCTTCAAAGAAACAATGCCCAAATTCCCAATCCAGCTGCTCCAACTGATATTTGCAAACGTTATGGAAGAGCTGGTCATTGGATGCGAAACTGTCGCACCTCACAAAAGAAAGTGGACGAGTATAAAGCCTCAAAGAGTGTGGAGACTAATCTCATGGAGGGTACAACACACATGGATTTTAATAATTTCTTCCAAGACAAGGATGGAAACGCAATTTCGGAAGACCAGTTCAACGCCATGACGGCGAAGTCAATGAATAGTTATTGTATGCTTATCTAAGTTTATTTACTTTACACTTTGAATTAATTGGTCATTATATAATCAATAGTCTAGGTAGTTTACTTTCTTTGAAGCAATTTCATTTAGATTTAGATCAAGTTGTAATAATTGACAATATGCCAAGTTTAACCATTTAGTAGCATATTAATATATTATTATTTTTTGTTTTTGAAAGGTATGGACAATGATGATGGCATATGCTTGATAGATAGTACAACAACTCACACTATATTGAAAACTAGAAAAAATTTCACAGCATATGCCTCAAACACTGCCAAGATGACCACCATTGCTGGACCGGTGCAGATTATAGAAGGTTATGGTAAGGCCGATGTTGTGTTGCCAAATGGAACACACTTAGTCATTCGAAATACATTATTCTCTAGCAGATCTAATAGAAATCTACTCAGCTTTAGAGATATTCGAATGAACGGATTTCATGTTGAAACCATGAACGATGATAGCAAAGAGTAACTTTGTATCACCTCTAATGTTGGAAGCAATAAGCTCACATTAGAAAAGTGCAAGTTAATCTCCTCGGGACTATATCAAACTACTCTGAAGGTAGTAGAATCTCACCCCATCACTAGCAAAAGGCTAAAGGATCCAAGAAATCTAATCCTTTGGCATGACAGATTAGGTCATCTAGGATCGACTATGTTGAGAAAGGTCACCAACAATATCAATTGACATAATTTATCATACCAAAGTCTTTCCTTTCCTACTGAACATTTGTGTGTAGCTTGTTCACAGGTTAAACTCATTACAAGACCTTCACTTCTCAAAATAGCTTCTGAATTACCACCATTCTTTCAGAGAATACAAGGTGATATTTGCGGACCAATTGATCCTGCTAGCGGACATTTCATGTATTTTATGGTTCTAATAGATGCTTCTAGTCGATGGTCAAATATTTTTTTACTCTCATCTAGAAATTTTGCCTTCTCCAAGTTACTTTTTCAGTTGATTAAGCTTAAGACTCATTTTTCTGACCAACATGTTAGAACGATTCGACTTGATAATACAACTGAGTTCACTTTTCGTACTTTTGATAATTATTGTGCTTCCGTAGGAATAGAAGTTGAACATTTTGTCCCTCATGTTCATACCCAAAATGGTTTAGCAGAGTCCTTAATTAAGCGTTTTTAGCACATAGCAAGGCCTTTACTCGTGCAATCAAACTTACCCGTCTCAGCTTGGGGACATGTCATATTACATGCTACTAAATTGATCATTGTTAGGCCAACTGCATATCATGAATTTTCACCATAACAACTTGTGACAGACCATCAACCTAACATCTCTCATTTGCGTAAATTTGGTTGTGATGTTTATCTTCCTATTCCCCCTCCTCAGCGCTCTAAAATGGGACCTCAGTGCCGTTTAGGAATTTATATTGGTTTCGATTCCCCTCAATCATTAGATATTTGGAACCTTTAACTGGTGATGTTTTTACTGCTAGATTCACAGACTGCCATTTTGATGAGAATAATTTTCGCCATTAGGGGGAGATAAGAAAAAAAAATGTTCTTACAGAACCATTCACCACAACTAAACGATATGAATTATCGTGGGATAATCCAACTCTGTCTCATCTAGATCCTCGTACTAATCAATGTGAAACTGAGGTACGGATGATATTGCATCTACAGGAGATTGCAAATCAAATGCCAGATGCATTTACTGATGCAACTAAAGTGATTAAATTACGTATGCCCGCTGCAAATGCGCCAGCTCGAATTGATATCCCCGTAGAAAAAAATAGCAGAGTGGCTAATGAATCTACTGCACGCCAGAAGCGTGGTAGACCTATAGGTTCGAAGGACTTAGTCCCTAGAAAGAGAAAATGCCCAAGTAACGCTTTTAAGGAGGTTACACGTAACGCTCAAGAAGAGGTTATGAATGACAGATCCATACTCTCTGAAAACCCAGGAGAGATTATTGTCTTAGAAAAGACACAAGTCCAAGAGGAGGCTCAGGTACCTGAAAGCAAAGATATCTCTATATTTTATACATATACAAGAGAGGTATGAGATCACAAAGATATAACAATAGATAAGATATTCTCAGTAGCTACTGAAATATCTAAGGGCATTGATGACACTGAACCACGTAGCACCAATGAATGTCGACAAAAAAAAGATTGGCCAAAATGAAAGGATGCTATTCAAGCATAATTGAATTCCCTTAATAAACGTGGAGTGTTCGGACCTATAGTACAAACACCAAAAAACGTTAGACCGGTATGTTACAAGTTGGTGTTTGTAAGAAAGTGAAATGAAAAGAATGAAATTGCTCGATTTAAGGCACGATTAGTGGCACAAGAATTTTCTCAGAGACCCGGGATTGATTACGAAGAGACGTATTCTTCCGTAATGGATGCAACGTTCCGTTATTTGATAAGTCTGACAGTTGAGAAAAAGCTGGACATGAGACTTATGGACGATGTAACAGCCTATCTATATGGTGATTTAGATATCGATATCTATATGAAAATCCCAGATGGATTTAACCTACCCAGCTCAAAAGCTAAGAACATGCATTCCATAAAACTAAGACGTTCATTGTACGGTTTGAAACAATCCGGAAGGATGTGGTACAACCGTCTTAGTGAATATATGAAAATGGAGGGATATGAGAATAATCCTATATGCCCATGTGTCTTCATAAAGAAATCTAAGGAGGATTTCGCTATAGTTGCAGTATATGTCGATGACATAAACTTGATTGGGATAAGACATGAAATCAATGAGACTGCAAACTATCTGAAAAAGGAGTTCGAGATGAAAGATCTCGGAGACACGAAATATTGTCTCAGATTGAGCATTGTACTAATGGAATTTTAGTTCATCAATCCAAATACACAAAAAATATATTGAAACAATTAAATATGGATAAAACTCATTCCCTTAGCACTCCAATGGCTGTTCGATCGTTAGATATCAATAAAGATCCATATCGTCCTAAGAACAACAATGAAATGATGCTAGGCCCGAAGTACCGTACCTTAGTGCCATTGGGCATTAATGTATCTATCACAATGTACAAGGCCATACATCATTCTCTGTCAATTTGTTGGCTAGATATAGCTCGACGCCAACTCGCAGACATTGGAATGACATTAAACATGTGATGAGATATCTTCGTGGAACTACCGACATGGAATTATTTTATACTTGTGGTCTATCTAACATCGCAAACCTAGTTGGCTTTGCAGATTCAGGTTATTTATCTGATCCCCATAAAGGTCGTTCACAAACTGGATATGTGTTTCTTAATAGCAATGCAGCTATTTCTTGGCGTTCAACAAAACAGACAATGGTTGCCACCTTCTCAAATCACTCAGAAATATTGGCTTTCCATGAAGCAAGTAGAGAATGTATTTGACTGAGATTGTTGATTCAACACATTCGTAGCTCCTGTCACCTTTTCCCTACCATAGATACTCCAATTGTTATTCATGAGGATAATGCAACATGTATTGCACAAATTCAAGGTGGATTCACTAAAGGAGACGTGACCAAGCACATCTCACCGAAGTTTTTCTATACTCATGAGCTTCAGAAGAACTTTGATATTAACGTCCAACAAATTCGCTCAAGTGATAATCTTGCAGACTTGTTCACCAAATCGTTGTCAAAGTCAACTTTTCAGAAACTAGTTCATGGAATTGGAATGCAACGTCTTCATCAGCTGACTGTTCAGGATCAACATCGTCAGAGGGAGTGATTGTTTTCAGGAAAAGATACATTTTGTATGGACTATAACGCGTTGTACTCTTTTTCCTTAGTCATGGATGTTTTTTCCATTGGATTTTTTCTGACAAGGTTTTAATGAGGCAACATTAAACGTGTCCAACACCTATCTAAGTCACATCCTAAAGATTGTACTCTTTTCTTTCGCACAGGTTTTGTTCTAATGGATTTTTCTGGCAAAGTTTTAACGAGGCAATAGGCTTAGAGATGGTAGTTATTCAAGGGGGGTTGTTATAACGTGGGTTACTAAAGGGTTGGATTCCCACTTTGTTTTTAGTCCCACATTGGTTAGAGATTAGTATTATACCTTCATTGGGTTGTATAAATAAGACATTTGTCTCCCACTATGTGATTACACTAATAAGAGATCTTCTCTCATATTTTCTTCTTCCTTCTTCTACGTTTATTCTAACAGTTAAATATTTGTTACAATCACTATTCCGCAGACCCAACTACGATAGAAAAAACTTACAAATATAATTATAGGATAAATCATAGTTCCTATCTCAACTGAAAGATATTATAGTCGAATGATTTTTCTTAGTTGATGTTACTTTTGGATAATTTAATTTCTGAAAAAAAATTATTAGAAATTTTTTATGAGAATAGGTCTCCGATTATTTTTCGCTTTCCGCACCGGACCTAGTCGTCTTTGATGAATCTCAGCTCCTGGCGTGCCACACAAACACTTCACATTCACAATCTCAATATCCTATTATCAAAACTTCCACAGACAAGGTTTTATTCTAGCAATTTATTTTCTGTCCTTAGTTTATCTTCTCTATCTTTCTCTTTATAATGATACGATGATTAAGTCTTAAGCTTGAGCTTTATAAATAAAGAGATTGGGTCAAAAATATTTTAAAAGATTTTATGGGCTTTCTGGGAAACCAAGTAGAAATTCTAGGTTTTGAATTAGAAGCAATTTCAGCAAATTAGCCCAGTCGCTATGAAAAGCTTCATGTCTTCGTATTTGAATTGTGTCGTGTCATATATGTAAGGTACAGGCGAAGACTTCTTGTTACCGGCAGTCGCGGGTGCAGGTGTCGCCAAGGATCATGATGGTGGCGGTGGCGGTGGCGGTGCCAGTCTCCCCGCCGGACCAGCACTCGCCGAGGTTGGGACACTTGGCCTCCTCGCAGACGGTGTGGAGCTTGAGCTCCCTGAGCTTGGCTTTGATGGCGGCGTACTTGGACCCCCCGGGGATCGTCTCCCTCATCCACTTCGGCTTCGGCAGCGGCTTCTTCTTCGTCCCGACCTCCACCGAGTACGCGAAGTCGGAGAGGTCCGGCGACTCGGACGCCAGCCGGCGCCGGAGGTCGGCTAGGGTTCGGGGCGGCGGGGTTTGGGGATCTAGGGTTTGGGGGAGGGGAGGGCTGGAGGTTAGGGTTCGGATTTGGCGGGAATTGGAGGAGAGGGATCGGGTGAGGGAGACCAGCCGCTGCATTCTGCAACCCTCTTTTACTTCTCTCTCCCCTATTTTTTTTTCTCTCTCTCTCTCTCCTGTTGTTGAAGAGGAGCCCCTAAATCAAGATGGGGGTCCACGTTCGACAATATTAGCCTATGCCCCATGGATAATATATATAAGGTGACTATACTACCTATAAAGATTTTTTTTTTCTTAATTGCAATTTCATTCCCTCAAGTATTCCATTTTTTAACATGATAATCTAAACTTTAAAACTAAATAATTTGAATTGTGTTTTAAAGTAGAAATTCTAGGTTTTGAATTAGAAGCAATTTCAGCAAATTAGCCCAGTCGCTATGAAAAGCTTCATGTCTTCGTATTTGAATTGTGTCGTGTCATATATGTAAGGTACAGGCGAAGACTTCTTGTTACCGGCAGCCGCGGGTGCAGGTGTCGCCAAGGATCATGATGGTGGCGGTGGCGGTGCCAGTCTCCCCGCCGGACCAGCACTCGCCGAGGTTGGGGCACTTGGCCTCCTCGCAGACGGTGTGGAGCTTGAGCTCCCTGAGCTTGGCTTTGATGGTGGCGTACTTGGACCCCCCGGGGATCGTCTCCCTCATCCACTTCGGCTTCGGCAGCGGCTTCTTCTTCGTCCCGACCTCCACCGAGTACACGAAGTCGGAGAGGTCCGGCGACTCGGACGCCAGCCAGCGCCGGAGGTCGGCTAGGGTTCGGGGCGGCGGGGTTTGGGGATCTAGGGTTTGGGGGAGGGGAGGGCTGGAGGTTAGGGTTCGAATTTGGCAGAAATTGGAGGAGAGGGATCGGGTGAGGGAGACCAGCCGCTGCATTCTGCAACCCTCTTTTACTTCTCTCTCCCCTATTTTTTTTTTTTCTCTCTCTCTCTCTCCTGTTGTTGAAGAGGAGCCCCTAAATCAAGATGGGGGTCCACGTTCGACAATATTAGCCTATGCCCCATGGATAATATATATAAGGTGACTATACTACCTATAAAGATTTTTTTTTTCTTAATTGCATTTCATTCCCTCAAGTATTCCATTTTTTAACATGATAATCTAAACTTTAAAACTAAATAATTTGAATTGTGTTTTAAAGTAGAAATTCTAGGTTTTGAATTAGAAGCAATTTCAGCAAATTAGCCCAGTCGCTATGAAAAGCTTCATGTCTTCGTATTTGAATTGTGTCGTGTCATATATGTAAGGTACAGGCGAAGACTTCTTGTTACCGGCAGCCGCGGGTGCAGGTGTCGCCAAGGATCATGATGGTGGCGGTGGCGGTGCCAGTCTCCCCGCCGGACCAGCACTCGCCGAGGTTGGGGCACTTGGCCTCCTCGCAGACGGTGTGGAGCTTGAGCTCCCTGAGCTTGGCTTTGATGGCGGCGTACTTGGACCCCCCGGGGATCGTCTCCCTCATCCACTTCGGCTTCGGCAGCGGCTTCTTCTTCGTCCCGACCTCCACCGAGTACGCGAAGTCGGAGAGGTCCGGCGACTCGGACGCCAGCCGGCGCCGGAGGTCGGCTAGGGTTCGGGGCGGCGGGGTTTGGGGATCTAGGGTTTGGGGGAGGGGAGGGCTGGAGGTTAGGGTTCGGATTTGGCGGGAATTGGAGGAGAGGGATCGGGTGAGGGAGACCAGACGCTGCATTCTGCAACCCTCTTTTACTTCTCTCTCCCCTATTTTTTTTCTCTCTCTCTCCTGTTGTTGAAGAGGAGCCCCTAAATCAAGATGGGGGTCCACCTTCGACAATATTAGCCTATGCCCCATGGATAATATATATAAGGTGACTATACTACCTATAAAGATTTTTTTTTTCTTAATTGCAATTTCATTCCCTCAAGTATTCCATTTTTTAACATGATAATCTAAACTTTAAAACTAAATAATTTGAATTGTGTTTTAAAGTAGAAATTCTAGGTTTTGAATTAGAAGCAATTTCAGCAAATTAGCCCAGTCGCTATGAAAAGCTTCATGTCTTCGTATTTGAATTGTGTCGTGTCATATATGTAAGGTACAGGCGAAGACTTCTTGTTACCGGCAGCCGCGGGTGCAGGTGTCGCCAAGGATCATGATGGTGGCGGTGGCGGTGCCAGTCTCCCCGCCGGACCAGCACTCGCCGAGGTTGGGGCACTTGGCCTCCTCGCAGACGGTGTGGAGCTTGAGCTCCCTGAGCTTGGCTTTGATGGCGGCGTACTTGGACCCCCCGGGGATCGTCTCCCTCATCCACTTCGGCTTCGGCAGCGGCTTCTTCTTCGTCCCGACCTCCACCGAGTACGCGAAGTCGGAGAGGTCCGGCGACTCGGACGCCAGCCAGCGCCGGAGGTCGGCTAGGGTTCGGGGCGGCGGGGTTTGGGGATCTAGGGTGTGGGGGAGGGGAGGGCTGGAGGTTAGGGTTCGAATTTGGCGGAAATTGGAGGAGAGGGATCGGGTGAGGGAGACCAGCCGCTGCATTCTGCAACCCTCTTTTACTTCTCTCTCCCCTATTTTTTTTTTCTCTCTCTCTCTCTCCTGTTGTTGAAGAGGAGCCCCTAAATCAAGATGGGGGTCCACGTTCGACAATATTAGCCTATGCCCCATGGATAATATATATAAGGTGACTATACTACCTATAAAGATTTTTTTTTTTCTTAATTGCATTTCATTCCCTCAAGTATTCCATTTTTTAACATGATAATCTAAACTTTAAAACTAAATAATTTGAATTGTGTTTTAAAGTAGAAATTCTAGGTTTTGAATTAGAAGCAATTTCAGCAAATTAGCCCAGTCGCTATGAAAAGCTTCATGTCTTCGTATTTGAATTGTGTCGTGTCATATATGTAAGGTACAGGCGAAGACTTCTTGTTACCGGCAGCCGCGGGTGCAGGTGTCGCCAAGGATCATGATGGTGGCGGTGGCGGTGCCAGTCTCCCCGCCGGACCAGCACTCGCCGAGGTTGGGGCACTTGGCCTCCTCGCAGACGGTGTGGAGCTTGAGCTCCCTGAGCTTGGCTTTGATGGCGGCGTACTTGGACCCCCCGGGGATCGTCTCCCTCATCCACTTCGGCTTCGGCAGCGGCTTCTTCTTCGTCCCGACCTCCACCGAGTACGCGAAGTCGGAGAGGTCCGGCGACTCGGACGCCAGCCGGCGCCGGAGGTCGGCTAGGGTTCGGGGCGGCGGGGTTTGGGGATCTAGGGTTTGGGGGAGGGGAGGGCTGGAGGTTAGGGTTCGGATTTGGCGGGAATTGGAGGAGAGGGATCGGGTGAGGGAGACCAGACGCTGCATTCTGCAACCCTCTTTTACTTCTCTCTCCCCTATTTTTTTTTTCTCTCTCTCTCCTGTTGTTGAAGAGGAGCCCCTAAATCAAGATGGGGGTCCACCTTCGACAATATTAGCCTATGCCCCATGGATAATATATATAAGGTGACTATACTACCTATAAAGATTTTTTTTTTCTTAATTGCAATTTCATTCCCTCAAGTATTCCATTTTTTAACATGATAATCTAAACTTTAAAACTAAATAATTTGAATTGTGTTTTAAAGTAGAAATTCTAGGTTTTGAATTAGAAGCAATTTCAGCAAATTAGCCCAGTCGCTATGAAAAGCTTCATGTCTTCGTATTTGAATTGTGTCGTGTCATATATGTAAGGTACAGGCGAAGACTTCTTGTTACCGGCAGCCGCGGGTGCAGGTGTCGCCAAGGATCATGATGGTGGCGGTGGCGGTGCCAGTCTCCCCGCCGGACCAGCACTCGCCGAGGTTGGGGCACTTGGCCTCCTCGCAGACGGTGTGGAGCTTGAGCTCCCTGAGCTTGGCTTTGATGGCGGCGTACTTGGACCCCCCGGGGATCGTCTCCCTCATCCACTTCGGCTTCGGCAGCGGCTTCTTCTTCGTCCCGACCTCCACCGAGTACGCGAAGTCGGAGAGGTCCGGCGACTCGGACGCCAGCCAGCGCCGGAGGTCGGCTAGGGTTCGGGGCGGCGGGGTTTGGGGATCTAGGGTTTGGGGGAGGGGAGGGCTGGAGGTTAGGGTTCGGATTTGGCGGAAATTGGAGGAGAGGGATCGGGTGAGGGAGACCAGCCGCTGCATTCTGCAACCCTCTTTTACTTCTCTCTCCCTTATTTTTTTTCTCTCTCTCTCTCTCTCCTGTTGTTGAAGAGGAGCCCCTAAATCAAGATGGGGGTCCACGTTCGACAATATTAGCCTATGCCCCATGGATAATATATATAAGGTGACTATACTACCTATAAAGATTTTTTTTTTTCTTAATTGCAATTTCATTCCCTCAAGTATTCCATTTTTTAACATGATAATGTAAACTTTAAAACTAAATAATTTGAATTGTGTTTTAAAGTAGAAATTCTAGGTTTTGAATTAGAAGCAATTTCAGCAAATTAGCCCAGTCGCTATGAAAAGCTTCATGTCTTCGTATTTGAATTGTGTCGTGTCATATATGTAAGGTACAGGCGAAGACTTCTTGTTATCGGCAGCCGCGGGTGCAGGTGTCGCCAAGGATCATGATGGTGGCGGTGGCGGTGCCAGTCTCCCCGCCGGACCAGCACTCGCCGAGGTTGGGGCACTTGGCCTCCTCGCAGACGGTGTGGAGCTTGAGCTCCCTGAGCTTGGCTTTGATGGCGGCGTACTTGGACCCCCCGGGGATCGTCTCCCTCATCCACTTCGGCTTCGGCAGCGGCTTCTTCTTCGTCCCGACCTCCACCGAGTACGCGAAGTCGGAGAGGTCCGACGACTCGGACGCCAGCCGGCGCCGGAGGTCGGCTAGGGTTCGGGGCGGCGGGGTTTGGGGATCTAGGGTTTGGGGGAGGGGAGGGCTGGAGGTTAGGGTTCGGATTTGGCGGGAATTGGAGGAGAGGGATCGGGTGAGGGAGACCAGCCGCTGCATTCTGCAACCCTCTTTTACTTCTCTCTCCCCTATTTTTTTTCTCTCTCTCTCTCTCTCCTGTTGTTGAAGAGGAGCCCCTAAATCAAGATGGGGGTCCACGTTCGACAATATTAGCCTATGCCCCATGGATAATATATATAAGGTGACTATACTACCTATAAAGATTTTTTTTTTCTTAATTGCAATTTCATTCCCTTATTCCATTTTTTAACATGATAATCTAAACTTTAAAACTAAATAATTTGATACCTCAATTATGATTGTACAACTTAATATCTTACCGTGCTAACAAAAAATGCTATATTACTAAAATATTTTCATTCTCTTTCCCCCACCCTCCACGAGAGAGAGAGAGAGAGAGAGAGAGAGAGGGGGGGGGGCAGCGAGATGTGGGACGCATAAAAAATAATGAAAACTTATACCCTAACTGAAGGAGGGTACCAAGTTGATGATATCAAATTGTCGAGTAAAAATGTTTAGGGTATTAAGTTGAAAAACTTGAATAGTTGAGGGTATCAAGTTGAAATTTAGCCTAACATTTTTTTGGTCCTAGTTGACCCGGTTTTTCAAGTCTTAGGTCTTTTGGACAGTTTCTTGTTCAGCTCCTCCTCCTCTAGTAGGATCATCCATAGTAAGAGACTGAAAGTCCAATTCTTGAATACGAACGCAGAATTCTAAAATATTCGACAGCATGCTACTTCTCTTCTTGCTTAGTATTCTTGAACATGCACTAAAATAAATTTTCAATGCTACCGTGGACACCGGGGCCATTAGAAGATCACGTTGTCACGATCCGCACCCGGATAATCGAGAACGAGTACGTGAGTATGTCTAGCATATGTCGCGGTATCGACGGTAGTACGCTGTCTAAACCTTACTCATAACCATCCAGCATAATAAACATCGATATCTACAAGTAAATACTACTCTAGCTCATTCACAATAAGTAAATAAAATGGACATGAAATAATGATAAGGAAACAGAAAATACTAGTATATCAAAAAATTATAGTTTTGAGACATCCACCAATCCATAGTTTAATACATACCATAAGAAAGATAACTCGGGGACAAACCCGATAATATGCTAAAAATGCAATAGTAGTCTAACTAACTACTCTACTCCTCAAATGTATCATCTTAGGTTGGGACTGGCTCCTCAATGGTGTCTTCAGCTACATTATGTGGGCTATAGAAGGTGGGGGCATAGTCCTCATCATCGCCTAATATCAACGTATCCAGTCAGGATTAGAGTAAGTACCAATACACGACAAAGTTATGTTAAATAATCATGATAAATAGTGAAAAATGAACTAAGTAACAAGTACTATAAATCATGGATATAAGTGAAACAGGAATATCATAAGACTGGAAAATAAACCTAATACAATATAATAAGGAAATTATGTATGTGCATATGTACATTTAGAATACATAGTTGGCATATAGGGAGGTTATAAGACTAATAAGGCACGTCATAGACGACTAGCAACCAAGAATAATCCAGTATAAGGCACGTTGGTACGATTGCGTATTCAACGATTAGCAGTCACGACATGATGAAAAGGGTATACTACATGCCTCCTAGTATTCTCCCTTCCGACATGAAAATCAAGACACAAAAATCAAGAATCTATCACTAAGTATAATCATGCAAACGGTGTACTAGTAGAGTATTGAATTAAATATCATGTTATAAAGAATAAACTTGAAGTTCAGGGTACTTACTTAGAAATAATTTGAAGTCGACATATTGGTCATGATCCTGCCAATACGGAATTGGGTCCAGTGCTAATATTCCAAATATGATTACCAAAATAATATCACCAAGGAGTCAAAATAGTCTAGAAGAACATAAGTAGTCAATAATTGAGATTTGCCAAAGATCAAGATTTCTAAATATATCAGGGTCCACAGGGAACCCATAATAAGACATAAAATAGTTAATTATACATGGCTAAAATTCTACAACTTATATTTGGTTCTTATCAGAACGCCGTCGCGAATCCAATGGTGGTGTAGGATTCGCGGTTTAAGGTTAGGGTGAAAAGCTAATTCTTGGTTACGAATATATATTATTGTCATTTATTTATCTTCTCACTCTTTTAGCTAGAATTTAATTACTTATATTAAATTTACCGCTCCCTGTTATTTATTTTAGTCAAAAGAATTTTGTTACATAGTCGAATGAGTGATTCGTTATATTTAGTTTATATCATGCATTGGGTTTATTTATATCTTACTCAAAATTATTTTCTAATTTCCTTAGTCTAGAGATACTTATAATTTAGGAAATTTATTTATCATTTACTAAGTTAATGTTTTGTTCAACCATTTATTCCCTTCTCTAAAATATTAAATGGCTAATATTCTAGTTATTAGACTTTTGAATAAATTATTCAACTTAAATTTTCCTTCTTTTGACAACAAAATACACATAAATCCTTCTATTATGCTACTATATGCTTAATTCTCTTATACTCCAATTACCATGCACATGAGAGTACATTAGTGGTTCGATCATTAATGGTTTATAAAACTTGTTATCATGAAGGAAGCTTGGCACGAATTCCTGTGAGCAAAACTATTGTCCATATCCATATTCTTCACAACAATACGTATTTATATATAGTGGTCAGTGATTTGTATACTCTTTTTATGGTTTCCTTTCTTCTCACTTTTATTACTTATTTATTGACTTTGCATCATTTCGTTAGCTAAAGATTCTTTCTAAGCTACTCAAACCTTTCTCCTCAAAGTATGTGTGTGTGTGTGTGTATATCAGCTTCTTCTTCTACTTCTTCTGTTATTATGTTGTTTTAGCTAAAGAGGAGGAAGAGGGGAAGTTACCTAGCCTCGAAAGACTGTAGGTGAGCGCTTGGGAGGCAGTCGGACTGTGCAATTAGACTTTTGTGGCGCTAGATTAAGGTGCTGCTCGCCAGGGACCCGAGGGTAATGGAGGCAGCGTTGGTCGGACTCACACTTCCAGCCATTGTTGAAGAGGAGCCGATACGAGTGACAGTCAGAGTGGGTTTCTCCATGAAATAAAAGTGAGCGGGATTGTGGGTGATGTTTAATGTAGACTTTCTAGGCTTGCTTTGGGATAGAAAAAAGTTGGGAAAATATATATCTATTTATTGGTAAATTCTAGTGGTGGGTATATGATCATGATTTATCTAGAGAAATGGAGGATTGGAATTATTTTTAGTTTTTTCTTTTCAGAGGGATGAGATGTATCTAATCCAATGTCGAGTTTCAAAATTTAGGAACTCTTTATCACGCCCCGGTCCCGCAGGGTCTTCCGACCGACGCCCCCGCCGGGCGCACATCACCGTGCCTCGGCGCTCCCGCGGGACGTATAGTCGTTTTCTACCGGGACGTGATGTCGTGCGAGCTTGGGGTTGCACCTGCACAAGGCAACATCGTTAAAGTTTGGCTATCATCGCATCTATCGAGTAAGCAGCGGAGGGACATTGTTGCAAGCATTTATCCATCTGAGTATATGGGGCAAATCGAGGCACAGGGTTCTCTGAATACAATGCATCATTCCATACATTATGCCCCTTTATACGAAAGCAACTCAAAGCAATCGATACGGCTCAAGGCATCGAAACAAGATTTTCGGATCTTGGGGATGAGGCACGCCTATCGCTTCCTCGGACGATCCAGCACCTGCGAACAATCAAACTGTTGGTGGGTCAGCACTTTGGAGAAAGTACCGGTGAGTCTAAAACAACTAAACAGAAGCAATATTCACTAAAACCAACACTAAGTAATTATGTTATAAAATATTACATTACTAGTGATCTTTCTAGTTTTACCTATGTTCGTTACATGCAGCACAAGAACGGAGTCATATTATTTCTCTTTGGAAACATCTTTGAAAACGGAGTTCATATTCGATATAAACAAGCAGACAAGACAAGTAGTTCATATACGATAAGCAGATTCATATACTATCTCTGGTGGGCGGCGTATCTCGTGAAATCATATGCATTTCTTTAAAGACTCTAAGCAAGCATCTAGTGGACTATCATCTTAGCATCTCTCTCTTAGCATCTCTATCTTTCTCTTATTTGTAACATCTTATCGTATGAACGAGATCGAAGCATATACGGAAATAAGACTTCTCTACACAAGCATTTAATACAGAAGAGCATAATCAATAGCATGCATATCACTTATTCAGTGATTCTTACCCTTTTGCCAAGCGGTTATCCCTGCTGCAGACATACGAGTTAGAAACATATGCATATAAGAATAAGGCTCTCTTTCCCTGTCCGTCTCTGCATCAAACAGTTAGGTATGCAAGAAGGCTAGCCTAGCATGCGTCCTAACTATATGATGGCCCCTGAGTCTCCTTCCTTAAGATTAGCAACGGTGTTATCATGTTTTAGCACTGCACTATGTATACTCGCTCATAATACATAGCTGCTTTGACACGTGAACCATCTATCTAATAGACATGAATACGCCCTGATCGCGAGGACTTCTTTGCCTCAGGTATTCCTCTAATCCCCCCAGGGTGAATGGTCCCCAACGCCCCGAAAAACCGTTCGTGGGATCTTCCCTTATGCACAAGTTGTCTAAGACCAATGCATGAATGCAGCTCTATCAGATAAACTCTATATGGATGCAGCAGTTCTATAACAAGCACATATTCAATCTCTACTCTTTCTCTATCTCTGTCTCTGTGCGGTCAGGCCGCTATTTCTATCTCTTATGCAGACTGGCTGCCACATTCTCTGATTTCGTTCAAGCATTTCGATAACTTCTATAGAAACATATAACAATCTCTATATAAGCAAGCAAGCATGTAAACAGTTCTTTATCTCTTTAACTAAGCATGCAGTTCTACTCTTTCATTTAGCATATACGAAGGAAACATATGAACTTCTATTACTCTTGTCTATTACCATGGCAGCAGTTTGATCGATAGCGGTGTCCATGTAGCTAAGCATGCACATTTTTATCTCTTATTAGTATAGCAATAGTTCTATCTCTTTCTCTTTAGACAAGTATTTCAAGTTCTCTAGTTAGGCAAGCAGGCAAGCATATTCGTTTCAATGACAAGCTATGTGAGTTCTCTTATTAAGCATGCATAGGCAGGTTCTATCATTCTTCTTATGAAACTATCTTCTTAAGCAAACAAGCATTCAAAAACTCAGATTAATTATTAAGGCATGCAAGAATCAGAGAATAAAGTTCTGCCCACTCACCTTGATCAGTCATTTCCTGCTTCAACAAGGAGCTCTTAAGGAAGATATTCTTTTTGAGTCAGCAAATCGATATCTCTTGTACATAGTGCCGACGTGGAGCGGGGCACTACATACTTACCCACCAACAAAAAGTTTTATCCTCAAAACTTCAATAAAAAACTTTCGATATCCTGAGCAGCAATAGTCCTCATCCCTCACCATCCTCAATCGAAAACTCTAGCAATCTCTAATAAGCACGAAATCATAACTCTAAGCAACAAATCAAATACAGAAAAATTTTGCAGAACTTTGAGAATATCTATGGACTTATTGTATGAAACGCTCTATTGTAATACAATATCGAGCACATCTCAGAGTCGAAGGCAACGGAATAGGCAAAGAATTGAATCGCTCTGATACCATTATGTCACGCCCCGGTCCCGTAGGGTCTCCCGATCGATGCCCCCGCCGGGCATGCATCACCGCGCCTCGGTGCTCCCGCGGGACGTATAGTCGCTTGCTACCGAGACGTCATGCCGTGCGAGCCTGGGGTTGCGCCCGCATAAGGCAACATCGTTAAAGTTTGGCTATCATCGCATCTATCGAGTAAGCAGCAAAAGAACATTGTTGCAAGCATTTATCTATCTGAGTATACGGGGCAAATTGGGGCACAGGGTTCTCTGAATACAATGGCATCATTCCATACATTATGCCCCTTTATACGAAAGCAGCTCAAAGCAATCGATACGGCTCAAGGCATCGATACAAGATTTCCGGGTCTTGGGGATGAGGCACGCCTATCGCTTCCTCGGAAGATCCAACACCTGCGAACAAGCAAACTGTTGGTGGGTCAGCACTTTGGAGAAAGTACTGGTGAGTCTAAGACAACTGAACAGAAGAAACATTCACTAAAACCAACACTAAGTAATTATGTTATAAAATATTACATTACTAGTGATCTTTCTAGTTTTACCTATGTTCGTTACATACAGCACAAGAGCGGAGTCATATTACTTCTCTTTGGAAGCATCTTTGAAAATCGAGTTCATATTCGATATAAGCAAGCAGGCAAGACAAGCAGTTCATATACGATAAGCAGATTCATATACTATCTCTGGTGCACGGCGTATCTCGTGAAATCATATGCATTTCTTTAAAGACTCTAAGCAAGCATCTAGTGGACTATCATCTTAGCATCTCTATCTTTCTCTTATTTGCAACATCTTATCGTATGAACGAGATCGAAGCATATATGGAAATAAGACTTCTCTACACAAGCATTTAATACAGAAGAGCATAATCAATAGCATGCATATCACTTATTCAGTGATTCTTACCCTTTCGCTGAGCGGTTATCCCTGCAGCAGACATACAAGTTAGAAACATATGCATATAAGAATAAGGCTCTCTTTCCCTATTCGTCTCTGCATCAAATAGTTAGATATGCAAGAAGGCTATCCTAGCATGCGCCCTAACTATATGATGGCCCCTGAGTCTCCTTCCTTAAGATTAGCAGCGGTGTTATCACGTTCTAGCACTGCACTATATATACTCACTCATAATACATAGCTGCTTTGACACGTGAACCATCTATCTAATAGACATGAATACGCCCTGATCGCGAGGACTTCTTTGCCTCAGGTATTCCTCTAATCCCCCCCAGGGTGAATGGTCCCCAACGCCCCGAAAAACCGTTCGTGGGATCTTCCCTTATGCACAAGTTGTCTAAGACCAATGCATGAATGCAGCTCTATCAGATAAACTCTATATGGATGCAGCAGTTCTATAACAAGCACATATTCAATCTATACTCTTTCTCTATCTCTGTCTCTGTGCGGTCAGGCCGCTATTTCTATCTCATAATCCGTTCATGAAGTTTATTGACAAGCATAATGTACCAAGTCTATTCTCTTTTATCTTGGTTTCTTTTAGTTATTACTTGGTATCGTTTGATCGGGGCAAAGAAGAGTTCAAGCTTTTAGGGTGTGAAGCTTGGAAGCAGGGCTAGCTAATCGGGTTGGTAGCCACTCACTTAGATTGTTTGAAGGGAGAAGGAAAGAGGCGCTTCACGACTCCGCTCGCAAGCCGCCTACTGCTCGTTCACCTGCACACGAACAGCTCGATCAATACTCCTTCCACTCTTTCCAATCTCGGAATTGAAGTGCAGTTCAATGAACGAAAACAATGAAAACCATCGAAACCGTTCAAGAAAAACAAGCAAATCCTAAAACCAACTCAAAGCACGAAAGCAACAAGCGACATCGAAAATTGAGGCAATAAAAGATAGCAGCGGAGAGGTCCCTCCTGACTCTGCCGCTAAGTCAATCCTGGGGGCACGGTCCACTGAATATGGGAATCGATTCCGAAGAAACAAATCCATAACGAGGACGAGTTCTTAATTCAATCTATCCCGATCGAACGATACCGTCTTGTGTTTCTTAGCCGCGCTCTCCGCACCGGGAGAACGGGGCGCTACAGCCTGGTAGCTGTTGTTGTAAGCAAACTCTACCAAATGGAGATGGTCCTCCCAAGAACCCCCAAAATCTAGTACACAAGTGCGCAACATATCCTCGAGAGTCTGAATAGTCCTCTCTGACTGCCCATATGTCTGGGGATGATATGCAGTACTGAACTTGAGCTGAGTGCCCAAACTCTCCTGCAAACTCCTCCAGAAATGAGAAGTGAAACGACTATCCCGATCCGAGACTATGCTGACGGAAACTCCATGTATCCTAACGATCTGCCTCACATACATCTATGCCAGCTTCTCCGTAGATAAACCCACCTTGAAAGGCAAAAAGTAGGCCGACTTGGTCAACCTATCAATAATGACCCAAATTGCGTCTTTTCCTCCTGGAGATCGTGGAAGTCCGGACACAAAATCCATAGTAATGTGCTCCCACTTCCACTCTGGAATGGGTAATGGCTGAAGTAAACCTCCTGGCCTCTGCCTCTCAGCTTTCACCTGCTGGCACACTAAGCATCTGGATACAAACGTGCCACTTCCCTCTTTATGCCATACTACCACACACTCTCTTGCATACCCCGATACATCTTGTTGGCACATGGATGTATGGAATACTAAGATCTATGCGCTTCCTGCAATACCTCCTCACGCAGCTCCCCACTAGGCACACACAACCTAACTCCATGCCTTAAAGATCCATCCTCAGCAATGGTGAAATCATCCTCCAATCATGCTCTCACCTTAGCTCTGATGCTCCTCAGAGATACATCCTCATACTGTGCTGCCTTGATCTTGTCCATCAAATCTGAATGTATCTGCAATTGTCACATCCCAGTCCCAAAATACGTAGGACTAGGAACACGTAAGTATGCCAGCCGTATATATATGGCAACTCCAATATATGGATACCATAATACACACGTACGCTGTAATATGAATAATACTCATATGTGGTATATATTTATTGTCACAAGTCACAGAATACTAATCTCATCCACACAACAAGTCACAGAAAGGAAATAACTAAACTAGAATAAAGAATCTGAATAATCCAACAATGATAGTCGGGTGGAGACAAATCCACTACCAATGACTACATCAAAACTAAATGAGAGAGAAGAGTAAAATCACCAATATAAAATAAGGTGAGGATAGAAGTGTCAGCTAAAAGATCCATCGCTAGAGATAATCAATGGTGCTCGGTGGGTAAGATCTCCTCGGCAGAAAGTAATGCGTCTGGTCCTGGTCCGTACTCCTACGGATACTCCTACGGATACTCCTGGTCGTCTATACCTGGCAAGGGACCAGGTCCTCAGAGGGACGTAACAAGATACATAGAAGCAAGCCAATTTAAATACAGTAAACATGTATAATATTTAAAAATATATAAGTACGCTGTACAAGACAATCTATATGAATGCAAATGAGGACAACTTTTCGACGTATGGGCAAAGGTAGGCTACTCGATCTACCTCACAACTCACACACCCGTCAATGGACATCAGAAATTGACATACCGCGGGGGTAGCGACCAGCGAGACTCCAGAAATCGATATACCGCGGGGGTAGCGACCAGCGCGACACACGCCCGTAGTGCGAGCTATATACTACGGTTTACCAGAGTGGTTAAAAGCCCATACGCCTAATGATTGTCCTCTCATGATACTAAGTGTCAAGTGTGTGTCAATATATCTAATATATAGTAATGACTGAAAGGAACTACACATGCAATAAATAAACAGAAATGCAATAAATATACATAAATATACTAAGCATGAAAAATACTGTAAGCAATTTGGCAAGGTATCTTGCCTGGTCTGAAAAGGATGAAGTCCCAACTCAAGGCGTCGTCCGATCTACCCGTCACATAAATTAAACAAGTTAGGTTACAAAAGTGGGTGAATAGGTTCCTCCATTATAATCTATTTTAATTATGAATAAAATAACCTAAAATAGTATTTTAATCTTATTATAATCTGATTTTATTGTTAGACTCTAATTTTGGTCCAAATAAAGTCAACTTTACGGATTTGTGATCCGTAGTATGCAAATCGAGGCGATCCGTTGACCAAAAAGTCAACCAACTCAAATCCTAGATTTGTGTGTGGAATCCTATAGATTTCAACGCTACATGAACGCTGGAATCGACAGTTTCATAAAATCACAAGTTGGTAAAGAGTTATGGCCACAAGGGCGCACAGATGACAGTTTTCGGTAATTTTCTATTTACGTCTACGTTGCACAAATTTTACAGTAAATTAAACTTGCATATTAAATTCTGGAAAAATAATTTTATGTAATTTCATCATGTCAGATTTTTGAAACTTCAAACGGCTCGTAATTTCGAGTTCGGGATCTCCCGAAATCTTGAAAATACGAAAACGCGTCTGATTTCGGACATCTGGCACTTTCAGAATATTCTGGAAAAATAGGTTCTGAAATTACTAAAATTATTTATATATTCAGGAAACTAACCTTAATATGGTTCTAACAAAAAAACTGGAGCGCGTTTGGAGTCCGGAGCTAGGAGATATCGTCTTTTAGAAAATGAGGCTGAATTTATGACGAATTTTGACTATTTTTGGACGAAAAAGAGAGGAGTTTTGGGAAGAAAAATATGAAAGAAGAGTTTATTTCATAAGTCTAATAGGTATTTATAATAGTGTAGACTATTTAATTTAATACGAGTAGGATTGGCTAATTTGGATATGATTAGGATCAGTTTAAATAAAGATAGGATATGCATGAAGTTATTTTCCTAGTAGGCTCAGGATTTGAATTAATTTAAAATATAGTTTAAATTTATCTCAATAATTTATAATATTAAATAGAATTAAATATAATACAAATAATTTATATATAATCTTATTAATATCTATTAACACTAAATTAGCATCTATCTAATATTAAGACTATATATATCCAAATAAATCCTAAATAATTTTAAAAATCTAAATAAATTTCTTAAAATTCTAAATAAATTACAAAAAAATATAATTAAATATTTTAACCTAAAATAAATATTTGGTAGGAACAATATACAAGTATGGTCCCATAGTAACTCATGAAAGGCCTAGAAATTTACGTTCCCTATTTTTTTAATTACCTAAAAATTCTAGAAAAATCTCCAAAAATCTAAAATAGCCTAAAAATAATTCTAAATAAATATTTACATAAGTAAATATACTAAAAATTTATTTTCTAATTAATTAAGAGACTTCTTTAAATTAATTTAATATTTAAAATAATCTATAATAAATATAATAATATAAAATATACACAAAATATATATTTTGGGTGAGGGGGTTTACAGCAATCCCCACATCTGCATAGCACAACCAGGAACTATTACCTCGATGCCCAAGCTCTCCAAGTCCTCCAGCAAATATCGATCCTGCGTCAAGAACATAGCTACCGGATACCTACTCAAAGCATCGGCAACTACATTAGCTATCCCAGGATGATATTGCAAAGATATATCAAAATCCTTCATCAGTTCCAACCACCGACGCTGCCTCATGTTCAACTCCTTCTGCGTGAAAACGTACTTCAAGCTCTTATGGTCTGTGAAGATCTCCACACGCTCTCCGTACAAATAATGTTTCCACAACTTCAGGGCGAAGATGACTGCTGCCAACTCCAAATCATGGGTTGGATAGTTCTTCTCATGATGACGCAATTGTCTGGATGCATAGGCAATCACTTTCCCATTCTGCTGAAGAACACAACCCAAACCTTTCTCCGATGCATCATTATAAATAGTGAAACCTCCAGACCCTGATGTCAACGTCAAAATAGGAGCAGACGTCAACCTCTTCTTCAACTCCTCAAAAGCAACCTGGCAATCCTCCGTCCAAACAAACTCTATATCCTTCCTGGTGAGTCTGGTCATCGGCTCGGCAATCCTCGAAAAATTCTGCATAAAATTCTGCACAAACTAAAATACCTTTCCTAGAAAATGTGGTAGTGACAGACATTGTGGGGTTACGGACCCAGAACCACTGTTGTCTACTTTGTTTTGTATGTAGAACAAGTCCTGTGGGAGGATGGGTTAGACGCCTTTATAAGTTCTCATGCATTTTGAATGTCTAGTGTGCTTTACAGGAAGCACGGTAGTACAGCACTACAAAGGAGCATAAGGACTCCATGCTACAGTGGATGACACCACGATGAGGTTCCTCGATAAAATAATGCCTCGGCCTCACGAGCCATGTCACAGCAACGTAGCACCTCACATAGGCAGGTAGCCTAATGTTGTAGATTGAAGAGTGGTAGGAAGCACTACAAAGTGGTCAGTAACCTCATGTTACAGTGGTGTGACACCACCAAGACGTAAAAGATGTAAATCCTTGGCTACGCGAGCTATGTCACAGCGGCGTAACACCGCAAGGAAGCGCAAGGCTTCATGCTGGGTAGTTTGGCACTACAAAGAGGCTGGGACCTCATGCTACAGTAGATGACACCACGATGAGGTGGAGCCTCGGCTTTAGGCCATGTCATAGCGACGTAGCACCACAAGGAAGTGCAAGGCTTCATGCCATGACTCTTTAAAAGAACTCACCTAGAATGTATGGAAAGAGATATATGCCATCTCTTGAGGGTAAGCTTGTAAACGCCCAATATACATACACCGAAACCAGGCGTGCATATGGTCTTTAATGTGCAACTAGAAGCACAGCTGATGGCATTGTGTGAGTGAAAAGAATTGCAACTATGATGCAGAATTCAAGGGTTACTCCATTCTTGTGTCATATTGTTATTTGACCCATGCGGGAAGATTTAAGTCGAAGCGACATCTATCCTAATGTATGATGAGCAGTCACTGTGGGGAACGCTCAACTCATATATTGAGATTTGTAGGGGATTATTGGTGTTTTTGCCTTTGGACTAGTAAAGATAGTCCCGCATTGGCTACACCACCAAGTAGGTATCTCAATATAATACTTTGCTTGTGTTGAGGTGTGCACATGGGGTATGGTGGGGCATATGGGTGTCATGTGGGGTATTTTCCTAGGAGAAAAAATGATTAATTCCTCAATGAAAGTATTTATGCTTTTTGTTATTCTTTTAAAAAAAATCTTAGGAGCTAAGCCCCTTAGCGACTCGGACTCGGACTCAGGCTCAAGGACGCAAAGTGGCGCTTTGTTGGCGCATTTTGCACTTATCACGCCAGCATCGATGCATGGCGCTTGTGCACATTAGTTGCGCTCGTGCGCTCATTTTATGCGTGAGTTACATGTGTTGTTGCTAGCGCGAGCGCATGAGCCGGGCGCTGCGTGGGCGGGTGCGCAGTCGATGCGTTGCCATGCGTGACTGTACGCTGGGCCGCTGCACTGCTTTGCGCAGACATCAAGTTTCGAGATAAACTCTGTTATGGAAAGATTAAGTCTTTAATTCATATCCATTTTTTCTGGGATTTGAATTAAATTCGTTCATATCTTTCCAATAACAATAGGCGGCCAGGTTCCTCTATAAATACTCTCTTCGTAGCCCTCTTTCAGAACTTACTTCGAAAAAGGAGAGAGATGAATAGAGGTTCAGCTGTTGCGCCATTGGAGTCCAGGAGTTCGTGCGAGTCCAGGAAGGAGGTGACGCGAGCGTTCCAGAAGTTCTTCGAGAACTTGCTAGTTCCAGAGAGCAGATCGTGTGGGGCGAATCTTGCTATGAGAAACGGTGATCTTCATCACCCTAGCAAGCAGAGATCTATCTTCTCATTTCTCTTCTCTTCTCTTCTCTTCTAGTTGTAATTTGTTATGTCTGTCTGCAACTGCGATTGTAAGGAAGAACATAGATATTTTCTGATTATTGTATTCTTTTGCAAGTTGTAATCAGATATATATTTGATATAGTTGTTCGTTGGAATCGAGTTCATCAGAGGGCAAACTTGTTTGTTGAAGCCTCTGTGTCTCGAGTACAACTTCTAGATCAAATAGAGGGCAGACTGTAAAGTTTGCCTGAAGCTCTGTTTGAGGTCCGTTCCCTCATCTTTTGATTAAGCCCCGACACTAACAATATTGTAAACTCCCTCGACCAGATTTCAGTAATTTAGGATTAGTTTAGACTAATTAGAATTATTGCAACTTTTTAAAAATTTATTTATTATATATTCTATTGATTGTGCACCTGTTCTTTACACAATTAATTAGGGCATCACACTAGCTGTTAACCCTAAACCAATTTCACATCCCTGCCCTGGACTTGCTAGACTACTTTTTTTGTATTTTTAACAACTTCCAAAAACCTTGTTTGGTGCTTCGTTTTAGTCGCACAAATATCGTTACAGACGTACTTATTTATTCCCTATTTAAATTTCTGCTCTTTACCCACCTCTGTACCCTAGAGAATTGAGGACCAATAGACACATGTTTTACCCAACCAAAAATACGATAATATTCTACTCTAATTGTATTACAATTATCGTATTGACACCGTAGAAAATTTATGACCCTAATAGCCTCTAAATAATTAGTGAACACCGTGCGCAGTATTTATTAAATAATAAATACGGTGACCCGTATCACCTAAGAAATCAGACCCTGCCTCTGCCCAGACTCACCCCACACTGTCCAAAATATTTTCTCCAGCTATTTCCCCCATTTCTGTACAATTCAGTATTTCGGGGAAACATTATTTAAAATCAGGTAAATTGCGAAATTACGCAAAACACAAATTTTAGGCTTTTATGCAATTTATAAAAAAGTTAGGGGTTTTTATGCAAATTGCATGCAAGGTGGCATAATCCTATTGGCTAGACAATAGGTCTGTGGAACCCACCCTAAATATCCAGAAAAATCCTGTAAAAATATCCCAAAATACCAAAAATACCTAAATACCCCTAAAGTTGCAAATAATTACAACATTGCCATTCACCCAAACCCTATATAAACCCCTACCCTCTCCCCTTTCAAACTCCACAGCTCTCCCCTCCGACCATCGCCGGTCACCCATGTGCACTAGTACACTCTATTCCTATTAGTCCACATGTGCATGGCTCATTTAGGAATATGAACACTATAGCCCATATCCCGTTTACCATATATATATATATATATATATATATATATATATAATCCTTCTTTGAACCAAAAGTGAGCTGCTGCTAGTGCATAAAACTCCGACTCCATGGACGAGTATGAGAGTAGTGTTTGTTTCTTCTACTTCCACGATATAACAGCTCCTCTCATAGAGAATATAAACCCTTCCGTGGATCTCTCCTTTTTGGAACACTAGATAGCATCGCTGAAGCCTTCCACCACATGTGGGTAGCCATCATAGGGCATAGCATACCTACAAGTTTTCTTCATATAAACACAAGTCTTTTTCAGCTTTCCCATACTCAATGCCAGGATTGCTAGTAAAACGGCCTAGCATGGCTTAGCATTCCTACAACGAATGTTATATCCGGACAATCATAATATACATTAGGGTGCCAATAATGCTAGAGTAATCAAGTCGCTTGATTTACATTCCTTCATTATGCTTCAATTTCTTATCACAAATGTATGGAGTATGAATCCCAAGGACATCCTCATATCCATACCTAGCGAGTATCTTCTCGATATAGTGGGTCCGAGATGGTGCAAGACCTGCCTTCGCCCTGATTATCTTGATCCGAAGGATCGTATCTGCATCTCCATGTTCTTCGTGCTAAATTTAGAAAAAAGAAACTCCTTGGTTTCCATAACCTTATTTATGTCAGTGCCTATGATCAACATATTGTCAATATATAGAGGCATACCATCACTCCTCTACCATCAACAAACTAGGTATAGATACACTTTGTCAGTCACACCGACAACATATCCACTTGATCTGATAACTTCGTCGAACTTCTCATGCTGATGTTTGGGAGCCTGCTTCAATCCATAGAGAGATTTGATAAGCTTGCAAACTTTGTCTTCAAGTCCCTTGACAGCAAAACCCTCCGGTTGATGCATGTAGATCTTTGTCATATTGTCATTCAAGAATGTTGTCTTCACGTCCATCTAGTGGATAATCATCTTGTAAATAGACGCTGGTGCAATTAGAATTCTGATAGACGTCATTCTAGTGACTTGAGGATAACTATCAAAGTAGTCGATCCCTTGCCTATGGGAGAATCCCTATGCTACTAACCTGGCCTTGAAGTTATTAATAGCAACGTTGGACCTCATCTTCTTTTTGAAGATCCATTTGCATCTAATGGATCTTGCTCCTTACGGAAGATCGACTAGTACCCAAGTGTTATTAGATACAATAGAATCGATCTCATCTTCAGTGGCTTCCTTTCAGAAAATGCATCTCAGGTCTTCATGGTCTCTTCATAGGTAAGAGGGTATTCTTCTATGTGATAAAGTCTTCTCTGGAACTGTCTTCCTTACACGCTTATCCATTTGTCCTGGTTTTGGTTCTGCATCGAGTTCAAGTCTTTAGTTGTTGCATCATGAGATATTTTTGAATTTGAAGTTGCGTATAGGTCGCTCCCTTCTTCTTTGGCTTGATGCTAAATTTTTTGGTAAGTCAGCAAGCACAACGTTTTTGCCTCTCGCAAACTTGTCCTCGAAAACTCTGCATTTCGAGACTCAATGATTTGTCCAGTCTCGAGATCAAGGAATCTGCGAGCACCACTTATTTCGTCTTGAATGCGAATGAAACACATCAGGTCATACAAAGCAAGAGGTGAGCATACTGGCAGCCATAATTACAAATAAAAACATGGAAGCAGGTAAGGCACGGAAGAGGGACGGACACATGACCTCCCAAAAGTGTGTAAAATGTGAAACTACAAGTTAAAAAAAGCTCTACTATACTCACAAAAGGGAAATAAAATAAATGCTAAAGAAACAAATATGGTGTTAACTAGGATATACAAGGTTATGAGTTTACTACAAGAAAAGATAAAATGGATTGACCTCTATGAAGCACAGGTACCAGTACGAGGACCCGATATGGTACGTATCGGGTATGCCGATACTGACAATTTCTAGAAATTCATGGTACAGGTAAGGTATGTATATATTATATATACTTTTGTACAAAGGGGTGTGTGTGTGTGTGTGTGTGCGCGCGCAAATATATGAAATCTCTTTAACTACTACTCCCCATGGGATTCAAAGTTTCGAACTTCTACCAGGTACTTATGCCGCCGTAGTGAATTTTAGTCTAAAAGTATGTAGTTTAAGTTTAAAAGTAAATAAACTTGATTTCTAAAAGAGTACCAAAGCTATTTTTTAAAAGATATACAATGACTTGTATATGAAGTACCCACAAAGTACCAAACAAGTACCCACAAATTAACTAAAATTAAAATTACAAATTAATAAAATTTTGGGTACTTCTTTGGTAAATACCCAGGATTATCGAAGGAGTACCAGCACCCGATAAGTACCGGTACAGAGTACGCCTTCCTAGTCGAAGTACCCGTGCTTCATACATTGACCTATATAAATATACTCTAAAGTTAGCTCAGGGTATCTAGATCTATATAAAACCAAGGCCTCGATATTCCAAGCCACTAGACTTGCATACACAAATGACTTCAGAATCCAAACTCAATATTTAAGCCCTATTATAACGTACAGACTAACATGTTTGGTTTGCTTGACTCTTTGAGTTTGCATCTTTCTGACTGGTTGCTTCACCACTAGACAAGGACGACTTGTACTCCACTATGGAGAACATCAAGCATAAGAAAAAGAATAACAGTTCCAATTCACACCAAAATGTTAGTCTGTTCTCCCAAAACCTAGTTTTTAATTGTCATATTTGCATAAAAGATATTTTCCTTTCAAATGTAACCAATTGTGTACAGCTTATGATTCTTATATGAAGTTCTTGCATGATTAAAACCTCAGAGAAGACTTAAGAATAAATGAACTCAACAGACAGTAGATAAAAACAAATATAACAAGTCTAAAGGTAAAATCCAGAAATTACCATGTTCGTGCCACGAGTTTCATACTCTTTGAAAGCTTCTGGTGTGACATATTCAGATACGGGCATGTGTCGCTTTGATGGCCTCATGTACTGACCAAATGTCATGACATCAACGCCAGCTTCCTTCACTTTCTCCATCGTGCTTATCACCTGATCAGGTGTTTCCCCACAACCCAACATTATTGATGTCTTTGTTAGAGTTCCAACAGGAGCAAATTCTTTTGCCATCTTAAGAACATCAATAGATTGTTTGAAATTGGCCCGGTGATCTCGTACGGCACTCTGAAGCTCTTCAACAGTCTCGATATTGTGAGCAAAAACATCTAGTCCAGATTTGGCGACTTTCTCCACACAGGATGAGTCTCCTCGAAAATCAGGTACTGTAAATGAATAATTCACATGGTATTGAAGAATAGTAAGTAACCAGATGTAAAAAGGCGATAATTACTATAGGTTTCTTCTTTTGCATGTTGAGGAAGGATGCAACATCTAGAGAACTAGAACAGATGGGACCAATTCAGGTGCTAATTCCAATGGAAATGTCTCCTGAATTTGAATTAGTCAGATTCCTAAACTGAAAAGTTGGACACATTAGATTTAAGAATGGAATATATATATCAGACCAGTATTTGTAGAACCTCATCGTAGAAGAAACTCACATAAAAGCAAGTTCATCATGGAGATATCAAAACATTCCTTCATGGAAGAAAAAGAAACTTCTAGTTTTAGTTGTATATTATATATTAACACAAATTCTCCAGCATCCAGAATTACCTCATGTTTTGTTGTCCTTACATGCCTTACATTCTTACAAAACTTTCATATACACACTCAAAATAATTTTTCCATAAACAATCAGCACGTCATCTGGAACATGTTTAGTGTGAATTGTGTGATATGCAAGATACCTTTCAGGTATAGCAATCCTCATGATAAATTTATAATTGCTTTCTAAAACATTAATGCATTACCCAATTCTTAAAAAAAAAAAAAATCCCCTGGACGTATTCAGCCTATATACCAATCCAAACATTTTCCCCTTTCTTTGTTTTAACTACAGAAACAATACCCAGATAAAAAACAGGATAACAATCAACCTTAAAGGACACAATAAGAAAGATGAACACAAGATATTAGAGTAACCCACATACCAAGTGCTTCTATTAGCATCTTTGGCTTCAGAGTCTTTAACGTCCGCACTGTTTCCGCAAAATGACCACTTCCTTGATCAGCCAAGTCATCACGGTCAACACTAGTTATTACCACATAATCTAGACCCCATGAGGCAATGGCTTGAGCAACATTAGAAGGTTCATTTGGATCTGGTGGAGGAGTCCGAGAAGTCTTGACATTGCAGAACCTGAAATGGTTCAGACATACATCAATAGCAGAAAGCTGCAAAAAGAGTTTCAGAATATTATAGAGTTGATAGTAAAGTCCATCTCTGCCACAGATACAACTGTAGCAGGGACACAGCAAGGAAAAGGTATCTGTAAGAAAAATCTTTACAAAAGCATATAGCATCTGGAGTTCATGGAACTGGATATCCTTTTACAACAACATAACCCATAAAGCATGAAATTGCTATTTTATTTTTTCTAGTTACAACTATTTTCCAAGCTCCAAACACCAAGCGATACTGTATACCAATAAGAATCATGCTAATGATTCACAAACTTTTACTAAAGGAAACATTTGCTCGGAATCAATAGTAGCCAGCGGTCTCCAAATATTCTCAGTCGGCTATGTTAGCTGGGTTTAGCATGATGGCTATTCCTTTCTATTGAAAAGGAGTCAGCTGGCTGCGCGAGTCACCTTCCTTCTTCTAGGATCCGAGTCACCTTCTTCTAAGTTCCATTGGACGACACGACATTCTCGTTCTATAGGCCGGCCATACTTGGGGTCAAGTAATTTATAAGTGCATATCCGATTGCAGTAACAAAGGTCGGAATGGGAGCTGCTCTTGTGAAAATATTCCCTACGGATACTTTTGAAGGAAAAAGTGCTGCTATTGATGGAGACGGGGTTAATATTTTCTTGCACTAATATAATCTTCTTAGGAATAAGGCTGCAATTTTATTTCCTATTCTGCATTTTAGCAGTCTGCACTGCCCTTTAGGTCTTCCACAGATTTTTTTTCATCATTTAGTTGTGTTTGCATCATTTCACATATGTTCCAACTCTATAGGTCGGTACTGCATCAATCCAGACACTCAAAAATCTAGAGGTATCCACACCGCGACGGTGTCCAATACATATCGGACACCACACAACAAGATCGGTTTTAAACAAGGTTGTGAAAAGCGCTAGGCGCTAGTCGAACGGGCACCCATCGCCTAGCGCCTAGCCCGCCTAGACGGCTACCTAGACGGTCGCCTAGATGTAGGCGGTTCAAAAAATATAAAAATAAATTCAAAAAACCTAATAAAAATTGCATAAAAAGTCCATAAAACCCCATAACATGCATAGTCGGGCGTCGGAGGGCCTAGGCGGATGCCTAGGAGAGCATCGGATGGAAACCAACCGCCTAGTGCCTAGGCGGCCGTCTTTTAGAACAGTGGTTTTGAAGGAGTACAATGGGTGTGACGACACTAGGCCTCACAAATTCATAGGCCTCCAAAACAAATAATATGTATATGTTACATATTTCACATTTATTTATATATAACTACATATAGAAGAAAAAAAACTAGTAAAGTTAAACTTTTGGTCCATATTTAGTTAATGTTATAACGTGGATTACTAAAGGGTTGGATTCCCACTTTGTTTTTAGTCCCACATTGGTTAAAGATTAGTATTACACCTTCATTGGATTGTATAAATAAGGCATTTGCCTCCCACTATGTGATTACACTAATAAGAGATCTTCTCTCATATTTTCTTCTTCCTTCTTCTACGTTTCTTCTAACACGTTATCAGTACGAAGCTCTAACGGAAGAAAATAGGCGAGAGCATCTCAGTGAAGCCGCCATTTGCGGATTCTCCACTTCGGTCACATATATGGTTATTTATGTTTATTTTTTTCTGCATATACATACCCCAGGCGCAGCCTAATGTTGATGTTTATACATCTCTTGGCATACCGCTAGGACAAAAAAAATATTTTTTATCCATTCATGTCACTTCTTTTAGTTAACTTTGATAACACTCTGATATTAATCGCATATAGATCTCTCGGAGAGAACGCTGGAGTTATTCTTTATTTATTTATTTCTTTTATATATGTTAATACATTCAGATCAAAGCCATCAGAGATCTAATGACCAAGAACATGAATTGTTTGGTCTATATATATATAAGACTTCTTGAACATCATTGTTCGAAACATACCATATGTGGTATTTTTGAAAGACTTCTTGAACATAATCATTGTTCGAAGCATATAATGAACATCTAGTGTTTGGTATTTACCTACGACTTCTGGAACATCATTATTCGAAGCATACAATGAACAAGATTTGTTTGATATAAATAGACTTCTGAAACATCATTGTTTGAAGCATACACCATGAACATGAATTGTTTGGTGATTTACCAAGTTCTTATGTTAACTTGTTATTATTGATCTTATACAGCAATATGTCGAGCCTCACAAAGCATGATTTCAAGCCTCTAAACTTAGAAGGCCAAAACTTTCTCAACTGGAGATTGGATGTTGAATTGCACCTTCAAGCCAAAAGCTTAGGTGACGCAATTGTGGCTGATAAGCCAATATCTGTACAAGATAAAGCGAAGGCTTTAATTTTCCTAAGACATCATATTCATGATGATCTCAAGGCTGAGTACTTAATATTCAATGACCCCTTGGTGCTATAAAATTCTCTAGCTGAGAGATATGATCACCAGAAAATGGTCATACTACCAGGTGCACTCCATGAATGGCTCAATCTACGTTTTCAAAATTATAAGACAGTTGCAACATATAATTCAGCTATGTTCATGATTACTTCACAATTGAAGTTATGTGGTGAAGAAGTGAGAGCATTCCATGCTAGAGAAAATATTCAACACATTACATGCGACTAATATGACCCTACAACAGACGTATAGGGAGAAATTTTTTAAGAAGTATTCCGAACTCATTGTTGTCTTACTCGTGACCGAGAAAAACAATGAGTTATTAATCAAAACCACACTAATAGACCAATTGGTTATGCACCAATTCCAGCTGAAGTTAATGCGACTAGTGCTCGGAAAAATGTGACCAATACTAGGGGTTGAGAAAATCATAGAGGTAGAGGGCATGGACGCCGTGGAAGCCAAAGAAATGGCTACAATCCGGATCCAAGGAACGATACACAGTTCAAAAATAAGGGATTTAATCTTCAAAGAAACAATGCCCAAATTCCCAATCCAGCTGCTCCAACTGATATTTGCAAACGTTATGGAAGAGCTGGTCATTGGATGCGAAACTGTCGCACCTCACAAAAGAAAGTGGACGAGTATAAAGCCTCAAAGAGTGTGGAGACTAATCTCATGGAGGGTACAACACACATGGATTTTAATAATTTCTTCCAAGACAAGGATGGAAACGCAATTTCGGAAGACCAGTTCAACGCCATGACGGCGTAGTCAATGAATAGTTATTGTATGCTTATCTAAGTTTATTTACTTTACACTTTGAATTAATTGGTCATTATATAATCAATAGTCTAGGTAGTTTACTTTCTTTGAAGCAATTTCATTTAGATTTAGATCAAGTTGTAATAATTGACAATATGCCAAGTTTAACCATTTAGTAGCATATTAATATATTATTATTTTTTGTTTTTGAAAGGTATGGACAATGATGATGGCATATGCTTGATAGATAGTACAACAACTCACACTATATTGAAAACTAGAAAAAAATTCACAGCATATGCCTCAAACACTGCCAAGATGACCACCATTGCTGGACCGGTGCAGATTATAGAAGGTTATGGTAAGGCCGATGTTGTGTTGCCAAATGGAACACACTTAGTCATTCGAAATACATTATTCTCTAGCAGATCTAATAGAAATCTACTCAGCTTTAGAGATATTCGAATGAACGGATTTCATGTTGAAACCATGAACGATGATAGCAAAGAGTAACTTTGTATCACCTCTAATGTTGGAAGCAATAAGCTCACATTAGAAAAGTGCAAGTTAATCTCCTCGGGACTATATCAAACAACTCTGAAGGTAGTAGAATCTCACCCCCATCACTAGCAAAAGGCTAAAGGATCCAAGAAATCTAATCCTTTGGCATGACATATTAGGTCATCTAGGATCGACTATGTTGAGAAAGGTCACCAACAATATCAATTGACATAATTTATCATACCAAAGTCTTTCCTTTCCTACTGAACATTTGTGTGTAGCTTGTTCACAGGTTAAACTTATTACAAGACCTTCACTTCTCAAAATAGCTTCTGAATTACCACCATTCTTTCAGAGAATACAAGGTGATATTTGCGGACCAATTGATCCTGCTAGCGGACATTTCATGTATTTTATGGTTCTAATAGATGCTTCTAGTCGATGGTCAAATATTTTTTTACTCTCATCTAGAAATTTTGCCTTCTCCAAGTTACTTTTTCAGTTGATTAAGCTTAAGACTCATTTTTCTGACCAACATGTTAGAACGATTCGACTTGATAATACAGCTGAGTTCACTTTTCGTACTTTTGATAATTATTGTGCTTCCGTAGGAATAGAAGTTGAACATTTTGTCCCTCATGTTCATACCCAAAATGGTTTAGCAGAGTCCTTAATTAAGCGTTTTTAGCACATAGCAAGGCCTTTACTCGTGCAATCAAACTTACCCGTCTCAGCTTGGGGACATGTCATATTACATGCTACTAAATTGATCATTGTTAGGCCAACTGCATATCATGAATTTTCACCATAACAACTTGTGACAGACCATCAACCTAACATCTCTCATTTGCGTAAATTTGGTTGTGATGTTTATCTTCCTATTCCCCCTCCTCAGCGCTCTAAAATGGGACCTCAGTGCCGTTTAGGAATTTATATTGGTTTCGATTCCCCTCAATCATTAGATATTTGGAACCTTTAACTGGTGATGTTTTTACTGCTAGATTCACAGACTGCCATTTTGATGAGAATAATTTTCGCCATTAGGGGGAGATAAGAAAAAAAAATGTTCTTACAGAACCATTCACCACAACTAAACGATATGAATTATCGTGGGATAATCCAACTCTGTCTCATCTAGATCCTCGTACTAATCAATGTGAAACTGAGGTACGGATGATATTGCATATACAGGAGATTGCAAATCAAATGCCAGATGCATTTACTGATGCAACTAAAGTGATTAAATTACGTATGCCCGCTGCAAATGCGCCAGCTCGAATTGATATCCCCGTAGAAAAAAATAGCAGAGTGGCTAATGAATCTACTGCACGCCAGAAGCGTGGTAGACCTATAGGTTCGAAGGACTTAGTCCCTAGAAAGAGAAAATGCCCAAGTAACGCTTTTAAGGGGGTTACACGTAACGCTCAAGAAGAGGTTATGAATGACAGATCCATACTCTCTGAAAACCCAGGAGAGATTATTGTCTTAGAAAAGACACAAGTCCAAGAGGAGGCTCAGGTACCTGAAAGCAAAGATATCTCTATATTTTATACATATACAAGAGAGGTATGAGATCACAAAGATATAACAATAGATAAGATATTCTCAGTAGCTACTGAAATATCTAAGGGCATTGATGACACTGAACCACGTAGCATCAATGAATGTCGACAAAAAAAAGATTGGCCAAAATGGAAGGATGCTATTCAAGCATAATTGAATTCCCTTAATAAACGTGGAGTGTTCGGACCTATAGTACAAACACCAAAAAATGTTAGACCGGTATGTTACAAGTTGGTGTTTGTAAGAAAGTGAAATGAAAAGAATGAAATTACTCGATTTAAGGCACGATTAGTGGCACAAGAATTTTCTCAGAGACCCGGGATTGATTACGAAGAGACGTATTCTTCCGTAATGGATGCAACGTTCCGTTATTTGATAAGTCTGACAGTTGAGAAAAAGCTGGACATGAGACTTATGGACGATGTAACAGCCTATCTATATGGTGATTTAGATATCGATATCTATATGAAAATCCCAGATGGATTTAACCTACCCAGCTCAAAAGCTAAGAACATGCATTCCATAAAACTAAGACGTTCATTGTACGGTTTGAAACAATCCGGAAGGATGTGGTACAACCGTCTTAGTGAATATATGAAAATGGAGGGATATGAGAATAATCCTATATGCCCATGTGTCTTCATAAAGAAATCTAAGGAGGATTTCGCTATAGTTGCAGTATATGTCGATGACATAAACTTGATTGGGATAAGACATGAAATCAATGAGACTGCAAACTATCTGAAAAAGGAGTTCGAGATGAAAGATCTCGGAGACACGAAATATTGTCTCAGATTGAGCATTGTACTAATGGAATTTTAGTTCATCAATCCAAATACACAAAAAATATATTGAAACAATTAAATATGGATAAAACTCATTCCCTTAGCACTCCAATGGCTGTTCGATCGTTAGATATCAATAAAGATCCATATCGTCCTAAGAACAACAATGAAATGATGCTAGGCCCGAAGTACCGTACCTTAGTGCCATTGGGCATTAATGTATCTATCACAATGTACAAGGCCATACATCATTCTCTGTCAATTTGTTGGCTAGATATAGCTCGACGCCAACTCGCAGACATTGGAATGACATTAAACATGTGATGAGATATCTTCGTGGAACTACCGACATGGAATTATTTTATACTTGTGGTCTATCTGACATCGCAAACCTAGTTGGCTTTGCAGATTCAGGTTATTTATCTGATCCCCATAAAGGTCGTTCACAAACTGGATATGTGTTTCTTAATAGCAATGCAGCTATTTCTTGGCGTTCAACAAAACAGACAATGGTTGCCACCTTCTCAAATCACTCAGAAATATTGGCTTTCCATGAAGCAAGTAGAGAATGTATTTGACTGAGATTGTTGATTCAACACATTCGTAGCTCCTGTCACCTTTTCCCTACCATAGATACTCCAATTGTTATTCATGAGGATAATGCAACATGTATTGCACAAATTCAAGGTGGATTCATTAAAGGAGACGTGACCAAGCACATCTCACCGAAGTTTTTCTATACTCATGAGCTTCAGAAGAACTTTGATATTAACGTCCAACAAGTTCGCTCAAGTGATAATCTTGCAGACTTGTTCACCAAATCGTTGTCAAAGTCAACTTTTCAGAAACTAGTTCATGGAATTGGAATGCAACGTCTTCATCAGCTGACTGTTCAGGATCAACATCGTCAGAGGGAGTGATTGTTTTCAGGAAAAGATACATTTTGTATGGACTATAACGCGTTGTACTCTTTTTCCTTAGTCATGGATGTTTTTTCCATTGGATTTTTTCTGACAAGGTTTTAATGAGGCAACATTAAACGTGTCCAACACCTATCTAAGTCACATCCTAAAGATTGTACTCTTTTCTTTCGCACAGGTTTTGTTCTAATGGATTTTTCTGGCAAAGTTTTAACGAGGCAATAGGCTTAGAGATGGTAGTTATTCAAAGGGGGTTGTTATAACGTGGGTTACTAAAGGGTTGGATTCCCACTTTGTTTGTAGTCCCACATTGGTTAGAGATTAGTATTATACCTTCATTGGGTTGTATAAATAAGACATTTGTCTCCCACTATGTGATTACACTAATAAGAGATCTTCTCTCATATTTTCTTCTTCCTTCTTCTACGTTTATTCTAACAGTTAAATATTTGTTACAATCACTATTCCGCAGACCCAACTACGATAGAAAAAACTTACAATATAATTATAGGATAAATCATAGTTCCTATCTCAACTGAAAGATATTATAGTCGAATGATTTTTCTTAGTTGATGTTACTTTTGGATAATTTAATTTCTGAAAAAAAAATTATTAGAAATTTTTTATGAGAATAGGTCTCCGATTATTTTTCGCTTTCCGCACCGGACCTAGTCGTCTTTGATGAATCTCAGCTCCTGGCGTGCCACACAAACACTTCACATTCACAATCTCAATATCCTATTATCAAAACTTCCACAGACAAGGTTTTATTCTAGCAATTTATTTTCTGTCCTTAGTTTATCTTCTCTATCTTTCTCTTTATAATGATACGATGATTAAGTCTTAAGCTTGAGCTTTATAAATAAAGAGATTGGGTCAAAAATATTTTAAAAGATTTTATGGGCTTTCTGGGAAACCAAGTAGAAATTCTAGGTTTTGAATTAGAAGCAATTTCAGCAAATTAGCCCAGTCGCTATGAAAAGCTTCATGTCTTCGTATTTGAATTGTGTCGTGTCATATATGTAAGGTACAGGCGAAGACTTCTTGTTACCGGCAGCCGCGGGTGCAGGTGTCGCCAAGGATCATGATGGTGGCGGTGGCGGTGCCAGTCTCCCCGCCGGACCAGCACTCGCCGAGGTTGGGGCACTTGGCCTCCTCGCAGACGGTGTGGAGCTTAAGCTCCCTGAGCTTGGCTTTGATGGCGGCGTACTTGGACCCCCCGGGGATCGTCTCCCTCATCCACTTCGGCTTCGGCAGCGGCTTCTTCTTCGTCCCGACCACCACCGAGTACGCGAAGTCGGAGAGGTCCGGCGACTCGGACGCCAGCCAGCGCCGGAGGTCGGCTAGGGTTCGGGGCGGCGGGGTTTGGGGATCTAGGGTTTGGGGGAGGGGAGGGCTGGAGGTTAGGGTTCGGATTTGGCGGAAATTGGAGGAGAGGGATCGGGTGAGGGAGACCAGCCGCTGCATTCTGCAACCCTCTTTTACTTCTCTCTCCCCTATTTTTTTTTCTCTCTCTCTCTCTCTCCTGTTGTTGAAGAGGAGCCCCTAAATCAAGATGGGGGTCCACGTTCGACAATATTAGCCTATGCCCCATGGATAATATATATAAGGTGACTATACTACCTATAAAGATTTTTTTTTTCTTAATTGCAATTTCATTCCCTCAAGTATTCCATTTTTTAACATGATAATCTAAACTTTAAAACTAAATAATTTGAATTGTGTTTTAAAGTAGAAATTCTAGGTTTTGAATTAGAAGCAATTTCAGCAAATTAGCCCAGTCGCTATGAAAAGCTTCATGTCTTCGTATTTGAATTGTGTCGTGTCATATATGTAAGGTACAGGCGAAGACTTCTTGTTACCGGCAGCCGCGGGTGCAGGTGTCGCCAAGGATCATGATGGTGGCGGTGGCGGTGCCAGTCTCCCCGCCGGACCAGCACTCGCCGAGGTTGGGGCACTTGGCCTCCTCGCAGACGGTGTGGAGCTTGAGCTCCCTGAGCTTGGCTTTGATGGCGGCGTACTTGGACCCCCCGGGGATCGTCTCCCTCATCCACTTCGGCTTCGGCAGCGGCTTCTTCTTCGTCCCGACCTCCACCGAGTACGCGAAGTCGGAGAGGTCCGACGACTCGGACGCCAGCCGGCGCCGGAGGTCGGCTAGGGTTCGGGGCGGCGGGGTTTGGGGATCTAGGGTTTGGGGGAGGGGAGGGCTGGAGGTTAGGGTTCGGATTTGGCAGAAATTGGAGGAGAGGGATCGGGTGAGGGAGACCAGCCGCTGCATTCTGCAACCCTCTTTTACTTCTCTCTCCCCTATTTTTTTTTTCTCTCTCTCTCTCCTGTTGTTGAAGAGGAGCCCCTAAATCAAGATGGGGGTCCACCTTCGACAATATTAGCCTATGCCCCATGACTTATGTTGTAACAATATGAGAAAATCGAAATAGATTAGCAACAAAATGAACAATTGAAATAGAGAAGTGGTCACTTGCTCAAAATCACCAGTGCTCAAAACAATTCGACCCTGTTGTAGAATGTTTCCAGGAAACCAACAAGTTCAAGGATGAACTTCTGAAACTCTCATAGTTACCCTGCTTCTGTAGCACCACTTCACTGCGGTTGAAAAAGTGCAATGCTTCTGTCGTGTTGCTGCAACAACCTAACATCGTTTGTTCATGTCTATCGGCTTGTCAGGAGAGTATATTGGTGGTATTCATTTTCTACCTCTTAGACTGAACTATAGAACATATAGAGGAACCAAGTCTCATTAGTTAAGAGTGTATATGTCAGGATGGCTCATAGAACTGATGCATTAGACTACACAGTAACAAATGCAGTTAAGTGCAACAAATAGAATCAGAACAGACTCTTAAGTGATGATAAATGATAATTTAACTCACCTTGTAACCGCTCCCATGTAATTGCCAACCACACCAACTTCTTGTGCCACGTAAATGTGATGTGACCGTGTGGCTGCCACGGGGTGCCACCTCAACCACCGATGCCGACATGGTAAATGCAAAGTGCACCTAACAATGTGCCACCTCTAGTGGTATCATATCACTGTAGCATGAGGTGTAGTGTTACTCCACATATGCTTCCTGTCAAGCACAATGCATCTATACATGCTTACGAACTCATTAGGACTTTTAGCCAACCTTCCTCAGGAATATTGTTCTCAAGGGGGAAATAAAAATCCTACAGAGACTCATGATTGTCTCATGGATCAAGCCACTGTTCTAAAAAGCATCCGTCTAGGCGTCCGACTATGCAGGATTTTATGGACTTTTATCATTGTAGCATGAGTTCTAAGCCTCTTTTAGTGTTGGTGTCCACCCGATGTCCGCCTAGTTCCCCTCGACGTCCGACTATGCATGTTGTGGGATTTTATGGACTTTTATACAATTTTTAGTAGTTTTTTTTAATATTTTTTGAGCCGCTTACATCTAGTCGCCTAGGCGGACTAGGCGCTAGGCGGCCAGTGCCGCCCGCCTAGCGCTTTTCACAACCTTGGATCAAACTACTATCTCCGTCCCTATATATATATATATATATATATATATGGGTAAACGGGATATGAGCTATAGTGTTCATATTCCTAAATGAGCCATGCACATGTGGACCAATAGGAATAGACTCCTACATCACATGTGCACCCATGTGCACTAGTACACTCTATTCCTATTAGTCCACATGTGCATGGCTCATGTAGGAATATGAGCACTATGGCCCATATCCCGTTTACCATATATATATATATATATATATATATATATATATATATATATATATATATATATATATATAATCCTTCTTTGAACCAAAAGTGAGCTGCTGCTAGTGCATAAAACTCCGACTCCATGGACGAGTATGAGAGTAGTGTTTGTTTCTTCTACTTCCACGATATAACAGCTCCTCTCATAGAGAATATAAACCCTTCCGTGGATCTCTCCTTTTTGGAACACTAGATAGCATCGCTGAAGCCTTCCACCACATGTGGGTAGCCATCATAGGGCATAGCATACCTACAAGTTTTCTTCATATAAACACAAGTCTTTTTCAGCTTTCCCATACTCAATGCCAGGATTGCTAGTAAAACGGCCTAGCATGGCTTAGCATTCCTACAACGAATGTTATATCCGGACAATCATAATATACATTAGGGTGCCAATGATGCTAGAGTAATCAAGTCGCTTGATTTACATTCCTTCATTATGCTTCAATTTCTTATCACAAATGTATGGAGTATGAATCCCAAGGACATCCTCATATCCATACCTAGCGAGTATCTTCTCGATATAGTGGGTCCGAGATGGTGCAAGACCTGCCTTCGCCCTGATTATCTTGATCCGAAGGATCGTATCTGCATCTCCATGTTCTTCGTGCTAAATTTAGAAAAAAGAAACTCCTTGGTTTCCATAACCTTATTTATGTCAGTGCCTATGATCAACATATTGTCAATATATAGAGGCATACCATCACTCCTCTACCATCAACAAACTAGGTATAGATACACTTTGTCAGTCACACTGACAACATATCCACTTGATCTGATAACTTCGTCGAACTTCTCATGCTGATGTTTGGGAGCCTGCTTCAATCCATAGAGAGATTTGATAAGCTTGCAAACTTTGTCTTCAAGTCCCTTGACAGCAAAACCCTCCGGTTGATGCATGTAGATCTTTGTCATATTGTCATTCAAGAATGTTGTCTTCACGTCCATCTAGTGGATAATCATCTTGTAAATAGACGCTGGTGCAATTAGAATTCTGATAGACGTCATTCTAGTGACTTGAGGATAACTATCAAAGTAGTCGATCCCTTGCCTATGGGAGAATCCCTATGCTACTAACCTGGCCTTGAAGTTATTAATAGCAACGTTGGACCTCATCTTCTTTTTGAAGATCCATTTGCATCTAATGGATCTTGCTCCTTACGGAAGATCGACTAGTACCCAAGTGTTATTAGATACAATAGAATCGATCTCATCTTCAGTGGCTTCCTTTCAGAAAATGCATCTCAGGTCTTCATGGTCTCTTCATAGGTAAGAGGGTATTCTTCTATGTGATAAAGTCTTCTCTGGAACTGTCTTCCTTACACGCTTATCCATTTGTCCTGGTTTTGGTTCTGCATCGAGTTCAAGTCTTTAGTTGTTGCATCATGAGATATTTTTGAATTTGAAGTTGCGTATAGGTCGCTCCCTTCTTCTTTGGCTTGATGCTAAATTTTTTGGTAAGTCAGCAAGCACAACGTTTTTGCCTCTCGCAAACTTGTCCTCGAAAACTCTGCATTTCGAGACTCAATGATTTGTCCAGTCTCGAGATCAAGGAATCTGCGAGCACCACTTATTTCGTCTTGAATGCGAATGAAACACATCAGGTCATACAAAGCAAGAGGTGAGCATACTGGCAGCCATAATTACAAATAAAAACATGGAAGCAGGTAAGGCACGGAAGAGGGACGGACACATGACCTCCCAAAAGTGTGTAAAATGTGAAACTACAAGTTAAAAAAAGCTCTACTATACTCACAAAAGGGAAATAAAATAAATGCTAAAGAAACAAATATGGTGTTAACTAGGATATACAAGGTTATGAGTTTACTACAAGAAAAGATAAAATGGATTGACCTCTATGAAGCACAGGTACCAGTACGAGGACCCGATATGGTACGTATCGGGTATGCCGATACTGACAATTTCTAGAAATTCATGGTACAGGTAAGGTATGTATATATTATATATACTTTTGTACAAAGGGGTGTGTGTGTGTGTGTGTGTGTGTGTGCGCGCACAAATATATGAAATCTCTTTAACTACTACTCCCCATGGGATTCAAAGTTTCGAACTTCTACCAGGTACTTATGCCGCCGTAGTGAATTTTAGTCTAAAAGTATGTAGTTTAAGTTTAAAAGTAAATAAACTTGATTTCTAAAAGAGTACCAAAGCTATTTTTTAAAAGATATACAATGACTTGTATATGAAGTACCCACAAAGTACCAAACAAGTACCCACAAATTAACTAAAATTAAAATTACAAATTAATAAAATTTTGGGTACTTCTTTGGTAAATACCCAGGATTATCGAAGGAGTACCAGCACCCGATAAGTACCGGTACAGAGTACGCCTTCCTAGTCGAAGTACCCGTGCTTCATACATTGACCTATATAAATATACTCTAAAGTTAGCTCAGGGTATCTAGATCTATATAAAACCAAGGCCTCGATATTCCAAGCCACTAGACTTGCATACACAAATGACTTCAGAATCCAAACTCAATATTTAAGCCCTATTATAACGTACAGACTAACATGTTTGGTTTGCTTGACTCTTTGAGTTTGCATCTTTCTGACTGGTTGCTTCACCACTAGACAAGGACGACTTGTACTCCACTATGGAGAACATCAAGCATAAGAAAAAGAATAACAGTTCCAATTCACACCAAAATGTTAGTCTGTTCTCCCAAAACCTAGTTTTTAATTGTCATATTTGCATAAAAGATATTTTCCTTTCAAATGTAACCAATTGTGTACAGCTTATGATTCTTATATGAAGTTCTTGCATGATTAAAACCTCAGAGAAGACTTAAGAATAAATGAACTCAACAGACAGTAGATAAAAACAAATATAACAAGTCTAAAGGTAAAATCCAGAAATTACCATGTTCGTGCCACGAGTTTCATACTCTTTGAAAGCTTCTGGTGTGACATATTCAGATACGGGCATGTGTCGCTTTGATGGCCTCATGTACTGACCAAATGTCATGACATCAACGCCAGCTTCCTTCACTTTCTCCATCGTGCTTATCACCTGATCAGGTGTTTCCCCACAACCCAACATTATTGATGTCTTTGTTAGAGTTCCAACAGGAGCAAATTCTTTTGCCATCTTAAGAACATCAATAGATTGTTTGAAATTGGCCCGGTGATCTCGTACGGCACTCTGAAGCTCTTCAACAGTCTCGATATTGTGAGCAAAAACATCTAGTCCAGATTTGGCGACTTTCTCCACACAGGATGAGTCTCCTCGAAAATCAGGTACTGTAAATGAATAATTCACATGGTATTGAAGAATAGTAAGTAACCAGATGTAAAAAGGCGATAATTACTATAGGTTTCTTCTTTTGCATGTTGAGGAAGGATGCAACATCTAGAGAACTAGAACAGATGGGACCAATTCAGGTGCTAATTCCAATGGAAATGTCTCCTGAATTTGAATTAGTCAGATTCCTAAACTGAAAAGTTGGACACATTAGATTTAAGAATGGAATATATATATCAGACCAGTATTTGTAGAACCTCATCGTAGAAGAAACTCACATAAAAGCAAGTTCATCATGGAGATATCAAAACATTCCTTCATGGAAGAAAAAGAAACTTCTAGTTTTAGTTGTATATTATATATTAACACAAATTCTCCAGCATCCAGAATTACCTCATGTTTTGTTGTCCTTACATGCCTTACATTCTTACAAAACTTTCATATACACACTCAAAATAATTTTTCCATAAACAATCAGCACGTCATCCGGAACATGTTTAGTGTGAATTGTGTGATATGCAAGATACCTTTCAGGTATAGCAATCCTCATGATAAATTTATAATTGCTTTCTAAAACATTAATGCATAACCCAATTCTTAAAAAAAAAAAAAAAAAAAAATCCCCTGGACGTATTCAGCCTATATACCAATCCAAACATTTTCCCCTTTCTTTGTTTTAACTACAGAAACAATACCCAGATAAAAAACAGGATAACAATCAACCTTAAAGGACACAATAAGAAAGATGAACACAAGATATTAGAGTAACCCACATACCAAGTGCTTCTATTAGCATCTTTGGCTTCAGAGTCTTTAACGTCCGCACTGTTTCCGCAAAATGACCACTTCCTTGATCAGCCAAGTCATCACGGTCAACACTAGTTATTACCACATAATCTAGACCCCATGAGGCAATGGCTTGAGCAACATTAGAAGGTTCATTTGGATCTGGTGGAGGAGGAGTCCGAGAAGTCTTGACATTGCAGAACCTGAAATGGTTCAGACATACATCAATAGCAGAAAGCTGCAAAAAGAGTTTCAGAATATTATAGAGTTGATAGTAAAGTCCATCTCTGCCACAGATACAACTGTAGCAGGGACACAGCAAGGAAAAGGTATCTGTAAGAAAAATCTTTACAAAAGCATATAGCATCTGGAGTTCATGGAACTGGATATCCTTTTACAACAACATAACCCATAAAGCATGAAATTGCTATTTTATTTTTTCTAGTTACAACTATTTTCCAAGCTCCAAACACCAAGCGATACTGTATACCAATAAGAATCATGCTAATGATTCACAAACTTTTACTAAAGGAAACATTTGCTCGGAATCAATAGTAGCCAGCGGTCTCCAAATATTCTCAGTCGGCTATGTTAGCTGGGTTTAGCATGATGGCTATTCCTTTCTATTGAAAAGGAGTCAGCTGGCTGCGCGAGTCACCTTCCTTCTTCTAGGATCCGAGTCACCTTCTTCTAAGTTCCATTGGACGACACGACATTCTCGTTCTATAGGCCGGCCATACTTGGGGTCAAGTAATTTATAAGTGCATATCCGATTGCAGTAACAAAGGTCGGAATGGGAGCTGCTCTTGTGAAAATATTCCCTACGGATACTTTTGAAGGAAAAAGTGCTGCTATTGATGGAGACGGGGTTAATATTTTCTTGCACTAATATAATCTTCTTAGGAATAAGGCTGCAATTTTATTTCCTATTCTGCATTTTAGCAGTCTGCACTGCCCTTTAGGTCTTCCACAGATTTTTTTTCATCATTTAGTTGTGTTTGCATCATTTCACATATGTTCCAACTCTACAGGTCGGTACTGCATCAATCCAGACACTCAAAAATCTAGAGGTATCCACACCGCGACGGTGTCCAATACATATCGGACACCACACAACAAGATCGGTTTTAAACAAGGTTGTGAAAAGCGCTAGGCGCTAGTCGAACGGGCACCCATCGCCTAGCGCCTAGCCCGCCTAGACGGCTACCTAGACGGTCGCCTAGATGTAGGCGGTTCAAAAAATATAAAAATAAATTCAAAAAACCTAATAAAAATTGCATAAAAAGTCCATAAAACCCCATAACATGCATAGTCGGGCGTCGGAGGGCCTAGGCGGATGCCTAGGAGAGCATCGGATGGAAACCAACCGCCTAGTGCCTAGGCGGCCGTCTTTTAGAACAGTGGTTTTGAAGGAGTACAATGGGTGTGACGACACTAGGCCTCACAAATTCATAGGCCTCCAAAACAAATAATATGTATATGTTACATATTTCACATTTATTTATATATAACTACATATAGAAGAAAAAAAACTAGTAAAGTTAAACTTTTGGTCCATATTTAGTTAATGTTATAACGTGGATTACTAAAGGGTTGGATTCCCACTTTGTTTTTAGTCCCACATTGGTTAAAGATTAGTATTACACCTTCATTGGATTGTATAAATAAGGCATTTGCCTCCCACTATGTGATTACACTAATAAGAGATCTTCTCTCATATTTTCTTCTTCCTTCTTCTACGTTTCTTCTAACACGTTATCAGTACGAAGCTCTAACGGAAGAAAATAGGCGAGAGCATCTCAGTGAAGCCGCCATTTGCGGATTCTCCACTTCGGTCACATATATGGTTATTTATGTTTATTTTTTTCTGCATATACATACCCCAGGCGCAGCCTAATGTTGATGTTTATACATCTCTTGGCATACCGCTAGGACAAAAAAAATATTTTTTATCCATTCATGTCACTTCTTTTAGTTAACTTTGATAACACTCTGATATTAATCGCATATAGATCTCTCGGAGAGAACGCTGGAGTTATTCTTTATTTATTTATTTCTTTTATATATGTTAATACATTCAGATCAAAGCCATCAGAGATCTAATGACCAAGAACATGAATTGTTTGGTCTATATATATATAAGACTTCTTGAACATCATTGTTCGAAACATACCATATGTGGTATTTTTGAAAGACTTCTTGAACATAATCATTGTTCGAAGCATATAATGAACATCTAGTGTTTGGTATTTACCTACGACTTCTGGAACATCATTATTCGAAGCATACAATGAACAAGATTTGTTTGATATAAATAGACTTCTGAAACATCATTGTTTGAAGCATACACCATGAACATGAATTGTTTGGTGATTTACCAAGTTCTTATGTTAACTTGTTATTATTGATCTTATACAGCAATATGTCGAGCCTCACAAAGCATGATTTCAAGCCTCTAAACTTAGAAGGCCAAAACTTTCTCAACTGGAGATTGGATGTTGAATTGCACCTTCAAGCCAAAAGCTTAGGTGACGCAATTGTGGCTGATAAGCCAATATCTGTACAAGATAAAGCGAAGGCTTTAATTTTCCTAAGACATCATATTCATGATGATCTCAAGGCTGAGTACTTAATATTCAATGACCCCTTGGTGCTATAAAATTCTCTAGCTGAGAGATATGATCACCAGAAAATGGTCATACTACCAGGTGCACTCCATGAATGGCTCAATCTACGTTTTCAAAATTATAAGACAGTTGCAACATATAATTCAGCTATGTTCATGATTACTTCACAATTGAAGTTATGTGGTGAAGAAGTGAGAGCATTCCATGCTAGAGAAAATATTCAACACATTACATGCGACTAATATGACCCTACAACAGACGTATAGGGAGAAATTTTTTAAGAAGTATTCCGAACTCATTGTTGTCTTACTCGTGACCGAGAAAAACAATGAGTTATTAATCAAAACCACACTAATAGACCAATTGGTTATGCACCAATTCCAGCTGAAGTTAATGCGACTAGTGCTCGGAAAAATGTGACCAATACTAGGGGTTGAGAAAATCATAGAGGTAGAGGGCATGGACGCCGTGGAAGCCAAAGAAATGGCTACAATCCGGATCCAAGGAACGATACACAGTTCAAAAATAAGGGATTTAATCTTCAAAGAAACAATGCCCAAATTCCCAATCCAGCTGCTCCAACTGATATTTGCAAACGTTATGGAAGAGCTGGTCATTGGATGCGAAACTGTCGCACCTCACAAAAGAAAGTGGACGAGTATAAAGCCTCAAAGAGTGTGGAGACTAATCTCATGGAGGGTACAACACACATGGATTTTAATAATTTCTTCCAAGACAAGGATGGAAACGCAATTTCGGAAGACCAGTTCAACGCCATGACGGCGAAGTCAATGAATAGTTATTGTATGCTTATCTAAGTTTATTTACTTTACACTTTGAATTAATTGGTCATTATATAATCAATAGTCTAGGTAGTTTACTTTCTTTGAAGCAATTTCATTTAGATTTAGATCAAGTTGTAATAATTGACAATATGCCAAGTTTAACCATTTAGTAGCATATTAATATATTATTATTTTTTGTTTTTGAAAGGTATGGACAATGATGATGGCATATGCTTGATAGATAGTACAACAACTCACACTATATTGAAAACTAGAAAAAATTTCACAGCATATGCCTCAAACACTGCCAAGATGACCACCATTGCTGGACCGGTGCAGATTATAGAAGGTTATGGTAAGGCCGATGTTGTGTTGCCAAATGGAACACACTTAGTCATTCGAAATACATTATTCTCTAGCAGATCTAATAGAAATCTACTCAGCTTTAGAGATATTCGAATGAACGGATTTCATGTCGAAACCATGAACGATGATAGCAAAGAGTAACTTTGTATCACCTCTAATGTTGGAAGCAATAAGCTCACATTAGAAAAGTGCAAGTTAATCTCCTCGGGACTATATCAAACTACTCTGAAGGTAGTAGAATCTCACCCCATCACTAGCAAAAGGCTAAAGGATCCAAGAAATCTAATCCTTTGGCATGACAGATTAGGTCATCTAGGATCGACTATGTTGAGAAAGGTCACCAACAATATCAATTGACATAATTTATCATACCAAAGTCTTTCCTTTCCTACTGAACATTTGTGTGTAGCTTGTTCACAGGTTAAACTCATTACAAGACCTTCACTTCTCAAAATAGCTTCTGAATTACCACCATTCTTTCAGAGAATACAAGGTGATATTTGCGGACCAATTGATCCTGCTAGCGGACATTTCATGTATTTTATGGTTCTAATAGATGCTTCTAGTCGATGGTCAAATATTTTTTTACTCTCATCTAGAAATTTTGCCTTCTCCAAGTTACTTTTTCAGTTGATTAAGCTTAAGACTCATTTTTCTGACCAACATGTTAGAACGATTCGACTTGATAATACAGCTGAGTTCACTTTTCGTACTTTTGATAATTATTGTGCTTCCGTAGGAATAGAAGTTGAACATTTTGTCCCTCATGTTCATACCCAAAATGGTTTAGCAGAGTCCTTAATTAAGCGTTTTTAGCACATAGCAAGGCCTTTACTCGTGCAATCAAACTTACCCGTCTCAGCTTGGGGACATGTCATATTACATGCTACTAAATTGATCATTGTTAGGCCAACTGCATATCATGAATTTTCACCATAACAACTTGTGACAGACCATCAACCTAACATCTCTCATTTGCGTAAATTTGGTTGTGATGTTTATCTTCCTATTCCCCCTCCTCAGCGCTCTAAAATGGGACCTCAGTGCCGTTTAGGAATTTATATTGGTTTCGATTCCCCTCAATCATTAGATATTTGGAACCTTTAACTGGTGATGTTTTTACTGCTAGATTCACAGACTGCCATTTTGATGAGAATAATTTTCGCCATTAGGGGGAGATAAGAAAAAAAAATGTTCTTACAGAACCATTCACCACAACTAAACGATATGAATTATCGTGGGATAATCCAACTCTGTCTCATCTAGATCCTCGTACTAATCAATGTGAAACTGAGGTACGGATGATATTGCATATACAGGAGATTGCAAATCAAATGCCAGATGCATTTACTGATGCAACTAAAGTGATTAAATTACGTATGCCCGCTGCAAATGCGCCAGCTCGAATTGATATCCCCGTAGAAAAAAATAGCAGAGTGGCTAATGAATCTACTGCACGCCAGAAGCGTGGTAGACCTATAGGTTCGAAGGACTTAGTCCCTAGAAAGAGAAAATGCCCAAGTAACGCTTTTAAGGGGGTTACACGTAACGCTCAAGAAGAGGTTATGAATGACAGATCCATACTCTCTGAAAACCCAGGAGAGATTATTGTCTTAGAAAAGACACAAGTCCAAGAGGAGGCTCAGGTACCTGAAAGCAAAGATATCTCTATATTTTATACATATACAAGAGAGGTATGAGATCACAAAGATATAACAATAGATAAGATATTCTCAGTAGCTACTGAAATATCTAAGGGCATTGATGACACTGAACCACGTAGCATCAATGAATGTCGACAAAAAAAAGATTGGCCAAAATGGAAGGATGCTATTCAAGCATAATTGAATTCCCTTAATAAACGTGGAGTGTTCGGACCTATAGTACAAACACCAAAAAATGTTAGACCGGTATGTTACAAGTTGGTGTTTGTAAGAAAGTGAAATGAAAAGAATGAAATTACTCGATTTAAGGCATGATTAGTGGCACAAGAATTTTCTCAGAGACCCGGGATTGATTACGAAGAGACGTATTCTTCCGTAATGGATGCAACGTTCCGTTATTTGATAAGTCTGACAGTTGAGAAAAAGCTGGACATGAGACTTATGGACGATGTAACAGCCTATCTATATGGTGATTTAGATATCGATATCTATATGAAAATCCCAGATGGATTTAACCTACCCAGCTCAAAAGCTAAGAACATGCATTCCATAAAACTAAGACGTTCATTGTACGGTTTGAAACAATCCGGAAGGATGTGGTACAACCGTCTTAGTGAATATATGAAAATGGAGGGATATAAGAATAATCCTATATGCCCATGTGTCTTCATAAAGAAATCTAAGGAGGATTTCGCTATAGTTGCAGTATATGTCGATGACATAAACTTGATTGGGATAAGACATGAAATCAATGAGACTGCAAACTATCTGAAAAAGGAGTTCGAGATGAAAGATCTCGGAGACACGAAATATTGTCTCAGATTGAGCATTGTACTAATGGAATTTTAGTTCATCAATCCAAGTACACAAAAAATATATTGAAACAATTAAATATGGATAAAACTCATTCCCTTAGCACTCCAATGGCTGTTCGATCGTTAGATATCAATAAAGATCCATATCGTCCTAAGAACAACAATAAAATGATGCTAGGCCCGAAGTACCGTACCTTAGTGCCATTGGGCATTAATGTATCTATCACAATGTACAAGGCCATACATCATTCTCTGTCAATTTGTTGGCTAGATATAGCTCGACGCCAACTCGCAGACATTGGAATGACATTAAACATGTGATGAGATATCTTCGTGGAACTACCGACATGGAATTATTTTATACTTGTGGTCTATCTGACATCGCAAACCTAGTTGGCTTTGCAGATTCAGGTTATTTATCTGATCCCCATAAAGGTCGTTCACAAACTGGATATGTGTTTCTTAATAGCAATGCAGCTATTTCTTGGCGTTCAACAAAACAGACAATGGTTGCCACCTTCTCAAATCACTCAGAAATATTGGCTTTCCATGAAGCAAGTAGAGAATGTATTTGACTGAGATTGTTGATTCAACACATTCGTAGCTCCTGTCACCTTTTCCCTACCATAGATACTCCAATTGTTATTCATGAGGATAATACAATATGTATTGCACAAATTCAAGGTGGATTCATTAAAGGAGACGTGACCAAGCACATCTCACCGAAGTTTTTCTATACTCATGAGCTTCAGAAGAACTTTGATATTAACGTCCAACAAGTTCGCTCAAGTGATAATCTTGCAGACTTGTTCACCAAATCGTTGTCAAAGTCAACTTTTCAGAAACTAGTTCATGGAATTGGAATGCAACGTCTTCATCAGCTGACTGTTCAGGATCAACATCGTCAGAGGGAGTGATTGTTTTAAGGAAAAGATACATTTTGTATGGACTATAACGCGTTGTACTCTTTTTCCTTAGTCATGGATGTTTTTTCCATTGGATTTTTTCTGACAAGGTTTTAATGAGGCAACATTAAACGTGTCCAACACCTATCTAAGTCACATCCTAAAGATTGTACTCTTTTCTTTCGCACAGGTTTTGTTCTAATGGATTTTTCTGGCAAAGTTTTAACGAGGTAATAGGCTTAGAGATGGTAGTTATTCAAAGGGGGTTGTTATAACGTGGGTTACTAAAGGGTTGGATTCCCACTTTGTTTTTAGTCCCACATTGGTTAGAGATTAGTATTATACCTTCATTGGGTTGTATAAATAAGACATTTGTCTCCCACTATGTGATTACACTAATAAGAGATCTTCTCTCATATTTTCTTCTTCCTTCTTCTACGTTTATTCTAACAGTTAAATATTTGTTACAATCACTATTCCGCAGACCCAACTACGATAGAAAAAACTTACAAATATAATTATAGGATAAATCATAGTTCCTATCTCAACTGAAAGATATTATAGTCGAATGATTTTTCTTAGTTGATGTTACTTTTGGATAATTTAATTTCTGAAAAAAAAATTATTAGAAATTTTTTATGAGAATAGGTCTCCGATTATTTTTCGCTTTCCGCACCGGACCTAGTCGTCTTTGATGAATCTCAGCTCCTGGCGTGCCACACAAACACTTCACATTCACAATCTCAATATCCTATTATCAAAACTTCCACAGACAAGGTTTTATTCTAGCAATTTATTTTCTGTCCTTAGTTTATCTTCTCTATCTTTCTCTTTATAATGATATGATGATTAAGTCTTAAGCTTGAGCTTTATAAATAAAGAGATTGGGTCAAAAATATTTTAAAAGATTTTATGGGCTTTCTGGGAAACCAAGTAGAAATTCTAGGTTTTGAATTAGAAGCAATTTCAGCAAATTAGCCCAGTCGCTATGAAAAGCTTCATGTCTTCGTATTTGAATTGTGTCGTGTCATATATGTAAGGTACAGGCGAAGACTTCTTGTTACCGGCAGCCGCGGGTGCAGGTGTCGCCAAGGATCATGATGGTGGCGGTGGCGGTGCCAGTCTCCCCGCCGGACCAGCACTCGCCGAGGTTGGGGCACTTGGCCTCCTCGCAGACGGTGTGGAGCTTAAGCTCCCTGAGCTTGGCTTTGATGGCGGCGTACTTGGACCCCCCGGGGATCGTCTCCCTCATCCACTTCGGCTTCGGCAGCGGCTTCTTCTTCGTCCCGACCACCACCGAGTACGCGAAGTCGGAGAGGTCCGGCGACTCGGACGCCAGCCAGCGCCGGAGGTCGGCTAGGGTTCGGGGCGGCGGGGTTTGGGGATCTAGGGTTTGGGGGAGGGGAGGGCTGGAGGTTAGGGTTCGGATTTGGCAGAAATTGGAGGAGAGGGATCGGGTGAGGGAGACCAGCCGCTGCATTCTGCAACCCTCTTTTACTTCTCTCTCCCCTATTTTTTTTTCTCTCTCTCTCTCTCCTGTTGTTGAAGAGGAGCCCCTAAATCAAGATGGGGGTCCACGTTCGACAATATTAGCCTATGCCCCATGGATAATATATATAAGGTGACTATACTACCTATAAAGATTTTTTTTTTCTTAATTGCAATTTCATTCCCTCAAGTATTCCATTTTTTAACATGATAATCTAAACTTTAAAACTAAATAATTTGAATTGTGTTTTAAAGTAGAAATTCTAGGTTTTGAATTAGAAGCAATTTCAGCAAATTAGCCCAGTCGCTATGAAAAGCTTCATGTCTTCGTATTTGAATTGTGTCGTGTCATATATGTAAGGTACAGGCGAAGACTTCTTGTTACCGGCAGCCGCGGGTGCAGGTGTCGCCAAGGATCATGATGGTGGCGGTGGCGGTGCCAGTCTCCCCGCCGGACCAGCACTCGCCGAGGTTGGGGCACTTGGCCTCCTCGCAGACGGTGTGGAGCTTAAGCTCCCTGAGCTTGGCTTTGATGGCGGCGTACTTGGACCCCCCGGGGATCGTCTCCCTCATCCACTTCGGCTTCGGCAGCGGCTTCTTCTTCGTCCCGACCTCCACCGAGTACGCGAAGTCGGAGAGGTCCGACAACTCGGACGCCAGCCGGCGCCGGAGGTCGGCTAGGGTTCGGGGCGGCGGGGTTTGGGGATCTAGGGTTTGGGGGAGGGGAGGGCTGGAGGTTAGGGTTCGGATTTGGCAGAAATTGGAGGAGAGGGATCGGGTGAGGGAGACCAGCCGCTGCATTCTGCAACCCTCTTTTACTTCTCTCTCCCCTATTTTTTTTTCTCTCTCTCTCTCCTGTTGTTGAAGAGGAGCCCCTAAATCAAGATGGGGGTCCACCTTCGACAATATTAGCCTATGCCCCATGACTTATGTTGTAACAATATGAGAAAATCGAAATAGATTAGCAACAAAATGAACAATTGAAATAGAGAAGTGGTCACTTGCTCAAAATCACCAGTGCTCAAAACAATTCGACCCTGTTGTAGAATGTTTCCAGGAAACCAACAAGTTCAAGGATGAACTTCTGAAACTCTCATAGTTACCCTGCTTCTGTAGCACCACTTCACTGCGGTTGAAAAAGTGCAATGCTTCTGTCGTGTTGCTGCAACAACCTAACATCGTTTGTTCATGTCTATCGGCTTGTCAGGAGAGTATATTGGTGGTATTCATTTTCTACCTCTTAGACTGAACTATAGAACATATAGAGGAACCAAGTCTCATTAGTTAAGAGTGTATATGTCAGGATGGCTCATAGAACTGATGCATTAGACTACACAGTAACAAATGCAGTTAAGTGCAACAAATAGAATCAGAACAGACTCTTAAGTGATGATAAATGATAATTTAACTCACCTTGTAACCGCTCCCATGTAATTGCCAACCACACCAACTTCTTGTGCCACGTAAATGTGATGTGACCGTGTGGCTGCCACGGGGTGCCACCTCAACCACCGATGCCGACATGGTAAATGCAAAGTGCACCTAACAATGTGCCACCTCTAGTGGTATCATATCACTGTAGCATGAGGTGTAGTGTTACTCCACATATGCTTCCTGTCAAGCACAATGCATCTATACATGCTTACGAACTCATTAGGACTTTTAGCCAACCTTCCTCAGGAATATTGTTCTCAAGGGGGAAATAAAAATCCTACAGAGACTCATGATTGTCTCATGGATCAAGCCACTGTTCTAAAAAGCATCCGTCTAGGCGTCCGACTATGCAGGATTTTATGGACTTTTATCATTGTAGCATGAGTTCTAAGCCTCTTTTAGTGTTGGTGTCCACCCGATGTCCGCCTAGTTCCCCTCGACGTCCGACTATGCATGTTGTGGGATTTTATGGACTTTTATACAATTTTTAGTAGTTTTTTTTAATATTTTTTGAGCCGCTTACATCTAGTCGCCTAGGCGGACTAGGCGCTAGGCGGCCAGTGCCGCCCGCCTAGCGCTTTTCACAACCTTGGATCAAACTACTATCTCCGTCCCTATATATATATATATATATATATATATATATATATATATATGGGTAAACGGGATATGAGCTATAGTGTTCATATTCCTAAATGAGCCATGCACATGTGGACCAATAGGAATAGACTCCTACATCACATGTGCACCCATGTGCACTAGTACACTCTATTCCTATTAGTCCACATGTGCATGGCTCATGTAGGAATATGAGCACTATGGCCCATATCCCGTTTACCATATATATATATATATATATATATATATATATAAAATCCTTCTTTGAACCAAAAGTGAGCTGCTGCTAGTGCATAAAACTCCGACTCCATGGACGAGTATGAGAGTAGTGTTTGTTTCTTCTACTTCCACGATATAACAGCTCCTCTCATAGAGAATATAAACCCTTCCGTGGATCTCTCCTTTTTGGAACACTAGATAGCATCGCTGAAGCCTTCCACCACATGTGGGTAGCCATCATAGGGCATAGCATACCTACAAGTTTTCTTCATATAAACACAAGTCTTTTTCAGCTTTCCCATACTCAATGCCAGGATTGCTAGTAAAACGGCCTAGCATGGCTTAGCATTCCTACAACGAATGTTATATCCGGACAATCATAATATACATTAGGGTGCCAATGATGCTAGAGTAATCAAGTCGCTTGATTTACATTCCTTCATTATGCTTCAATTTCTTATCACAAATGTATGGAGTATGAATCCCAAGGACATCCTCATATCCATACCTAGCGAGTATCTTCTCGATATAGTGGGTCCGAGATGGTGCAAGACCTGCCTTCGCCCTGATTATCTTGATCCGAAGGATCGTATCTGCATCTCCATGTTCTTCGTGCTAAATTTAGAAAAAAGAAACTCCTTGGTTTCCATAACCTTATTTATGTCAGTGCCTATGATCAACATATTGTCAATATATAGAGGCATACCATCACTCCTCTACCATCAACAAACTAGGTATAGATACACTTTGTCAGTCACACTGACAACATATCCACTTGATCTGATAACTTCGTCGAACTTCTCATGCTGATGTTTGGGAGCCTGCTTCAATCCATAGAGAGATTTGATAAGCTTGCAAACTTTGTCTTCAAGTCCCTTGACAGCAAAACCCTCCGGTTGATGCATGTAGATCTTTGTCATATTGTCATTCAAGAATGTTGTCTTCACGTCCATCTAGTGGATAATCATCTTGTAAATAGACGCTGGTGCAATTAGAATTCTGATAGACGTCATTCTAGTGACTTGAGGATAACTATCAAAGTAGTCGATCCCTTGCCTATGGGAGAATCCCTATGCTACTAACCTGGCCTTGAAGTTATTAATAGCAACGTTGGACCTCATCTTCTTTTTGAAGATCCATTTGCATCTAATGGATCTTGCTCCTTACGGAAGATCGACTAGTACCCAAGTGTTATTAGATACAATAGAATCGATCTCATCTTCAGTGGCTTCCTTTCAGAAAATGCATCTCAGGTCTTTATGGTCTCTTCATAGGTAAGAGGGTATTCTTCTATGTGATAAAGTCTTCTCTGGAACTGTCTTCCTTACACGCTTATCCATTTGTCCTGGTTTTGGTTCTGCATCGAGTTCAAGTCTTTAGTTGTTGCATCATGAGATATTTTTGAATTTGAAGTTGCGTATAGGTCGCTCCCTTCTTCTTTGGCTTGATGCTAAATTTTTTGGTAAGTCAGCAAGCACAACGTTTTTGCCTCTCGCAAACTTGTCCTCGAAAACTCTGCATTTCGAGACTCAATGATTTGTCCAGTCTCGAGATCAAGGAATCTGCGAGCACCACTTATTTCGTCTTGAATGCGAATGAAACACATCAGGTCATACAAAGCAAGAGGTGAGCATACTGGCAGCCATAATTACAAATAAAAACATGGAAGCAGGTAAGGCACGGAAGAGGGACGGACACATGACCTCCCAAAAGTGTGTAAAATGTGAAACTACAAGTTAAAAAAAGCTCTACTATACTCACAAAAGGGAAATAAAATAAATGCTAAAGAAACAAATATGGTGTTAACTAGGATATACAAGGTTATGAGTTTACTACAAGAAAAGATAAAATGGATTGACCTCTATGAAGCACAGGTACCAGTACGAGGACCCGATATGGTACGTATCGGGTATGCCGATACTGACAATTTCTAGAAATTCATGGTACATGTAAGGTATGTATATATTATATATACTTTTGTACAAAGGGGTGTGTGTGTGTGTGTGTGTGTGTGTGTGCGCGCACAAATATATGAAATCTCTTTAACTACTACTCCCCATGGGATTCAAAGTTTCGAACTTCTACCAGGTACTTATGCCGCCGTAGTGAATTTTAGTCTAAAAGTATGTAGTTTAAGTTTAAAAGTAAATAAACTTGATTTCTAAAAGAGTACCAAAGCTATTTTTTAAAAGATATACAATGACTTGTATATGAAGTACCCACAAAGTACCAAACAAGTACCCACAAATTAACTAAAATTAAAATTACAAATTAATAAAATTTTGGGTACTTCTTTGGTAAATACCCAGGATTATCGAAGGAGTACCAGCACCCGATAAGTACCGGTACAGAGTACGCCTTCCTAGTCGAAGTACCCGTGCTTCATACATTGACCTATATAAATATACTCTAAAGTTAGCTCAGGGTATCTAGATCTATATAAAACCAAGGCCTCGATATTCCAAGCCACTAGACTTGCATACACAAATGACTTCAGAATCCAAACTCAATATTTAAGCCCTATTATAACGTACAGACTAACATGTTTGGTTTGCTTGACTCTTTGAGTTTGCATCTTTCTGACTGGTTGCTTCACCACTAGACAAGGACGACTTGTACTCCACTATGGAGAACATCAAGCATAAGAAAAAGAATAACAGTTCCAATTCACACCAAAATGTTAGTCTGTTCTCCCAAAACCTAGTTTTTAATTGTCATATTTGCATAAAAGATATTTTCCTTTCAAATGTAACCAATTGTGTACAGCTTATGATTCTTATATGAAGTTCTTGCATGATTAAAACCTCAGAGAAGACTTAAGAATAAATGAACTCAACAGACAGTAGATAAAAACAAATATAACAAGTCTAAAGGTAAAATCCAGAAATTACCATGTTCGTGCCACGAGTTTCATACTCTTTGAAAGCTTCTGGTGTGACATATTCAGATACGGGCATGTGTCGCTTTGATGGCCTCATGTACTGACCAAATGTCATGACATCAACGCCAGCTTCCTTCACTTTCTCCATCGTGCTTATCACCTGATCAGGTGTTTCCCCACAACCCAACATTATTGATGTCTTTGTTAGAGTTCCAACAGGAGCAAATTCTTTTGCCATCTTAAGAACATCAATAGATTGTTTGAAATTGGCCCGGTGATCTCGTACGGCACTCTGAAGCTCTTCAACAGTCTCGATATTGTGAGCAAAAACATCTAGTCCAGATTTGGCGACTTTCTCCACACAGGATGAGTCTCCTCGAAAATCAGGTACTGTAAATGAATAATTCACATGGTATTGAAGAATAGTAAGTAACCAGATGTAAAAAGGCGATAATTACTATAGGTTTCTTCTTTTGCATGTTGAGGAAGGATGCAACATCTAGAGAACTAGAACAGATGGGACCAATTCAGGTGCTAATTCCAATGGAAATGTCTCCTGAATTTGAATTAGTCAGATTCCTAAACTGAAAAGTTGGACACATTAGATTTAAGAATGGAATATATATATCAGACCAGTATTTGTAGAACCTCATCGTAGAAGAAACTCACATAAAAGCAAGTTCATCATGGAGATATCAAAACATTCCTTCATGGAAGAAAAAGAAACTTCTAGTTTTAGTTGTATATTATATATTAACACAAATTCTCCAGCATCCAGAATTACCTCATGTTTTGTTGTCCTTACATGCCTTACATTCTTACAAAACTTTCATATACACACTCAAAATAATTTTTCCATAAACAATCAGCACGTCATCCGGAACATGTTTAGTGTGAATTGTGTGATATGCAAGATACCTTTCAGGTATAGCAATCCTCATGATAAATTTATAATTGCTTTCTAAAACATTAATGCATAACCCAATTCTTAAAAAAAAAAAAAAAAAAAAATCCCCTGGACGTATTCAGCCTATATACCAATCCAAACATTTTCCCCTTTCTTTGTTTTAACTACAGAAACAATACCCAGATAAAAAACAGGATAACAATCAACCTTAAAGGACACAATAAGAAAGATGAACACAAGATATTAGAGTAACCCACATACCAAGTGCTTCTATTAGCATCTTTGGCTTCAGAGTCTTTAACGTCCGCACTGTTTCCGCAAAATGACCACTTCCTTGATCAGCCAAGTCATCACGGTCAACACTAGTTATTACCACATAATCTAGACCCCATGAGGCAATGGCTTGAGCAACATTAGAAGGTTCATTTGGATCTGGTGGAGGAGGAGTCCGAGAAGTCTTGACATTGCAGAACCTGAAATGGTTCAGACATACATCAATAGCAGAAAGCTGCAAAAAGAGTTTCAGAATATTATAGAGTTGATAGTAAAGTCCATCTCTGCCACAGATACAACTGTAGCAGGGACACAGCAAGGAAAAGGTATCTGTAAGAAAAATCTTTACAAAAGCATATAGCATCTGGAGTTCATGGAACTGGATATCCTTTTACAACAACATAACCCATAAAGCATGAAATTGCTATTTTATTTTTTCTAGTTACAACTATTTTCCAAGCTCCAAACACCAAGCGATACTGTATACCAATAAGAATCATGCTAATGATTCACAAACTTTTACTAAAGGAAACATTTGCTCGGAATCAATAGTAGCCAGCGGTCTCCAAATATTCTCAGTCGGCTATGTTAGCTGGGTTTAGCATGATGGCTATTCCTTTCTATTGAAAAGGAGTCAGCTGGCTGCGCGAGTCACCTTCCTTCTTCTAGGATCCGAGTCACCTTCTTCTAAGTTCCATTGGACGACACGACATTCTCGTTCTATAGGCCGGCCATACTTGGGGTCAAGTAATTTATAAGTGCATATCCGATTGCAGTAACAAAGGTCGGAATGGGAGCTGCTCTTGTGAAAATATTCCCTACGGATACTTTTGAAGGAAAAAGTGCTGCTATTGATGGAGACGGGGTTAATATTTTCTTGCACTAATATAATCTTCTTAGGAATAAGGCTGCAATTTTATTTCCTATTCTGCATTTTAGCAGTCTGCACTGCCCTTTAGGTCTTCCACAGATTTTTTTTCATCATTTAGTTGTGTTTGCATCATTTCACATATGTTCCAACTCTACAGGTCGGTACTGCATCAATCCAGACACTCAAAAATCTAGAGGTATCCACACCGCGACGGTGTCCAATACATATCGGACACCACACAACAAGATCGGTTTTAAACAAGGTTGTGAAAAGCGCTAGGCGCTAGTCGAACGGGCACCCATCGCCTAGCGCCTAGCCCGCCTAGACGGCTACCTAGACGGTCGCCTAGATGTAGGCGGTTCAAAAAATATAAAAATAAATTCAAAAAACCTAATAAAAATTGCATAAAAAGTCCATAAAACCCCATAACATGCATAGTCGGGCGTCGGAGGGCCTAGGCGGATGCCTAGGAGAGCATCGGATGGAAACCAACCGCCTAGTGCCTAGGCGGCCGTCTTTTAGAACAGTGGTTTTGAAGGAGTACAATGGGTGTGACGACACTAGGCCTCACAAATTCATAGGCCTCCAAAACAAATAATATGTATATGTTACATATTTCACATTTATTTATATATAACTACATATAGAAGAAAAAAAACTAGTAAAGTTAAACTTTTGGTCCATATTTAGTTAATGTTATAACGTGGATTACTAAAGGGTTGGATTCCCACTTTGTTTTTAGTCCCACATTGGTTAAAGATTAGTATTACACCTTCATTGGATTGTATAAATAAGACATTTGCCTCCCACTATGTGATTACACTAATAAGAGATCTTCTCTCATATTTTCTTCTTCCTTCTTCTACGTTTCTTCTAACACGTTATCAGTACGAAGCTCTAACGGAAGAAAATAGGCAAGAGCATCTCAGTGAAGCCGCCATTTGCGGATTCTCCACTTCGGTCACATATATGGTTATTTATGTTTATTTTTTTCTGCATATACATACCCCAGGCGCAGCCTAATGTTGATGTTTATACATCTCTTGGCATACCGCTAGGACAAAAAAAATATTTTTTATCCATTCATGTCACTTCTTTTAGTTAACTTTGATAACACTCCAATATTAATCGCATATAGATCTCTCGGAGAGAACGCTGGAGTTATTCTTTATTTATTTATTTCTTTTATATATGTTAATACATTCAGATCAAAACCATCAGAGATCTAATGACCAAGAACATGAATTGTTTGGTCTATATATATATAAGACTTCTTGAACATCATTGTTCGAAACATACCATATGTGGTATTTTTGAAAGACTTTGAACATAATCATTGTTCGAAGCATATAATGAACATCTAGTGTTTGGTATTTACCTACGACTTCTGGAACATCATTATTCGAAGCATACAATGAACAAGATTTGTTTGATATAAATAGACTTCTGAAACATCATTGTTTGAAGCATACACCATGAACATGAATTGTTTGGTGATTTACCAAGTTCTTATGTTAACTTGTTATTATTGATCTTATACAGCAATATGTCGAGCCTCACAAAGCATGATTTCAAGCCTCTAAACTTAGAAGGCCAAAACTTTCTCAACTGGAGATTGGATGTTGAATTGCACCTTCAAGCCAAAAGCTTAGGTGACGCAATTGTGGCTGATAAGCCAATATCTGTACAAGATAAAACGAAGGCTTTAATTTTCCTAAGACATCATATTCATGATGATCTCAAGGCTGAGTACTTAATATTCAATGACCCCTTGGTGCTATAAAATTCTCTAGCTGAGAGATATGATCACCAGAAAATGGTCATACTACCAGGTGCACTCCATGAATGGCTCAATCTACGTTTTCAAAATTATAAGACAGTTGCAACATATAATTCAGCTATGTTCATGATTACTTCACAATTGAAGTTATGTGGTGAAGAAGTGAGAGCATTCCATGCTAGAGAAAACATTCAACACATTACATGCGACTAATATGACCCTACAACAGACGTATAGGGAGAAATTTTTTAAGAAGTATTCCGAACTCATTGTTGTCTTACTCGTGACCGAGAAAAACAATGAGTTATTAATCAAAACAATACTAATAGACCAATTGGTTATGCACCAATTCCAGCTGAAGTTAATGCGACTAGTGCTCGGAAAAATGTGACCAATACTAGGGGTTGAGAAAATCATAGAGGTAGAGGGCATGGACGCCGTGGAAGCCAAAGAAATGGCTACAATCCGGATCCAAGGAACGATACACAGTTCAAAAATAAGGGATTTAATCTTCAAAGAAACAATGCCCAAATTCCCAATCCAGCTGCTCCAACTGATATTTGCAAACGTTATGGAAGAGCTGGTCATTGGATGCGAAACTGTCGCACCTCACAAAAGAAAGTGGACGAGTATAAAGCCTCAAAGAGTGTGGAGACTAATCTCATGGAGGGTACAACACACATGGATTTTAATAATTTCTTCCAAGACAAGGATGGAAACGCAATTTCGGAAGACCAGTTCAACGCCATGACGGCGAAGTCAATGAATAGTTATTGTATGCTTATCTAAGTTTATTTACTTTACACTTTGAATTAATTGGTCATTATATAATCAATAGTCTAGGTAGTTTACTTTCTTTGAAGCAATTTCATTTAGATTTAGATCAAGTTGTAATAATTGACAATATGCCAAGTTTAACCATTTAGTAGCATATTAATATATTATTATTTTTTGTTTTTGAAAGGTATGGACAATGATGATGGCATATGCTTGATAGATAGTACAACAACTCACACTATATTGAAAACTAGAAAAAATTTCACAGCATATGCCTCAAACACTGCCAAGATGACCACCATTGCTGGACCGGTGCAGATTATAGAAGGTTATGGTAAGGCCGATGTTGTGTTGCCAAATGGAACACACTTGGTCATTCGAAATACATTATTCTCTAGCAGATCTAATAGAAATCTACTCAGCTTTAGAGATATTCGAATGAACGGATTTCATGTTGAAACCATGAACGATGATAGCAAAGAGTATCTTTGTATCACCTCTAATGTTGGAAGCAATAAGCTCACATTAGAAAAGTGCAAGTTAATCTCCTCGGGACTATATCAAACTACTCTGAAGGTAGTAGAATCTCACCCCATCACTAGCAAAAGGCTAAAGGATCCAAGAAATCTAATCCTTTGGCATGACAGATTAGGTCATCTAGGATCGACTATGTTGAGAAAGGTCACCAACAATATCAATTGACATAATTTATCATACCAAAGTCTTTCCTTTCCTACTGAACATTTGTGTGTAGCTTGTTCACAGGTTAAACTCATTACAAGACCTTCACTTCTCAAAATAGCTTCTGAATTACCACCATTCTTTCAGAGAATACAAGGTGATATTTGCGGACCAATTGATCCTGCTAGCGGACATTTCATGTATTTTATGGTTCTAATAGATGCTTCTAGTCGATGGTCAAATATTTTTTTACTCTCATCTAGAAATTTTGCCTTCTCCAAGTTACTTTTTCAGTTGATTAAGCTTAAGACTCATTTTTCTGACCAACATGTTAGAACGATTCGACTTGATAATACAGCTGAGTTCACTTTCCGTACTTTTGATAATTATTGTGCTTCCGTAGGAATAGAAGTTGAACATTTTGTCCCTCATGTTCATACCCAAAATGGTTTAGCAGAGTCCTTAATTAAGCGTTTTTAGCACATAGCAAGGCCTTTACTCGTGCAATCAAACTTACCCGTCTCAGCTTGGGGACATGTCATATTACATGCTACTAAATTGATCATTGTTAGGCCAACTGCATATCATGAATTTTCACCATAACAACTTGTGACAGACCATCAACCTAACATCTCTCATTTGCGTAAATTTGGTTGTGATGTTTATCTTCCTATTCCCCCTCCTCAGCGCTCTAAAATGGGACCTCAGTGCCGTTTAGGAATTTATATTGGTTTCGATTCCCCTCAATCATTAGATATTTGGAACCTTTAACTGGTGATGTTTTTACTGCTAGATTCACAGACTGCCATTTTGATGAGAATAATTTTCGCCATTAGGGGGAGATAAGAAAAAAAAATGTTCTTACAGAACCATTCACCACAACTAAACGATATGAATTATCGTGGGATAATCCAACTCTGTCTTATCTAGATCCTCGTACTAATCAATGTGAAACTGAGGTACGGATGATATTGCATCTACAGGAGATTGCAAATCAAATGCCAGATGCATTTACTGATGCAACTAAAGTGATTAAATTACGTATGCCCGCTGCAAATGCGCCAGCTCGAATTGATATCCCCGTAGAAAAAAATAGCAGAGTGGCTAATGAATCTACTGCACGCCAGAAGCGTGGTAGACCTATAGGTTCGAAGGACTTAGTCCCTAGAAAGAGAAAATGCCCAAGTAACGCTTTTAAGGAGGTTACACGTAACGCTCAAGAAGAGGTTATGAATGACAGATCCATACTCTCTGAAAACCCAGGAGAGATTATTGTCTTAGAAAAGACACAAGTCCAAGAGGAGGCTCAGGTACCTGAAAGCAAAGATATCTCTATATTTTATACATATACAAGAGAGGTATGAGATCACAAAGATATAACAATAGATAAGATATTCTCAGTAGCTACTGAAATATCTAAGGGCATTGATGACACTGAACCACGTAGCATCAATGAATGTCGACAAAAAAAAGATTGGCCAAAATGGAAGGATGCTATTCAAGCATAATTGAATTCCCTTAATAAACGTGGAGTGTTCGGACCTATAGTACAAACACCAAAAAACGTTAGACCGGTATGTTACAAGTTGGTGTTTGTAAGAAAGTGAAATGAAAAGAATGAAATTGCTCGATTTAAGGCACGATTAGTGGCACAAGAATTTTCTCAGAGACCCGGGATTGATTACGAAGAGACGTATTCTTCCGTAATGGATGCAACGTTCCGTTATTTGATAAGTCTGACAGTTGAGAAAAAGCTGGACATGAGACTTATGGACGATGTAACAGCCTATCTATATGGTGATTTAGATATCGATATCTATATGAAAATCCCAGATGGATTTAACCTACCCAGCTCAAAAGCTAAGAACATGCATTCCATAAAACTAAGACGTTCATTGTAAGGTTTGAAACAATCCGGAAGGATATGGTACAACCGTCTTAGTGAATATATGAAAATGGAGGGATATGAGAATAATCCTATATGCCCATGTGTCTTCATAAAGAAATCTAAGGAGGATTTCGCTATAGTTGCAGTATATGTCGATGACATAAACTTGATTGGGATAAGACATGAAATCAATGAGACTGCAAACTATCTGAAAAAGGAGTTCGAGATGAAAGATCTCGGAGACACGAAATATTGTCTCAGATTGAGCATTGTACTAATGGAATTTTAGTTCATCAATCCAAATACACAAAAAATATATTGAAACAATTAAATATGGATAAAACTCATTCCCTTAGCACTCCAATGGCTGTTCGATCGTTAGATATCAATAAAGATCCATATCGTCCTAAGAACAACAATGAAATGATGCTAGGCCCGAAGTACCGTACCTTAGTGCCATTGGGCATTAATGTATCTATCACAATGTACAAGGCCATACATCATTCTCTGTCAATTTGTTGGCTAGATATAGCTCGACGCCAACTCGCAGACATTGGAATGACATTAAACATGTGATGAGATATCTTCGTGGAACTACCGACATGAAATTATTTTATACTTATGGTCTATCTGACATCGCAAACCTAGTTGGCTTTGCAGATTCAGGTTATTTATCTGATCCCCATAAAGGTCGTTCACAAACTGGATATGTGTTTCTTAATAGCAATGCAGCTATTTCTTGGCGTTCAACAAAACAGACAATGGTTGCCACCTTCTCAAATCACTCAGAAATATTGGCTTTCCATGAAGCAAGTAGAGAATGTATTTGACTGAGATTGTTGATTCAACACATTCGTAGCTCCTGTCACCTTTTTCCTACCATAGATACTCCAATTGTTATTCATGAGGATAATGCAACATGTATTGCACAAATTCAAGGTGGATTCATTAAAGGAGACGTGACCAAGCACATCTCACCGAAGTTTTTCTATACTCATGAGCTTCAGAAGAACTTTGATATTAACGTCCAACAAGTTCGCTCAAGTGATAATCTTGCAGACTTGTTCACCAAATCGTTGTCAAAGTCAACTTTTCAGAAACTAGTTCATGGAATTGGAATGCAACGTCTTCATCAGCTGACTGTTCAGGATCAACATCGTCAGAGGGAGTGATTGTTTTAAGGAAAAGATACATTTTGTATGGACTATAACGCGTTGTACTCTTTTTCCTTAGTCATGGATGTTTTTTCCATTGGATTTTTTCTGACAAGGTTTTAATGAGGCAACATTAAACGTGTCCAACACCTATCTAAGTCACATCCTAAAGATTGTACTCTTTTCTTTCGCACAGGTTTTGTTCTAATGGATTTTTCTGGCAAAGTTTTAACGAGGCAATAGGCTTAGAGATGGTAGTTATTCAAAGGGGGTTGTTATAACGTGGGTTACTAAAGGGTTGGATTCCCACTTTGTTTTTAGTCCCACATTGGTTAGAGATTAGTATTATACCTTCATTGGGTTGTATAAATAAGACATTTGTCTCCCACTATGTGATTACACTAATAAGAGATCTTCTCTCATATTTTCTTCTTCCTTTTTCTACGTTTATTCTAACAGTTAAATATTTGTTACAATCACTATTCCGCAGACCCAACTACGATAGAAAAAACTTACAAATATAATTATAGGATAAATCATAGTTCCTATCTCAACTGAAAGATATTATAGTCGAATGATTTTTCTTAGTTGATGTTACTTTTGGATAATTTAATTTCTGAAAAAAAAATTATTAGAATTTTTTTATGAGAATAGGTCTCCGATTATTTTTCGCTTTCCGCACCGGACCTAGTCGTCTTTGATGAATCTCAGCTCCTGGCGTGCCACACAAACACTTCACATTCACAATCTCAATATCCTATTATCAAAACTTCCACAGACAAGGTTTTATTCTAGCAATTTATTTTCTGTCCTTAGTTTATCTTCTCTATCTTTCTCTTTATAATGATACGATGATTAAGTCTTAAGCTTGAGCTTTATAAATAAAGAGATTGGGTCAAAAATATTTTAAAAGATTTTATGGGCTTTCTGGGAAACCAAGTAGAAATTCTAGGTTTTGAATTAGAAGCAATTTCAGCAAATTAGCCCAGTCGCTATGAAAAGCTTCATGTCTTCGTATTTGAATTGTGTCGTGTCATATATGTAAGGTACAGGCGAAGACTTCTTGTTACCGGCAGCCGCGGGTGCAGGTGTCGCCAAGGATCATGATGGTGGCGGTGGCGGTGCCAGTCTCCCCGCCGGACCAGCACTCGCCGAGGTTGGGGCACTTGGCCTCCTCGCAGACGGTGTGGAGCTTGAGCTCCCTGAGCTTGGCTTTGATGGCGGCGTACTTGGACCCCCCGGGGATCGTCTCCCTCATCCACTTCGGCTTCGGCAGCGGCTTCTTCTTCGTCCCGACCTCCACCGAGTACGCGAAGTCGGAGAGGTCCGGCGACTCGGACGCCAGCCGGCGCCGGAGGTCGGCTAGGGTTCGGGGCGGCGGGGTTTGGGGATCTAGGGTTTGGGGGAGGGGAGGGCTGGAGGTTAGGGTTCGGATTTGGCGGGAATTGGAGGAGAGGGATCGGGTGAGGGAGACCAGCCGCTGCATTCTGCAACCCTCTTTTACTTCTCTCTCCCCTATTTTTTTTTCTCTCTCTCTCTCTCTCCTGTTGTTGAAGAGGAGCCCCTAAATCAAGATGGGGGTCCACGTTCGACAATATTAGCCTATGCCCCATGGATAATATATATAAGGTGACTATACTACCTATAAAGATTTTTTTTTTCTTAATTGCAATTTCATTCCCTCAAGTATTCCATTTTTTAACATGATAATCTAAACTTTAAAACTAAATAATTTGAATTGTGTTTTAAAGTAGAAATTCTAGGTTTTGAATTAGAAGCAATTTCAGCAAATTAGCCCAGTCGCTATGAAAAGCTTCGTGTCTTCGTATTTGAATTGTGTCGTGTCATATATGTAAGGTACAGAAGAAGACTTCTTGTTACCGGCAGCCGCGGGTGCAGGTGTCGCCAAGGATCATGATGGTGGCGGTGGCGGTGCCAGTCTCCCCGCCGGACCAGCACTCGCCGAGGTTGGGGCACTTGGCCTCCTCGCAGACGGTGTGGAGCTTGAGCTCCCTGAGCTTGGCTTTGATGGCGGCGTACTTGGACCCCCCGGGGATCGTCTCCCTCATCCACTTCGGCTTCGGCAGCGGCTTCTTCTTCGTCCCGACCTCCACCGAGTACGCGAAGTCGGAGAGGTCCGGCGACTCGGACGCCAGCCGGCGCCGGAGGTCGGCTAGGGTTCGGGGCGGCGGGGTTTGGGGATCTAGGGTTTGGGGGAGGGGAGGGCTGGAGGTTAGGGTTCGGATTTGGCAGAAATTGGAGGAGAGGGATCGGGTGAGGGAGACCAGCCGCTGCATTCTGCAACCCTCTTTTACTTCTCTCTCCCCTATTTTTTTTTTCTCTCTCTCTCTCTCTCCTGTTGTTGAAGAGGAGCCCCTAAATCAAGATGGGGGTCCACGTTCGACAATATTAGCCTATGCCCCATGGATAATATATATAAGGTGACTATACTACCTATAAAGATTTTTTTTTTCTTAATTGCAATTTCATTCCCTCAAGTATTCCATTTTTTAACATGATAATCTAAACTTTAAAACTAAATAATTTGAATTGTGTTTTAAAGTAGAAATTCTAGGTTTTGAATTAGAAGCAATTTCAGCAAATTAGCCCAGTCGCTATGAAAAGCTTCGTGTCTTCGTATTTGAATTGTGTCGTGTCATATATGTAAGGTACAGGCGAAGACTTCTTGTTACCGGCAGCCGCGGGTGCAGGTGTCGCCAAGGATCATGATGGTGGCGGTGGCGGTGCCAGTCTCCCCGCCGGACCAGCACTCGCCGAGGTTGGGGCACTTGGCCTCCTCGCAGACGGTGTGGAGCTTGAGCTCCCTGAGCTTGGCTTTGATGGCGGCGTACTTGGACCCCCCGGGGATCGTCTCCCTCATCCACTTCGGCTTCGGCAGCGGCTTCTTCTTCGTCCCGACCTCCACCGAGTACGCGAAGTCGGAGAGGTCCGGCGACTCGGACGCCAGCCGGCGCCGGAGGTCGGCTAGGGTTCGGGGCGGCGGGGTTTGGGGATCTAGGGTCTGGGGGAGGGGAGGGCTGGAGGTTAGGGTTCGGATTTGGCGGGAATTGGAGGAGAGGGATCGGGTGAGGGAGACCAGCCGCTGCATTCTGCAACCCTCTTTTACTTCTCTCTCCCCTATTTTTTTTTTTTTTCTCTCTCTCTCTCTCTCCTGTTGTTGAAGAGGAGCCCCTAAATCAAGATGGGGGTCCACGTTCGACAATATTAGCCTATGCCCCATGGATAATATATATAAGGTGACTATACTACCTATAAAGATTTTTTTTTTTTTCTTAATTGCAATTTCATTCCCTCAAGTATTCCATTTTTTAACATGATAATCTAAACTTTAAAACTAAATAATTTGAATTGTGTTTTAAAGTAGAAATTCTAGGTTTTGAATTAGAAGCAATTTCAGCAAATTAGCCCAGTCGCTATGAAAAGCTTCATGTCTTCGTATTTGAATTGTGTCGTGTCATATATGTAAGGTACAGGCGAAGACTTCTTGTTACCGGCAGCCGCGGGTGCAGGTGTCGCCAAGGATCATGATGGTGGCGGTGGCGGTGCCAGTCTCCCCGTCGGACCAGCACTCGCCGAGGTTGGGGCACTTGGCCTCCTCGCAGACGGTGTGGAGCTTGAGCTCCCTGAGCTTGGCTTTGATGGCGGCGTACTTGGACCCCCCGGGGATCGACTCCCTCATCCACTTCGGTTTCGGCAGCGGCTTCTTCTTCGTCCCGACCTCCACCGAGTACGCGAAGTCGGATAGGTCCGGCGACTCGGACGCCAGCCAGCGCCGGAGGTCGGCTAGGGTTCGGGGCGGCGGGGTTTGGGGATCTAGGGTTTGGGGGAGGGGAGGGCTGGAGGTTAGGGTTCGGATTTGGCGGAAATTGGAGGAGAGGGATCGGGTGAGGGAGACCAGCCGCTGCATTCTGCAACCCTCTTTTACTTCTCTCTCCCCTATTTTTTTTCTCTCTCTCTCTCTCTCCTGTTGTTGAAGAGGAGCCCCTAAATCAAGATGGGGGTCCACGTTCGACAATATTAGCCTATGCCCCATGGATAATATATATAAGGTGACTATACTACCTATAAAGATTTTTTTTTTCTTAATTGCAATTTCATTCCCTCAAGTATTCCATTTTTTAACATGATAATCTAAACTTTAAAACTAAATAATTTGAATTGTGTTTTAAAGTAGAAATTCTAGGTTTTGAATTAGAAGCAATTTCAGCAAATTAGCCCAGTCGCTATGAAAAGCTTCGTGTCTTCGTATTTGAATTGTGTCGTGTCATATATGTAAGGTACAGGCGAAGACTTCTTGTTACCGGCAGCCGCGGGTGCAGGTGTCGCCAAGGATCATGATGGTGGCGGTGGCGGTGCCAGTCTCCCCGCCGGACCAGCACTCGCCGAGGTTGGGGCACTTGGCCTCCTCGCAGACGGTGTGGAGCTTGAGCTCCCTGAGCTTGGCTTTGATGGCGGCGTACTTGGACCCCCCGGGGATCGTCTCCCTCATCCACTTCGGCTTCGGCAGCGGCTTCTTCTTCGTCCCGACCTCCACCGAGTACGCGAAGTCGGAGAGGTCCGGCGACTCGGACGCCAGCCGGCGCCGGAGGTCGGCTAGGGTTCGGGGCGGCGGGGTTTGGGGATCTAGGGTCTGGGGGAGGGGAGGGCTGGAGGTTAGGGTTCGGATTTGGCGGGAATTGGAGGAGAGGGATCGGGTGAGGGAGACCAGCCGCTGCATTCTGCAACCCTCTTTTACTTCTCTCTCCCCTATTTTTTTTTTTTTTTTTCTCTCTCTCTCTCTCCTGTTGTTGAAGAGGAGCCCCTAAATCAAGATGGGGGTCCACGTTCGACAATATTAGCCTATGCCCCATGGATAATATATATAAGGTGACTATACTACCTATAAAGATTTTTTTTTTTTCTTAATTGCAATTTCATTCCCTCAAGTATTCCATTTTTTAACATGATAATCTAAACTTTAAAACTAAATAATTTGAATTGTGTTTTAAAGTAGAAATTCTAGGTTTTGAATTAGAAGCAATTTCAGCAAATTAGCCCAGTCGCTATGAAAAGCTTCATGTCTTCGTATTTGAATTGTGTCGTGTCATATATGTAAGGTACAGGCGAAGACTTCTTGTTACCGGCAGCCGCGGGTGCAGGTGTCGCCAAGGATCATGATGGTGGCGGTGGCGGTGCCAGTCTCCCCGCCGGACCAGCACTCGCCGAGGTTGGGGCACTTGGCCTCCTCGCAGACGGTGTGGAGCTTGAGCTCCCTGAGCTTGGCTTTGATGGCGGCGTACTTGGACCCCCCGGGGATCGTCTCCCTCATCCACTTCGGCAGCGGCTTCTTCTTCGTCCCGACCTCCACCGAGTACGCGAAGTCGGAGAGGTCCGGCGACTCGGACGCCAGCCAGCGCCGGAGGTCGGCTAGGGTTCGGGGCGGCGGGGTTTGGGGATCTAGGGTGTGGGGGAGGGGAGGGCTGGAGGTTAGGGTTCGGATTTGGCGGAAATTGGAGGAGAGGGATCGGGTGAGGGAGACCAGCCGCTGCATTCTGCAACCCTCTTTTAATTCTCTCTCCCCTATTTTTTTTTTCTCTCTCTCTCTCTCTCTCCTGTTGTTGAAGAGGAGCCCCTAAATCAAGATGGGGGTCCACGTTCGACAATATTAGCCTATGCCCCATGGATAATATATATAAGGTGACTATACTACCTATAAAGATTTTTTTTTTCTTAATTGCAATTTCATTCCCTCAAGTATTCCATTTTTTAACATGATAATCTAAACTTTAAAACTAAATAATTTGAATTGTGTTTTAAAGTAGAAATTCTAGGTTTTGAATTAGAAGCAATTTCAGCAAATTAGCCCAGTCGCTATGAAAAGCTTCGTGTCTTCGTATTTGAATTGTGTCGTGTCATATATGTAAGGTACAGGCGAAGACTTCTTGTTACCGGCAGCCGCGGGTGCAGGTGTCGCCAAGGATCATGATGGTGGCGGTGGCGGTGCCAGTCTCCCCGCCGGACCAGCACTCGCCGAGGTTGGGGCACTTGGCCTCCTCGCAGACGGTGTGGAGCTTGAGCTCCCTGAGCTTGGCTTTGATGGCGGCGTACTTGGACCCCCCGGGGATCGTCTCCCTCATCCACTTCGGCTTCGGCAGCGGCTTCTTCTTCGTCCCGACCTCCACCGAGTACGCGAAGTCGGAGAGGTCCGGCGACTCGGACGCCAGCCGGCGCCGGAGGTCGGCTAGGGTTCGGGGCGGCGGGGTTTGGGGATCTAGGGTCTGGGGGAGGGGAGGGCTGGAGGTTAGGGTTCGGATTTGGCGGGAATTGGAGGAGAGGGATCGGGTGAGGGAGACCAGCCGCTGCATTCTGCAACCCTCTTTTACTTCTCTCTCCCCTATTTTTTTTTTTTTCTCTCTCTCTCTCTCCTGTTGTTGAAGAGGAGCCCCTAAATCAAGATGGGGGTCCACGTTCGACAATATTAGCCTATGCCCCATGGATAATATATATAAGGTGACTATACTACCTATAAAGATTTTTTTTTTTCTTAATTGCAATTTCATTCCCTCAAGTATTCCATTTTTTAACATGATAATCTAAACTTTAAAACTAAATAATTTGAATTGTGTTTTAAAGTAGAAATTCTAGGTTTTGAATTAGAAGCAATTTCAGCAAATTAGCCCAGTCGCTATGAAAAGCTTCATGTCTTCGTATTTGAATTGTGTCGTGTCATATATGTAAGGTACAGGCGAAGACTTCTTGTTACCGGCAGCCGCGGGTGCAGGTGTCGCCAAGGATCATGATGGTGGCGGTGGCGGTGCCAGTCTCCCCGTCGGACCAGCACTCGCCGAGGTTGGGGCACTTGGCCTCCTCGCAGACGGTGTGGAGCTTGAGCTCCCTGAGCTTGGCTTTGATGGCGGCGTACTTGGACCCCCCGGGGATCGTCTCCCTCATCCACTTCGGTTTCGGCAGCGGCTTCTTCTTCGTCCCGACCTCCACCGAGTACGCGAAGTCGGATAGGTCCGGCGACTCGGACGCCAGCCAGCGCCGGAGGTCGGCTAGGGTTCGGGGCGGCGGGGTTTGGGGATCTAGGGTTTGGGGGAGGGGAGGGCTGGAGGTTAGGGTTCGGATTTGGCGAAAATTGGAGGAGAGGGATCGGGTGAGGGAGACCAGCCGCTGCATTCTGCAACCCTCTTTTACTTCTCTCTCCCCTATTTTTTCTCTCTCTCTCTCTCCTGTTGTTGAAGAGGAGCCCCTAAATCAAGATGGGGGTCCACGTTCGACAATATTAGCCTATGCCCCATGGATAATATATATAAGGTGACTATACTACCTATAAAGATTTTTTTTTTCTTAATTGCAATTTCATTCCCTCAAGTATTCCATTTTTTAACATGATAATCTAAACTTTAAAACTAAATAATTTGAATTGTGTTTTAAAGTAGAAATTCTAGGTTTTGAATTAGAAGCAATTTCAGCAAATTAGCCCAGTCGCTATGAAAAGCTTCATGTCTTTGTATTTGAATTGTGTCGTGTCATATATGTAAGGTACAGGCGAAGACTTCTTGTTACCGGCAGCCGCGGGTGCAGGTGTCGCCAAGGATCATGATGGTGGCGGTGGCGGTGCCAGTCTCCCCGCCGGACCAGCACTCGCCGAGGTTGGGGCACTTGGCCTCCTCGCAGACGGTGTGGAGCTTGAGCTCCCTGAGCTTGGCTTTGATGGCGGCGTACTTGGACCCCCCGGGGATCGTCTCCCTCATCCACTTCGGCTTCGGCAGCGGCTTCTTCTTCGTCCCGACCTCCACCGAGTACGCGAAGTCGGAGAGGTCCGACGACTCGGACGCCAGCCGGCGCCGGAGGTCGGCTAGGGTTCGGGGCGGCGGGGTTTGGGGATCTAGGGTTTGGGGGAGGGGAGGGCTGGAGGTTAGGGTTCGGATTTGGCGGGAATTGGAGGAGAGGGATCGGGTGAGGGAGACCAGCCGCTGCATTCTGCAACCCTCTTTTACTTCTCTCTCCCCTATTTTTTTTTTCTCTCTCTCTCTCTCTCCTGTTGTTGAAGAGGAGCCCCTAAATCAAGATGGGGGTCCACGTTCGACAATATTAGCCTATGCCCCATGGATAATATATACATAAGGTGACTATACTACCTATAAAGATTTTTTTTTTCTTAATTGCAATTTCATTCCCTTATTCCATTTTTTAACATGATAATCTAAACTTTAAAACTAAATAATTTGATACCTCAATTATGATTGTACAACTTAATATCTTACCGTGCTAACAAAAAATGCTATATTACTAAAATATTTTCATTCTCTTTCCCCCACCCTCCACGAGAGACAGAGAGAGAGAGAGAGAGAGAGAGAGAGAGAGAGGGGGGGGGGGGGGCAGCGAGATGTGGGACGCATAAAAAATAATGAAAACTTATACCCTAACTGAAGGAGGGTACCAAGTTGATGATATCAAATGAAGTAGTTGCAACGGAGCTGATAAATTTCTGTAGCTCAGAGCTAAGCCCGTCAAAGAACTTCTTCGCTTGGCTTTGTTGGGCCTTTTGATAAACCTATTGTTGGGCTTGCATCATTGCGTAGAACATTTGAAACATCTGCTGCCCGTCCATAGTCTGCCCTTGTGGAAATACGGGCATTGGTGGTGTGAACTGCGACGGAGGTGGATTATCGTCTCGCTGTAATCTTGAGACGTGTTGATCTGTTTGATTGCTTTGTTGAGCTGAATGACCTCCACCCACTGGTGTCACTTCATCGTCGTAGGTGACAATTGCAACTTGTGGTATTCCTGCGGGAGTCTCGTCGCTTGCTTGTGGATCCATTACTCTGCATCCAAAATAAACTATAAAAGACGCACAGGGGAATCAAGGCATGATGCAAGTCAAGAAATTATTTTGAAGTCGATATAGAGGTCAAAAACGATTCAATCAAGTAGATGAGATCCTATAACTTATCATATCCTTATCGCAGGCTTGCTCAGTTCCTTAGTTGAAACCAAAATAATTTAGTCGTTGACCTGCATGAGCCACCACAAAAAAAACCATGTCACGCCCCAGTCCCAAAATACCGAGGGACTAGCCACGTGGAAATGGCCAACAGCACCCTCCAATGGGCAAACCCAATTTAATGGACCCATTAGAGTGTACTTAATCTATAAAACAATAATAAAGGTCTACGATACAAGTCACAGTCTAAATCTAATCTCATCCACAGAAGATAATCACAGTTCAAATATCAGAATAATCATGATGAAATATAAATCAACAAGTCTCAATAAAATATCTCGGGGAACAACCCGATAATGAGTTTAATACAAAAATCCACGAGACATGAAATAGAGTATCAAGAACAGAAATAACTGAGTATATAAAGCAAATACTCATGAGAAATCTTCTAGCATCACCTCATCCTCTGGTACTGGTACTGCTCCAATGTCTGCTCTTGTCCCGTATACCTCGGGGTAGATCTCCTCTGCTAAACCTGCGGACATAATCCGGATCCAGGTCCTCAAGGGACATAGCAAGGTACAAGAATAACTCAAGCCAAATAAATGCAGTATACAAAATGTATCAATAGGGCAAACTATGTAACCAACTATGTGATATGCAAATTAGAGCATTAATCATACTCAGGCTGAAACTACTATAGGCTCTGTATCGGGGAAACCCATAGCATCCCTATATATCTCAAAGGGCTAGTGCATGTGCCATAGCTCTGGTCAGAGTCTAAGGCACCTGCAAAAAATTATATATATATATAATATAATCAGCATTTAATATGGTAATACTCTCCCTACCCAATGTAATCACACGTCTCATGTCCACGACATCTCATGTCCATAACACGCAAGATCATGACCTCTAACTAATGTAGCGAGTCATAATGATAGCTATGCATATGTAAGATCTATGTTACGAATCTTGTAATCCTTTACAGAATCACCATGAAATACTCAGGAAAGACTCTGTCTCATGAATAGTGTCAAGTGTCCTATGGTATGACGTACTTGATAAAGCAAGCACGAAAATATATAGGATCGCAATATCAATTCTCTGTGTGACGTTACACGACTCCGCGTACGGCGTCGACACCCGAATCTTATTCGGACGCTAAGCAATGTCTCAAGGTCCTAGGTTGAACAGATACATCACATAAATAAATTGAGAGAATAATATGAAGCAAGTACTGCAAGTTTGGCAAGGTACACTTGCCTGGAATTTGGATTCCTCCAATTGCTCCAGTAACAGCAAGATCTTCAGGTACTACTCCGGATGCTGAAATAAACATTACCATCGCTCTCAGAAGATATGAAATAACTAGGATTGCCTATCCATAAGTCCAATTTGGACACAGGGACAAAATTGACAGTTTCTGGTCAAAGCGGGGTCCATATGTGGCCCACTTCGCACAAAAAAATGTGCCAGAGACAAAGTTTTCCATATTCGTCAAACCTAGTGTCTACAAGTCCAGAACGATGATACAAACCCAACGGAATGTCCAGAACTGCATTTCGATGAGCCGATCACAAAATCGCCAGTCAAGTAGAGCCTCAGGACCCACAATATGGGATTTTGTCAACGTTCTCAGAATCGAACCAAACTTGGGTCACAGGACCATCATAACGCTACGAATCCGATGGCACAAGTTTCGTTGCGAAACGACATGCACACACGAAGTTACAACGAGTTTCAGAACAGGCCCGATACGGGACAATTTCGACAGATACGCGTTGATTTCGATGTGCACTCACATCCAAATCAACTTCCGCGAAATCCCACACGTCCGCATTGATGATGCGCACCTTTCGGGAAAATTCGCACACGACCAAGTCGCCTCGTTTAGCGGAACGCACCCAGTTTCGGGAGAATTCGGGTTTTAAAAACCAAGATTTTGGTCGATTTCACCTGCAAATAAAACACAACATACAGCACCATAAAATAAACTAATTACAGGATTTAAAACTTGGTTATATTATCTAATTTACTGTTCAAGTGAATTTTAGAATTATTAAACAGGTTGGTCATAAAACGGCCGAGAACTTGTGAGTTTGGGACAGTTTTCGAAGTCCAAAATTGGGATATATTTTCCTATTTTTCGTCGCAGTTTGCGATCGACAAAGGACACGATATTCCACAGTGAACGTGTCGCAACAGACCGTTCGATAATCGACGAGACGAGGAGAGAGAAAAACTCACCGGAACAAGGAGTCGGAATCGACTAAAATTATGCGTGCACGGGACGACGCGACGCGGTGACTGCGGGGTAGCGGTGCTCCTTGATGGCGGGTTACTACGGTGCCGGGTCGTCGGCGTACTGCGGCTGGATCGTCGGAGGAGTCGCCGGAACTTTGGGTCGCGGTGGAGGGTCGAGGTGGCCGGAGGATGGTGGTGGTGGTGGAGAAGTGGTGGTGGCAGTGATGGGGATCGGGCTCGGGGTCGAGGGTTTTATAGAGCTGGGTGGCCGACCGTTTGGGGGAGGCAGACCGGAGGGGTCGCGGTGGGGAGACGAGGGGTCTCGTCGGTTGGAGGCGGCGGGGAGACGAGGGGTCTCGGCGGCGGTTACAGGAAGTCGCCGGGCGGTGAACGGCAGAGGAGTCGGGGAGTTTCGAATTTACTGTAGATATTGGGTTAATGGGTCGGGTTAGCGGGTACGGGTCGGGTTCAAATCCGACCTGCTAGGGGTTGGGTTGGTTTATTTTTTGGTTCGGTTTGGTTCGATTCATCCGGTTTAATCTGGTTTATTTAAAAACTTATGTTTTAGGTGTTTAAAAAATAGTTTTTGGGTCCAATAAATTCTAAAAAATTACACTATGACTAATTATTTATTTTACACTCAAAAATATAATTTTTATAATATTTTAATATTTAATTTAATACTCAAAAATATTTAATACCTGAAGAACATTTATTTTAATTATAGAAAAATCACAAAAAATTCATATTTTAATTTCTGAAAAATCCGGGTGTTTATATCCCTCGCCGTACTCAATCGAAACAATCAAGTCCAGAAAATATTTCCACAACTTTAAGAGTATTTATGGACTTATTGTATGGAACGCTCTATTGCAATACGATATGGAGCAAATCTCAGAGTCATAGCAACGGAATGGGCAAAAAATCGAATCCGCTCTGATACCATTATGTCATTGTCCGACCGATAGGAATACATGAAACACTATCAAATAAACTCTAGGGTGCAGATGAGACGAACCATCAGACCATATATCTTTGTTGCGGACTAGCCGCTCTCATTCTAAACAAGTTCAAGCACACGATATGGTTCTCTCGAAGCACAAGCGATAGTGGAACATGTTCATGCAAACTCTTAGCCTTAGACAAGTGTTTCAGGGTCTCTTAGTTAAGCAGATAAGTTTGTTTCAAAGACAAGCTAGGTGAGTTCTCTTATTTAGCATGCAAGGCAGGTTCTATGATTCTCTTATCAAAACAAGCATTCAAAAACTCAGATTCATTATTAAGGCGTGCAAGAATCAGAGAACGAAGTTCTGCCCACTCACCTTGATACATAGTGCCGACGTGGAGCGGGGCACTACAAGTACTCTATACCCCAAGATACGGTCACGGCTGTCTAGATATGCGAGGGTTTACTATACAATCCAACTGGCATTCCTGGGTCAAGAGTCCTAGTTGTCTCAATCTCAAGCAAGCAACAAGTTACAAGAAGTATAATCACTAAACATATAAAAGTAAGGCGTCCCAAACTATACATACATAGATGATCATGAAGCTAGTTACCAAAAATGAAGAACTAGCAGAGTGCAAAATTACATGATCAGCTCTAGCTATAGTCTAGAATATGCTTTACATGTAGGCCCGCAGGCTAGAATGCCAGGTACCAAAACACGAGCTAAGACGTGCTCGGTGGCTAAACGCCTCAAAAGTACAAGTATAAGATCGGGTGGGTGATGAAGAAGAAACCCACTCAAGTCGTCGGATATTCCTCGTGTTCACCATCTGGAGGCAGGATGTACGAGAGATCCTGCAGTGTTGATCCAAAATCTGGCCATACAAAACCAGTGGGGTCAGACCCCCAAAACATCAAAGTACCACAAGGGAGCCAACTTAGGAACTAAAACCAGCATGCAAACATACAATAGCATAAGGAAATATAAGTAAGAGCAATATTCAAATAAGTAGTTTAAGCAATTTCAGGAATCAGTAACGAGTACAGTTTTTATTCCGGATTAGTAGCTGGGTGATCCAAGACAAGACAAGAAAACATGCAATCACGACCAACCATGACCTACGGCTTACTACAATTAACTAACTAGGGTTATCACAATCCTGGTTACTAACAAATAAAGTTGAGATTTCATACAGCCACATACCCTGCAGACATCCGGGTTATCCAGACGTAAGAGTACATAGCATAGATTAATTAAGTATAGTATTTTTCTGGTAAATTGCAACACTCGACGGTATGCTGGAAGTGTGCCCCTCTCGACGGAGAGCTCCAAATCCAACAGGTGTCGCTGGGATACCGGAATTGCATGTAGCCAGAAAATCTCTCTAGATGTTTAGATAATTATTCTAGTTATTAACTTAGGCAAGTTATCAAGGATTCCTGACCGTGGTGCTCAGGAATCTGCCTTAGACATGATACAAGACTGGACGATAGTTTGACAAGTACAATTAAGACAGGACAAGCAATCAACCACGAGAATTTTTATATTCAGTACAATAATTTCAGTTCTGGAGATTCTAGCATGTCATGAGTGAGCTACGTCGAGCCACTATCAGGTTTATCAGTACATGTCAGATATCTGGAGTCAGGGATCAAGTTCATTCAGTACAAGTCCGATGCCAGAAGTTCTCAATTTAACAGTGCCATTATATTCCATGTTCCGGGTATTCCATGTTATGGTAAGTGTAGCGTCCAGGTTATAAACAATTAGAAATAGCATGCATCATATGAATTTAATTAATTGGGCCAAGCATAAGGAGTAAATAATCCATAAGAGAACATATAAGAAAGGAAAACATTGCTACTATAAGAGTTAGAAGTGAAGGAGATGAGCTGGCCGCAGGCAAGAAACAGACCGCATGGATCAAACTGGCCGTATGGATCATCGCAAGGTCCACTTCTCGGGATAAGGGTTGAGTGATATGGAATAAATACAAAGTCAGGAAGTGACTGAAGTGACTAGCCAATAAAGGGTGTCAGAGAAGTGATCGATATGACTGGCCAATAAAGCGTGTCAGAAAAGAAAAGTCAAATTCAAGAAAATCTTGCCAAGGCGACGCTGAGTCGTGTATTGGAAAAGAGAAATACATAGCTCGGACCGCATGGACAATTTTGGCCGCATGAATAATTTTGGCTGCATACTCCTCTGGGCCGCATGCTCCTCTGGACCGCATGAAATCAGGAACTTAGAGAAATTTATTTCGTTCAAGTTTCATGCATTGGTCAAGGGACGTATGTGCAGATTCAGCCATGCGTCCAACAAGATGGCCGCATGCTGAGTTTGGAGCGAGGAGTCCAGACCGCATGCAAAGCAGGCCACATGGAGTTCCTTCGTCCCAGAACAACAAGTTTCAGTCATAGAAAAAGCTCCAAGTCCTGAAAATGTGATTCTCCATGAAATCCTTATTTGTAGCTCAAATCCAGAGAAGTAAAGTTCTAAACCACTTGAAATCAGATGCTCTCTCACATTAAAACAACTAGTTTTGAAAAAATAACAAGTTTTAAGAGATCAAAACCATGAAAATACCAAGAACACATTAAACTAAAAATGTAGATCTAGTTCAACCAAGCTATCAAACCGAAAATACCAAGAAGTAAACATGCATAGGAGTTCATAGAGCACAATATAGACCAATAAAATACAAGAAATCTACAATAATGTAAAAGTGCAAGTTCTCCATCATTGGCAAGATATACTTGCCTAAAACCACTACTAACTACTACCACTACTACCAAGGGAAAGGGGAGAGGACCGGTCCTGGGCTGCTCTCGGCTAGGAAGGAGGGAAAAGGAAATGAGAAGAAAATAAAAAGAGGAGAAATTGAAAGAATGGGAAAGAGAGAGAAAGAGAGGGATATATCAAGGGTGGTTAACACTACGCACAATCTAGAAATTACATGAGAGCAGTTAGAGAAATCCAGAAAAATATACGAAAAACAATATACAGCAATAACACACATATACAAGATATGAACATAAAAAATACGCAATAGTGAGACGAGTCTCACAACGTCGCCTCTGTGCAGCGTAGGCGTCGTTGGCGGTCGCTAAGATGGACAAAACTGGGAAAAAAATATTTTGAATCACAGCACTCACAGCATATACGCACTATATAACATGTTCAATCATAACAATCACAGTATATACCACCAGCGCAATCCTCCATAGAATTTTTCCGATCGGACCTTCAGCGGAACAAAAAGTACATTTGAACCATACAATACACAATAGAATTCAAATAAAATCAAATTCAAATGCAAATAAACACAAACAAATAAATCATGACAAAAATACATATCAACACTAGTGAATAAATACAGAACATACACAGGTCAAAAAATTCAATCAATAGACATAACCGTTGTGAATGAGGTCTGGTAGTACATACATCTCACAAAAATAGTATAAATCTCAAAAAAAGTCACTAGTCTGGTGGTGGTCTCTGTCCTAGTAGGTGACTCAACACGTTCGGAGGAATTGTGCTCATTATGTTAGGTGGTAGTGAACTCAACGCCTCCAACAGAACTAAACTCAATAGACTCGCCAAGAGATACGACAGGGGCTCCGGGAGGAGCAGAGCCAGCAATGGGAGTAGAGGGACCGATAGCATCTGACGTCATGGAGGAACGAGTCTATGGGGCAGCGCCTATCACGCCCCGTGCCCGCATAATCGGATACGGGTTGTGAACATACCTAGCCTACGCCACAGTATCGGCGGTAGTCATTTGTTCTAAATCTTAATAGTCATCAAATTCTCACAATTATTGATCTTCTCATCACAGCACTAGAATACGTGAAAATACCCAAGCGCAATCACACATCACCACAGTCCACTATATCTTTTTAGTACATTATACATCTCAACTCTCTGGAGACAAATTCGATAAATCACCATAATCAAATATACAAGTGATACATATGAATATAACCTAATCTAATTCTTATAGGATCCTCCGAAGCCATCATCCGTGCTAATCTCCAAGTCGTCTCTGATATGTCAACATCCAGTCAGGATTGGAGCAAAGTAACACATAACTCAAACCACCGACAATATGATGCAATAAATAGATAATAAGTGATAATCCGAAAACAAACAAGTGACAAAAAATGTACCTAAATAATATGCTCTATGCGAAATAAAACAATATGCAATCTGATACTAGACACAACATGTATAGACTAATGTGAGTAAGACATTAATAGTGCTAGCAATTAATCAATAAATGGACGTAAGGCACAAGTGTGCTAACAATCAATCGTCGTCCAGTTAATGGTAAGCTACATGCTAGTATAGTATCACCCTTCCGACTCAATCAATAAACAATCAATAATGGTGACAATATGCAATCAATATGGAAATACAATATCGTAAAAGGAAAGAGTAATATGTACTTGCCTTTTTTCCAAAAGTAGAGGTCGTGCAATGTCCTCCTAGAAGACAATGTATAAGTGTTAAATTCTAATTCCAAATAAGACTAATATATTCTAACCAATTTGACACTAACTACTACTTAATTTATCTAATTAATCTAACCAAACTAACTTTCATTCCTTAACTTATTACTAACTGAATAATCTAAAACTGAATATCACATATTTTATCTCAATGATTGGACCTGGCCTCCTTATTTAATTCCTTGAAATTACCTAAACAGTCTCTAGGCCCGACCCAAAATAAATAAATTTCAATTTATCTCATCTGTTGGCCTGCGGTCCAGTATTGGCTAGGCTTGCTAATCAAATTCACATTGAACTATAACTGATCTATGATCGGTTACACCATTTCATAAAAGCACCAGCAGTTTGAATTCAAAAATAATATGATAAAGTCAATCGTTCTTTCTGAGAACTAAACTTCCCACCAAAATAATTAAAACCAAAAGATATCAAAGGGAGACGATTTCCTCAAAGTTAACTTGACACTGCACAAACTTCAAAATCCTGACACTAACATGGAACTGTGTCGATGCAGACACAAATTGGTGTCATGCAAAGGACACAAATTCTCCCGAGTCCATGCCTTTGTGTCGTACTCGACATGTACACTAACAAGACTCATGCCCATCTATTAGAAAAATCGAAAACAAAGAAAGAGAATTACCGGTGCAGTGTATCGAACATGAGCAGTGTCAAAATGATCTTCAGACACGAAAGCACAGACCACGACATCCGCAAGCTCCTGGACTGATGTTCAACGAATTCGAATCAGTGTTTCGTCTCTGCGACATTAAAACAAATAGGTGACGGTCATCAAGACTTTGTGCTCGGTACTATGTGGAGATCATCAGAGCCGATTGGTGGCACTGTTTACCGATCAAATCGTGCTGTGATCGAAAACTCAAATAGAGAAAGATCAACGAATTACATATCAAGAAAGTTTGAGTCAAATGGGATCTTACCGAAAAAAAGATCTTGCACCGCCGGAGCACTAATACCGGCTCCGTTACTGCAGTTCGAAGAACAACTGTGGTGATTCGATTGATCGATCTAATCTTGAAGGAGACAATCAAAATTAGAGAAGATAAATTGGAGGGAAAATTTTGAAGGAGAAGAACACTTACCGAAGTGAAGTCCAGCACGCGTCGTTGGATGAGATGACCGACCAGATCTTGATCGATTCTGTTTAAACATCCACTAATCAAATGAAGCTCGATCAAAGAAAATTAGGGATGAAGAAGAACAGAGGGATTGATCACTACGCGAAGCACTCGATCGGAGTTGCAAAAATCGAAACGAAATCGACTCGAACTCACCACGATTTGGATCGGCAGAGGAGAACGACGTCCTCGAAGTTCCAGCGGAGGAAGGACGATTACTAGTGAAGTCGCGGGGGATGAAAGCGACGTTGCGAAGGAGCAAACGCCACGGTCGAGCGGCTCGAGAGGTCATGAGCTCTTAGGTAGAAGACGACTCCAACATCTTCTTGTTTTGGCAGAAACTAGAGAACAGAGAGATGTCTCTCTGTTTTGGCAGTAACTAAAGTCTTTAATAGGCACGTGTCTAATTCATAAAAATCTTTCTAAGTTTTGCATAATTACAATAATGTTCTTTTCTAAACCCCTTTGCGATTTAATAAATTTTAAATTTAATTTCTTTAGGAAAATTGTTAAAAATTATACCGAGTTAAAATTTGAAAATAAGAATTTCTGAAACATAGAATTTTTCGAGAACAGTGGTTACATCGCCACTAGCAGGTGCAGTCGTTAGGACCCCAATCGTGGCATGCATGATGCTAATAGACTCCAGTTTCACCGTCTCGTTGGCCTGTAAGGTGTTCATCATCGTAACAATCAGCGATATCTGTGCGGCAATATCCGAAGACGGAGCAAAAGAAGAAGAAGGTGCCGATATTGGAGGTATCGAGATGACTGATATATGCGTTGCGAAGGAGCCGGTATCGTAGATGTGTCTGTCCTTCCCTTTTCCACCAGCAGCCTTTCTAAAAATGGATGCATGGTCTCTGTCTCGCTAGTCAAATGGCTGCAGGGTTTATGCGTCGTCGTTTTGTTATAGACTGTGTATATATATATATACATATCACTGATACTCTATATTTATCTATATCCTACTAACACTAGCTGAAACACACTAATACTAGCCTACTCCTGGTCCCTAACACACACACACACACAAACACACACATTTTTTATGGGAGAGAATTATAGTTTGCATGCTATGGGCTATTTTAATCCCAGGAATATATCAAGACTGTTGGTTATGAAGGTAAGCCCTTTTATCATACTCAGACACCCCTGATACACACTCCTCACACTGCTAGTGAGTTAATGATCCATATGTCGAGCACTAATGAAATATGATACCTTGGTATAAACAAAAATAAGTGATTGCACATTGTTTATGAACTGGATACTCAATGATTAGCTTACTTTCCTTCTCTTTTTTCAAATAAACAAATAATAGAGAAGACTTTAGTAGCTTCCAATCGATTCAAAGCCATAATTCTATATATGATCCACATATTGATTTTTCGACCAGGCCATTCCATTTTGAATCCATATTCAATGCAATCTCAATGATCCAAAATTTATTTTCGATCGGCCAAGCCAAATCCAATAAGTGACATTCAAGGTCGCCTCCGCGGGCACAACTCTAAACTGAGTCTTTGCACTATCCTATCCATTGCTGATAAACTCATTGATACCCCAAATTTCTCAATCCATCAAATATTACTAAGGCTACCCAATACACCACGCAGGGATCAAGACACTCTACATACCAACATTCCTTAAAATTAAACTGAAACCATTCACTTGAACATTTTCTCATTTTATTCCTCAAAATCCAAGCATATTTCTATTCCAAACACGCAACATACTGCAGCACACCCACTGATAACCTGATATTAATCCAAAACCAACTGAATAAAATCTAATATATCCTTATCCGAAAATGTCCAACTACTCAGCCTGATCACACCACTACTCCAACCAAACATTCTGCCCCAAAATAACTCAACCAATACTGTACTCTACAAAGCTTTTCCTGATTAACAAAATACTCACATGAAATTCATAACATATTTAGACATTTTATGGAACATCCAGAAAAATATCGAGAGAGAGTCAACAACATCGATCACAGAAGAAACTCAAGGCTAAAGAGAATCGATAAGGGTCCAAGGACATAAAGTTGAGCTTTGATACCAAAATGTCACGTCCCAGTTCCATAGAAGATACAACTCAATTAAAAATTGCTCTATCTCACACTCTCTCTCAATACAATGAATCGTGCCACAAGACTTATAACTCGAGAACTATACAAACAGTTGTTTTCCATTTAAATCTAAAAGAGAACTAGAAGAACTGGATTTGATTAACAAACTAAGAAAGTACAAAGAAGAGTTCTAGAAGACAATATAAGTATAAATTTATTTTTTGGGGGCTGACAATGGAGGGTTAGGAGTGTAGCAACTCTCTTTACTCCGTGGACGATCCGATACAGCAGCTCTTCTCTCTTCCTTGAGTGTAGATTCGCAGATAGCCATTCCGCCTTTTGCATGAGGGTAATACCCTGTTATTTATAGTTGTTCAGTGGTCGCATGGATTTTGGCCCGCATGGACGTTGGGAGTTGCCACGTGTCTTCTCCTAACATAAGGGGTTACAACTGTGCACAAGACAGGGCTTCAGCCGTCACGTGGATATTTGTTAAGATTTTTTGTTGTAGAATATCTGGTTGGTTCTCATCTATTGTAGGCACGACTTGGTCAAGTGGACACGTGTGGCCAAAGCCGCTATTTGGTTGGAGAGAATCACTCTATTCTAACAACAAATTTGGTCGAAGTAGAATCTGTGACACGTGTGGCCAAAGACGCACGGGACGCATGGAGTTTGGAACGCATGGGGCCAGAGATGCATGGAGCGCATGGAGTCTAGAAAGCATGGATCAGAGCCGCATGTGATGCAAAGAGTCTAGAACGCATGGGCCAGAGACGCATGGGACGCATGGAGTCTAGAACGCATGGGACCAGAGACGCATGGACCGCATGGAGTCTGGGACGCATGGGCCAGAGCCGCATGGGATTTTTTTTATGTTGAACATGTAGCTTTGCACTATCCACGGGACTTCTTTCTCTTAGTGTGTTCTCGTCCTTCGAGGCGATCAGAAAAATTATTTTCGTCAGGATTCTGTGTCAAGCGTCATCTTTGTTCTCAGAACGTCATGTCAGGTCGACCTGCGGTCAGTTATCAGGATGCTTGTTTGGACTGCATGGGTGTCCCTTTTCTGGGATGCATGCGGTTCAACATCTGGTAAGTTTTATTCTGGGGTGCATGGACGGTGGGCGCATAGATGCTTATTTTCCATGTTTCTACAAGACCCTTCAAAATTTTCAAACTGATAATTGAATCAGAAGCATGACTGAGGTACGTTCGGGCCGTATGGACATTGAGCCGCATGGGCGAACGCTGCCAGGCTGTCCCTTATTCATTAACTGCCATATTTGCCTTGACCCTTGAGTGGATTATGTTCGGATTTTGAGCCTCCCTTTCACACGAATCCCAGTACTGACGGCTGTAGGAGGGAGCCTAAACCGAGCGTAGCTGTCATTAAATGAGGGTGGAATTTGAAGGGTCTATCTTCGTCTTTTGGAGGCCTATAAATAGGAGTTTGAGAAGTAGAGAGAGAACTTCTTGCTTCTGCTGAGTTCTGTTTTTCCATATCGTTTTCGTCTTTTCTTCCTCCGTGTCCAGTCCTCTTCTCAGAGCGTCTGTCATGGCCCCTAAGGTCTCGTCTTCTTCCACGAGGGCTAAGAAGGTCGTCGTCAAGGGGAAACATCCTGCCTCCTCATCTAGAGCTGAGGACGAAGCCCCATTTTTTCATCCTGACGTTCAGCCGCCCATCCATAGTAAGGGTAGGAGGAGGAGAACTCTGAACACGCGGGCATTTTACACCCAGTCCATTATACAGATTCTCGCATATGACCATGATGCATGCTTTATACGGGGGTCTCCTTTTGGCTTCATGCACAAGTCTTGACTCGGCCGCATGGAAGTTCTGCCATGAGTTGGCCGCATGTCTCCTTTCTTGACTTGACCGCATGGAGGTTCTGCCATGTGTTGGCTGCATGTCTCCTCTCGTGACTTTGCCGCACAGAAGTCCTGTCATGACTTAGTTGCATACAACTTTTATAACTTGGTCGCATGTCATCTTGATGTCTCTAATTCTCACTTTTTTATTTTGTAGTGGCTTTGCCCGTGGATCCGTCATGAGAGGTGTTGATTGGGCGTGCTCAGGCTACCTTGGGCGTTAGGCTCGACCAAATAGTAGCCAATGTCCAGGCTCAAATCAACAAGGATCATCCTGAGGCAAGGCTAAAGTTGATAACTGGCCAGTCCTGGTTCTATTTGCTTAGCCATATGAACTCTGGGAGGATCGACGACTCTCATTTGATGCCCATCTTCCTATTTGGGGATGCCCTCACCATCTCGGACCCCAAGGTAGTGAAGATCAAGGAGACTAGGGATTTCTCCTCTGGTGGGACGAATGTGCACATACCTACGATGGAGCACCATTTGCCTTTATCAACTTTCAATATGGTACCCTTTCAAATGAAGACGCCGGACAACCTCCCCCGAAACAGAACGAAACCCCGGTCGGCCGCATCCATTTTAACTCTAAACTAAAGGGAGAAGCGGCGAGCAAGAAATCATTCTCTTATTCCCTTCGCGGACTAGCATCTGGCACTCTCTAGCGAGATAGGACCGAATATCCGATATTATGAAGCAGACACCTTTTTGAACCAGCTTGTGACCAAGGAACTTATCCTAAGGGAAAAGTGTATCTTCTCAACTAGATACGTTACTGGCCCTCTTAGGTTGGCTTGACGCAGTGGGTATTAGAGAAGTATGAGCAGACCCTGAAGATGGCCGACATCTACTACGCCATACGAGATTCTTGTTATGGTTTGGATAAGAACCCGTTGTTGTATGTGGCTTTGGCTGAGATATATAACCGTCGTACCGGGACCTTCTTTGCTCCCGGTGGAGAGATGGAGCTCGCTCTCCATGAGATGTATGATGTCTCGCGGTTGCCCTAGGGTGGTGAACCATATAAGGAGTAGACCCCGACTAATAAAGAATTTGAGGAGTTGGAACAGCAATATCCAGGGTTTCTTGTTGTTTATCGAGAGGTGTTATGCCACCATAGCACTTGCTAGCAAGTTTCAAAGAAGAAAGACAAGAGCTCAGAGAAAAATCTGCCCAACATTAAAGCCTGGACCAGTCACCTCTTCATTCATGCTTCGGGTCATGTTATCGTTCGGAGCCCTCACCCTCGGAGAGGTGTTGATGACCAAGTACGCAGCACCAAGAGGACTGCCGCCACCGGTGAGGGACTTGGTAGTTCTGGTGACAGTTTCAGTTATTTTTACCAGGATACCCAACCATTGTCTGAGAAAGCTACCTTGGTTGGATTCTTGATAATATGGTTTCGGACCTGTCTAGTCTCAGGAGGCTCCGGGTCAATTGAGAGGGTTAGCCGCAACCTCATCCTCCCTGCTGTGAAGCTGGTCTTCGGACATAAGCTTGCCTTACTCCCAGCGATGGTCTGTAACATTCATCGTGGGCTTTGCGCTTTCACAAGCAAGGTGATGGCTCGTAACCCTGATTTCAACCGGGTCGAGATGCTTTATCACTATCTGATAGGTTGGCTGTTGATGCATTACCCATCTTTGATGCATCCTGGTGCTAAGGAGACTACGACGGAGGCTGATGCATTTATTTACTAATTTGGTTGGATGTCATGGGTTCATACTGAGGTTCCCGCTTGTCGACAAGCGCTCGCCCGTGTGGCTGACTATTCCTTCTTTATTTTAGTTCCGAAGTTCACGGACGATGAGGTGAACCGGGTTCACTATGATGGTGGTGCAGATAATCAGGTTTTATCTCCGAAGCTCTTCCACTGGTTGCTCTCTATCTGGCCTTCCCACTTGGTGTATCAAAATTGGAACCTCGTCTTCCTAGAACCCTACCTACCGAGTAGGTTTTTCCAACAATTTGGATACAGCCAGCTCTTTTTGGGCAACCTAAGCTCATGTCTCGGTTTCGAGAGTAGCGTTCTCGATGGAGCCCGAGTCTGGGACTATTTCTTTGCGACCAGCACCCAGGTCCAGTTCACTCTGCCGGATAGCAAAGTTCTGGGTCGTATCAGCCATGCAGCGGCTATTTTCCATGTGGCAGTGAATACAACTCCCCCTGGCTTCGATCAGGATACCAGCTTCATTGTTGGTACTAAGCTAGGTACCCGGAGGAGGAAACCACAAAAAAGTCGAGGGAAAGATAAAGAAAAGGCCGTTGCTGCCGACTCTGACTTAGTTACATGGAAAGAGGAAGCTTCTGACAACCCTTTGCCTCCCGCGAACTATCCGACGAAGCGTGGGGCTTCCCCAATTCGGAGCCCTCCGCCTAAGAGAAGATGCCAGGGATATAGGAAGCAGGTTGCTAGAAAGTCCCGAAAGCAGGCCGGGGAAGAAGAAGAAGGAGAGGAATAAGAGGAGGTGGTGAGACCTGTAAACCCCCTGATTTTTCAAGAATTTTAAAATTTAGATTTTTCACAATTTTCTGGAATTTTCTAGGATTTTTCTGTAATTAAAAACATGGTTTTAATTATTAAATGATTTTTATATGATAATAAACAATATTAAAATATTATGAAAATAATATTTTTGGGTGTAAAATGAAAAACTGGACTTAGGGTAATTTTCCTGGAATTTATTGGGCCCCGGACCTATTTTTAAAACACCTAAAAACTATTTGTTTAATTATTTATTTATTTATTAAATTATTTATTGATTATTATTATTATTATTATTGTTTTCGGCCCAGCCCACTGGACCCGGCCCACCGGGCCCAGCCCCAACCGAGCCCAACCCAGCCCGTTGGGCCGGCCCAGCCCGCTCCCTATCGGGTCGGGTCGGGTCGGGTCGGGTCTGTCCGAACCCGACCCGCCGTACCCGAATCCGCTTCCCCTCTCCCTGACCACGTCCCCCTCCTCCCCGCGTCTTCCGGCGGAGCCGCCGCCTCCGGCCCGCTCCGCCCGCACCTCACCCCACGTCCACCCCCTCTCTCCGCCTCCTCCGCCCCGCTCGAGCTCCCCCAGCCCTATAAATACCCCCGTCAGCCCCTCTCCGGCCAGCCCTTCCTCCGCCATCACCGCTCCTCCCCACCGTGCCCGGCCGACGCTGCCCAGCCCAGTCCCTCCTTCTTCCTCCCCTCTCCTCCGCCGTCCCCGGACGACGTACAGCCGCAGCCGCAGCAGCAGTAAGCAACAGCGGCAGCAGCTCCGGCCGCTCCCCACGCCGCCTCCGCCGCCTCCCCCCCTGCGCCGCCGCGTGCCCCAGCTGCTCCGGCCCCCTCCGCCTCAGCCCGGCCGCCGCAGAGCCGCTGTCTCAGCCGAAAACCCAAACCCTAACCCTAATTCCTATTTCCTGTGTCGGACACAGGACACGTGTCCTGTGTCGTGTCAGACACGGTTTTTCTTCCGGTTTTCAACCCCAGTTCAGGTACTCCTATCTTCTTGCTCGTAGCTCTGATTTCAATTCCGTAAATTGTGTTGCGAAGCCTGTATGACCCTCTCGGTGCCCGGATAAACTGCTCGGGGCATCGCGTCCTGTGGTGATCGCACACCGCGATCCAAAAACAGGAAAAACAACGCCCTGATTCACCCCGGAACTGGGTACGCCCCGCAAAACGGGACGACTTGGTCGCACGCGGTCTTCACAGATACGTGCGCGTCGTCGATACGGACGTGCGGGATTTTGCGGTAGTCGGTTCGGGTGTGCGTGCACACCGGGATCAACGCGTATCCGCGGACACCGTCCCGTATCCGTCTTTTCTGATTCAGGCCCTAACTTTGTGTACACACGTCGGATCGAAACGAAACTTGCGCCATCGGACTTGTAGCGATACGCTGGTCCTGTGACCCAAGTTTGGTTCGATTCTGAGAACGTTGACGAAATTGCGTGTCGTGGGCCCCACAGGCCCCGCTCGACGGGCGATTTTGTGATCGGCTCATCGGAATCCAATTCTGGAAGTGCCGTTGGGTTCGTATCATCGTTCCTGACCTGTTGACACTAAGTTTGGTGAATTTGGAAACCTTTGACCCTGACACATTTTTTGGTGCAAAGTGGGCCCACATGTGGACCCCGTTTTGACCCGAAATTGTCGTTTTTGCCCTTGTCTCCAAATTGGACTCAAGGACAGGCGTTTCTAGCTGATTGATATTTTCTGGATTTGATGGTGATGTTTATTACAGCAACCGGAGTACCGCCTGCAATTCCAGCTGAAGTCAGAGCCGCAATTGGAACCGGAACCACAAGCAAGTGTACCTTGCCAAACTTGCAGTTCTTTTTATTTATTCCTTTGACTGTATATATATATTTGTGCATGCTTAACCTAGGAAACGTGTGACGTACTTAGTGTCCGATCATAGTCGGGTGCCAACCCCGTTCGCGGTGTTGGGTACGTCATTTAAGAGATGGACATTCGATACCCTTTACTCTTGTGCTTGACCTACCAAGTACCTTACAACCCAGGACACTTGACACCATACATGGACAGAATCTTTCTGAGATATTCATGGTGATTCTGCATAGGATTCAGGACTTGACAGATATATTTTATTTTAGACAGTATGACTTGTTGTATTAGTTATGATCCCGCTGACATGGACATGAGACGTTATGGTCATGATATGCGTGATTACATTGGGTGGGGAGAGACACACAGGCTACAGGCTGTTATATATATATATATCTACTACTATTGTGAGGTCGTAGACTCTCCAGCAGAGCTAGACCCTTTACTTGTTATTACTGCTACCCGGCTCCCCGACACAGAGCTTGTAGCGGTCTCAGCCTGAGTTCTAGTGATGCTCTCATCTTGCATATCACATAGCTGGTTACATAGTTTACCCTCTTGTTTATTTATTACTGCACTACATTTATTTTGGCATGAGCTTTCTTGTACCTTGCTATGTCCCCTGAGGACCGGGATCCGGATTATGTCCCCAGGTATAGCCGAAGAGATCCATCCCGAGATATACAATACAGGAGCACTTCCAGGAGCTGTACCAGGACCTGAGGACGAGCTCGCACCAGAGGACTTCTCCTGAGCAGTGGCTGTATATAGTCAGTTATTTCTGTTTCTATTTCCAGTTCCTTTATTTCCTGTCTATTTGATTTGATGTACCAGACATATTCTCGGATTGTTCCCGAGATACTTATTGAGATTTGCTTATTTATTCTATTGCATTATTTTTGGCATTTATTTTGTGTTTATCTGTTGTGGATGAGATTAGATTAGTCTGTGACCTGTATCATTGGTTCTATTTATTGCTAGACTACAGCTTAAGCATGCCCTGATGGATCCATTAAATTGGGTTGTCCATCGGTGCGTGCTGCTGGCCATTGCCACGTGTCCAGTCCCTCGATATTTTGGGACTGGGGCGTGACATGGTTTTTGTGGTGGCCCATGCAGGTCCACGACTACATTGTTCGGTTTCAACTTAGGGACCGAGCAAGCCTGCAATAAGAATAGGATAAGGAGCTCATCCACTTGCTTGAATCGTTCTTGACATCTATATCGGATTCGAATTAATTTCTTGACTTGTATCCTGCCTTGATTCCTGTGCGCTTATTATTTATTTTGGTTGTTACTCTTGAATTTTTGAATTATGTGATTGGTAACTAGAACTTGACAGTTTAAGTTATTATTGTAGATTGTGACCCGATGATTGCCCCTTAGCCTTAAGTCGCGTAATCAGTACCCCCACCTCGATACAAGTTAGATCCCTTACCCTTGACGGCCAGTAACTCTTCTATCATCACTATCGACGCTTGTCCTATAAGTACTAAGACTAAGGCTTAAGACGACCATGACCTATGTAATATAGGAGGATACCCTAATAGGTACCAAGACCCCTTCTCGTAGACCTTAACAAGAGTTTCCACGGTATCCTTAAAACGATTTCAGTATTAGTTTATTATTATAAGTTGGGTAGTATGCCTTACAACATAGTACCACCTAGCCCTATTGACCCATTGATGAAGTGAACAAGGATGACACAACTTTAGACTTGCATAAGAAGATAATGGTTATTCAGACTGTAGAATTTAGAGGTCCTTGCCCCTATTTGGTCGACTAACGACTTAGACAAGGAGGTTGTATGATGACTGTAGAGATTGTGTAGTCTTTATTTATTTATTGCTTATTTTGTGTTGTCTTGTGAACTTGAATTAATTTGTACCTCCTTTCATCATCATCTAGCGTACTTATAATTGTTATATTACCTTGACTTATGCCGCTATTATAGCCTAGTTTTTGCAAGCTTATTACTTGTCGAGCTTGTTCATGACATATGTATTATTGGGGAGGCCCACAATAATACATTTCAGAATCAGTGTATTAAGGTCTGGCCAATCTTAGTGCGCTTGATTCGCCCTTCTTAACGCTTCTTTACGTGGATTGAGATATGTAGTGATTAGTAGACGAATATACTTGCCCTAGACATGTCTGACATACCGTATCGGTTACATAACTGTACTAATACGAGCATGCGAACAAAGGATTACCAGAATAGGATTTCAATCCACAACTGCTTGACGATTCCCATTTGAATTCTTTACACGCCTTGATCCCGATACTTCTATTCTATTACCTCTCCCTTGAACTCTTTATTATTGATCTCCGTCTTCCCTTATTTCGGAAAGACGAAATATCGTGCTTGGTATAAGTTGATGTATAGGTAGTACTAGATAGACCCCGTAGGCCGGTCGCATTGTTTGATGACCCTTTATAAATGGTTAAGGGCATATCATGGATGACGTGGATAGTGTTAAAAACTTTGAGGATTCAATAACATGATTTGGGCCATAGTTTTCTTAGATAGCCTTAGATGATACATGAGTAAATTCTAAGTTGGGTAGAGACCGCAATGTTCACTTGAGAGGAATCCACCCCAAGGACGCGGACAAGCTTACGCGATGACCGTGGAGAACGCGTAGACTCTTGGAGTAGCTAATACGCGTAAGTGATTTGTAATTATCCGTTTCTAGTCTTGTGTTAGCTCGTGCCTATTGGTTCGTGACCTCAGCCCAACCTAGTAAATTACAACTTGTTAATAATGACCTAGTTTTCTAAAAGTTGTAGTTTTCTTGTTGTAACTAGATTTTCTTTCCTTAGAAAGTGCATAACTTTCATTCTTAGGGAAACGGTATTTCCCTAAGTATCTTGTGATGTGTTTCGAACAATACTTGCAACCGTGTCATCTCTGTTGACCGGTTATTCTTTGATTGCGAGGACGCAATCCTCTTAAGGGGGGTAGATTGTAAACCCCCTGATTTTTTAAGAATTTTAAAATTTAGATTTTTCACAATTTTCTGGAATTTTCTAGGATTTTTCTGTAATTAAAAACATGGTTTTAATTATTAAATGATTTTTATATAATAATAAACAATATTAAAATATTATGAAAATAATATTTTTGGGTGTAAAATGAAAAACTGGACTTAGGGTAATTTTCCTGGAATTTATTGGGCCCTAGACCTATTTTTAAAACACCTAAAAACTATTTGTTTAATTATTTATTTATTTATTAAATTATTTATTTATTTATTATTATTATTATTGTTTTCGGCCCAGCCCACTGGACCCGGCCCACCGGGCCCAGCCCCAACCGAGCCCAACCCAGCCCGTTGGGCCGGCCCAGCCCGCTCCCCTATCGGGTCGGGTCGGGTCTGTCCGAACCCGACCCGCCGTACCCGAATCCGCTTCCCCTCTCCCTGACCACGTCCCCCTCCTCCCCGCGTCTTCCGGCGGAGCCGCTGCCTTCGGTCCGCTCCGCCCGCACCTCACCCCACGTCCACCCCCTCTCTCCGCCTCCTCCGCCCAGCTCGAGCTCCCCCAGCCCTATAAATACCCCCGTCAGCCCCTCTCCGGCCAGCCCTTCCTCCGCCATCACCGCTCATCCCCACCGTGCCCGGCCGACGCCGCCCAGCCCAGCCCCTCCTTCTTCCTCCCCTCTCCTCCGCCGTCCCCGGACGACGTACAGCCGCAGCCACAGAAGCAGTAAGCAACAGCGGCAGCAGCTCCGGCCGCTCCCCACGCCGCCTCCGCCGCCTCCGCCGCCTCCCCCCCCTGCGCCGCCGCGTGCCCCCGCTGCTCCGGCCCCCTCCGCCTCAGCTCGGCCGCCGCAGAGCCGCTGTCTCAGCCGGAAACCCAAACCCTAACCCTAATTCCTATTTCCTGTGTCGGACACAGGACACGTGTCCTGTGTCGTGTCAGACACGGTTTTTCTCCCGATTTTCAACCCCAGTTCAGGTACTCCTATCTTCTTGCTCGTAGCTCTAATTTCAATTCCGTAAATTGTGTTGCGAAGCCTGTATGACCCTCTCGGTGCCCGGATAAACCGCTTGGGGCATCGCGTCCTGTGGTGATCGCACACCGCGATCCAAAAACAGAAAAAATAACGCCCTGATTCACCCCGGAACTGGGTACGCCCCGCCAAACGGGACGACTTGGTCACGCGCGGTCTTCACAGATACGTGCGCGTCGTCGATACGGACGTGCGGGATTTCGCGGTAGTCGATTCGGGTGTGCGTGCACACCGGGATCAACGCGTATCCGCGGACACCGTCCCATATCCGCCTTTTTTGATTAAGGCCCTAACTTTGTGTACACAAGTCGGATCGAAGCGAAACTTGCGCCATCGGACTCGTAGCGATACGCTGGTCCTGTGACCCAAGTTTGGTTCAATTCTGAGAACGTTGACGAAATCGCGTGTCGTGGGCCCCACAGGCCCCGCTCGACGGGCGATTTTGTGATCGGCTCATCGGAATCCAATTTTGGAAGTGCCGTTGGGTTCGTATCATCGTTCCTGACCTGTTGACACTAAGTTTGGTGAATTTGGAAACCTTTGACCCTGACACATTTTTCGGTGCAAAGTGGGCCCACATGTGGACCCCATTTTGACCCGAAATTGCCGTTTTTGCCCTTGTCTCCAAATTGGACTCAAGAACAGGCGTTTCTAGCTGATTGATATTTTCTGGATTTGATGGTGATGTTTATTACAGCAACCGGAGTACCGCCTGCAATTCCAGCTGAAGTCAGAGCCGCAATTGGAACCGGAACCACAGGCAAGTGTACCTTGCCAAACTTGCAGTTCTTGTTATTTATTCCTTTGAATGTATATATATATTTGTGCATGCTTAACCTAGGAAATGTGTGACGTACTTAGTGTCCGATCATAGTCGGATGCCAACCCCGTTCGCGGTGTTGGGTACGTCATTTAAGAGATGGACATTCGATACCCTTTACTCTTGTGCTTGACCTACCAAGTACCTTACAACCCAGGACACTTGACACCATACATGGACAAAATCTTCCTGAGATATTCATGGTGATTCTGCATAGGATTCAGGACTTGACAGAGATATTTTATTTATAGACAGTATGACTTGTTGCATTAGTTATGATCCCGCTGACATGGACATGAGACGTTATGGTCATGATATGCGTGATTACATTAGGTGGGGAGAGACACACAGGCTACAGGCTGTTCTATATATATATCTACTACTATTGTGAGGTCGTAGACTCTCCAGCAGAGCTAGACCCTTTACTTGTTATTACTGCTACCCGGCTCCCCGACACAGAGCTTGTAGCGGTCTCAGCCTGAGTTCTAGTGATGCTCTCATCTTGCATATCACATAGCTGGTTACATAGTTTACCCTAATTTGTTTATTTATTACTGCACTGCATTTATTTTGGCATGAGCTTTCTTGTACCTTGCTATGTCCCCTGAGGACCTGGATCCGGATTATGTCCCCAGGTATAGCCGAAGAGATCCATCCCGAGATATACAGTACAGGAGCACTTCCAGGAGCTGTACCAGGACCTGAGGACGAGCTCGCACCAGAGGACTTCTCCTGAGCAGTGGCTGTATATAGTCAGTTATTTCTGTTTCTATTTCCAGTTCCTTTATTTCCTGTCTATTTGATTTGATGTACCAGACATATTCTCGGATTGTTCCCGAGATACTTATTGAGATTTGCTTATTTATTCTATTGCATTATTTCTGGCATTTATTCTGTGTTTATCTGTTGTGGATGAGATTAGATTAGTCTGTGTCCTGTATCATTGGTTCTATTTATTGCTAGACTACAGCTTAAGCATGCCCTGATGGATCCATTAAATTGGGTTGTCCATCGGTGCGTGCTGCTGGTCATTGCCACGTGTCCAGTCCCTCGATATTTTGGGACTGGGGCGTGACAAGACCCTCTGCGGTGAATTCTGAAGCAGTCCCCACTTTGGACGATGAGGCAGTATTTATAGACCCTCTCAGTTTAATTCCTCCTACTCCCTTATATATATATCTCGGTACTAATCTGTTTGACAATGTACAGACGCAGGAGGAGAGGGATCGTCAGTCTCTTACCAGGAGCCCGAGGAGGAGACTTTCCCTGGATGTGATGCGGATGCCTCGGAGCCTATACCTGAGACTTCGGGGTTCCAGGAGGTGAATGCAGGCATGGTGGATCCCTTTACACCATCTTAGCACATCTTTGTGGATGATGTGGAGGCCGTCAGGAGGGCTATGAACACACTGGGTGAGTCGCAACCCCCTCTGTCTCCTTCCGGTACGTTCTCTCGTTTGTTTACTCATGTAGGGGTATTCTGGCTTCAACTTTACATTCTTTGATCAAAGCTGATCACTGGTTATTCTGGGTCTATAGGGTCAGCCTCTCCTTTGGTAAGTGTGAACATGGCGGCTAAGGAGGATGTGGAAGAAGAAGTCGGCGGACTTGTCGAGAGGATGCCAAGTCCTTTTCCCAACACATCCAGAGGAAACAACCAATCTGCGGAGCCTACTGCTGACCCCACTCGGGTGAAAGCCCCCTCTCCTATGGTTGTTGTGGGTTCTTCCAGCGCAATGACCGTTCACCCAACTGTTGATGCTGGAGATTCTGCAGCTGTGGCCTCTCTGGCTAACGGGTTGACAAGCGATTCTGGGGAAGCCGCTCCCGACGTTCCCAGTATAGAAGCAGCTGGATAGTCATCTGGGACTGGTGCATCACAGTCCGTGGAGGGTGTGCAAACAGGTGCTGCAGCAGCATGGTGCTCTGGTATTTCTGCCCGCGGTCGCCCTTTCAGCCCACTCTCGCTTACTCAGCTGCCGGACGTCCTGGCATTTGAGAAGGCTATGAAGGACTGGAACGTGAGTCATACAACTGGTCGCTTATCCACTACCGCTTTACCTTCAAGGTCATTGGGCATTGTCGTTGCGCGGCCTGCTGTGCCCGTGGCTTCTTCCTTCTACCAGCCGCCTTGGACTCCGGCAACAACGGAGGAGATTAATGAACATGTTCAGATTATTCGGAGTTTCTACATATTATTGAAGCAAAGCGTCCAAGGTGTATTGGAGCGGAATAGATCCTTTGACTGGGAAAGAAGCTTTGCCGAAGGCCAGGCCAACTCCTTAAAGGGCATTCCCGATTTAGAAGAGACGGAGGCCCTTTTGGACCTAAAGCTTGCGGAGGTGGAGCGATGTCTGATGGAGCTATGGAAGCATCAACAAGCTGATCTGGGGGTACTGATAGCTCGTAAATACCAGGAATTCTCGGCTGGGCTGGGTGCAGAGAAGGACCTCGTTACTTCGTCTAGGGAAGGCTTGTTGACTGACCTCCAGAAGTTGCGACATGAGTGTGATCGGCTGGGCACTCTTAGGGAGGATTGCCTTGCCAGGCAAGGGAACTTAACTGAGAAGATCAGGCAGCTCCAGGCCAAGCTTGGCATACTAGAGAATAATCTCTGGGAGGCCCAACAGGAAGATGAGGCTATTCGGGTCGAGGCGAGCCGTGTTGGCCTAATGTTTATGTTGAGTTTTTGAATATAGCTAATCGATTAAGTTTAGCATTATGGTAATCGATCAATCACTATAGTATCTTCTACCTAAACTCAACATTGTCCATATATATATAATATTTGCTTCTATATTTTTTTTTGTTCGTCTAACATGTACTTGCAGAAAGAAATAAGCAAGATCAGCAATGGACATATGCTATATGACGATGAGCCAAAGACGGCGTTATACCAGAAGATTCAGTCCAACTGCCTACGACTTATCTGGAGTCTCACACCCGGGGGTTCCGCTGGTGTAAAGGGGACAGTGTCCCTCGTGGGGGTTCAGGGGAGAAGCCCCTGAAAGGTATTCAGATTCCCAAATTTGGTTATCTTTGGACAACTGCCGTCAAGAAAAAAAACGTCTTCAAGTCAGCAGATGTTTCAGAAGTTTGGCGTCATCAGTGTTCTTGGTTTTCATATATAATTTAATATTTTATTTGAGTTTAGGATTGATGTAAGCTGAGTCACACTGGCAAATTAATGTACCCATACCCAGATACCTAGTCCACTCAAATAAACCAAAGAACCTATCCACTAAATCAGGCCACATTCATTTACAAAGTCTACCATACTTAGAGACCAAACTCGGGCCGAACTCGTACCGAATTATGACCGAACTCGGTTACCCTTTTGGTATGTAATCAACCAGTTCAATTAGCTCCTGATTTCTTGGCCCAATGGTTGGAAATTTGAATTAAACCCCATCCAAATTCTGTTTACCTACACCCTATAATAGGATTGGAATTCTTTATTCTTACTCACTCAACCTTTTTTAAGTCTTCTATCCTATTGTGAGCAAACCCCTAAAGCCTTAACTTTTCTATCTTAAAGAGCAACTCCCTAGCCTTCCTAGTGCCAAGCGTGATCTCAGTCTAGAAGTCTTCTGAGTTATAAAGATCTTTGTTCCATCAGTTACTCTCTCTCTCTCTCTAAGCTGTGAAGTTGCGAGACTTCGGATCAAACCTCATGGTGTAAAGAAGTGGAAATCCTTCGGATCAAAACCTTTGATTCACTATTGGTGATTATAGTGGAGAAAACTTTGAGCTTGAGTTCTCGGGAATGGACTAGTCCTCTCAGAGGGAAACTAGTATATATCTTGGTGTTTGTGTTTGCTTTCTCTCTTTACTTTACTACTTTACTTTACAGTCTTTATATACACTGTTAGTTAGCAACTACCTTCATTCTGATAATCTTAAATTAGATAAATTATTCTGTTGTACTCTATTCACCCCCCCTCTAGAGTTGCCTCATGGTCCTTCAAGCAGGGCTGCAAAAAATACATCCGTCGTTGAGGTCATGGTGCAGAAGCTGGATGACCGACATGAGGCCTATGTCCGCTTCAAGGATCCCGAGTTCCTGGCTAAAGAATTTGAGCGCCGGGTCACTGGGCACTGAGAGAGTCAGATTGCTCGTCTCCATGGACGAATCGTGGAGTTATGCTCCCACGATGAGTAGCAGTAGTCTGAGACTAATTTTTTATTCTTGTTTTTTAGGTTTTTTTTTTTTGCGGTCAGGACGTGGTCCCTAAATATAGTTGTTCCTTTTATTTATATGAAATAAAAGTTTTCTTTTCTGTTGCGATTGTCTGGCTGACTTAATTTGTATCCTGAAAGAAAAATGACAACTTCTTGCGCTTCACGTGCTGATGTGTGCCTGACGTATTTCACACCGATGTATCAGTCCGGGTCTCTGAGAGGATCACGTCAAATCTCGACAATCACAGCTTAGTTTACGTAGGGATGAATCATCGCGTCTCACCGAGGAGATCGTTATGATTCAACAGATAAGCCGTCGATTCTTCGCCTATAAATAACAAGCGATCTGTAGGCTGCTTGCATAAATTCATGTTTTTGGTGTGATAGATTCTGGAAATGCTCTGAAGGAAACCAACACTTCTCTTTCCACGACCCCGGTTGCCTCTGATTCCTACTCCAACGAGCCCAAACCGCTACCTGTCACGACCCGCACCCGGTTTAGGGGCACAAGTGCGTGGGTACGTCCAGCCTACGCCGTAGCATCGGCGGTAGAACGCTGTCAAGGTCTTGATACTATCTAACTATTGTCACGCAAATATCCAATCTCCATTAGGAGGCACGGATGACACCAACAGATGAACATATACTCAATCACAGGATTACAGCACGATAAGATTTCGAATAATAAAACTAAATTTAAACACAACACATGTCCACAAGAAATAACTTAACTTAACAATATCCAAGAATCATCAAAATGCCGGAGACAAATCCGGTACCAAAAAGTCTACTTAAGAACTAACAATGAGTAATAATTCCGGCTAGACCTTCCAGAATCACAACTACTACCAAGTCTGCAGCTACTCACCACAAGTGTCGGACAGCGGTCATCTAAGGCATAGTCTGGAAAAATATTTCCAGTCAGGAAGGAGCAAAGCACAATCTCAAATAACAGTTCCATTAATTGATAATGTCTATAATACAATAAAACATGTTATGCTAGCTACTGAGAAGACAGTGAAAATCAATGCAATGGCAATTTTAAGAGAGACAGGCAATATAAAGAGACAGGTAATAGGCAATATGGTACAGTCAGTGCATGTATAAAAATGGAAGAACAAGGTACAGTATCATATACGGGTGATGTAGTATATGATTAAAAATAGAGAACTGTAATCTATTCTAGGTGTTTGAAATAGTAGTTTCGAAATGTGATCGGCTTGGGAACATGTACAGTAGCTACAGGGCCTGGCTAATCATGGGTGAAGAGCATGATTAACACTTACAATTTCTATACTACAATAAGAGGTTATGATCACATTTCTTACTAACTACTTCCCCGCCCCCAACTAGTAGTGTGGATCCAACCATGACACGTCACGATACACGAGCAAGTCAAGTCTATCATGTACGATGTCTAAATATACATGTCGTGTACAATGTCAATACGATAATCAAGGTAACATCTCATGACTGCAGATCCAAGCTATACTAGTCCGTGTAACACAGTGTCAAAGATTCAGTTGTAACATTTCAAGATCATTGAACTTATAGCAATTATCAAGAATTGGAAATTATCAGAGAATGTACTTGCCTCGGGTCCTTAGCTGGTATTTATGGATGTCCTGTTCCAGAGTATCCCCTGGGTAACCCAACAGTCCTATAAACATAACACAATCAAACCACATTTGCATCAGATGCTACGCTAACACACAGTCTATAAACACTGGCCTCAGGGCCATGTCAAACAGGCACTAGTCAACTAGGGTCGCCTAGTAGGACTACATATTTAAATAACATCTTATTAATTAATTACATATAATATCCCTCAATACAATTATAGGTATATGTATAAATATATATACTTTAAAATAAATGATTCTTGTATGTATATATAAACATAAAAAGTTGTACTTGCAATATTTTATATATGCACCAAATTTAAATACATTTACAATATATATATATATATATATATATATATATTTATATATACCTTTTAAAATTACATATTCAATTTATACTAGTGTATACTCATATATATGCCAAAAATACATTAATTAAATATAAATACTTTACATTTTATATACAAATTAAATGAAATACATATACTAATTATTTATACAATTTAATAAAATAATTACTATACATATTTATATTTTAAATACATACATTATATATACTATACATATATAATTTAATATATACTTATACATATATATACACTAATTATTATATATACAATTTAAATATCTACTTATACAAAATATATATACAATTTAAATTAAATACATATACTAACTTATCAAACTAATTTATACTAGCGTATACCTTTTTATTAAATAGATATTATATAAAAATAACCAGTATATATATATAAAATATATACTAATACATATATATTAATACCTACATACATATTTATATACAATGCATTCACATTAATTTAATATACTGTTTATATACATTTTCGTATATAAGTATGTATATAAATATATATACATACATATATATATATATATATATATATATATATATATATATATATATATATATATATATATATATATATATATAAAGCAGGGAAAGAAGAGGGAGAGAGGGAGGATTACTGTGAGGGGGGTCGCTCGCTGGCCGGAGACGCAGAGGGCCGCCGGAGTTCTGAGGAGCAGCGGGGTCGGGGTGCTCGCCGGCCGGAGATGCGAGGGGGATCCGCCGGGGTTGCACAGGGGAGTAGCCGGAGCGCCGGTCGGGTCCGCCGGATTCGCACAGCAGCGCCGCCGGGCTTGAACGCCGGGGTGCGGAGGGCAGTGGGCGCCGGCCGGGGGTTGACGCTGAGGGAGAGGCGGAGGAGCAGTGGTAGAATGGGGGAGAGGGGAGCGCCGGCACCGGAGGAAATGAGCAGCAGCGGCCGCGGGGAGGTTGGCCGGACTGGAGAGAGAAGATGGGAGTGGTGGAGCAGTCGGCTACGTCCAGCAGGCCGCCGGGAACAGCTTGGTCGGGGCGCCGGAGTTATGTGGTGAAGGTGGTGGATGGATGGATGGAGAAAATGGAGGTGGTGGCGGTGTACGGTGCAGATGGGGGAGAGCCGCCGGACCAGATCGGAGGGGCCGCCGATCGGATGGTGAAGGGGGTGGGTGAACAGTGTTCCCCCCCCTTCCCTAATTTGAATTTGAAATTTAAATGAAGAAAGGAACAAAGAGAAGAAAGGAAAGAGAAGAGAAGAAGAAAAAGAGAAGAAAAAGGAAGAAGAAGAAAAAGAAACTACAACTACAACGTAGGAGAGAGGGAGGAGACTTGTGAGGGGGTGTTGTTTTCTAGGTTTCTAGGGATTAGGGTTTGAGGGTGACATGATATTAAATAGGGAGAGAGAGGGTGTGATGGAGGGTTGTGATTTCATCCCTGGAATGGGTGGCTAGGATTGAACATGAAGGGAATTAATTCATGGGGGATGAGGGTTCTTAATTAAAATTAATAGGCTCCCTCATTGATTAAAATAATTGAGTGAGGCCACAAAATGCCAATTTGCAATTTGGCTCCCTTAAATTTGGGAAATTGCACAAACACATGAAATGACGAAAATTGGGCGGGCGATTCGGGGTCCGATGTTTTGTAGGGTCAGGGGGTGCTGTAAGATGGGTATGGGCTGAATTTGCAGGGCACTGGAATTAAATTGAGATTTTAGAATCAGATAAAATGGTATCCTCAATTTAAATAGAAATAAATGCAAGTTGTGTTCAACAATTTATTAGGAGTACTTGGGGCCAAAATCAGGTCAAGTCATCAATACCAATAATGAAGAAGACTCAGAACAGAATATTACCCTAATTTGGGCCGCACGAAAAATAGGTCAAGATGGCCTCCAATTTTCGATTGGAACGCACAATGATACAAAATAGGAATTTTAAAATAAACGTCCGCGACGATTTTTGTGCGGCCAGAAATAATGCACAGGGAGCATAGTTATGAGTTGCAAAAATAGCAGAATTGAAGGTGGGCATGTCTAGAGCATGATTGTGAAATTTGTTGGAAGACAAAAGTCTGGATAGTGCTCCAAATATCGAAGCAAAGGCAATTGCGCAGAATATTAAATAAAATACAGTAATTAATTATAAACTCCAAGAATTAAATTCTAGATAAAATAAAAATCCAGAATTCTATAATTCGGACAGGGGTTCAACTACTGGGCTTCTAGGTCTAGTCTGCTAGCTAAAATAAAATAAATAAATACTGCATATAATTATATTTTGAATTACACATCGCACAAAATTTTTTAAATCAAATACACTATCATGCAATTAATTAATTATAACTACAATAATATTAAATATTGTAAAAAGTCGAAAATACTCCTGTTTTCAGAATGTGGTAGTGACAAGTCTACCCACCTTAAAAGAATTTCGTCCTCGAAATTTAAAATCCTCATATTAGCATTTAATCATACACATTATTATTTCCCTCAAATTTAAGTTTATCATCCATGAAATCTTTTAATACTCCACAATGTCCTTTCGCAAATTTCAAAATTCTAAAATTGTTGTACACCTGAAAATCTTCAAGTAAAATCAAAGTCCATCAAAAATTTCCTTGAAAGTTTTTAGCTACTAATTCGATACTCAGAATTTAATATCCACTCCTCAAACTCAACAATATGATATTTAAGGATTCTCCAATTGTTACATTCAAATATAAAGTTCTAAAATTCATAACTTGTAATTAAATAAATACATTGATAAATCTCCCAAAATTTCCAAATTAATAACCAACTTAAACATGTCATAATCTTTCCTGGAATTAATACGTCATAATTTCCGTCATGTTAAATTCTTGACTCTTTATTTAAATCAATGTTTATCCTCGAAATTTTTAAATCCTCGATTGTTTTATTTATGTATTTACTACCATCAAAATTAAATTCCTCAAATCATATAATCATGAACCACTCCATATTGTTATTTCACAATAAATTCTTTCAAAAATTCTATAAATAGCATATCCCAAAAAAATCTTCAAAAATAAATCAAATCACATTCTTATCACAATATCCTCCAAAATTTTAAGTTAATGACGAAATGCAAGAATTTAATATTCCATCCACTAATTGAAATCCAATCAGTGCATATTTCAAAAAATTGAATCTTGTCCCAAATTTGAATTTAACACTAATCCATTTGTGTTCTTATCCCTCGATTTTTTTTTTCACATAATATACAACGATGTAATACTTATGAACCCTTCAATACAATATTCAAAATATAAGTTCACAACTTGCAGTCCAATAAATATATCGATGGTCTTCTTAAATTTCTCAAATTTAATGATAAATTCAATCATTTCATAATCTTCAAAAATCAATGATTTAACAAAACTTCAATTACGCCATACTAAATTCCCAACTCTTTATTTAATTTAATATTTTTCCTCAAAATTTTAGGCACCTTGTCTCTCTTTGTCAAGTCATAACCTCTTCGTTAATCTTTATTACAGTTAAATCCTCAACAACAATCAAAGTCTAAGAGAATTCTACCTATACTCATACAACATGCAACCTAAGGAAAATATGTATGATCATGGTGCCTTTTGTCATGGTATTGCAGTCTCTGTATCAGGGGTACTACTAACTACATTATAACAAGATTTCATGCATACAGCTACGGTACTAAGGTATCAATCAATCAGAAGACAAAAAAGAACATGAGAAAAGAAGAGAAAGAACCTGCTAATATATTACTTGCAATATCTTCTAACATAATCATAGGTCAATGATGCATGGAAAGTTTGATACCTCTATCTCTTTAGGTACCACACTCCACTACAAGCATACTCACTGCTAGCTTCCTTACCTACTGCAATAGTTGATACTAGTTATTCTTATCACGCAAGTGCATATCAATTGCAACACACTATACTAAGTACTGCTCTCTCTAATACCACCCTAGATTGACACCCAAGTCAGTTGGCAGTGAGATCTCAATCATACTCAAGTCATCAGATCCTTACACATGTATATCATCTACTCATATATTAATATTCATCTCTTATCTACCATAAAGTTAATCCTCGAAATAATCGTCAAGGTTTAACTCCTCGATCAACTTAGAAATAAATTGCATATACCTCTTCAAAATCAGAGACTCAAATATCGAAAAATTTAATCACTTTTAAAATCCTTATAGCCTTGACTATGTTTATTGAATTGAATTCGAATACTCAAAATTTAATAACATAATCTAATCTCCTCAAAACTTCTTTAAAAATTGAAATTCATTTCCACTCTACCAATTATAATTTAATCCACAAGTATACATATACTACTCACAGTCTCTAATACTCAAGGTGCACACTAATACACTAATTATTTACAACCTCAACTGTGTATGAAAATTGTACTGTCCGAATAATTGCACTATCATTTCCAATAATCCAAATTATCATCTCACATATTTTCTTCAATGATTTTCTATCTATATTACTTAATACCCCAATCTGTTTGTCATCACACGAAGTACTTACTGTCATTTGCACCTCGCTCAACAAATATTTGATGTAGAATCACTAGTACTATTGGTATGGTAACACTAGCTTCATCCTTAGATTAACTCGTCAAACTTATTACAAATCACGATCACTTGCACTTTCTATAATACCTATACTAATTATAATAACACCTATCATAGAACTATTGCTACAAGGTACTATGCTATGGGTATCTCTAGATTAATGCCTAATGCTCATATGTCCAACTAGGAAACACTTACAATCTCACAGGCAACACTCAGTCAACTAATACAAGACACAACCAAAATTGCAAGTCACTAATTATCATACTAACAAGGAATAAGCTCAAAAGGAATTGAATCAAGGACGGAAGGTATCCTTACTGCTAGTAAAGAAAAGAAGCGATGGAACAAAGTCCTGGAATAACAGAAAATAGATAAGTCTTGAGATGATACTTTAAGAACCAATTTAAGATACAACCTGATAATCATACACGTCTGCCAGAAATCATGACACACAGAATCCTCGCCACGCCAGTAAGCATAGAGGCGATAAACGATAGGTTCCGTAACTAAGGTATGCAATCCTATAATCATGTCATCTAGAATCCTCGCCACGCCAACCGGTATGGCTGCGAGAAACTCTAAATCTCATAACTAAAGTATGTACATCCAAGTTAGGTTCCTACGTTCTCGTCACGACAGCTAATATGGCTGCGATAAATTCTAGGTTCCATAATCAAAGTAGACATTTTACCTTTCTCACTGTCCTCATCAATATACGTCATCAGATGATACCGTAAATCTTAGCCCGTAAAATTCACCTCGATATGAAATCAAAAGCTCCACAACGATACCAAGAATTAAAGTTAACAACGGGTCAACAAGAATTAAACTCAATATCAATAAGTGGGGACGGACGAAAACAAGGGCGAAGGAATTAAATTGGAGATTATAATAAGATTCTCATGGGGTCATCCCAGGAAATCTTTCAAATAAATTGTGATTGAGTATCCTCTCTCATCCTAGTATCCTAGGTCCTATGTCCTATAGCAGGCACGCAATAGTGTAACAAAGATGCCACACTACTACGACATCGCCCTAAATGCGAAGTCTGACCTGCATGGGCCACCACTAAAAACGTGTCACGACCCGCACCCGGTTTAGGGGCACAAGTGCGTGGGTACGTCCAGCCTACGCCGCAGCATCGGCGGTAGAACGCTGTCAAGGTCTTGATACTATCTAACTATTGTCACGCAAATATCCAATCTCCATTAGGAGGCACGGATGACACCAACAGATGAACATATACTCAATCACAGGATTACAGCACGATAAGATTTCGAATAATAAAACTAAATTTAAACACAACACATGTCCACAAGAAATAACTTAACTTAACAATATCCAAGAATCATCAAAATGCCGGAGACAAATCCGGTACCAAAAAGTCTACTTAAGAACTAACAATGAGTAATAATTCCGGCTAGACCTTCCAGAATCACAACTACTACCAAGTCTGCAGCTACTCACCACAAGTGTCGGACAGCGGTCATCTAAGGCATAGTCTGGAAAAATATTTCCAGTCAGGAAGGAGCAAAGCACAATCTCAAATAACAGTTCCATTAATTGATAATGTCTATAATACAATAAAACATGTTATGCTAGCTACTGAGAAGACAGTGAAAATCAATGCAATGGCAATTTTAAGAGAGACAGGCAATGTAAAGAGACAGGTAATAGGCAATATGGTACAGTCAGTGCATGTATAAAAATGGAAGAACAAGGTACAGTATCATATACGGGTGATGTAGTATATGATTAAAAATAGAGAACTGTAATCTATTCTAGGTGTTTGAAATAGTAGTTTCGAAATGTGATCGGCTTGGGAACATGTACAGTAGCTACAGGGCCTGGCTAATCATGGGTGAAGAGCATGATTAACACTTACAATTTCTATACTACAATAAGAGGTTATGATCACATTTCTTACTAACTACTTCCCCGCCCCCAACTAGTACTGTGGATCCAACCATGACACGTCACGATACACGAGCAAGTCAAGTCTATCATGTACGATGTCTAAATATACATGTCGTGTACAATGTCAATACGATAATCAAGGTAACATCTCATGACTGCAGATCCAAGCTATACTAGTCCGTGTAACACAGTATCAAAGATTCAGTTGTAACATTTCAAGATCATTGAACTTATAGCAATTATCAAGAATTGGAAATTATCAGAGAATGTACTTGCCTCGGGTCCTTAGCTGGTATTTATGGATGTCCTGTTCCAGAGTATCCCCTGGGTAACCCAACAGTCCTATAAACATAACACAATCAAACCACATTTGCATCAGATGCTACGCTAACACACAGTCTATAAACACTGGCCTCAGGACCATGTCAAACAGGCACTAGTCAACTAGGGTCGCCTAGTAGGACTACATATTTAAATAACATCTTATTAATTAATTACATATAATATCCCTCAATACAATTATAGGTATATGTATAAATATATATACTTTAAAATAAATGATTCTTGTATGTATATATAAACATAAAAAGTTGTACTTGCAATATTTTATATATGCACCAAATTTAAATACATTTACAATATATATATATATATATATATTTATATATACCTTTTAAAATTACATATTCAATTTATACTAGTGTATACTCATATATATGCCAAAAATACATTAATTAAATATAAATACTTTACATTTTATATACAAATTAAATGAAATACATATACTAATTATTTATACAATTTAATAAAATAATTACTATACATATTTATATTTTAAATACATACATTATATATACTATACATATATAATTTAATATATACTTATACATATATATACACTAATTATTATATATACAATTTAAATATCTACTTATACAAAATATATATACAATTTAAATTAAATACATATACTAACTTATCAAACTAATTTATACTAGCGTATACCTTTTTATTAAATAGATATTATATAAAAATAACCAGTATATATATATAAAATATATACTAATACATATATATTAATACCTACATACATATTTATATACAATGCATTCACATTAATTTAATATACTGTTTATATACATTTTCGTATATAAGTATGTATATAAATATATATACATACATATATATATATATATATATATATATATATATATATATATATATATATATATATATATAAAGCAGGGAAAGAAGAGGGAGAGAGGGAGGATTACTGTGAGGGGGGTCGCTCGCTGGCCGGAGACGCAGAGGGCCGCCGGAGTTCTGAGGAGCAGCGGGGTCGGGGTGCTCGCCGGCCGGAGATGCGAGGGGGATCCGCCGGGGTTGCACAGGGGAGTAGCCGGAGCGCCGGTCGAGTCCGCCGGATTCGCACAGCAGCGCCGCCGGGCTTGAACGCCGGGGTGCGGAGGGCAGTGGGCGCCGGCCGGGGGTTGACGCTGAGGGAGAGGCGGAGGAGCAGTGGTAGAATGGGGGAGAGGGGAGCGCCGGCGCCGGAGGAAATGAGCAGCAGCGGCCGCGGGGAGGTTGGCCGGACTGGAGGGAGAAGATGGGAGTGGTGGAGCAGTCGGCTACGTCCAGCAGGCCGCCGGGAACAGCTTGGTCGGGGTGCCGGAGTTATGTGGTGAAGGTGGTGGATGGATGGATGGAGAAAATGGAGGTGGTGGCGGTGTACGGTGCAGATGGGGGAGAGCCGCCGGACCAGATCGGAGGGGCCGCCGATCGGATGGTGAAGGGGGTGGGTGAACAGTGTTCCCCCCCCCTTCCCTAATTTGAATTTGAAATTTAAATGAAGAAAGGAACAAAGAGAAGAAAGGAAAGAGAAGAGAAGAAGAAAAAGAGAAGAAGAAGGAAGAAGAAGAAAAAGAAACTACAACTACAACGTAGGAGAGAGGGAGGAGACTTGTGAGGGGGTGTTGTTTTCTAGGTTTCTAGGGATTAGGGTTTGAGGGTGACATGATATTAAATAGGGAGAGAGAGGGTGTGATGGAGGGTTGTGATTTCATCCCTGGAATGGGTGGCTAGGATTGAACATGAAGGGAATTAATTCATGGGGGATGAGGGTTCTTAATTAAAATTAATAGGCTCCCTCATTGATTAAAATAATTGAGTGAGGCCACAAAATGCCAATTTACAATTTGGCTCCCTTAAATTTGGGAAATTGCACAAACACATGAAATGACGAAAATTGGGCGGGCGATTCGGGGTCCGATGTTTTGTAGGGTCAGGGGGTGCTGTAAGATGGGTATGGGCTGAATTTGCAGGGCACTGGAATTAAATTGAGATTTTAGAATCAGATAAAATGGTATCCTCAATTTAAATAGAAATAAATGCAAGTTGTGTTCAACAATTTATTAGGAGTACTTGGGGCCAAAATCAGGTCAAGTCATCAATACCAATAATGAAGAAGACTCAGAACAGAATATTACCCTAATTTGGGCCGCACGAAAAATAGGTCAAGATGGCCTCCAATTTTCGATTGAAACGCACAATGATACAAAATAGGAATTTTAAAATAAACGTCCGCGACGATTTTTGTGCGGCCAGAAATAATGCACAGGGAGCATAGTTATGAGTTGCAAAAATAGCAGAATTGAAGGTGGGCATGTCTAGAGCATGATTGTGAAATTTGTTGGAAGACAAAAGTCTGGATAGTGCTCCAAATATCGAAGCAAAGGCAATTGCGCAGAATATTAAATAAAATACAGTAATTAATTATAAACTCCAAGAATTAAATTCTAGATAAAATAAAAATCCAGAATTCTATAATTCGGACAGGGGTTCAACTACTGGGCTTCTAGGTCTAGTCTGCTAGCTAAAATAAAATAAATAAACACTGCATATAATTATATTTTGAATTACACATCGCACAAAATTTTTTAAATCAAATACACTATCATGCAATTAATTAATTATAACTACAATAATATTAAATATTGTAAAAAGTCGAAAATACTCCTGTTTTCAGAATGTGGTAGTGACACTACCTGTCGGAGAAACGTCTGTCACTTAAGTGCATAAGACGGATATCTTCCAAGAACTCCTTGGGTCCCCTGCTAATTCGGAGAAGCAAATTTTTGTAGATGCTTCTCGTTAATTGTTTGCGTCCTCAAACGTTTGCTTCTTTTATTTCCTGGCAATGTACATCAATACTTGGAGGACTCTGATTCCTCTTCTGCTTGACGTTTGTATTCTTCCCTTCTTTTTGTTTTAATGAAAGGAGAAATTACTTTAATCGCTGTTATGACATTTGGGGTGCTAGTACTAGAGGTGAGATGGTCGTAGCATAACATTTGTAGTAAGTGTGGATATCCCACTGGAGGATTTTGGTGGACCTATTACCCTTTTGCGTACTTTTGGTGCGAGTAATAGATTCGAAACAAACCCTATCAGAGGTAATATGAACGTGATAGATTTTATGGATGGTAAGGACATCCCGTTGGGAGATTTTGGTGGACCTATTACCCTTTTGGGCACTTATGGTGCGAGTAATAGATTCAAAACAAACTCTATCAGAGGTAATATGGACGTGATAGGTTTTGTGGACCCATTACTTTTTGTACATGTTAGTACAAGTAATAGGTTTGAGACAAGCCCTGCTAGAGGTAATATAGACATGACAGTTTTATGGACTTATCACCGCTGGCATACTCCGGATTGGGTACGGATGATAAGTTGGAAGACAATCGACATCAGAGGTAATTTGGACCTGACGATAGATGGTAAAGGCCAGAAAGTTTGCTCAGTGGTAATATGGACATGGCAGACTCCGCCGGAGTAGTGTATTAGAGCGACGGTACAGAGGTAGGGTAGAAATGAACCAGCGCCCAGGAAGATACAATGTAGTTTGGTAATAGAAGAGTAACAGTCTAATTTAGACAGTACTTTTTGAGGAACTTGTTGTTGATAGGCATCAGGAGCAAGTCGTCGTTAGGTTTCGCTAGCCGGTAAGCTCCATTGGAAAACACGGTTTCCACAATGAACGGGCCCTCCTATTTAGGTTAGAATTTGTCGGCCGTCTTGTGAGACATGGGACGTACTAGCATCTCCATATCCTAGCCCTCTGCGAGTGTTGTAATAACTATCGAATTGTAAAGGAGTACGCCATCCTTTGCCAAAGTTCAAACCTTTGGCTTTTTGGAGGTTGTATCCCATCTTCGACATGAGATGGAGTGATTGTTGGCTGTAATAATTGAACTGAGGCAGATCTTCATTTGTTGCGTTGAATACTGTCGATGACTTAGCTTATGCAGAATAAGAAGCTCTGTGCACAAGAACACTGCCACGTATAACCGAGAAAGTTGGCAGAGTTGTGCGCGTAGGATCACTTCCGCGTGAGCCCGATTGTCTACCGCATCGAGGAGCATCGCTTGCTGCACATTTTTGTATATCGTGCAGGGGAACACTGCATGTTGTCTATAAGGTTTTGTTATGAACAGAAGTACTATCGTATGCACATGAAGTGTGATACGTCCTTGCGCTGAAGGCTTGCTCAGATGCGTACAATGGAGTACTGACTATCATGTGCCATTGCTGATGAGTCATGCGAGACTTAGCTTTTGTGCATAGGGAGACTTATTGAGCAGCGCTGAGCATCCGATGTCTATAATTTGTATTTTCTGAGGAAAGGATCATGCGACCGGCCTGCATTGCTTTCCCTTTGACCTGGTCATTGAAGGTGCTTTGACGTTGGACGCCTCAAAATCCTGCTAGTAGGCAAGGCCCGACCTGATTTCCCCTGCCCAGGCCTCCTCAGTGGTGGAAAAAAACTATGCGGTAAGACTTGGTTTTTCATGTTTTTGGCCTGACGGTGGAAGGCACTGCTTGCTGCGTCAAGTTTAGGATAAGATCCAGGTGGACCCACATGATTTTGCCCCTAGGTGCAGTAAAAGGTATCGGCCCGGCTGTTTGGTCGCAAGCTGGGGGAAGATTGATTACTTTCATTATTGCCCTTGGGATCGGTGTGACTCCGTCCTGGGTTTTTGTTGTGGAAAAGTTTCCAAACTGGAGGAATACCATATTGGCAGTGACCGTCACGTCGTCGAAGTCCAGGAAAAGAGCCTTGGTATCTATCAGGCGTTGGATGTACCTCTTCAAGGTATCGTACTCCTGCGTTGGGTGATGGACGTAACGGGGGAAGTGACAATACTTTGGGTTGGCAATCTCTGCCGCCTTAGGCTGACGTCTGACGTCGGGGAGCCAGATTTTGCCTTCCTGCATCAGCATATCGAAGATGGGTTTGACATCAATATCTTCAAAAGAGTAAGTCTCATTTGGTTTTTGTCACCCTCATAATTTTACTCAAGGGTAGTTTGGTAATTGACATTAGTAATTTTAATTTTAGGATTTGTTGTATTTAAATATTATGCATACATGATTTATTTAATTGTTGTATTATTTGTTGATTGCTAGTTGTAGATTTATTTTTGTCACGCCCCAGTCCCAAAACATCGAGGGACTAGCCACGTGGCAATGTCCAGCAGCACACACCGATGGGCAAACCCAATTTAATGGACCCATCAGGATGTACTTAAGCTGTAATACAACAATAAGGGTCTACTAATCTCATCCATAGAATGAATACATCAATATCAACAAAAGGAAACAATATCATCATCAAATCACAAGTAAATCAATCGAGGAACAACCCGATAACAAGTCTGATACAATTGTCAAGATACAGGAATAAAGATAACAACAGCAAATACTGAGTATGAATAAAGCGTATACTCAGGAGAAATCCTCAGCAATCACCTCGTCCTCGGTTTCTGGTACTGCTCCAATGAATGCACCTGTTCCTGCTTTTGCTCCTACTAATGCTCCGGTCCCGTATACCTCAGGATAGATCTCGTCTGCTAACCCTGGGGACATAATCCGGATCCAGGTCCTCAGGGGACATAGCAAGGTACAAAATAACTCATGCCAAAATAAATGCAGTACAACAATAAATGAAACAATAGAGTAAACTATATAACCAGCTAAATGATATGCAAGTGAGAGTTTTAGTCATACTCGGGCTGAGACTACTATAGGATCTGTGTTGGAGAAACCCATCGCAGTATTTTCTCGAAGGGCCAGTACATGTGTCAAAGCTCTGTGTCAGAGTCTAAGACACCTCCAGATAACAATATATATATATATATATATATATATATATATATATATATATATATATATATATATATATATATATAATCAGCCTTTTGTATGGTAAATCTCCCTCCACCCCATGTAATCACACGTCTCATGTCCATGACACGCAAGATCATAACTAATGCAACAAGTCATATAATATCTAAGCAAAAGAATACGTCATGAAACCTGTAACCTATACAGAATTACCATGAATATCTCAGGAAGATTCTGTCTCATGAATAGTGTCAGGTGTCCTGGGTCATGACGAACTTGATAATGCAAGCACGAGAATGTAAAGGGTCTCGATATCCATGTCTAAAAGATATTACACAACTCTGCGTACAGTATTGGCACCCGAATATTATTCGGACGCTAAGCAATATCACGCGGTCCTAGGTTAAGCATGTACAATATATGAATAAATCAAGACAATAATATGAAGCAGGTACTGCAAGTTTTGGCAAGGTACACTTGCCTGGGGTTTTGACTCCAACTATAGCTCTGGTATCAGCGGTATTTGTAGGTACTCCTCCGGTTGCTGAAATAGACATCACCATCAGATTCAGAAAATATCAAATAGCTAGAAACGCCTGTCCTTGAGTCCAATTTGGACACAAGGGCAAAAATGATAGTTTTTGGTTAAAGCGGGATCCACAAGTGGCTCGCTTCGCACCGAAAAACGTGTCAGAGACAATGTTCTCCAATTTTGTTAAACTTAGTGTCAACAAGTCCAGAACGATGATATGAACCCAACGGAACTTCCAGAACTGGATTCCGATGAGCCGATCCCAAAATCGCCGGTCAAGTGGAGCCGTGGGGCCCACGATACGCGATTTTGTCAACGTTCTCAGAATCGAACCAAACTTGGGTCACAGGACCAGCTTATTGCTACGAGTCCGATGGCGCAAGTTTTGTTTGGATCCGACGTGTGTACACAAAGTTACAACGTGTTATGGAACAGGGCCGATACGGGGCGTTGTCGACGGATACGCGTTGATTCCGGTGTGCACGCACATCCAAATCAACTACCGCAAAATCCCACACATCCGTATCAACGGCGCACACCTTTCGGTGAAGACCGCATGTGACTAAGTCGTCCTGTTTGGCGGGGCGCACTCAGTTCCGGGAAAAAATGGGACATTAATTTTCCTGTTTTTGGATCACAGTTCGCGATCACCACAGGACGCGACACACCGAGTGGGTTGCACGGGCATCGAGGGGGTCACGCAGGGTTCATGTCACAATAGACGGAACGAAAAATGGGGCAGCGAAGAGAGAGAAAAGGCTACCTGAATAGGGCTCCAAAGAGGACGAAAAACACAGGATTCCTCGTGTCCGCGAGGCGACGCGACACGAGACGACACAGCTAGGGTTCGTACTACGGCGGCTGGGGCGCCGGAGCTTCGCCGGAGGAGGGGCGTCGTGCTGGCGGAGGCAGAGCGGGGCTCTGGCGGGTCGTCGTCGGCGAGGTGGAGTCAGGGCGGCGCTTCGTCGTCGGGTCGTCGGCTAATCGAGGCGGCCGGGGTCGGGAAAGCTCGACCGGAGCTGCTGCTGCTGCTGGGCTGGGTAGAGGAGGAAGGCGGAGGCTGCGGGAAGGCGGGGCGACCGGAGAAGACGGGGGTGGGAGTAAGGCGGAGGACACGGCGGAGCTAGGGCAGTGGCAGCGGGTCTCGACGGATCTAGGGGTTTTATAGAGAGAGAGGGAGAGATCGGCGGACGACCGGTGCGGGAGAGGAAGGGACGGCGGCGCTGGGAGGTGGAGAGGTGTGGAAGGCGGAGGGACGCTGAATGCTACGAGGAGCAGGGGAGACGCGGCGGTTACGCGGCCACCGGAGGCGAGCGGGCGGCTACTGAAAATCGGGGGAAGGAGAAAGGGTTTCCGGGTCGGGTTCAGACCCGATCCTACCCGCAGGGTTTCGGGTTGGTTCAATTGAACCGGGTCCGGTTCGGGTTGTTTAGTTCACTTGAACCAGGTTTATTTTAGGGTTTAATTTGGTTTAATAAAACTTAGTTTTTAGGTCTTTAAAAATGTTTCCGGGGTCCAATAAATTTCCGGAAAATTACTCTATGTCTAATTTTTCATTTTACACCTAAAAATATTATTCTCATAATATTTTAATATTGATTAACATCATTTAAAAATTATTTAAAATCAAAATACCTTAGTTTTAATTAGTTAAAAATCCCAGAAAATTCTAGAAAAATTGTGGAAAGTTGATTTTAAAAAAATCCTAAAAAATCAGGGGGTTTACAATCTACCCCCTTAAGAGGATTGCGTCCTCGCAATCAAAGAATAACCGGTCAACAGAGATGACACAGTTGCAAACATTGTTCGAAGCACATCACTATCAAGAGTCATGATTCAGGAGATTCAAAGGATGAGGGTTTAAAAAAAAACATAGGGAAAATCATTTCCCTAAGCAATGGAAGTTATTCAATTTCCAGAGGGAAAGGAAATCTAGAAAACTATAGTTTTAGAAAAACTAGGTTATCACTTTATAAAACAGACTAGGTTATCAATTATTAGCAAGTTCAAAATTACTAGGTTAAGGCTAAGGTTACGAACCAATAGGCACGAGCTAAAACAATACTATAATAGATAACCACGAATCACTTACGCACATTAGCTACTCCACGGACTGTGCGTTCTCCAAGGTCATCGCGAAAGCTTGTCCGCGTCCTTACAGTCGATTCCTCTGCTGCTGTTGGACCTGTTGGAAGAGTGCTGATCTGCTTGATTGCTTTATTAAGATGATTGTCCTCTACCAACTGGTGTCATTTCATCGTCGTAGGTGACAACTGCAACTTTTGATGTTCCTACGGGAGTCTCGTTGCTTGCTTGTGAATCCATTACTCTGCATCCAAAATAAACTATAAAAGGCGCACAGAGGAATCAAGGCAGGATGCAAGTCAAGAAATAAATTTGAATCCGATATAGATGTCAAGAACGATTCAATCAAGTGGATGAGATCCTAAAAACTTATCCTATCCTTATTGCAGGCTTGCTCGGTCCCTAAGTTGAAACCAAACAATTTAGTCGTAGACCTGCATGGGTCACCACAAAAACCATGTCTCGCCCCAGTCCCAAAACATCGAGGGACTAGCCACGTGGCAATGGCCAGCAGCACACACCGATGGGCAAACCCAATTTAATGGACCCATCAGGATGTACTTAAGCTGTAATACAACAATAAGGGTCTACTAATCTCATCGACAGAATGAATACATCAATATCAACAAAAGGAAACAATATCATCATCAAATCACAAGTAAATCAATTGGAGAACAACCTGATAACAAGTCTGATACAATTGTCAAGATACAGGAATAAAGATAACAACAGCAAATACTGAGTATGAATAAAGCGTATACTCAGGAGAAATCCTCAGCAATCACCTCGTCCTCGGTTTCTGGTACTGCTCCAATGAATGCACCTGTTCTTGCTTCTGCTCCTGCTAATGCTCCGGTCCCGTATACCTCGGGATAGATCTCGTCTGCTAACCCTGGGGACATAATCAGGATCTAGGTCCACAGGGGACATAGCAAGGTACAAAATAACTCATGCTAAAATAAATGCAGTGCAACAATAAATAAAACAATATGGTAAACTATAAAACAAGCTAAGTGATATGCAAGTGAGAGTTTTAGTCATACTCGGGCTTAGACTACTATAGGACCTGTGTTGGAGAAACCCATAGCAGTATTTTATCGAAGGGCCAGTACATGTGTCAAAGCTCTATATCAGATTCTAAGACACCTCCAGATAACAATATATATATATATATATATATATATATATATATATATATATATATATATATATATATATATATATATAATCAGCCTTTTGTATGGTAAATCTCTCCCCACCCCATGTAATCATACGTCTCATGTCCATGACACGCAAGATCATAACTAACGCAACAAGTCATATAATATCTAAGCAAAAGAATATGTCATGAAACCTGTAACCTATACAGAATTACCATGAATATCTCAGGAAGATTTTGTCTCATGAATAGTGTCAGGAGTCCTGGGTTATGACGTACTTGATAATGCAAGCACGAGAATGTAAAGGGTCTCGATATCCATGTCTAAATGACATTACACAACTCTGCGTACAGTATTGACACCCGAATATTATTCGGATACTAAGCAATGTCACACGGTCCTAGGTTAAGCAAGTACAACATATGAATAAATCAAGACAATAATATGAAGCAGGTACTGCAAGTTTTGGCAAGGTACACTTGCCTGGGGTTCTGACTCCAACTGTAGCACTGGTATCAGCGGTATTTGCAGGTACTCCTCCGGTTGCTGAAATAGACATCACCATCAGATTCAGAAAATATCAAATAGCTAGAAACGCCTGTCCTTGAGTCCAATTTGGACACAGGGGCAAAAATGACAGTTTCTGGTTAAAGCGGGATCCACATGTGGCCCGCTTCGCACCGAAAAATGTGTCAGAGACAATATTCTCCAATTTCGTCAAACTTAGTGTTAAAAAGTCCAGAACGATGATACAAACCCAACGGAACTTCCAGAACTGGATTTCGATGAGCCGATCCCAAAATCGCCCGTCAAGTAGAGCCGTAGGGCCCACGATACGCGATTTTGTCAACATTCTCAGAATCGAACCAAACTTGGGTCACAGGACCAGCGTATTGCTACGAGTTCGATGGCGTAAGTTTCGTTTCGATCCGACGTGTGTACACAAAGTTACAACGTATTCTGGAACAGGGACGATACGGGGCGTTGTCGACGGATACGCGTTGATTCCGGTGTGCACGCACATACAAATCAACTTCCGCGAAATTCCACACGTCCGTATCAACGGCGCGCACCTTTCGGTAAAGACTGCATGTGACCAAGTCGTCCCGTTTGGCGGGGCGCACTCAGTTCTGGGGAAAAATGGGGCGTTAATTTTCTTATTTTTGGATCGCAGTTCGCGATCACCACAGGACGCGACACACCGAGTGAGTTGCACGGGCATCGAGAGGGTCACGCAGGGTTCGTGTCACAACAGACGGAACGGAAAATGGGGCAGCGAGGATAGAAAAAAGGCTACCTGAACAGGGCTCCAAAGAGGACGAAAAATACGGGATTCCTCGTGTCCGCGAGGCGACGCGACACGAGACGACACAGCTAGGGTTCGTACTACGGCGGCTGGGGCGCTGGAGCTTCGCCGGAGGAGGGGCGTCGTGCTGTCGGAGGCGGAGCGGGGCTCTGGCGGGTCGGCGGCGGCGAGGTGGAGTCAGGGCGGCGCTTCGTCGTCGGGTCGTCGGCTAATCGAGGCGGCCGGGGTCGGGAAAGCTCGACCGGAGCTGCTGCTGCTGCTGGGCTGGGCAGAGGAAGAAGGCGGAGGCTGTGGGGAGGCGGGGCGACCGGAGAATACGGGACTGGGAGTGAGGCGGAGGACACGGCGGAGCTAGGGCAGTGGCAGCGGGTCTCGACGGATCTAGGGGTTTTATAGAGAGAGAGGGGGAGATCGGCGGACGACCGGTGCGGGAGAGGAAGGGACGGCGGCGCTGGGAGGTGGAGAGGTGTGGAAGGAGGAGGGACGCTGAACGCTGCGAGGAGCGGGGGAGACGCGACGGTTACGCGGCGGCCGGAGGCGAGCGGGCGGCTACTGAAAATCGGGGGAAGGAGAAAGGGTTTCCGGGTCGGGTTCAGACCCGATCCGACCCGCAGGGTTTGGGGTTGGTTTAATTGAACCGGGTCCGGTTCGGGTTGTTTGGTTCACTTGAACCGAGTTTATTTTAGGGTTTAATTTGGTTTAATAAAACTTAGTTTTTAGGTCTTTAAAAATGTTTCCGGGGTCCAATAAATTCCCGAAAAATTACCCTATGTCTAATTTTTCATTTTACACCTAAAAATATTATTCTTATAATATTTTAATATTGATTAACATCATTTAAAAATTATTTAAAATTAAAACACCTTAGTTTTAATTAGTTAAAAATCCCAGAAAATTCCAAAAAAATTGTGGAAAGTTGATTTTAAAAAAATCATAAAAAATCAGGGGGTTTACAATCTACCCCCCTTAAGAGGATTGCGTCCTCGCAATCAAAGAATAATCGGTCAACAGAGATGACACAGTTGCAAACATTGTTCGAAGCACATCACTGTCAAGAGTCATGATTCAGGAGATTCAAAGGATGAGGGTTAAAAAAAAACACATAGGAAAAATCATTTCCCTAAGCAATGGAAGTTATTCAATTTCCAGAGGGAAGGAAATCTAGAAAACTATAGTTTTAGAAAAACTAGGTTATCACTTTATAAAACAGACTAGGTTATCAATTATTAGCAAGTTCAAAATTACTAGGTTAAGGCTAAGGTTACGAACCAATAGGCACGAGCTAAAACAATACTATAATAGATAACCACGAATCACTTACGCGCATTAGCTACTCCACGGATCTGTGCGTTCTCCAAGGTCATCGCAAAAGCTTGTCCGCGTCCTTGCAGTCGATTCCTCTGCTGCTACTGGACCTGTTGGAAGAGTGCTGATCTGCTTGATTGCTTTGTTGAGATGATTGTCCGCTACCAACTGGTGTCATTTCATCGTCGTAGGTGACAACTGCAACTTTTGGTGTTCCTACGGGAGTCTCGTTGCTTGCTTGTGAATCCATTAATCTGCATCCAAAATAAACTATAAAAGGCGCACAGAGGAATCAAGGCAGGATGCAAGTCAAGAAATAAATTTGAATCCGATATAGATGTCAAGAACGATTCAAGCAAGTGGATGAGATCCTAAAAACTTATCATATCCTTATTGCAGGCTTGCTCGGTCCCTAAGTTGAAACAAACAATTTAGTCGTAGACCTGCATGGGCCACCACAAAAACTATGTCACGCCCCAGTCCCAAAACATCGAGGGACTAGCCACGTGGCAATGGCCAGCAGCACACACCGATGGGCAAACCCAATTTAATAGACCCATCAGGATGTACTTAAGCTGTAATACAACAATAAGGGTCTACTAATCTCATCCACAAAATGAATACATCAATATCAACAAAAGGAAATAATATCATCATCAAATCACAAGTAAATCAATCGGAGAACAACCCGATAACAAATCTGATACAATTGTCAAGATACAAGAATAAAGATAACAACAGCAAATACTGAGTATGAATAAAGCGTATACTCCGGAGAAATCCTCAGCAATCACCTCGTCCTCGGTTTCTGGTACTGCTCCAATGAATGCACTTGTTCCTGCTTCTGCTCCCGCTAATGCTCCGGTCCCGTATACCTCGGGATAGATCTCGTCTGTTAACCCTGGGGACATAATCCGGATCCAGGTCCTCTGGGGACATAGCAAGGTACAAAATAACTCATGCCAAAATAAATGCAGTGCAGCAATAAATGAAACAATAGGGTAAACTATATAACCAGCTAAGTGATATGCAAGTGAGAGTTTTAGTCATACTCGGGCTTAGACTACTATAGGACCTGTGTTGGAGAAACCCATCGCAGTATTTTCTCGAAGGGCCAGTACATGTGTCAAAGCTCTGTGTCAGAGTCTAAGACACCTCCAGATAACAATATATATATATATATATATATATATATATATATATATATATTTATATATATATATATATATATATATATATACACAATCAGCCTTTTGTATGGTAAATCTCTCCCCACCCCATGTAATCATACGTCTCATGTCCATGACAAGCAAGATCATAACTAATGCAACAAGTCATATAATATCTAAGCAAAAGAATATGTCATGAAACCTGTAACCTATACAAAATTACCATGAATATCTCAGGAAGATTCTGTCTCATGAATAGTGTCAGGTATCCTGGGTTATGACGTACTTGATAATACAAGCACGAGAATGTAAAGGGTCTCGATATCCACGTGTAAATGATATTACACAACTCTGCGTACAGTGTTGACACCCGAATATTATTCGAACGCTAAGCAATGTCACACAGTCCTAGGTTAAGCATGTACAATATATGAATAAATCAAGACAATAATATGAAGCATGTACTGCAAGTTTTGGCAAGGTACACTTGCCTGGGGTTCAGACTCCAACTGTAGCTCTGGTATCAGCGATATTTCCAGGTACTCCTCCGGTTGCTGAAATAGACATCCCCATCAGATTCAAAAAATATCAAATAGCTATAAACGCCTGTCCTTGACACAGGGGCAAAAATGACAGTTTCTGGTTAAAGCGGGATCCACATGTGGCCCGCTTCGCACCGAAAAATGTGTCTGAGACAATGTTCTCCAATTTTGTCAAACTTAGTGTCAACAAGTCCAAAATGATGATACGAACCCAACGGAACTTCCAGAACTGGATACCGATGAGCCGATCCCAAAATCGCCCGTCAAGTGGAGCCGTGGGGCCCACGATACGCGATTTTGTCAACGTTCTCAGAATCGAACCAGACTTGGGTCACAGGACCAGCATATTGCTACGAGTCCGATGGCGCAAGTTTCGTTTTGATCCGACGTGTGTACACAAAGTTACAACGTGTTCTGGAACAGGGCCGATACGGGGCGTTGTCGACGGATACGCGTTGATTCCGGTGTACACGCACATCCAAATCAACTTCCGCGAAATCCCACATGTCCGTATCAGTGGCGCGCACCTTTCGGTGAAGACCTCATGCGACCAAGTTGTCCCGTTTGGCGGGGCACTCAGTTCCGGGAAAAAAATAGGGCGTTAATTTTCCTGTTTTGGATCGCAATTCGCGATCACCACAGGACGCGACACACCGAGCGGGTTGCACGGGCATCGAGAGGGTCACGCAGGGTTCGTGTCACAACAGACAAAACGGAAAATAGGGCAGCGAGGAGAGAGAAAAGGCTACCTGAACATGGCTCCAAAGTGGACAAAAAACACGGGATTCCTCGTGTCCGCGAGGCGACGCGACACGAGATGACACAGCTAGGGTTCGTACTGCGGCGGATGGGGCGCCGGAGCTTCGCCGGAGGAGGGGCGTCATGCTGGCAGAGGCGGAGCGGGGATCTGGCGGGTCGTCGGCGGCGAGGTGGGGTCAGGGCGGCACTTCGTCGTCGGGTCGTCGGCTAATCGAGGCGGCCGGGGTCGGGGAAGCTCGGCCGAAGCTGCTGCTGCTGCTGGGCTGGGCAGAGGAGGAAGGCGGAGGCTGCGGGGATGCGGGGCGACCGGAGAAGACGGGGCTGGGAGTGAGGCGGAGGACACGGCGGAGCTAGGGCAGTGGCAGCGGGTCTCGACGGATCTAGGGGTTTTATAGAGAGAGAGGGGGAGATCGGCGGACGACCGGTGCGGGAGAGGAAGGAACGGCGGTGCTGGGCGGTGGAGAGGTATGGAAGGCGGAGGGACGCTGAACGCTGCGAGGAGCAGGGGAGACGCGGCGGTTACGCGGCGGCCGGAGGCGAGCGGGCGGCTACTGAAAATTGGGGGAAGGAGAAAGGGTTTCCGAGTCGGGTTCAGACCCGATCCGACCCGCAGGGTTTGGGGTTGGTTCAATTGAACCGAGTCCGGTTCGGGTTGTTTGGTTCACTTGAACCGGGTTTATTTTAGGGTTTAATTTGGTTTAATAAAACTTAGTTTTTAGGTCTTTAAAAATATTTTCGGGGTCCAATAAATTCCCGGAAAATTACCCTATGTCTAATTTTTTATTTTACACCTAAAAATATTATTCTCATAATATTTTAATATTGATTAAAATCATTTTAAAATTATTTAAAATCAAAACACCTTAGTTTTAATTAGTTAAAAATCCCAGAAAATTCCAGAAAAATTATGGAAAGTTGATTATAAAAAAATCCTGAAAAATCAGGGGGTTTATAATTTTAGACTTGTGTAGTGGACCTAACCTATTTTATTAGATGCATGAACCAACATTTTGGATGAGTTTAGTTTGAGCCCATGAAATAGGCCCATGGATTAGGAGGTTGTATTAATTAGAGAAACTATTAGACTAGAACCTTCCCTCCCTAATTAATTTTTTTATGAGAGGCCCCAAGGGGTAATTGAGATATTTCACATAGCTTGGGAGTGGGGTATATGGCCGGTCATGCAAAAGAGGAGAGGGAAATCATTTTACTTCACCAATTCCTAATTCTTTAGATCTATATTTTTTCTCTTTCAATTTCCTTCATTCCCACATCATTCCTCCACCAATTCTTCATAAATTTCTTCTCTAATTCTCCATTTAGGCTTCTACATCAAGGATCTACAAGAAGGAAGCAAGAAGCAAGGAGGAGGAGGCCAAGATCTACAATGAGAGGAGCTACTTTATATTTGGAGACTTTTTATTGGGAATCCATTTTCCAATAGGTACATTTCAGTTTTCTCCCTTATAATAGACTCTAGATCTGAGATTTAATCATGAGAAATCAACCAACATGCATAGGATACCCATAAAAATTAGTTTTAGGTTCATCGGAGATCTCCGGTGGAAGTTATGTACATTTTGGTGCCAATTTTGGAAAATTACGAGATTGACACATGTAGTGGTTATCATTGGGTCTAATAGATCTAAATGACATTTGTGACTAGTGTTATGTATATAATTGGATACGTGCAGGCCGTATCTCGTCAATTTGACGAAATGGGTTAATTTTAGGGGTTTTCTACCGACACAGGGCCTTGTACATATCACATTGTGACACGGACATGTAGTTAATCTAATTACTATACGTATTATTCTTAATTAGTGTATTAGACTTGCTCGTGTCCTCCGAAATATGTTTGGTTGTGTGTTGGAGCCGTATCGCAAGCGTATCATAGAATTAGTGTGATACGGATACGGTGCACTCCACGTGTTTGGTTTATTGTCCTCTTTGCTATACGTACATGTGTATTTATATATCTAGATGATATGTATGTGATATGTATATGTATATAGTAGTGTATATGAGTTTGTGTATATGTGTGTGTATATGTGTGTATATAATATATATATATATATATATATATATATATATATATATATATATATATATATATATATATATATATATATATACTTGTGTTAATATGTATATGTGTATATATATATATGTGTGTTGTATGTAGATATATGTGTGTATTAGTGTTTACTTATACATATGCATATATGTGTTGTGCTTATGTATATATATGTCTTATTACCCGCACCGTTGCTACGAGGTTGGAAAGCCACACTAGCATTTACCTTCAACCCAATGTCACGAACATCTTTTAGACATGCCAGACTACCCCTCTGACCATTGTGCAGAAATAGATGCTCGTTATTGCGTCTCAACATAGCTACGCAATATCCCTTAGAGAACACCTTGCAATTACTAAATTAATTAAACTCGAGATCAAATTCACCTCAAACAAGCCTGACCAAGCCTACATGCTCTCTTCCACGTGGACCAGTTCCACCCCAACTAGGCAGGACAGGCCCAAATCCCGAGGCCAGCCCACAAACTCCATCACCATATAAATATACATCCTTCCCATTAGAAACCCTAAAACCCCCTTTCTCTTCATTGCCTTGAGGAAACCCTAGCCGAACTATCCAAACCGAGCCCTCCTCCTCTGACTTACCCCGCCACCACCTCAGTCGCCACTCCGACAGACCGACCGCCCGGCCACCCTCTCCAGCTCCTCCCATCACCAAACCGACCGACAGCCGCCTGCACACCGCCGTCCCCTCTCAACAACCATCCACCTCAACCCTCTCGAACCCGCGCCCTCCTCCTTCGACCAGACACCCGCCTCAAGCCACCACCATCCCAACCCTCGACACCGGACCACCCTTCTCGGCTGACTGCACTACCACAGGGCACTGTCGCCGCAGCCATCTTCAACCATCCCCCTCTCGATATATCGACCACTACTAGCCATCCAAACCGACCGGACACCAACCAATACCGCCGCCGCCGCTGCTGCCTTGCCAGCCGTCGTCGACCGGAGTTCCACACACGCCGGAGCATAGCCGCGGACGAGCCAGACCCCACTCGACCATGACCAGCTAATAAGCATCGTTTATTGGTTAACCTCATTATGTCGTCGTGTCGTGTCATTGCATGGACACGAGTTAACAAATTGAAAACCCTAAATTTTGGATATGTGAAGGCTTAATCTTATTGCTTAGATGACTAATAAGTAGTAATTAATAACTCAGTAAATGACCTTATAACAGAAATTGTTATAAATGACTTGTAAACCCATCGATAAAAACCTGGACAAACCAAGTATACTGAATATGGAAAGGTAAGGACCAGAATTTGTACTAGACGTAATATAATTTCCGTAAAACCATAAATTAGAACTAATGTCTTGAGGGACACGAACCGATGACAGAACGCGTGTACACCTTAGCTACGTGCACACGTGACGCTGTATTTGATCAACCATGAACTTGCGACAACACCCAAGTGTAGCGTTGTAATAGTGTATATATATATTCTTAGTATCTAATGTCAGTATTTGCTATATTGTATTGTGTGTTTAGGGTCACTGGACCAGCCAGGAGACACTGCAGGAGCATGCTATTGGCATTCACAGCTTCAGGACCCAGGCAAGATACCTTGCCATATTTACTGTCTAATTTAAATATTGCACATGTTGTATGATATTTTCTTGCTGTATTTTATATGACTGTGTGCGTCCGAGATTGACTCGGGTGCTATCGACGGATACGTCGATGATTTAGTATACTTGGCCTAGTCACTAGTAGACTCACCACAGTTAGGAGGATACGTAGATATCTTCCAAGACCTGACACTTTAAATGTATTCACTGTGACATTCATATTGGGATGCGGGTCTGCGTATTCGACTAGCTATCGGTGCGTGTGACATGCATCACGGTTAGTACGTAACTCAGGAGTATGTTATTTTAGAGACTGGCATATAGACACGTGGTACGCACGTCGAGCATTCGACTAGTGTATCTTGTCACGACTCGCACCCGGTTTAGGGGCAGAGTGCGTGGGTACGTCCAGCCTACGCCGCAGCATCGGCGGTAGAACGCTGTCTAGGTCATGTAACTATATAATCAAACTCACGTGAATACCTAACTCCATAAGGAGACGTGGATATCATAAAATAATGCTAGAAATACTCAATCACATAAACTAAAGCACGATGAGATATCAAGGCAAGCAAGAAATACAAGACAAGTCTAACGACAAAATAATCATACCTGCAATCATTAACTTCCAATCCCCAAGTGTGTTGGAAACCAGTCTACTAAGGTCACAGTCTGGAAAAATATTTTCCAGTCAGGAAGGAGCAAAGTACATCTCTAAATAGCAGTTCTATATTAATGACATACACTATGTAGCAGTTCTAGATGGAAATATTCAAGATGCATGTATAGGTACGAAAAATATACAAGAAGGGATATACTGGAACTACTGTAAATAAATGCAGGAAAAGAAACAATATGTCAATGAGCAAGAATCCTATGACTATGTGTGTGAGTACTAGCTTTAACATGTGATCGGCTTGGGAACTTGATCAGGCTAGTTACATGTGATTAGCTATGATTCATGAAGGTCAGGCTAACCGTTGGTTAGCTATGATGCATGTAGAGGTCAGGCTAATCACACGTAACAGCTATGAAGCATGGAGATGGTCAGGCCGCATCCGACGTGAGATGTGGGGTGAGCTATGATGCATGAAAAGTTGGGTATGATCACATATCTACACTAAAATACTCCCCACCCCCGACTGGTATAGTAGATCCAATCATGGTACGCTATGGCACGGGATTCCCTAGGAAGGTAGCAAATCTCCCCGGGAATCAGTGTCTGTACACGCACAAGATAACAAGGAAAACAAGTCTTGTACAAGCTACACCATGAATAAGGAATAACATCTCATGACGAGATCCGTGTATACCAATCCGTGTAACCAGCGTGTCAAGAGCATGGATATTTACACTAGATACAGTGAACATAGGAGATATCATAAATTAGAAACTAATCAGAGAATGTACTCGCCTTTGGTCCCTAGCTGGTGAATACCGAGGTCCTGTTCCAGAGTGTCGCCTGGAGGAACCCACAGTCCTGTGCACCAGAATAGGCTAATTCAGCTGCCTCTTCAAATGTCAGATGTGGGACCGGCTTTGCCTTTGGATAAGTATTTGGATCACATGTCAAAACTCCATCTACATCCTTCCATACCTGTATCTCTCGTAAGCCCAGTGCTTTACCGATAGTTGTAGCAGTCAAGTCACTACCACCTCTTCCTAAAGTGGTCACAGCACAAGATTTACAACCCTTTCCAAGAAAACCAGTGAAAACAGGAATCGCTGGATCGTTTATCCAATCTTCATGCAGCCTTTTTGCAACAGCAAGATAAGTTACATCCAAGATATCAGCATTTGTAAAATCATCTGTCTTGCTTTGGTACCAATCTTGTTCAGATATGCTGTGAAAATTCTTGTAGACATGCATTCCCCAAATGAAACTAAATAATCTCTTGTACGGAGTGTCAACTCTTTCATCATTGCAATGCCTTCTAGTAGCTGCTCCAGCTCATCCAGTAAAACTGAAATCGTAGACTTATCAACTCCTAGTTCATCAACTGTCCTAAGATGCAATTCTTTTATAAAGCTCAACTCTTCAATACCAGATACATGTGATACACCACAGATGACAGCTTTTTCTCCAGCCTGCAAAAGCTTGTTAGTGGACTTCCCCATGGCAGAGAGAACGACCACCGGCCTTTCTTCTGGAAAACTAAGAATAAGATTTGCAATCTCTCTCATCCTCTCAGCTGACGCCACCGACGATCCACCAAACTTCATAACAACACTCAGTTGAGATGCATAACCATCCTTGCTTTGTCCTTCCTTCTCGCCCTTCTTCTCTACAACCACTGTGGCTCCTCTCTCACAGCAGACCTTCAAGCCTCTCCTTGTTCCTCCGTCTCCATTTCTTTTTTTTCCTTAGAATTAAAAATCCAGGTGGACTTAAATCCGGGTCGATGCGCCGAGTTTCGCAAGAATGTGACAGCGTCCCATGAATCCCGACTAAGTCCAGGGCAAACAGCTCGGCCGTCGCTGATTTGGAGCGACACCATCATTTTAACACCAGAATCAAATCGTTTCCCCCCCCCCAAATAAAGCTAGGGTTTTGTTTTCTCTTTCCTCCCTAGTTTTAGTTTCTCGCTCTCTTGTACATAAAGAGAGAGGAGAGAAAATTTTGGTGTGCAGTGGTCGGCGGCAGTGGGGGCTTGGCCGGAGGGTGGCTGGACCACGCCGGAGCAGCAGACCGGAGGGGTCGGGCTCGGCCGGGTGTGGGGAGTGAACAGGAGATTGGGTGTTTCCCTCTCCATTCATTTAAAAATACAATGGAAGGAAGAAGAAGAAAGAAGAAGAGAAGAAAAGAGAGGAGGAGAGGAAGAAATTTTGGAATGAAGGAGGCTACGTTGGAGAGAAGAAATGTGGGGGCTTGTGAGGAGGTGGGGAAACCTAGGTTTCCTAGGGAAATGTGTTGATGGGACTTTAAATAGTGGGAGAGGGTGTTGATGGAGGGTGGTGATGAGACTTAAATGAATGGCCTAGATTTAACATGAGGGTTTCTTCATGTGGGGATGAGGGTGATGATTAAAATTATTAGGGATTCCTCATTGGTTTAAACAAATGGTGTTGACACAAAATGCAAATTTGTAATTTAGCCCCCTTAAATTTAGGTATTTGCACAGACGCATGAAATGACGAAAATTTGGCGGGCGATTCGGTGTCCGGTGTTTTGTAGGGTCAGGGGGCGCTGTATGTTTGGTGTGGCTCAATTAGCAGGGCACTGGAATTAAATTGGGATTTTCAGAATCGGCCAAAATGGTATCCTCAAATTAATTAGAAATAAATGCAAGTTGTGTTCTAAAATTAATTAGAAGTACATGGGGCCAAAATCAGGTCAGGTCATCAATACCAATAATGAAGAAGACTCAGAACAGGATATTACCCTAATTTGGGCCGCACGAAAAATAGGTCAAGATTGCCTCAAATTTTTGATTGGAACGCACAACGATACAAAATAGGAATTTTAAATAAACGTCCGCGACGATTTTTGTGCGGCTAGAAATAATGCACAGAGAGCATAATTAAGAGTTGCAAAAATAGCAGAATGGAAGGCGGCATGTCTAGGGCAAGATTGTGAAATTTGTTGGAAGACAAAAGTCAGGGTAGCGCTCCAAATATCGAAGCAAAGGCAACGCGCAATAATTAAATAAAATACGGTAATTAATTAAAATCTCCAATAAATAAATTCTAGATAAAATAATTAAATACAGAATTCTATAATTCGGACAGGTTTTCATCTACTGGCTTCTAGGTCAAGTCTACCAGCACAAACACAAATGAACACTGCATATAATTATATATTTAATTACACATCACATAATTATTTAAATCAAATAATATACTATCATGCAATTTACTTAATTGTAACTACAATAATATTAAATACGCGCCTTTCGGTACGGGTTGATTTCGACGCGCACACACGTCTGAATCAGCTTCCATGAAAGCCCACACGTCAGGATATACCATACGCGCCTTTCGGTGTAATTAGTACACAACGAGGCAGTCCCGTTTGGCGGGGCAGACTCCGTATCACAAAATTTAAGTTTTAAAATATCAAGTTTTTGGTCGTTTTGGAGGCCGAATAATTTAACACATAAAACGAATTAATAAAAACTAAAAGAACAAAAAAATTCTCGGTTATATTCAGAAGAAAACCCTTCAATTAGATTTTGAAACTATTAAACAGGTTGATGGCAAATTGGGTGTGAACATGGGGGTTTGGGTTGAAATTTTGGACTGTTTTTGGTCAGTTTTTCGGCAAACTTTCGGTCGAATTTTCGACCAATATAGGGCACAAAAACTCGTCTCGCTTGAATGAAAATCCTAGAGGGTTAGGTTGTGAACGTACACGGATAAAACGCTCGCAAAAAGAATCACAGATGAAGAAGATATTATACCTTGAAGATGGGATGTCAGGCTGCACATGCGCGCGCGTGCATTGATCGGCGGCTGTCGGCGCGGGTGCGGCGGCTGCACGGCGTCGCCGGCCGGTGCGGCAGGGTCACCGACGGTCGGTCGGGGGTCTGGTCAGCGACGCTAGGGTTAGGGTTTGGGTTTAAGTTGTAATATATATATATATATATATATATATATATATATATATATATATATATATATATATAGAGAGAGAGAGAGAGAGAGAGAGAGAGAGAGAGGGAGGGAGAGGGGAGACACTCGCGCGGGTCTAGATAGTTTGCTGCGGGGGAAGAATAGGTTTAAGGGAGGGGGATTTGTTTAGGATTTAGGTTTTTATTATTAGGTTTTCTTTTTCTTTTTCTTTTTCTTTTCTTTTCTTTTTTATTTTTATTTTTCTTTTCTTTTGTTTTTGTTTTTCTTTTCATTTATCAACAACAATTATTATTATTATTATTATTATTATTATTATTATTATTATTATTATTATTATTATTATTATTATAACTATATATATATATTAACATATATATATTTATACATATAGATGATGTAAAAATCCAAAAATAATATTTGCACACAAAATAAATTCTAAAAAAATTTACTTTATGAAGCTTTAATAAAATACTACACTCAAAATATTTTATGAAATATTTATAATTAATAATTAGATATTTATCTAATTATAATAAATTAAATAATTATATTAGCCAATTAACTTAGTAAATAATTAAATGGTTATCCAACAAATTAGGTAATAGTAAATAATATGCACATCTTACAAAAAGAGAATTTACCTAATTTGGCATGGGGAATTATGGGCTACTAATTGTAGGAAGTTTGGGATAGAAAAATAACCACAAATAAATTATATATATAAATATATAAATATCTAACAATTAACCTATGGTCATTACACTAATGTCATATTAATCTTAAGGGATCGAATTTATGTGCCACGAAAAGATCCTACAGGTAGTGTCTCATGTGTAGGCTACTTCTTATGAAGGGAGAGATAGATTTTTGGGTCCATCCTATATTATTAATGTCCAAACCACGGTAAAGTATCCTAATAATATTATTGAGATTTATTTGATTAAAAAAATAATCTAAAATAAATACAAGAAATATAAAATACACACAATATACCTATTTTTGGGTGAGGGGGTTTACAATCTACCCAACTTAAAAGAATTTCGTTCTCGAAATTAAAATAAGCACATAATAAGCTATAAATTATCAAGCAATGCTACGGACATACCTAGGACCGGTGGAGTTGGCCTTTACACTATCTGTTGGGCTCTATTGGCACACTGGGAACACTCCTGAACCTGTTGTTGGTTCGATCCGCACCTCAAACACTGTCCTAACCGCCTTCTATAACTAGGACGGTTAAAATCTCAACATTCTTTCATAGGTATAATATCATCATCCTATAATATCCATATTGAAATCCTGCAACCCAACTTCTTATAATCAGTCCTAACAGCAACAAGTCTAATCAGTCAGTCATACCTTGTCTAGAAGCTCAACTCAAACAATTATTAGTAGAAGTATATGTAATAAAATACAACATAAGTCTCTACCCAATACGTAGTAATAAGAATATATAGAAATTATGTAATAAATATCTATTCAATCCTTCTAAATACCCTAGAATAAAATATAATAAATACAATAACAAGAATACAATTCCAAGAATTCATTGGCTAGGGCAAATAGGGTATAGGTTCCCATAACACCACCTACTACTAAGGATTAGGTTCATCAAGCTCATGTCCTATTAGTTGAAAGTCTAAATCTCTATCTCTAAGCAGTTTATGTATAATCCACAATATTCAGCTACCATTTCTGTCAGACTTCTATCTTCCATTTACACCCCATACTCATGCGTTAATATATAATCTAAGAGTCTAGTGGTAATCCTCTACCAATTGACCAATGAGTCAGCGTGTGATCTAAACCTGTATTTCGTTCCTTGAAATAAGACCTCTATAGACTGTCCAACTCCGAAAGGTAAAAAGTGAGCATTCTTGGTGAGTCGATTCACGATCACCCATACCGGATTGCGACCACTGGGACTCCTCGGAAAGCCCGTAACAAATTCTATAGTGATGTGCTTCCATTTTTACTCAGGTATCAGAAGTGGATTTAAGTAAACCTGCAGACCTCTGATGTTCTGCCTTGACCTACTGACACACCAGGCACTTTGCCACGAAGCGGCTATCTCCCTCTTCATTCCATGCTACCAATAGTAATGCCTCAAGTATCTGTATATCTTTGTGCCTCCTGGATGAATAGAGTATGCTGAACTATGCGCCTCCGATATCAGCTCCTGACGAAGTTCTCCGTTCGAAATATAGAAACGATCTCCATATCTCACAGTCCCGTCCTCGTTTATGCGCCATCTTGTCTGCATCCCGGCCTCTGTCCTCTGTCGAAGTCTTTGGAATCTGGCATCTGTTGGTAAGGCAGCCTTGATCCTCTCAACCAATGTCGATTTCACCTGAAAGCTCAGCAACTGGCCGTCTACTCCGGACATAATAACCTCTATGCCTAACTGCTCTAGATCTCTCAACAGGTGTTGCTGGGTAGTCAAAAGAATGTCCTGGGCCTCCTGCTTAATACGTCAGCTACCACGTTGGCTTTTCTCGGATGGTACTGTAGCTCAATCTCAAGTCTGTCATCACCTCGAGCCAATGTCTTGGTCTCCGGTTCAGGTCCTTCTCTAAATTTTAAAAGAAACTCGAGATCAGGTACTTGTTGTGAATCTCATCTTGTTGCCACTCTACCCCTTTTTACCTCAAACTTGAGGTTTTTCCTAGTTTACTCCATGCGTACCCTTTACCCAAACTATATGGGTACCATCTTGTTTATAACTGGCCATCCATTATAGATAGTTCACGATATCCAACTCAAAGCTATAACATCTGTCGATACTCTCATCCTTTGATCTAATTGCTCTATTTCAGATACTAGCTCAACTAATCAAGTTATCAATGGTAAGAACACGAGCCTAGTAGACACTGACAACCGTAATAAGCCTAGTACATCTAATCTAATTTGAAAGCTACAATGTAGTAAAGTTATCTCATCATCCAAATGTTGGGTCTAGCAATCTACGTCTAGCAATCTACTTATCTGTTTTAGCTTAGTCATGATCATTATTATCTAAAGGGTGGAAGAATTTCTAGGTCTGATACTGTAAGTCACAAGGTAACTAGGGGTTAACCACTATGGTTTGCTACCTAAAGTGCTATTTCATACCCTATTTTTATTAGTATCCGATAAACTTCTTCTAGATGTGGGTCTAAAATTCTGTCTTGTCAAGTTCATAATGTCATTCCTTGTGTCACTACCATAAGACTAGAACTAATTCCTAGCATCTAGCTATGTCTCCCCTAATTTATTCTAGAGCCTTAGAATCAAACAATCTTTCTAGCTTCTAATACTAGCTTATAATACTTACAAATCTCTTCTACCCTAAGTAAGGGTAGGGTCTAGTTTTAAGTCTCTACTTCTATGTCTAATTCTTATGTCAACAGTCTATACTAGCTCTAGTAACAAGAAAGAACTTATCAACCTTCTCTACCATGGTTAACCATCTACTCAAACATCCTATCAAATATGCCTTCTTTATCTTAACGAGGATCTGCTCTTGGAGGAAATCACCGGGCGCGAGCATCCATCTCTCCGAAATAAGGAAGATGAGAAACAATAATAACGATGTCGGCGGTAAATAAACGAATACAGTAATGAAGTCCAAGGGCGATAATCGAATACAAGAGGAGTTTTAAAATCAGTTATGGATTGAGATCTTATTCAACATTAATCCTAAGTTGCAGGCTCGTTCGGCACAGAAACGTAACCGAAACGATATGCTTTGACCTGCATGGTCCACCACTAAAACCATGTCATGCCCCAGTCCCAAAACGTATGGGACCAGACACGTGGCAATTGCCAGCTGGTACGACTTCGCATGGCTTTTCAATTTAATGGACCCGACGAAGCACACTTACGCTGTCCATGGTCAAGTGATCCAATTAATAATCTAATTCTAACATACAACAAGTAAACTAAATCTCAATCCATGGTAAATAAATCTCAAGAAAGAACGATACACATCATCAGTTTACAGCCCAATAATACATCCGTTCGAATAGGCCAAAAGAACAATATAGGCCTATAAACACTAGGCTATAAAAGCAGAATAAAAAATGGAAAGTAGTACATGATTGTAGTAGCTGAAAAATGTAAAGATACCTGCAATGATGTCCACACTCCACTAGATCAAGCATCCTGCAAACTGCACAAATAACCTGGAAGGGAACCAGGTCCTCAGAGGGACGTAACAAGATACAAAAATACAGGCCATAAAGTAAATACTGTGAAAACTCGAGGGTGAACTAACCAGCTAAGTGAAATGCAATTTGAGGACAACTTAGTGCGTATGGGAAGTGTAGGCTAGACATATGCTAACATAATTCACCAATCACCGTGACTGGCTAGTATATGCCATATATGCCCCCATAACAAGGGCACTCTGCAATGTAATAACGTCCAGCTCCGAGGAGCGTGGTATCTGTATAAGTAATAACGTCCAACGTTCTCTAGAGTGTGGTATCTACAAAACCACAAGTAATGTCCAACACTCTAAAGAACGCGGTATCTGCATAAATATATACGTCTGTATCGCTCCGAAGAACGCGATATCTGTATAAAGGAGGTGGGTGTCCCATACGCCTACTAGTCATCCTCTCCGACCAATGCCAATGTACATGTCGCGAATACGACGTGGACATCTCATACTATAATGAAAGTCACAAAAAAAAAATACAACTAAGCTAAATACCGTCACACGTGCTGCTCACACCAATGGCCAGTCGAGTATGAAGCACGCATCCCTACATGGACTCACTCTGTGACGTGCAATGATACGTGTCAAGGCTTGGGGAGTCATATTGATAACTCCACAACTTTAGGTGTGTCCACTAGACACTAGGTCAAACACAAGCCGTAACGTCAACGCCTTCGTTGACTGCACCCGAGTCTTTCTCGGACGCGCACAGTTATATAATATTTAAACAATAAAACATGCAACTAATAACAACTAAATTTAAACAGTACAACAAGGTAAGATATACTTGTCTGGCAAGAAAGCTGCATAGTGTAAGCATCCAGACGTCAATCACAAAGGATCAGAAACCATGACATCAGAATGAACGTCTTCGGATGCTGAAATAAATATCACCAATGTTTCTAGAATAAGCGAGACAGCTAAAATACTATCCTTTCGTCCAATTTGGACACAGGGGCAAAATGGTAATTTTTGGTCAAAGCGGGTCCACTTGTGGGCCACTTTGCACCGAAAAGCATGCCAGAGGTAAAGGTCTCTAAATAGGACAAATTATAGGTCAAACAAATTCTAAACGTTGATACGAACTCAACGGTATATCCAATTTCGGATTCCGGTGAGCCGATCACAAATTCACCCTTAAAGTCAAACCGTGGGACCTGCGAATAGGTGGCTTCGTCAACTGTCTCAGAATCGCGTAAAACTTGGGTCAGAGGACCAGCGTGATACCACGAGTCCAATGGCACAAGTTTTGTCGCATTTCGACGAGCGTGCACAAAATGGGGTGGTAGTTTACAAAAGTCGCGATATGTAGACTTTTTACGGATATGGGTTGATTTCGACGCGCACACACGTCCGAATCAGCTTCCGCAAAAGTCCACACATCAGGATATACCATATGTGCCTTTCGGTGCAATTGGTATGCGATGAGGCGGTCCCGTTTGGCGGGGCGCACTCCGTATCACAAAATTTAAGTTTTAAAATATCAAGTTTTTGGTCGTTTTGGAGGCCGAATAATTTAACACATAAAACGAATTAATAAAAACTAAAAGAACAGAAATTTTTTTGGTTATATTGAAAAGAAAATCCTTTAATTAGATTTTGAAACTATTAAACAGATTGATGGCAAATTGGGTGTGAACATGGGGGTTTGGGTTGAAATTCTGGACTATTTTTGGTCAGTTTTTCGGCAAACTTCCGGTAGAATTTTCGAGCAATATAGGGCATAAAAACTTGTCTCGCTTGAATAAAAATCCTAGAGGGTTAGGTTGTGAACGTACATGGATAAACCAATCACAAAAATAATCACAGATGAAGAAGATATTGTACCTTGAAGATGGGATGTCAGGCTACACATGCGCGCTCGTGCACTGATCGGCGGCGGTCGACGCGGGGGCTGCAGCGGCTGCGCGGCGTCGCCGGCGGTGCGGCGGGGTCGCCGGCGGTCGGTCGGGGGTCTGGTCAGCGACACTAAGGTTAGGGTTTGGGTTTAAGTTATAATACAAACATATATATATATATATATATATATATATATATATATATATATATATATATATATATATATATATATATATATATATATATAGAGAGAGAGAGAGAGAGAGAGAGAGAGAGAGAGATAGGGAGAGGGGAGACACTCGCGCGGATCTGGGTAGTTTGCTGCGGGGGATGAATAGGTTTAAGGGAGGGGGATTTTTTTAGGATTTAGGTTTTTATTATTAGGTTTTGTTTTTGTTTTTGTTTTTGTTTTTGTTTTTGTTTTCTTTTCTTTTCTTTTCTTTTGTTTTTTCTTTTTCTTTTTCTTTTTCTTTTTCTTTTTCTTTTTCTTTTCTTTTCTTTTCGTTTTTTTCATTTATCAACAACATTTATTATTATTACTACTATTATTATAATAATAATAATAATAATAATAATTATTATTATTATTATTATTATTATTATTATTATATATTAACATATATATTTACACATATAGATGATGTAAAAATCCAAAAATAATATTTGCACACAAAATAATTCTAAAAAAATTTACTTTATGAAGATTTAATAAAATACTACACTCAAAATATTTTATGGAATATTTATAATTAATAATTAGATATTTATCTAATTATAATAAATCAAATAATTATATTATCCAATTAACTTAGTAAATAATTAAATGGTTATCCAACAAAATAGGTAATAGTAAATAATATGCACATCTTATAAAAAGAGAATTTACCTAATTTGGCACGGGGAATTATGGGCTACTAATTGTAGGAAGTTTGGGATAAAAAAATAACCACAAATAAATTTTATATATATATATATATATATATATATATATATATATATATATATATATATATATATATATATATATATATATATATATATATAACAATTAACCTATGGTCGTTACACTAATGTCATATTAATATTAAGGAATCGAATTTCTGTGCCACGAAAAGATCCTACAGGTAGTATCTCCTGTGTAGGCTACTTCATATGAAGGGAGATACAGATTTTTGGGGCCATCATATATTATTAATGTCCAAACCACGGTGAAGTATCCTAATAATATTATTGGATTTTATTTGATTAAAAAAATAATCTAAAACAAATACAAGAAATATAAAATACACACAAGATACCTATTTTTGGGTGAGGGAGTTTACAAATGGTATTATATGTTAGTAGTTAGATACATTATAGTAGTTAGTTATTTGTGTTAGCATAGTATTTTGAGTATTATTTAGCCATACTCATAGTGGTTTGGGTTACCTCGGGATACCAAGGTATTACCAAGGTATTGGGTCGATACCCATGGTATTGAGTTTGGGTATCGAGATAGGTGTGGTACGCATTGGTGCAAGGCCAAGGTATCATATTTCATTTGTATTGATATAGTATTATAATTAATGACTTATATATATATATCCAAAATACTATTTTTATATAAATGTACTTGCGTATCTTAGGATACGGCTTTTTGAGTGCTTTGTTGTATCATAGCTTAGTTGGTATATCTTAGTTTCATAATGTATTGACTTAGTGACTTAGTGTTAGACTCTTGCAACCTAGATTTCATCGGTTTGACCAAGAAATGGTTTATTGACCTAGAATTGCATCAACTTAACTTATTTTTATTCTTGAACCTTGTATTGATGCAACGTACCATATATAGGTCTGTGTGACACCAGCTTTGGCATCGAGAGATACACCTTGCTTAGGACTTCATGCGAGTACATTTCTCTGATAGTTTTCAATTCATAATATCGTATATATGCATGTTCTAGAATTGTATAATTGATCCCGACACAGTAATTTCACAGACTGGTACTATATGGATCCCGTCAGGAGATGTTATCCCCTACCATGTTCAGCATGTACTCGTGTACATGTATCTTATCGTGTATATTGGGTATTGATTATATTTTGTGTTCAGACACTGCTCGTGTTCAGTATGCTTATTCGTGTATACCTACCGCTCGTGTTCTGTGGTTATGATATTCGTGTACACCCACTGCTCGTATTCAGTAGTTATATTTTGTGTTTGTAGTGTGTCGTGATTGGATCCATCGGTATTAGTTGGGGGTGGGAGAGTAGGAGTTGATTATGTGATCAAAGCCCCATTGTAACATCGTGTACATTCTGGTTACATACCTCACTTGTAATCGTCTTACCTGATCATGTTCACCCAATCCGATCACATAATGAACTTGTATTCTGAGGCACATTAGTTAGATTGCAATTATTTTGCTGATATTCATATTGTTGTTCTATATTCTTGTACATTACTTGTATATCTATTGTTCATCATTCATATGTTTAGTGATCTTGTATTTCATTTCTATTATCTATTTATATGCTCGATTATGCTATTGAAATTGCTTTCAGAGGTATGTACTTTGCTCTAATCCTGATTGGATATATTTTTCCAGATGACTGGCTTATAGAGCAGTGTCCCACATTCTATGGGTGGCAGGACGGCGTACCTATAGAGGATACTCTTTTAGACCAGGAGGACTTAGTTGCAGAGCCCGAGGAGGTCTAGTTATATTTGTGTTGGATTGTATTAGACTATTCTTTTGTTGAGATTCACAACTTGTATATTATTTCAGATTGTAGATTGTAACTTATTCTTCCCTTCGCTATTCCATTTGTGCATTATTCTTCCTTAGTTTATTTTGTGAATGAGATTAGTTATACTTGTGAGATACCATATTGCTCCTCCGTTTGGAGTTGAGATGATTGACAGGTACCATATTATATTATTGAGATGTTAAATAGTTAAAAATGACCCAGACAACGTTCTACCGTCGATTCTGCAACGTATGTTGGGCGTAACCACGTAATCATGCCCGAATATCTGGGTACGGGTCGTGACACATTTTTAGTGGTGGCCCATGCAGGTCTAGATTCTTATCGCAGTTGTGCTCGTCTAGAGTACTGCTACGAGCCTGCTTTAGGAAATAAGATTTAGGCTGAGAGTTTACTCAATCACACCTAGAAAAATTCTAAAATCTGTTTTTCAAATCCTTATCTAATGAATATTGTCTTTTACTTTGAATAAAGTTATGTCCTTCTTTTATGATATCGTATCATATTCAATATTGATTCCGCATTTCAATATATCTTCAGGATGCCGTCGAAGACGCGTTCCCAGCGATCAGGTGTTGTGACAGCGCGATCGGTCACTTCATCACCCTTGAGGGCAGCACCCTCAGACGATGGTCCAGCACATACATTCAGGAGGTCAGCTTCACCGATCTAGGTAGGCATATTAGCAGCAGATTTCGGAGGTGCTCCACCTCCAATACCGAGGAAAGGGCAGACAACTTCAGAGGATCTTCCACCTCCACCACCAGTAGTTGATCAGACGCAGATGTTCGCGCTCTTCCAGCAGATGATGGAGGCACATCAGCGACAGTCAGAGGTCCTACGAAAGAGCATGAAGAATGCTCACCAGATCGCACTTGCAGCAGTTGATAGAGCCACTACAGTCTAGCCACAAACGGCACTACCTCAGTTTATTCTGCATCAGCCGAGGCCGGGTACCATCATAGACTTCAAGAGGATGGGCCTGAAGGACTTCAGGGGCACAAAAGGGATTGTCTATGCGGATGAGTGGATTAAGGACATCGAGCGGAACCTGCGGCTGGTGCAGATTCCAGAGTTGCAACAGATAGAGGCAGCGGGGTATAAGATGTTCGATATTTCTCTGACATGGTTCCGGACAGATCCCAGGATTACAGTACCAAGACTCACTTGGGAAGCCTTTACAGAGCTTTTCAAGGAGAAGTTCTTCCCAAATATGGCTCTTACATCTTTGGAGAGACAGTTCCAGTACCTCGTCCAAGGAGGTATGTCAGTGGACGAGTATGTGGCAGAGTATTGCCGTCTAGGTCGCTTCTAGAGGGTCACAACCCTAGAGGCAAAGCAAGAAAGTTCAGGAAGGGCCTGAACCGGGAGGTCAAACCCCACACCAACGGAGATCCTAGTGCCACCTTCGAGAAGATTCTCAGGCAGGCGCAGAGAGCGAAGGATGACTTAGAGCTTGGCTCTAAGAGGTCGAGGGATACTTGTCATGACCCGCACCCGGATATTCAGGCACGAGTACGTGGTTACGCCCAGCCTACGTCGTAGAATCGATGATAGAACGTTGTTTGGGTCATTTCTAACTATTTAGCATCTCAACAATATAATATGGTACCTGTCAATCATCTCAACTCCAAACGGAGCAACAATATGGTATCTCACAAGTATAACTAATCTCAATCACAAAACAAACTAAGGAAGAATAATGCACGAATGGAATAGCGAAAGAAAGGTACAAGATACAATCCATAATCTAAAAGAATAATACAACTGTGAATCTCAACCAAAGAATAGTCTAATACAAAAATCACCAAACATAAACTAAACCTCCTCGGTCACTGGTACTATGTCCTCTTGCTCTAGGAAAGTATCCTCTAAAGTCTCACCCTCCTGAGGGCCATAATACGTAGGACACAGCTCCTCTAGCCAAACATATGAAAAATATATCTAGTCAGGATTGGAGCGAAGTACATACCTCTGAAAGCAGTTTCAAATACATAATCGAGCATATATAACGAGCAATAGAAAAGGATACAAGATGCACAAGTAGTAAGAATATACAATACAGGGAGAACAGCAGTAAGCACAATAAGAAATAGAAAGTAAATATGGGAAATAAACTGCAAGTAGAAAACAAGAATACTAGCTATGTGATTTAGAGTGCAAGTTCGTTATGTGATCGGCTTAGGTTGCACATGAGGTATAAAGGTAACTCCATTATACATGAGGTGTATAATCGATATGCACATGAGATCAATAGGGCTTTGATCACATAACCAACTTCTACTCCCCTTCCCTAACCAATACACATGGATCCAATCACGATACGTTACGTACATGAACACGATATAGTCAAACTAGCACACAAAATAGTGGATGCACAAGAAGTACATGAAAGTTAATACCTGATGCACACGATGAAATATATGTGACTGAGTACCCGTTGAATATGGTAGGGGATAACATCTCCTAACGGGATCCATATAGCACCAGTCCGTGAAATCACTGTGTCAGGATCAATGTATACAATTCTAGAACATGCATATATACAATATTATGAATTGAAAATAATCAGAGAAATGTACTCGCCTGAAGTCCTAAGCAAGGTGTGTCTCTCGATGCCCAAGCTGGTGTCTCACAACCTATATACGGCATGTTGCATCAATACAAGGTTCTAGAATAAAAATAAGTAAAATTGATGCAATTCTAGATCGATACGCCATTTCTAAGTCAAACTAATGAATTCTAGGTTGCAAGAGTCTAATGCTAAGTCACTAAGTCAATATACTATGAAACTATGCTATGCTAGCTATGCTAGCTAAGCTAACACACAACAATGCATTCAAAGTGCCGTATCCTAAGATACGCAAGTTTCTAATATGAAAATAAGGTTATATATATATATATATATATATATATATATATATATATATATATATATATATATATATATATATATTCAAGTCAAATATTATAATACCAATTTAAATAGGATACCTTGGCCTTGCACCAATGCGTATCGCACCTAACTCGATACCCAACTCAATACTTTGGGTATTGGCCCAATACCTTGGTATCCCAAGGCAACTCAACTATTATATATAACTAGTACATATAATATAACTCACCACTAACTACTAACAATAACAATTAATACAAGTATATATATATATATATATATATATATATATATATATATATATATATATATATATATATATATATATATATATATATATATATATAGGTACTAGCTACTATTGGCTAACTTAATGGTTCAATTAACCAACTAACTAATCCCAATATACCTATCTCAGTTACATAACTAATTAATAAATAAGCAAGTAACACCACAACTAACTACTCTACATAACCCAATACCTCAACTAATACCACTAGAACCTATACTGAAATATACTGATACCCAATATACCTTGACATAATCTAGCTAGGTAACACCTACACTCATCTCTAACTCACTGAACTATTACCCAATGTACTTATCATAACATATATATATAAGTATACATAACTAACTATAAACTAGACACGTGCCCATCTAAACCCCAAAACATCACTGTGAACCACTAAACACTGAGAACCCCCCTTGTCTGTTGATATGGTACTGGTGTCTTCCATCTTGTACTGATACTCGGCATTTGGTTGCCACTGTGCACAACTGCTACTGTTAGCCTTCCTTTTTTCACTGTTACTCGGGTATTTGCCAATGTACTTATCATAACATATATATATAAGTATACATAACTAACTATAAACTAGACACGTGCCCATCTAAACCCCAAAACATCACTGTGAACCACTGAACACTGAGAACCCCCCTTGTCTGTTGATATGGTACTGGTGTCTTCCATCTTGTACTGATACTCGGCATTTGGCTGCCACTGTGCACAACTGCTACTGCTAGATTATGTAGTTAACTGCTGTTGAACTGATATTGCAGGGCTTCAGTTGCGTTGCTGCTACTGCATCCATTCGTGTGGCCCGAGCACGCTGTTGCAGTGGCTTGAGTTGGTGCCACTACATACTTCTTTTCCTTCCCTGCTGTCACTGAAGCATGGTTTCCTCTCAGTGCACTAGCCCATGAGATCACTGTCCACCCCCTTATTGCAGTTTTCTCAGTGCACGAGTGACAGTGAGAACCCCTTGCTGCAGATGTATAATGCCTGCACATGATCCTAGTGCTACAGTAGAAGCTGACACTGCTCTCCTTAGCAGTGTCCTCAACTGCTCGACAGTAGACTCACAACACAGTCACCAGTTTATGTATATAGACATATAGATAATTAGCTACCTATAAGCATAGATACATAGCACTCCCTGTTAAACTATATATATATATATATATATACATATATATCTACATACCTCTCTATTACATATATCAATATGTATCAACCCTCACTACTATATATATATATATATATATATATATATATATATATATATATATATATATATATATATACCCATAATCCCGCACTTATACAAAAACTCTAAATATACTATTACATACACTATATATTATATAGATAGCTCACATATATATAAATACACATGCACGTATAGAAAAATGAGCCAAACAAAAACACATGGAGCGCTTCGTACCCGTATCACACCTTCTCTATAATACGCTTGCGATACGGCTCCAACACACAACCAAACGCATCCCGGAGGACACGAGCAAGTCTAATACATAAATTATGAATAATACATATAGTAATTAGAGTATCTACGTGTCCGTGTCACAATATGATATGCACAAGATCCCGTATCGGAGGAAAACCCCCAAAATTAATCCGTTTCGTCAAATTGACGAGATACAACCCACACGTATCCAATTGTGGACACGACACTAGTCACAAACAAGCAATCAAGTTTTAATTAGATCTATTAGACCCAATGACAAGCACTACATGTGCCAATCTCGAAATTCTGCTAAAATTGGCACCAAATTGGTAATAACTTCCACCGTAGGTCTCCGATGAACCTAAAACTAGTTTCTATGGGTAGCCTATGGATGTGGGTTGGTTTCTTATGGTTAAATCTCATATCTAGAGTCTATTAGAAGGGGAAAAACTAAATTGTACCTATTGGGAGATGGATTTCCAATAAAAAGTCCCCAATTGTCAAGTAGCTCCTCTCCTTGTGGATCTTGGCCTCCTCCTCCTTTCTCCTTGCTTCTTTCTTGTAGATCCTTTAGCAACCTCAATGATGAATTTGGGAAGAGATTGGTGAAGAATTTGTGGAGAATTGATGAGGAAATGGAGGGAATTTGGAAGAGGAAAATTTGTAGATCTAGAATTTAGGAAATTATGAAATGAGAGCACTCTCTCTCCTCTCTCAATAGGCCGGTCTAGTAACCCCACTCCCAAGCAATGTACAATGTCCCAAATACCCCTTGAGGCCTCTTCATGAAGAAATTAATTAGGGAGGGAAGTTTCTAGTCTAATGGTTTCTCTAATTAATCAAGACTCCTAATCCATGGGCCTAATTTATGGGCTCAAGTTAGACTCAACTAAAAGTTGGTTCATGCATTCTAAATAAATGGGTTAGGTCTACTACACAAGTCCAAAATAATTCTACAACTAGCAACAAATAATAATACAATAAATAAATAAATCATGTAATGCACAAATATTAATTATAAATAATCCTAAAATAATTAATACGCATTGACAATTACCAAACTATTTTGGATGGAAATGTGAGGGTGACAAACCTAGCCACCTTAGAAAAATTTCGTCCTCAAAATTAAGTATGAAACTATCTACCAAAAGCAAACAATACAATGCAAAAAAGAATTATACCTCACGGCTCGAACTATATGGATATCGCTCGCGCATCTCGGACTCTCGCACCCAGGTACTCACTCCTGGAGAGTGATGCCTCCATGTGACGTGTACCAAAGGAATCGTCTGTTTCCTCAATACCTTCTCTCTCCGATCCAGAATCTCCACTGGCTGCTTTGGATAGCTGAGAGTAGGGCCCACCTCTATCTCCGAGTGATCCAACACATGACTGGGATCTGCCACGTACCATCTCAACTGCGACACATGAAACACGTTGTGTACTCCCTCCAATGCAGGTAGTAATTCTAGTATGTAAGCGACTGCACCGACCCTCTCAAGAATACTGGAAGGACCGATAAATCGCGAACTAAGCTTGCCGCCTCCACCGAAATATATTATGCCACATGTCAGAGAAATCCTCAAGAAAACCAGAATGCCAACCTAGCACGAAACACAACCTTAGCACTCTAACAAACAACAAACAAACACAAGCAACACAAAACTAAAGATATACCTCAAACTCCAAAGGTCTCCGGTGGCTATCGGCCCAATGTCGCTGCCTGTCCTACGCCACTCGAAGTCTATCCCTGATAAGCTTCACCTTCACTGCTGCATGCACTACCATCTCTGGTCCTAATAAAGCTCTGTCACCAACATCATCCCAGGACAACGGAGTGCGGCATCTCCGTCCATACAACGCCTTGAATGGTGACATCTCAATATTGGCTTGGTAGTTGTTGTTGTATAAAAACTCTACTAAGTGAAGGTGATCTTCCCAAGAACCTCCAAGATCCAAAACACAGGTGCGTAGCATGTCCTCGAGAGTCTGAATAGTCCTCTCTGACTGTCCGTCCGTCTGAGGGTGATAAGCGGTCTGAACTTGAGCTGAGTGCCCAAGCTAGCCTGTAAACTCCTCCAGAAATAGGACGTGAAACGACTATCCCGATCCAAGACTATGCTCACTAGAACAACATACAGTCTGACAATCTAGCGCACATACATCTCCGCAAGCTTCTCCGTGGATGTACCCACTTTAAATGGCAGAAAGTGGGCAAATTTGGTCAACCTGTCCACGATGACCCAAATCGCATCCTTGCATCCTGGAGAACGCGGAAGTCCCGATACAAAATCCATAGTAACATGTTCCCATTTTTTACTCCGGAATGGGCAAAGGCTGAAGCAATCCTCCTAGTCTCTGTCTCTCCGCCTTGACCTGCTGGCAAACTAAGCATCTGGACATGAAGCTAGCTACCTCCCGCTTCATGCCATACCACCATACATGCTCCCTCATGTCTCTATATATTTTGTTGGCACCAAGATGCAGAGTATTGGGAACGATGCGCCTCCTGTATAATCTCCTCGTACAAAGCTCCTCTTGGTACACATAACCTGGTACCGTGTCGCAATGATCCATCATCTTCGATGATAAAGTCGTCTATCAGCCTGACCAGAACCTGTGCTCTGATGCTCCTCAGAGACTCATCCTCATACTGTCTGGCTCTGACTCGGTCCATCAGCTCCGACTGAACCCGAAGTCCCCACATCCGTGCTGCGACTCCCGGAATCAATACCTCAATGCCCAAACTGTCGAGATCTGCCAATAAATATTTGTCTCTAGTCAAGCACATAGCCACGGGATACCTGCTCAAAGCATCCGCGACTATGTTGGCCTTCCCTGGATGGTACTGCAAAGATATGCCAAAGTCCTTCTTCAGCTCCAACCATCGCCGCTGCCTCATGTTGAGCTCTTTCTGTGTAAACACATACTTCAAGCTCTTATGGTCTGTGAAGATATCTACTCTCTCTCCATATAGATAGTGTTTCCATAATTTGAAAGCAAAGATAACCGATGCCAACTCTAAATCATGGGTAGGGTAGTTCTTCTCATGTGGGCGTAATTGCCTGGAAGCATAGGCAATCATCTTTCTGTGCTGCTATAATACACAACCAAAACACTTTCCTGATGCATTACTGTAAATGGAAAATCCTTCTGCTCCTGATGGTAGTGTCAAGATGGGAGCTGTAGTCAATCTCCTCTTCAGCTCCTCAAATGCTGACTGACAATCCTCAGTCCAGACGAATTCCACGTCCTTCCTGGTCAGCCTAGTCTTCGGCTCTACAAGTCTAGAAAAGTCCTGAACAAACCTTCGGTAGTAGCCTGCTAATCCAAGGAAGCTCCTGATCTCTACTACTAAACTTGGGGTAGACCACGATTCAACTGCTGAGATTTTCTTCGGGTCTACCGAGATTCCATCTCCTGTAATAACATGTCCAAGGAATTCAACCTTATCAAGGAAGAATTAGCACTTCGATAACTTGCCATACAGCTTCTCCTTCCTGAGGGTCTCCAGAACAATCCTCAAGTGCTGCTCATGCTCCTCTGGGGTCTTCGAATATATCAGAATATCATCTATGAAGACTACAACAAACTGGTCTAGGTACTGATGAAATACCTTGTTCATCAGGTTCATGAACACTGCCGGTGCATTGGTCAACCCAAACAGCATCACCAAGAACTCGAACTGCACATAACGAGTCCTGAAAGCTGCCTTTGGGATGTCTTCCGTCTTTACTTTCACCTGGTGGTACCCTGACCTCAAGTCTATCTTGGAGAATTCCTTCGCTCCGCTCAACTGGTCAAACAAGTCATCAATCCGTGATAACGGGTATTTGTTCTTGATAGTGAGATTATTAAGTGCCCTATAGTCGATACACATACGTACCAACCCATCCTTCTTTGGTACAAAAATTACCGGAGCACCCCATGGTGATAAACTAGAATGGATAAAGCCTTTGTCTTGTAACTCATCCACCTGCTTCTTCAACTTTGCCAGTTCGTTGTTGTTTACTCTATAGACGTACTGAGAGATCGGCTCTATGCCTGGCACTAAATCTATAGAGAATTCCATATCTCTGTCCGGCGGCAACCCCGACAACTCCTCTAGAAAGACATCCAAGAATTCTGAAATCAACGGATGTGGCGGCTCCTGCTTTTCTACCAAAGCTCCATAGAAATCGTCCTCGCTCTGCTTTGCTCCTCGGACGAACTCGAACTCCAGCTCTCCTGGCGTCTAAAATAAAACTCTGCCTCCACGACAATCAATACTAGCGTGATATCTACTCAACCAATCCATCCTGACTACTATATCATAACTCGGAAGTGGCATTACAAGTAAACATACGCTCAGCTCACGGCCTCCCAAATAAACTCTCTGGTTCTTGCAAACATCACTGACCAGGATGATGCCACCCCCGGTCGTGATCTTGTAAGTCCTCGCCAATAGTTCAGACTCAAGACGATGTCTCAGAGCAAAAGATACAGATACAAAGCTATAAGAAGTATCAGAATCAAACAAAACATGAGCTGGAAAGGAATCAAGTAAGACTGAACCTGCTATAATATCTCCAACTGGCTCTGCCTCCTCCACGGTCAGGGAAAAAGCTCACCCCTGATGTGCACCTCTCTGCTGGTGCTGCGCGAACCTCTGCTGCTGGGGCTGTAAAGGAGGTCCTCCCTGCTGTCCTGCCAGGTGTTTTGCGGGTATCCTCTGAATCGGGCTACATCCTGAGCAGTACGAGCTAATATCTTGGGACAATCCCTCAGTTGGTGGTCTGAGGAAAAACAAAACAAATACTGACCAAGCCTCTTCCTGTAAACATCCCATCCATGCCCTACCTTCCTACAGAAGGGGCAAACACGAGCTGGCTGGGCTGGCCTATGCATCTGGTACGTCTGCTGTACTGGTGCTCTGATAGGCGCCTGGAACTGCTGCATCTACGGCTGGAAATAGGGCCTCTTGGCTGGACCCGCGCTGCTGCTGCCACCAAAAATATCTCAGTCCCTCTTGGGCTTCAAACTCAGGTCTCTCTCGACCTTGCAGGCCACCCTCAGGATATCTGTGTATGTCTCATGGCTCGAAGAAATGAGAGCCTTCACTTCCCAATTCAGGCCCTCTCCGAATCTACTCGCCCGGTTCTCAGGATCCCTCACCATATAGTCTGCATATCTTCTTAGTCTGTCGAACTCCGTGACATACTCCTCTACCGACATATTTTCCTGGTGAAGGTTCTGGAACTGTCGCTCCAAATCAAGTCTCTCGGTGGGCGGGAAGAACTTTCTTCTGAACAAGTCCCTGAACTCACCCCATGTCAATCCTAGATCGACAATCTGTGGCTCATTCCGGAACCAAGTACTAACGATGTCCATCATCTGCAGTCCCGCTGCCTCCACCTTCAGGTCCTCTCCAAGGCGGGATAAGCGTATGACACGCTCCATTCTCTCTAACCAGTCATCTGCATATATAATGTCCTATGTCCCCTTGAAAGACCGGGGATCCAACTTCTTGAAGTCCTGTATGGTACCGGGCCTGGGTTGTACCTCTCGTGGATGTGGTGGCACTACTAGAATAAGCGGGATTAGCGACATTTTTTAGCGACTCCATGTAAAAATGTCGCTATTTAGCGACTCCATGTAAAAACGTCGCTAGACGTCGCCAATTGGCGACATTTACCGACGTTTAGCGATTTTTATTCAGTTTTTAAAAGATTAGTCGCTATAAGTATAAGTTAGGTCGCTAAACGTCGCTAATATGTTTTATTTAGCGACGTTTAGCGACATTTTTAGCGACGTATATTTTTTGGACATTTTAGCGACGTCATTAGCGACGTTTAAGACGTCGCTAAATTAGCGACGTCATTATTGGCGTCGCTAAAACGTCGCTAAATTCTAAATTAGCGACGTTATTATTGGAGTCGCTAAATTCGTCGCTAAATTCTAAATTAGCGACGTCATTATTGGCGTCGCTAAAACGTTGCTAAATTTTTTTACTTAGGGCTGATTCCCCCCATTTCCTTCGATCTCTCCCTCTCCCTCTCCCAAATTTCAAACCCGCTCTTGATCTCTCCCGCTCTGGCTCCTACTTCCTCCCTACGGCGACCCCCCTCGGCCGCGTCCTCCCCCGCCGGCTCCCCTCCTCCCTCCGGCGACCCCCTTTGGCCGTGTCCTCCCCCGTCGGCTCCCCTCCTCCCTCCAGCGCCCCCTCCTCCCTCCCGGCGACCCCCCTCCAGCCGCGTCCTCCTCCCTCCTCCTCCTCCTCCTCCTCCTCCTCCCCCCTCCTCAGTTCCTCCGCCTTGCCAGCGTGTCCCCAACGTTCGTCGGCCACCTGCAAGTCTCCTCATCGCAGTATCGATCGTTCTCGACGGATTGAATCAAGGAATTTCTTTATTTTTTCTTTCGTGCCATCGTGTCGAGCGAGAGTAGTCGCAGTTTTCTCTTCAACTTTGAAGGATTGGTAAACTCTCCAAATTTAGTAAAATTCAAATCTATTTCATTCATTTATGATGGAATTAATTTGCTACAGTAATTTGAGTTAGAAAATTCACTAAATAAATACCCACTTCTGATTCAATTTCTAACTATTTTGCAGTGTAGATTAATCTGAGGACTGAGAACTTCCTCTACAGATCATCAATTCCAGATCCACCACTTTAATTCTCGAGCTGGTATATCCCTATCTAACTCTGTAAATTATGTTTCACAATTCGGTCGTTTGATAGAACATTCCCTTTCCAAAGTTGAGGGTTCGCTATGAATTTATTTTGGAAAATTCTAATTTCAGAACATTTTTCCGTAATTCCAATTATCGAATTCTGAATACAACATCACTGTTGGTTTTGTCGTGATATCATTTTAGCCTAAATTGATGTAGTTAATTTTAGACCCAGACTAATTTTACTCCATTTTCTAGATTTTTGTGGGTCTGTTTTGGACTAATTTTACTCCATTTTTTTGTGTCGACACGTTTGTGTTCGACACGTCGACTTCAGCTATTCATCAGACAAGTACATTACACTTAATGTTTCTCAATACCTTATAAATATTGTCTTATGTTTACATAATACTCTTTATATTGTGACACATTACTTGATATACGAGAGAGATTGCGACTTTTATTGTATAATTATTGCCTTATCGATAAAGTTAGTGCGACATTGGGTGGGAGAATACCAAGTATGTTGTTTGCCACTAAATTTGAAGTTTAAGATAACTTGATGTGCATCAGAATTCTTGATGATATTCCTCTGCCCTATATATATAGAATATTTTCAGTAAATTATGTTATAATATTTGTTGTTATCCTTGTTTTGCAGATTTCTTTAAAGATCTCTCTCTCCTTCTGATAAGAGAAGAGAGGAGTACTACATATTCAACACATTCTTTTACAATAAACTTGAAGAAGCTGTGACTTACAAGGTATGTTGCTTCATACAAAAATGGGTAGCATGACGTTGTCTTGTGGATTGCTGGTAGTCATGTTAATAGTTTATCTTGCGGTCGGAAGATTGATAATACTTATTTGCAAAAAGTGATATCGTAATTTGAAGCATGTTTTGTTCTTTAGTTTGGTATAAATGAGTACTATGAAGATCTATAGTTGTTTGCATGTAGTTCAACCATAAAGTCCTCCCGTGGAAAACAAAATTCTTTAGTGTATTTTCAGTTTGACTCTCATACAATAAAAAAAATACTATACCCAAGTAAAGAAACGTAACCAGGCTTTGAGTTCTCTAGCAGAGGCGATATTTCTAAGCATTCCTTCAAAGCAATCTCCCTGAGACAGCGCCAAACCTGTGGATGTTGATTCAAGCCTTCAAGGGTTCATGATTAATTGATGCAAATATTTACAAACAGAGTTTGAAAAAAAATTTTAGTGCTTTTTTATTCTGTAGAAGTATGCTATAATGTCTGAATTTGAAACTCTGGAGGTTCATTTTCCAACTACGAGGGCTAGGAAATTGAATAGTTTAGTATTCTTTTAGGCATCTTTCTCATTGCTCATAGCCAATCCCGGTCTTACGAAGAAGGTTTGGCTGATGATTATCATGATGTTAAATACTGATGACTAGGTGATATCACATGAGAATAGAATGCTAGGTAGTTGATCTAAAGACATCAAACAAGCAATAAGATTCAGTAAACAGGGCACTCATAAATTGCAGGAATAATAGTTTGGAAATAATTCAATATTTTTTTTTATTTTTTCTGTAAAATTAGCGACGTATTTAGCGACGTTTAGTGACGTTTAGCGATGTTTATATACGTCGCTAAATACGTCGCTAATTAGCGACGTTAAAAGACGTCGCTAATGACGTCGCTGTACGTCGCAAATTGCTGACATGGCAGTACTGCCAGGTCATTAAAGACGTTGCTGTCACGTCGCTATATAAGTCGCTAATTAGCGACGTTTAGCGATGTTTGTTTACGTCGCTAATTAGTGACGCTGCGTCGCTAAACATCGCTAATTTAGCGACACATTTAAGTCGCTAAAAAATGTCGGTATAGCGAAGTTTAGCGACGTTTTTCCTTTCAGCGATGTGATGATTTCCGACTTCTGTAAAACGTCGCTAATTACGTCGCTAAACGTGATTAGCGACATTTTTTTGTCATTTAGCGACGTTTTTTGACGTCGCTAATTTGACTTTTTCTGGTAGTGTGGTGATGTCCTCTCTACTACGTTAATGGCCACCTGGTGAGCATTCTCAATGCCCTGTATCATCACCTCAGTCTGTCGGTACTGTGCCTCAGCCTGGGCCCTTTGGGCCTCCATCATCTGCTGGAAAAGTGTGAACAATTGTGTAGCATCAGCTGGTACTAGCGGTGGTAGTGGAAGTCCCTCGGAAACAACTAGAGCTTCTCTCCGAACTGGGGGAGGAGCACCCCCAAAGACGGCTGCTGAGACTCCCACCTGAACCGGTGAGGTGACCCTCTCAATTGGAGAAGAAGCAGTAGTAGCTGCTACCCTCTCAACAGCAGGCCAGGAAGTATCTGAGGAAGCTGTCGCTGCTCCCGAGCGATAGAATCTGATCTTCGGAGGCATCCTGAAGACATATTGAAATACAGAATCAATATTAAATATAATGCGATATCATCAAAGAAGGACAAAACTTTATTCAAAATGAGAGACATTATTCAATAGACAAGGATTTGTAAAACAGATATTGGAATTTTCCTAGTTGTGATTGATTAACTCTTAGCCTAAATCTTATTTCCTAAAGAAGGCTCTTAACAGTAGTCTAGACGAGCACAACTACGAAATCGCACTACTTGTAAATCTAGACCTGCATGGGCCACCACTAAAAATGTGTCACGACCCGCACCCAGATATTAGGGCACGAGTACGTGGTTACGCCCAGCCTACGCTGCAGAATCGGCGGTAAAACGCTGTTTGGGTTATTTCTAACTATCTAGCATCTCAACAATATAATATGGTACCTGTCAATCATCTCAACTTTAAATGGAGGAACAATATGGTATCTCACAAGTATAACTAATCTCAATCACAAAACAAACTAAGAAAAAATAATGCACGAATGAAATAGTGGAAGAAAGGTACAAGATACAATCCACAATCTGAAAGAATAATACAACTGTCAATCTCAACAAAAGAATAGCCTAATACAAAAATCACCAAATATAAACTAAACCTCCTCGGTCACTGGTACTATGGCCTCTTGCTCTGGGGAAGTATCCTCTAAAGTCTTACCCTCCTGAGGGCCGTAATACGTGGGACACAGCTCCTCTAGCCAATCATCTGAAATATATATCCAGTCAGGATTGGAGCGAAGTACATACCTCTGAAAGCAGTTTCAAATACATAATCGAACATATATAACAAGCAATAGAAAAGGATACAAGATGCACAAGTAGTAAGAATATACAATACAGGGAGAACAGGTAATAAGCACAATAAGAAATGGAAAGTAAATACGAAAAATAAACTACAAGTAGAAAACAAGAATACTAGCTATGTGATTTAGAGTGCAAGTTCGTTATGTGATCGGCTTAGGTTGCACATGAGGTATAAAGGTAACTCTATTATACGTGAGGTATATAATCGACATGCACATGAGATCAATAGGTCTTTGATCACATAACCAACTTCTACTGCCCCTCCCCAACCAATACTCATGGATCCAATCACGACACGTTACGTACATGAACACGATATAGTCACACTAGCACACAAAATCGTGGATGCACAAGAAGTACATGAAAGTCAATACCCAATGCATACGATAAAATATATGTGACTGAGTACCCGCTGAACACGGTAGAGGATAACACCTCCTGAAGGGATCCATATAGCACCAGTCTGTAAAATTACTATGTCGGAATAAATGTATACAATTCTAGAACATGCATATATACAATATTATGAATTAAAAACAATCAGAGAAATGTACTCGCCTGAAGTCCTAAGCAAGGTGTGTCTCTCGATGCCCAAGCTGGTGTCTCACAACCTATATACGACATGTTGCATCAATACAAGGTTCTAGAATAAAAATAAGTAAAATTGATGCAATTCTAGGTCGATACGCCATTTCTAAGTCAAACCAATGAATTCTAGGTTGCAAGAATCTAATGCTAAGTCACTAAGTCGATATACTATGAAACTATGCTATGCTTGCTAAGCTAACACAAAACAATGCATTCAAAAAGTCGTATCCCAAGATAGGCAAGTTTCTAATATAAAAATAAGGTTATATATATATATATATATATATATATATATATATATATATATATATATATATATATATATATATATATATATATATATTCAAGTCAAATATTATAATACCAATTTAAATAGGATACCTTGGCCTTGCACCAATGCGTATCGCACCGAACTCGATACCCAACTCAATACTTTGGATATTGGCCCAATACCTTGGTGATACCTTGGTATCCTACGGCAACTCAACTAATACATATAACTAGTACATATATGTCACTACCACATTTTCTAGGAAAGGATATTTTAGTAATTTTATATTTAATTAAATATTGTGCATAAAAATAATTATTATTGTATTATTTAATTGTTGTTAGATGTTAGTTATTTATTTTGGACTTGTGTTAGTGGACCTAACTAGTTTAGTTTAGACTCATGGACCAACATGTATTAATTGTTAGAATTGAGCCCATTTAGAAAGCCCATTGTTAAGGAGATGGATTAAAATTAATTAAACCATTAGACTAGAAGTTTTCCTCCTTAATTATTTCTTCATGAGAGGCCTCAAGGGGTATATTGGACAATTCATAGTAGCTTGAGGAAGGGGAAAGGGGGGCCGGCCTATATAGAGGGGGAAAAACTATTTCTCTCTCCTCTTTTCATTTGGAAATTAGATCTAAAAATTTCCTCAACTAAATTTCTTCATTTCCCTACCAAATTTTGTCCTATTTTCTTTCCAAATAACCATTGGAGACTAGTAGAGTAAGGATCTATAAGGAGAAAGCAAGGATCTACAAAGAGGAGCAAGGATCTACAAAGAGGAGCAAGGATATACAAGTTGGAGGCCAATTTCATCATATTTGGAGGTTGCATTGGGAATCCATCTCCCAATAGGTACAATTTATTTATTTTCCCCTTAAATTAGATTCTAAATCTGAGATTTAACCATGAAAAATCAACCCATATGCATAGGCTACCCATAGGATTTGGTTTTGTGTTCATAGGAGGCCTATTAAGAAAGTTATGGTACTTTTTTTTGTCAATTTTGGGAGAATTCCGAGATTGACAATTGTTGTGTGTGTCAATTGGTCCTATAGATCAATTTGGCATGTGCTTGTGTGTTTGGGACTAGTGTCGTGTCCACAATTGGGTACGTGTAGGTCGTATCCCAATAATTTGGTGATATGTGTTGATTTGGGGGTTTTCCCTCCGACATGGAACATTGAGCATGTCATATTTTGACACGGACACGTAGATTTGTATTTGACTCTTTGTATTGTTCATAAATAATATATATGACTTGTTCGTGTCCTTTGGGGTACGTTTGGATGTGTGTTGGACTCGTGTCGCATGCGTATCCTAGATCTAGTGGGATACGGAGTGATACGTTACAAGTAATGTGTAATTTATTGGTAGATCAATTCTTTTGTGTTCTTAGTCATGGAGGAGTGTAATTTTATATATATATATATATATATATATATATATATATATATATATATATATATATATATATATATATATATATTTTACATATATTTATGCATTAGATATATATGTATCTATGTATATACTATATGTGTATATATTGTTATGTTGCTATTCTTCGAGATGTAAGTATAATTATATATTGTAGTATGTATAGATATGTATATGTTCAATAGATAATTATATGTTGTTATATTTATATTTATATAATGTGTGTTACATATTATTGTATGATTATATATATGTATACATATATGTATAGTTATATATATATATATATATATATATATATATATATATATATTACTATGTCTGTGTGTGTATGTTACCATGTATTTATTATGTACATACTTTATATGGTTGTAACTATGTATATATATGATACTATATTGTAATATATATATATATATATATATATATATATATATATATATATATATATATATATATATATATATATATATATATATATATATATATATTATAAGTTGTAAGCTATATATATGTAATTAGATATTGTGTTATATATATACATATGTTACTATATATATATATGTATGTATGTAAGGAGTATGTATGTATGTATATTTATTAATAGTAGTTATGTACATATTTTTAGTATATATATTAGGTGTTATGTATATATATTATATATATATATATATATGGTGTATATATATATATAAGAGAGAGGGAGAACTGGAGTTTTTAGCAACAACTTATAAGTGACAACAGCCAACAGCAGCGACAGCAGAGCATTAATAGCAGCAACGGCAGCAGCATTTAGCGACAACAGAGCAGAAAACTGTCGCAGAAAAGCAGCAGTATCAGCAGCAGTATCAGCACCTACGGTGACGGCAGCAGGGAAACCATCGCAGTAGCATCAATTTCTGCCAGCAGCAACAACAATGGCTACGGTAGCAGCAGCCTACAACGACACTTCTGCGATTTAATTTGGTTTATATATATATATATATATATATATATATATATATATATATATATATATATATATATATATATATATATATATATGGTATTTATATATATACGTATATATGTTCCTAAATTCTAATTGTGCTTTAGTATACTATATGTATAATATTTAGTTGTTAATATATATATATATATATATATATATATATATATATATATATATATATGGGTAGTTAATATAATCAAGGTATTGGGTATTACCTTGAGATACCAAGGTAAGTACCAAGGTAATTGGGGATACCCAAGGTATTGGGTTTGGGTATCAAGATTTTGAGTTATTGTTGTGATGCCAAGTTGGTTCGAAACCAAGGCACCTATTTAATGTTATAAGTAGGATTGTATATATATATATAATTGTTTGACTTATATATGTAATGTTTTATCTATTGATTTACGTATCCGGAGATACGGTATCCTAGTATCTTAAGATATGGTTTTGTGACCTAGACTTAGTATTTTAACCAATATTTTGTGTAGACTTATGCAACCTAGAAATAGGTAGTTGACCATAATTGACCATAGCTTGACAATAGTTGACCATAGTTGACTTAGAGTTGACCTAGTTTGACTTTTGCCTAGTTTAATGTATTCTCTTCCCGGAACCTTGTATTGATGTTGTATTCCATATCTAGGTCTTCGAGGTACCGTATCAGACATCTGTGAGACTATTCTTTGGACTTCAGGAGAGTACATTCTCTGATAGTTTCTCATTTATGATATCCTCTATGTTCATTGTATCTAGTGTAGATATCCATGTTCTCTTGACACTATGGTTACTCAGATTAGTATATCCGGATCTCGTCATGAGATGTTATTCCTTGGTATATGGTGTATATGGTGCAAGTATTGTTTTATTGGTTATCTTGTACATGTACAGGCACTGATTCTCGGGAAGAGTCGCTATCTTCTTGGGGAATCTCGTGCCATAACATACCATGGTTGGATCTATTATACCAGTCGAGGGTGGAGAGTACTTTAGTGTAGATATATGATCATAGACTTCAAGAGGATGGGCCCGAAGGACTTCAGGGGCACAGAGGGGATTATCTATGCGGATTAGTGGATTAAGGACATCGAGCGGAACCTGCGACTGGTGTAGATTCCAGAGTTGCAACAGATAGAGGCAGCGGGGTATAAGATATTCGATATTTTTCTAACATGGTTCCGGACAGATCCCAGGATTGCAGTACCAGGACTTACTTGGAAGCCTTTAAAGAGCTTTTTAAGGTGAAGTTCTTCCCAAATATGGCTCTTACATCTTCGGAGAGTCAGTTCCAGTACCTCGTCCAAGGAGGTATGTCAGTGGACGAGTATGCGGCAGAGTATTGCCGCCTAGGTCGCTTCATGGAGGGTCAGAACCCTAGAGGAAAAGCAAAGAAGTTTAGGAAGGGCCTGAACCGGGAGGTCAAACCACACACCAACGAAGATCCTACTGCCACCTTCGAGGAGATTCTCAGGCAGGCGCAGAGAGCGGAGGATGACTTAGAGCTTGGCTCTAAGAGGCCGCGGGACACATGTCACAACCCGCACCCGGATATTCGGGCACGAGTACGTGGTTACGCCCAGCCTACGCCGTAGAATCGGCGGTAGAACGTTGTCTGGGTCATTTCTAACTATCTAGCATCTCAACAATATAATATGGTACATGTCAATCATCTCAACTCCAAATGGAGGAACAATATGGTATCTCACAAGTATAACTAATCTCAATCACAAAACAAACTAAGGAAGAATAATGCACGAATGGAATAGCAAAAGAAAGGTACAAGATACAATCCACAATCTGAAAGAATAATACAACTATGAATCTCAACGAAAGAATAGTCTAATAAAAAATCATCAAACATAAACTAAACCTCCTCGGTCACTGGTATTATGTCCTCTTGCTCTAGGGAAGTATCCTCTAAAGTCTCACCCTCTTGAGGACCGTAATACGTAGGACACAGCTCCCCTAGCCAATCATCTGAAAAATATATCTAGTCAGGATTGGAGCGAAGTACATACCTCTGAAAGCAGTTTCAAATACATAATCGAGCATATATAACGAGCAATAAAAAAGCATACAAGATGCACAAGTAGTAAGAATATACAATACAGGAAGAACAGGTAGTAAGCACAATAAGAAATGGAAAATAAATACGGGAAATAAACTGCAAGTAGAAAACAAGAATACTAGCTATGTGATTTAGAGTGCAAGTTCGTTATGTGATCGGCTTAGGTTGCAAATGAGGTATAAAGGTAACTCCATTATACGTGGGGTGTATAATCGACATGCACATGAGATCAATAGGGCTTTGATCACGTAACCAATTGCATGGAGCTACGAAGACATGCCCGGTCTGGATTCCTAATGCTAAACTAGTGAAGCAACAGCAGCGATGATTCCACCAAGATATAATGGATGCAATTGAAGATGAAGTTAAAAAGTTAATAGCATGCGAATTTGTTCAAGAAGAACAACATCCTGACTGTGTGGCCAATGTGGTTCTGGTCATGAAGAAGAATAGAAAGATTCGGGTCTGCATAGATTACCGAGACCTGAATTCGGCTTGCCCAAAAATACGAATTTCCTCTTCCTATTACATATGTCATGATTGACAACTTCGAACGTATGTCATTCATGGACGGATTCTCGGGATATATTCAAATCAAGATGTTTTCCGATGATGAAAAGCACACGTCGTTCCAAACACCGTTGGGAGTCTATTTATAACAAATTTAATTAAAATATATTTAAATTATATTTAAAATATTCTAATATTATTTAAATTTATATCTATTTTTTTAATAATATTATAGAATTTTCGATACGTGCAACGCACGTGAACGTGAATAGTATATGAATAATAGTTGGTTCCTTGGCTTGGTGGTGTTGTGTAGTTCCAGAAAGTAACAAGAAGTAGAAAAGTTAGAGAAATGAGAGGACAGAGACAAGGAAGAGCAAAAAATTACTTTATTCGGTTTTTCGGTATAAGGGTTCTTGGTATCTCTTGATGGCGCTCTTGTAAATTTTGTAAAAACTTTTTTGTACCATTTTGGATTTACTTTATTTTTGTTATAATTTAGTACATCCGGTAAAAATTTTGTAACTCTTGATTTATAGTTGTGATCTTAACCTTCCATTAATGTAAACCCTCTTCCAAATTATATAAATTCTAGAATTTTTATTTTTGTGATCATTATGAATATAACTTAAAGTATGAGTTAGCAATAATCCTAGAAGTAAGATGTAATATTATTACTGCTACTACTATTGTTAATTATTATTATTAATTATTATCTTTGTATAAATAAGTGTAGAGAATTATATAAATATATGTGGCCCAACCCCAGCTTTCACCAAAGCCATTTCAACTTCAAGGCCTTCCACACATGTATATAGAAGAGGGATAGGGAGAGGGAGGATAGACATTTCTATACATTTTGCATCTTCAAACAGCTTGTTGGATTGTTTTAAATCATCTAATCTTAACCTACCTCAAATACCACGATACCACCTCCCTCTGTCTTCTTTCCTCACCTCCGATCTTCCTTCGCCAACTCAATCGTGGAGCTCCGACGCTTCAGACGCGCCCACACGAACCACCCTCTCGACCCTCCCTCGGTGCTGTGCGCTCGAGCAGACACTGTTATGCGCTACGCCCGAGCAGTTCGGCCCATGCTCGCCGTACGCCTAGCAGTCGGCCGAGCGTCGAGCCCCCATATGACTTCCCTTCCGGCGCATGCCTGCCCGAGCGAACCGACACCCTAGTGCCGACCGACGGCACAGTTCCTTTCTGCAGCGAGCTTCTCTTCCTGCTGTCATGATTCCCCCCTCCGGCTCTCCAGCGACGACAACCCAGTATCCATCCTCCCTGGAGTGAGCTCGCGAAGCAGACAGTTTCAACCGAGCTTGACGCTAGTGGCCCTCGTCGGGCAATCCAGGACTTGCGGTCGTATGTACCATGCCGCACTCGTCGGATGCGTGTTACCGACCCTTCCATCTTCTCGTGAGCAGCGCCTCCATTCCATGCGGCCAACTGCAACAGCCTGCAGCCCCCTCGAACGTGACCCCCGGCCTTGTCCCGACCGACGGCACAGTGAACCCGACAGTCTCGTCGATCGAGCACACCCGTGCCACACCCCCGCTCATCGCTGGTCGACCGAGGAACGCCGCCCGCACCGCCGTTCGTTTCTGCAACTTGCTCCGCTTGCCAGAGTCAACTTCCGTCCGTGTCGTGCCAACCCGCGCGCGCATCCCCCATGGCAGCAGCTATTCGAAGAAGGAAACAGCAGTGACAAGCTGCTTGGGAAGCTTTTAGTTCTCTTCTTCCGTTAAAACTTTGGTATTTTTCCCTTTTTCACCCTTCCTTTATCTTAAAGAGTTACATACTTATATGGTTATCTAAAGTTTTGGAGATATATATATATATATATATATATATATAAATATATATATATGGTTATCTAAAGTTTTGGATATATATATATAATCCTAAATATCCATGTGAGTTTATGAAAAAATTCTGAATGGATTTATCATAGAAAATCTTCTGAAGAGTTCTCTCGAAAAGAAAATCTTCTGAAGAGATAATATCCTTAAGAGAAAATCTTCTAAAGACATCTATTGAAAAGAATTAATATGAATAGTTATCATTCACTTAGTACATCTACAGTGGTCGGGTTATTAGGATCTATTTTAGCGGAAAGAAGAAAATAAACATGTTCTAGGCCATGAAGTAACCTATTTAAGTGCAATAAATGTATTCTTTTTAGCACAATTTAATATCTGATATATCTTTTATGTGAAACTGCTGACTAGATATATATATATATATCTATACCAATACGTAATTACTGGGATGACATGAAGCATATTTTATATATATCAAAGGAACCATTGTTTCTTGATTTAATTCATATGAATGTGCTAACCTTGTTAGATATACAGCCGCAAGTTATTTATCTGACCCCCATAAGAGAAGATCACAAACATGATATGTTTTTCTTAATAGTGTTGTAATTATTTCGGAGATCAGCCAAACAAATCATTGCAACAATATCGACCAATCATTCAAAAATCATGGAAAAGGCTACCAGTTCATTATATCAAGGGGATTTGTAAGCTTCTATAAGTCACAAATAAGTCTACAACACTTTATGAGGATAATACAACATGTATAGAGCAAATTCAAAAATGCTTCATCAAAAGAGACATGTATATAAATGTATAGACTAATAAAATATTAGGTGATCAAATGTTTTAAATTAGGATTTTGACTATTCATTTAAGTTGATGTAAGAAGTAAATTTAATATTTTAAAGTAATTTTGAGGGAGAACATCCTAAAAATGCAAGCATCCAGAAGATGCCAAATGGAGACATCCTAAAGAGTGTCTTTGCGCATTGTACATCTTTTTTTCTTCGATGGTGATTTTTTTTTCACAAAATTTTTTCTTCGAAATTTTTTTAACGAGACAGTGTAACTCGCACCCAATTGGATCATTTAAGAATCATATTCCTGAATAATATTGTTGCACTTTTTTCTTTCATTATGGATTTTATTTTTACAAAGATGAGTTTTTTCTTAGAATTTATTTTAATAAGATAAAGATTAAAGTGGACATCCAAAGGAGAGTGTTGTAAACCATATTTATATTGATAACCACAAATAAGTGGATGTCCTTATCAAAATATACACAAAGTCAATCATTCACTCTTCTATTTATATGTGTTAATAATATAATAGAAATCCGAAGAAATTATTTTGGCTACAAAACAATCTCTCTCTCTATTATATATATATATATATATATATATATATATATATATATATATATATATATATATATATATATATATGCTGATGAACTCTTAGCCTAGTGGTTAAGAGGGAGGCATCCCCCCAAGAGGTAGCTAGTTTGAGCAACGGGAGAGCCACTTTAATTCTCTTGTTAGCGAAATTAAAGTGGGGACGTTGCGGTACGGCTCGGTGTGATGCGGTGGAGTCAAGTACGAATGCGGTTGCGGTCGGGTGCAGATCTGGACGGGTGTCAAATCTGGACTGGTGCGGGTTCGGTGTTAGTGCGGTTGCAATGCGGTGCAGATGCGGATGCGGTGCCGGTGAGGTGTTAGTGCTGGAGGCCTTCGGGCCATGATGTAGCCTTCGGGTCAGAATAATATTTACCTTCTTTCAAATATATATATATATATATATATATATATATATATATATATATATATATATATATATGATCAAATCTACCCCCTTTTTTGTTCACCCCAAGCATTCTCCCTATTCACACCATTGGATGGGCTTTAAGTCATCAAATCTTAACAGTTGATTTATCAACGGTTAAGATTAGATGACTTAAAGCCAAACCAACGGTGTTAACATGGGGGATATTTCGGGTGGACAAAAAAGGGGGTGGATCATGATCCCAAATGGGGTGGATCATGGTGGGGAGGCTTCTCGTCCGCTCGACAAATTCAAACATGTTATATAGGTTCTGTGTACCATCTATTAAGATATCTTTCTAGTCTTGTCTTAGGATCAGTTTTATGGCATAATGAAAAGCCTAACTCGTGTGGCAGTGCGCCGTGCGATATAAAGGACATGGCGAGACTTACCAACTTACCATTCGTCCTTCCCTGTCCAAGGCAAACCATGTTAAACCAAACATGAGCATATATAATGAAATCCAGGGCAATAGCATAAGCAAACACAAGTGTATTGAGCGAAGTGCTATTTCAGGTGCACGAGTTATAGGAATTGTTCAGAAGTGTTGCAGAAGATGTTCAAGTATTCTTAATTATGTACAAGTGTGTTATACTCATGATCGTTCAGATATTTCAGCTTACTGGATGTGATGCAATGACTCGCACGCGGATTGCCGCTAAGCGAGAATGACTTATCTATATGAACAGGAGGTCACTAGCACGACGCCATAGAGGACGGTGTAGTCTTAGGGCGGAACGGTATAAAAGAGGCACAGAGGGCATTGCACACATCCCGCCCGACGTAGGCGACTATAGTCAGGAGGATCCGACCGGTCGGATCAGCCCCGGTGCCCCCGAGACCGTCCGCGGAACGAGATCCGAAGATCTTTCTTGTGCACCAAGTTGTCCGTAACCATGCAAGTCTCTAATCTTCCGGGCCTCTGGTCAAGTATAGGAATAAGTCAGGATATATCAGGTACAAGTTCGAGGCAAGATTGTTCACAAATATATATTGACTCCCTAGCCATTTAATTCAGTATGGGACGAGTATTGCTCCACAAGCTGTGATTCTTGGATTATTGACTTGGTGCAAATCCCCTGGTTCGGGAATTGCCTTGGCGACCTAACGGTCCCGAATACTTCCAGGTTCATACTTGCATGGAACTACTATTCGATAGTCTTCCGGGAAACTTAGATGCAATGCAAGACAAGATAGTGTTTACTTGATTATGGCATGAGTTTTTGTGACAAGCATTGAAACGAGAAAACGAGTACAAACTACACGTAAGCAGGCAAGCATGGATTTATATGAAACATAAGCATTTATGTTAGTACGGTCTAAGGGGTAGAGCGAGGAGTGCAACCGTACAGGGACATACCGAGCGACATAATCTATGGGACGAGTAGTGTAAGCAAGTGAGCAGTGCACTACAAAGAGTATATAACGATCTACTCGAGGCATAGCAGAGTCTACTTGCACGAAGCAAAGGTAGCATGCAAGGGTCCAAGTTATAAGCCAAGTTTTATTTTTATGTTCTAACACAAGCAATACAAGATGAGATTATTTCCTTAGCTAGGTGCATTATATTCTTTATTAGCATGCAGGGGGTGATTCACCTAGCGACTAGCATATATCGTCCATATTTTTAAGTGTGCTGGCTAAGCAAAGACAAGTTCATCATAGCCACCCACCTTAGCGATAATTTACCTCGGTCGAGCGATACTCCGAGCGAGCCTTTGAAAGTCTAAGTTTGAACTCCTGAAGGGCTAAGTCTGGAAATCCTTTGCCTAAAACGAGTCTTCTCGCTGAGCAAAGCGGGTCAGGTTGTTGAACTTACACCGTTTCAATTGGATGTCCGCTTGAACGGAATGGGTCGTTATATTATACACCACTAAAAAAAAGTCTCGTCCTCGAGACTTCCTAAGAGTAAACGCGATCTATAGCACTATTGAATCTATCTCAAGCATAGCAATCGGTACCACTAGATCCGTTCGAACATAATTTTCTACTCTTTCCTTATGTCGTGTTGCGTGTAAGCTGGGTCTGTCTCATTGAATGAATCTATCATTCAATCTAAGCTCTAACTCGATCTCTACTGCGCCTTAGCGCGGAACATATATCTTAACACGGGGTACGTTATAATCTATTTGAATAACAATCTAAGGATGAGGCAAACTTATCCAAATTGATATACTTGTCCATGCGAATCTAACATATTAACTTGCACTAGCATTCGAGATCATAATATTGTGAGTCTGGATCGTGCACATATTCAAAGCGTCCCTCAAACATATGCATGCCAACCAACTTAGCGATAGCGAAGTCTTTGCACTTGAGTTCCATATATCATTGAGTATAGGATCGTGCATACACTTAACGCGTCCCTCAAATATATACATTCAACAAAACTTAGAGATAGTAAAATCGGACAAGATACTTGCGAAAATCTCAAGGGTTCTCATCTTACAAATCACGATGATACTTTCGACAAGGTCAATAAAACCCAAGTCATTCCAATCTGACTCAAATCAAGTTGTGCACTACCGTTAAGCACTATCTATCTGACTAGCGTCCATCCGTTCGGGTCAAACACAACACACGTTACCACTCCAAGTCTAACTCTAAGTTTTGCTACCCCAGTTCTATTGCTTGTTCAAGCAATATGCTTGGGTCGGTCACACAAGTTCTTTCACTCGGTAAAGAGTTGTCTGCCTAATTACTAGGTCAGCTCACAAGGTCATAGGTACAAGTTTAAGCACACGATGCATCGTGCAAATTTGTCGCACGATGCTCGCCCCAATTCCTAAGGTCAAACCATTGTTCGTTAGTACAGGATATTCTACCCAAGCTCATTTTACTTAGATTTCTAAACATCGAGCACGGATTATCCTACTCATAATAACACGTTCGTTTGCATAGGGTCCGAGTCCGTTCAGTCAAACTCATGGTATATCCAAGTCGCATTACAAGCCTAACAATTTGCATAGTCTATCTCCTTCAAACATGTTTTGATAGAATCCATATATCCATTCTAAGTCTAGACTACCAACTCATGATTCAATTCTAAACCTTTGATCTCAATCATAAACTCTAAGTCATCCAACAAGATTCATGCATCCATTCACGAAACCATCAAGCGTGACTTACTCCAGGTTCTAGACTAACTCATCCTTGAAACACTTTCGAATCACTTGTATTTCCAAATTCGTCTTATCGTGTCGAACCACAGGTCAAGATAATCCATCAGTTGTCATGCTCCGGTCTTCCGTAAGTTCGATCATCCTCGTTGGACGTGAGATCACCACGCCAACACTCCCGCTGGATAATCATCCTAATTCGAGCGTGACGCATGTACGAGCATAGAGTTACGCTCGCACAAGACAAGAACGTCAAACGTTATGGTTATCTTCGAAATGATCGAGACACCTTATCATTATACTTTTCTCCATCCAAGATATATATATAATCCTTCAATTCATGTCCGTTCATGCTGTGATTATAATTCGTCTAGAAAATTATCCAACTTCAATGTTACCGTTTAATAAATCCATAGTCTACTTCTGGCATTCCTCAAACAACTAAATTCAAATATTTAAGCCAAAGTCTATCCACTTTAATACATTCTATTCATCGAGTTTGTTTGGAATAATCATCGAACATATTCCCGTGAGTTCGATTATCCCCTTCATATGTGAAATCACCACGCCCAGCGCTCCCGCAGGATAATCGTTCTCGCTGGGACTGATTGTCGAGAGTTATTATCGAACTAGATTCAATATCGTTCTTCCAAACTCCAGGTCAAATCCGTTATCGCATACCTCTTTCATCGTACCATAATTTTTCTTTCTCAGGCTAACTTCTATTCGAGCGATATCATACTCAAGCTTTAATCCGTTTGATTAAATCTGAAATTGCTCGCACGATCCATCAAGTTTTTACCAAGTTTCCTTGACCAAGTTATCGATTTTATTATCTTGAATCCTAATTCGATATAAGCCTTATCACTTATTCAAGACATTATCAAATTATTCAAACCAACTATCGCACGAGACCTATGAATTCGTTTGAACATTTTTAAAATGATCCCATATATCACTCAAGAATCGAGTCACCCAATCAAATCCTCAATCGTGTTCGCATCAATCACTATCAAATCACCAAGTTGTTCCTTAGAATTCATGCGCGATACCTAAGCGTCGCCTGATAATTCTTAGTCTCGTATATATCCTTGTTGATAGTCATCCAAGTAAACCATATCTGATTTGTATATGACGACACAAAATACCGTTCGAGCTATTTCTCAAAATTCAAGCACGATCTCTATATCCGCCTTAGCGATAAACTGATAATGTTTCTATTGGTTGCCAATCTAAGTCTGACTTATCTTTATCTGAACGATATCCCAATCTCGCTTGTAAATAGCTTGCACCCAAAAAGGTCTTGGCGTACGATACTCAATACAACTTAGCCGAAAGGCTGTGTGCATAGCTAACCGTCGAATAATATTTATTTCGCATACTGACCAGTTGGAAAATCATGTATAGGTATTCGGGTTTGCATATAACTTACAATTTCTAGCACGAGTCTATTCCCATAAAGTCTAATACAAGTCGGCACAAACACCTTCGCATCACAATTCGTACAAGAAATTATATCATTCATATGCACTTTTAAAATTATTTAGACTCATTGTATGGAATATCCCATCGGGTCAACAAGAGAGTGTATGCACATAACCCACGAATGAGCTTTCGAAACTAAAAAATCGATACGAAGTCCAAAGGCATAAGCTATGTTCTGATACCAATATGTCACGCCCCGATCTTCCACAGGTAATCAGCCATCCCCGCTAGGCACGAATCACCGCACCAGCGCTCCCGCGGGATAATCTTTTCCATCTGGACGCGATGTCGCATGAGCTCAAGTCACACCCGTGCAAGGCCATGATTCGAGTAGACGGTAAAATATCTAAGCCACAGAGTCACACAGATAGTCTAAGTGCAGCAGAATATGAAACGAACAGGCGATTGGTAACAAGTTCACTGAGTCTTCAATAGCGGAAGCATTGAATAACACAAGTATAGAATTAAAACAAACTCTTTATTGATATTGAACAAGTGTTACAAGCGGCGCTAGACCGAGATTATAAGTTGCTCAAGCCCTCTCTCTCTCTCTCTCTGAAACAGTAAAAGCGTGCCAAGTGGCTACAATTATGGAATGATGCATAGGCGATATTCCAACATTATCTCTTCTATATGCGCTTCAGCTACGGACGCAATGCTCCAAGGCTCCAGAGTGAACTCCATGCCTTAGCACACACGAAGGGGATTTTTGCACCGAACTAGGTTCTCCCGTACCCTGCAAGCAATCTGGTGGGTTATCAGTACATGAATGCACTGGTGGAGAGTCTTCTCGCCCGCTCGATAAATTTAAACATGTTATATAGGTTTCGTGCACCATCTATTAAGTTATCTTTCTAGTCTTGCCTTAGGATCAGTTTCATGGCATAATGAAAAGCCTAACTCATGTGGCAGTGAGCCATACGATATAAAGGATACGACGAGACTTACCAACTTACCATTCATCCTTTTCTGTTCAAGGAAAACTATATTAAACCAAGCACGAGCATATATAATAAAATTCTAGGCAATAGCATAAGCAAATACAAGTGTACTGAGCGAGTTGTTATTTCAAGTGCACGAGTTACATGGATTGTTCAGAAGTGTAGCAAAAGATGTTCAAGTGTTCAATTATGTACAAGTGTGTTATACTCATGATCGTTCAGGTATTTCAGCTTACTAGATGGGATGCAATGAGTCACACGCGGATTACCGCTAAGCGAGGATGACTTATCTATATGACATGAGGTCACTAGCATGGCGCCATAGAGGACGGTGTAGTCTCAGGGTAGAACGGTGTACAAGAGGCACAGGGGGCATTGCACACATCCTTTCCGATGTAGGTGACTATAGTCAGGAGGTTCTGACCGGTCAGATCGGCACAGAGACCGTCCGCGGAACGAGATCCGAAGATCTTCCTTGTGCACCAAGTTCTCTGTGACCAAGCAAGTCTCTAATCTTCCGGGCCTCTGGTCAGGTACAGGAACAAGTCAGGATATATCAGGTACAAGTTCGAGGCATGATTGTTCACAAATATATATCGACTCCCTAGCAATTTAATTCAGTATGGGACGAGTATTGCTCCACGAGCTGTGATTCTTGGATTATTAACTTGGTACAAATTCTCTGGTTCGGGAATTGCCTTGGTGACCTAACGATCCCGAATACTTCCAGGTTCATACTTGCACGGAACGACTATTCGATAGTCTTTCGAAAAACTTAGATGAAATGCAAGACAAGATAGTGTTTACTTGATTGTGGCATGAGTTTATGAGCAAGCATTGAAACAAGGCAACGAGTACAAACTATACGTAAGTAGGCAAGCATGGATTTATATGAAACATAAGCATTTATTTTAGTACGATCTAAGGGGTAGTGCGAGGAGTGCAACCATACAGGGACATACTGAGCGACATAATCTATGGGACGAGCAGTGTAAGCAAGTGAGCAGTGCACTACGAAGAGTATATAACGATCTACTCGAGGTATAGTGGGCCTACTTGCACGAAGCAAAGGTAGCATGCGAGGGTCCAAGTTATAAGCCAAGTTTCATTTTCTTGTTCTAACACAAGCAATACAAGATGGGATTATTTCCTTAGCTAGGTGCGTTGTATTCTTTATTAACATGCATGAGGTGATTCCCTTAGAGACTAGCATGCCTCGTGCATATTTTTAAGTGTGTTGGCTAAGCAAAGACAAGTTCATCGTAGCTACCCACCTTAGCGATGATTTATCTCGGTCGAGCGATACTCTGAGCGAGCCTTTGAAAGTTTAAGTGTGAACTCCTTAAGGGACAAGTCTGAAAATCCTTTGCCTCAAACGAGTCTTCTCGCTGAGCAAAGCAGATCGGGTCGTTGCACTTGCGCCGTTTGAATCGAATGTCCGCTTGAACGGAATAGGTTATTACAGAAAGTATTAAGGCAGCTCAGGCAGAGGATCAAAAAGTTTATAAGCTTTGGACAGAATGTGAGTCCGATCTAAGAAAGAATCTGACAATATACGATGATGGAACACTTATATTTGGAAATCGTCTCTGTATACCAAGCGAAGATATCTGGCAAAAAGTTATGTCTGTGGCACACATTTTCCAATATTCAATTCATCCAGGAGGTACCAAGATGTATCAAGATATCAAGCAACAATTCTGGTAGAACGGGATAAAGAGGGAGATAGTATGATTTGTCTCTCAGTGTTTGGTGTGTCATCAAGTGAATGACGACCAACAGAGACCAGCAGGGTTACTGCAGCCACTTCCTATCCCAGAGTGGAAGTGAGAGCATATCCCGATGGACTTTGTGATCGATTTACCTAGATCTTCGACTAGTCGCGATGGGTGGATGTGAATAGACCTACATTTTGGAGTTTTCGATTTTGATGGGTGGATGTGAGTAGATCTACATTTTTAGTTTTTCATAGGTTCCATAAAATTTTGTTGGTTTTGATATATTAAAATAATGTATTTTAGAAAACCAGTTTTTATAGGTGATGGAGCATTGCATTTCAGGCGTTTTGGCTTTTGGTTCACTTGATTTGGAGTTAAAATAGAGTTTTTATAGAGGAAACAATTTTTGGTTTGGAGATTTTTTGCCATGGCTGAACTTGCTGTCTGGAGAAGATGAAGTTCCCATGCGGCCAGCATCTATGCGGCCGACAGTTCTATGTGGCCTGATCCTTATGCGGCCTGGACTCCTTGTCGCATACACCTTCATAGCATGCGTCCATCTTGTTGGATGCATGACTGATTATTGCACAAAGTGTTCTAGAGCTAAGTACTTGGAAAAGTCCTAAGTAACGGAACTTCTTATGTTTCACTCGTTGATCGAATGAGAAATTCACTAAGTCCAAAAGACATCTATACGGCAATCAGAGCATGCGGCAAGCAGACTTATGCGGCAGTGACCCTATGCGCATCTTCTCTTTTGGACGCATAACTCTTCTCACCTTGCTCATTTTCCATTATTTTGTCTCTTTCTTGTTGACGCACTTTATGACTTGACACATCCCTCACTTCAGTGACTTCACTGACAGACATTTATTGACCGCCACTTAGCACTTGTCCTAAGGAGTGGACTTGGCCTTGACCTATGCTGCATGACTCCTATGCAGCCTGGATCCTATGAGGCACCGACCTCTATGTGGCCTTGACTCCTATGCGACATTGATCCTATGTGTTCCTGATTCCTATGCAGTCCTATACACGTATTTTATTGACTTGCTTGGTTTGGATGTTTGGTTGGATTTTGTGTTCTTTTGTGTGATATTAATGATTGTAAGTGTATGAGAAATAAGTTACCATGTGCCTGACCCAACTAAGACATAACTAGACCATGCGCCAAGTGACCATGACTACCTATGTGCCTAACTTAACCAAATTTGTTGTTATGTGCTATAACTCATGTAATTTACAAATGATTGGTAACTTGACCCGTCTATTGGTATCTGTGCTGATATACTTACTGCGTGCTACATGTTCCTACGTACTAATTGTTCCTACGTGATTATGTTATATGTTTTACACCAAGGTGTACCTACGTGCTATGAGACATGTTATATAATACAATTTCTCCAGCATGGACATGATAGTTGGTCGATAACCATGCGTGGCTAGGACTTGTGTTGATTATTGCATCACACTGGATGAATCCAAATTAAACTATCAAGAGACAAAGTGGATTCATATCTAGCATACCCGTACAGTGGTATGACATATATTGGGAATAACATGTGACCACGATATATAATTCCTGCTAACCGTAGGGTTAACTAGGCAACAAAAATATGTAGAGCATTGGGAGGGACGGAATCCCACGATCGCGCTTAACTGGCCACCCTCAAATATTTATCTGGTGAGTGCATGCTAGCCCCTATGGATATTGTTTAAATCCTCATTAGTGGATTATAATATCCAACTATTATATCGTACTACATTTTCTATGCGATCTTAGCACAGTGGCCTCACGAGGGACCGGTGCATAATACTAAGTGTTGTGCTACGATTCATGGCTCGGCTAGCCCTACTAGCACATGGCTCGATCTGAGGATTCCTATTAGACACATATATCTCTGGGATAACCCAGACTCCACATAGTAAGTCGTACAAGTGATTGGCCGATTATGTAATTGAGCTTGATTGTGCATTGTATCTTCTGTTAAATAGTTTAGGGACATGGACTATCATGGTGCGATGGTCTAACCCTTGTCCTTGTTTGGTTGTAGGGTTAGATTATTGTATCATGGTAAGCTATGGACCAAAACTACGAGATAGAACTGTACATATATGTGTTTATTTCTCGCTGGTTTTATTTTTTTTATTCGTGTTTCCTTTATGGTACTTGTTATTTGGGGTCTAATTCCATTGGTTTTGTATGGCAATATTTAGATTCAATACACGAGGATCCAGTGTACTTCCTCCTGAACAATGGCATGAATCAGATGGATGGCCGCTGAGACACACCAGTGGATTTCTTCTTCCCTGCTCGTTATTGTATATTTTACTCTTTTGGGCGTTTAGCCACCGACACTTGTTAGCCGTAAATCTGAACATTTAGTTTTCTTTACATGATTGTAATTAATCAGACTACAGCTGATCACGGTCACGTACTTTTGCTACTCCGCCAGCTTCTCATTTTGTACAGCTGGTTTCTAGAAAGTTTTGGCATGGCGTTTGGGATGCCTTACTTTTTTGTCATATATATTCTATGTTTACTATCCTCGTTTGACTGATTGAGACATTAGATGTTCTATGTGACCCTAAGTGACTTATTTGTAGTATGCACCCCCTTGTCTACTTATAGTCGTGACTGTCGTACGATGTTCTATACCTTGTACGGGAGAGCTGGCCATGTCTATCTCCGTATTCTAGTACTGGGATGTGACACTAAGGAGGGTGGTGGAGTTAGGTTGGCGCATGTATTTGAAGGTGATAGAGATTGGTTGAAAGTATTGGGATTCGGAAAGATACGAGTGAGATGGAAGAATCAAGATTGATAATATTGGGGTTGGAAGAATCTGATTGGTGATTGCTGCAGCATTTGGAAGGCAGGAAATGCATCCGGGTCAATCATTACTAAGTCACCTTCGTCTAATTTCGTTGTAGTAGCGTAGACCCCGTCACTTTAGTTGAATCAATATTGGAGCAAGGAGACTTTAGATAACAACTTTATTAAAAAATCGTTACTTCCATTCACTGTGACATTTAGACCAGTAACCACGTTAGTAATAATAGGGGTAACCGTCCGCAAGTGGGGAGGAATAAACTTTGATAGTTGCAGATTATTTGACTCTCTCGGATGCACGCCACCTGGTACCATTCTGTCTGGATGATCAGAGAATCTGAGACCCATCTTACTATTTTAGTATTATTGTATTTTATCTGGTATTTGTGTGTTATAGCTGTATATTATTTTCCGTGTAATTTATCGATTTTTTTAGCTGCTTTCATATAATTTCTAGAATTATGAATAGTGCTAGTCACCCTTTGATATATATAGCCTTTCCTTTCTCTCTCCTCCTCATTCTTCTTCATTTATTTCTCTTTCTTCATTTTCTTCTCCATATCCTATCCTTGGCCAAACTATAGCCCAGCCGTGAGCTTGCCTTGGGTAGTAGTGGTAGTAGTTTAGTAGTAGATTTAGGCTAGTACATCTTTCCAAGGAGGAAGAACTTGCTATATTGCATTTATTTAGTTTTCTTATATTTTATTGCTCTATATTGTTCTCTATGAGTTTCTCTACATGTTTAATTCTTGGTATTTTTGATTTTGATGCCTTGGTTGGAGTAGATCAAAGTTTTCAGGTTGTAGCTTCCATGAGTTTACTTGGTTTTGGTCTCTTAAAACTAGTGGTTCTATGTTGATGAGCACTTGATTTCATAAGATTTTGAACTTTGCTTTGCCGGATTCAGACTTGTAATGAGGATTTTATGGAGAATACAAGTTTTCAGACTTTGAACTTTTCCATAGAAAACTTGCTGTGTTTGGGACGATAGGACTTCATTCGCCCAGCACCTATACGGCAGAGAGTGCCATGCCGCATGAAACTCTTTGCGGCATATCCTTGTAGCATGTGCCTAAATTGTTGGGCGCGTGACTGAATCCACACTTGAGTTTTTGAAATAAAGTGCTTAAAAAATCTAAGTGGCAGAAACTCTTTGTGTTTACTCAATGGACGCATAAAGGTATCCATGCAGCCAAAGACTCATGCGCCTCTTTCTTGATTGAGCGCATGACTGAACCGACCTTGGCACGACTTTCCCTGATTTTGTCTTTTCCTTTGACTCCCTGTCTTGACCAGTCACATCGGTCATTTCTCTGACACGGCCAGTCACATAATTCACTTCCCTAACCTTGCATTTATGTATGTCACTCACGTTGTTCCGAGGAGTGGACTTTGCATCTTTCATGCGGCCAGCACTTGCATGCGACCAGTTTACCCTATGCGCCTATCATTCTTATGCGGCCAGCTCTCTCATGCGACCAGCTCCTCCATGGGGCTATTTCCATGCGCTTGCTTATCTCATGCTCTTATGACACTGTTTGGATAAAAAAACGGAAGAAATAAAACTAGGTTTATACGAAACTCTTTCTTAGGTTTACAAACAAGAAGTACTATTAATCCTATACGAGGATGTTAAGTACAAAATTTAATCTGGATAAATATTGCTATAGGAGTCTGATCTGCAGTCGATCACTTTGTCCCTTGGACCACACGATGACGAAGAAGTGTTGTAGAAGAAGAAGCTTCAGATATTGCAGGACGGCTTGGATGCTCAATGCAAAGATCGCCAATCACTACTCTCTGTCTATGCTCTAAGATCTTCTCTCTCTCTAAAAAAATCCGACCTCTCTTAAAATCTTCGACCCCTCAAAGATTCAAAGATTCGACCTCTCCCCCCTCCTTTTTTTTTTACCTCCTTGACTGAAGGTCTCCATTTATAGGATTTAGTGACAGTCGGCGTAGAAGCCGATCAGCGGAGAAAGCTGCACCTTTTACGCGGCGGTTATAATAACTGCCACCCACGTATAGATGATCTTCTGAATGAGCGTGTGACGCGTGTCCCATTATGGAAACGACGAGTATAACTGCTACGAAGATCACGTCATGCAAGCCACGTAGGTAACTGCCCCATGCGTAGAGAAGGTTGGCATAAAAGCCAAATATCTGTCACATTGGCGTAGAAGTCGAGTAGGCGTAGAAGCCGAGTAGGCGAAGAAGCCGAGTAGGCGTAGAAGCCGAGTAGTTATCAGGTCTAGCAAAATTCCGAGGAGATAGCGTACAGCGTGCTCCTATAGCTGAAAATAGCCAGGTCGCGTAATATGCGGAGGTGATGATGTGGACGTATTAGCCGCAATTATGGCTCACCCAGTCTTTGGAAGCATAACCAAATCTCGTGCATTGAATGCAGAGATCTGCCCCCATTCTGCGTATTAAATGGAGAGACGTGCCTCGAGCTCTGTATGAAGAGCAGCTTTTGACGTGCTGAGCGTAAAAACTCCCATCTGCCTGTATAAAACTAGGCAGTGTATTTCCTTGAATGCGTAAAAACAGTTTATATCAAGGAAATGTCACTAGGCGACGGTTTGGATCTCTGTGCCGAATCATCATTACAGCCGTCGTCTGGATAGTCGTGCTGTACCCTTTGTCAGGAGTCAGGTTCATTGTACTGTCTGACAGGTTCTTTCGCAGAATTCGAAGTGTTCCTCGTACAGCTCGTTTGAGGGATACGAGGCGTTCCTCGTATAATCTTCACACAGTATTAAAAAGCAGATGGGTTTTACGCCGTAAAGGCGAGGTAGCAACCTTTATACGCTGAAGCAGTCTGAAAATACTGCATTATACGCGGGTTGTCTCTGGAGCTTATATTTTACGCTGCACTAGCGATGAAGCTCTGTTTGTACGCCGATGGCTCTGAAGTCATGTCTTACGCCACGCAGTATTGAAACTCTGCGTATAACTCTGCAGCATATTTTTTCATGCTTTTACAAGACCCCCTTCAAAGTTTTCAAATTCCTCGTAATTTGAAATACTTTGAATGAAGCATGAAACAGTCAAAACTGACTCGTTCTCCGAGGCTGATTTTACGGCAACATTTAAGCAGTTGTTGGGATTTGATGTGATCTCCTCTGCCTATATAAAGGCAAGGGAAGTGAACCTGTCTTCTCATATTTCCTTCACCACATAGAAATGGTTGCTGCCGAGATGCTTCGAGTTGATCTGAGGAAGAAGACGATCATGTACTTCCAACATGTAAGGAGCCGTAAAAGAAGGCATCTTCGAGCAAATGTTCTCTGCAACGATGGATCATGGAAGGATATCATAGCTTCCTTTGCTCGGGATAATCAGCAACTTTATATGGCGATTCATCCAGGAGAAGAGGAAGGGTCTCATTTGACCACACAGCTTACAAGCTGTATTTTCTCCTGTTACGTGCGTGGACGAGGGCAGACAGACTGGCCCTGTCTTCCAGTATTGAGTTGTGTCTAAAACCTCAACTCAATCTGTCATGGCGTATGGAGGATGGGCTCTTGAATAATTTATGCAAGCCCAGTTTTGTATCCTCCCGCCATTTATCATTTTCTTGTTCATCGACTATGGAAGTCGATGAACTGCTGTAGAAGACAGATAAAGATCTCCACCAATGCGAGAACCTGGCAGAACAGATTCTGGGCGTGATCTTTAAATGAGGATGAGAAATCCTTTGTGGACGGGATTTCCCTCATATGTAATCATGAAGATGAACAAACCCTTTGTAGACTGGATTTCCATCATATGTAATCATGATTAATAAGATTGTCTTCTTTTACGCATCTGATGATTTGCCATATTTTGCTGTGATGAAGTCTGAATATGTGCAGCTTCGGCCCGTCGGAATAACTTTACGCTAATTCCGATAAAAAGAATATCCGATCTCCATGCCTTTTACGCATAACTGGAAGAGCGTAGAAAAGTTCTTTTAGCATTAAGTTGTCTATTCGAAGAGTCTTGCTGCTTTAGACGAGGAGTCGTGTAGAAACTCTGAGCTGTCACTTCTAATACGAAGAATTTTTTGTTCAGCTCATTGTCTTCAAGAGTGATTTTCCCAAAAATCCTTTGAAAATAGGGCGAGAAATGGCCATCGAAACTGAGTCGCCATCTTGAACTGTAGCAAAAATATTTAGACTGATTTTTGGATGAACTTTCAATCGACCCAAGAAGAAGAGTCGTTTTCCATGCTGAGCCATGTATGCTTTGGGTACTTGGGATGTTTTGAGGCCAGAAAGGAGCATCTTCTGAGTGAACCCTTGTAATTGGCCATCTTGAGAATTGTTCAGATATACGCATATCCTGGCTTGCGCATTTTAAGCTATGCGGACAATCATAGATCCGCAATGTAGATGAGCGTAAGATCATAAGTTTGTGGCCTCTCGAGCGTGAAAGCTGCTGAGCATAAGAGCATCCGGGCGTTAAACTGTAGATCTATAGCATTTGAGAAAAAAACTTCCGAGTGTGAAGTCGTAGATTTGTCGCCTCCGAGCGTAAGAAGCTTCTGAGCGTGAAATCATAGGTTTGTAGCCTCTGAGCGTGAAGTCATAGGTTTGTAGCCTCTCGAGCATAAAAGATACTGAGCGTAAAAGCATCCGGGCGTAAAACTGTAGACTTATAGCCTCTGAGCGTAAAACCGTAGATTTGTAGCTTCCCGAGCGTAAAAAGCTCTTTAGCGTAAAATCGTTGATTTGCTTTACGCAAAAATTTTGAATCCGCTCACTGTCCGCCTTCTCTGAATAATAGGCTGACGTAGTCCCCAATCATAACCGAACATTAAATATCGGATTTGGTTAGAGATTCGAAGAGTTTATCTGAACTCTATAAATACCCCAAGGCCTTCAGAGAAGAAACTCTTCACCTGTCTTTTGCAAAAGGAAAACTTTCGTCTTTTTGAGAGCCTTTCTTCGTTTCTTCTCTGAGCATTCTAAATTCTTAGCAATGGCCCCGAAACAATCTTCCACCACCAAGGAAAAGAAAGCTGCCTCCTCTTCTCGCTCTTCTGCCTAAGCAAGCACGACTCCCATCGGGCAGAGCGAACCTCGCTCGGAACGAAGTGTCCCACCGTCAAGCTGTGCACCGGGCGTTATAGGTAAAGCTTTTGGGATGACCAAAAACGAAGAAAATCCTTCGCACACGTTGTACGTGAACGCACTAGGTCATCTTCTGTGCCGAGAGCCTCTTCGAGGAAGATGATGCACAGAGATGTTTTATCATTTACGCCCACATTCCCAATGTGTCAGCGTAAAAACTCTATATTTTCGCAGTCTGGCGTAAAAGCTTTGACTTTCGAAATTTGGCGTATACCACACATTTTGAATGTTACGCTCTGGATGAAAATTCCGGTGTAACAACTCAAATTTTGGCAGTCTGGCATAAAAACACAGACTGTCAGATTTTTGTCTATACTGCCCACCTTGAATTTTATGCCTCGAAAATAGGTTCCAGCGTAAAAACCTCAAGTTTTTACAGTCTTGGTGTAAAAGCACAGACTGATCATCTTTGGCATAAGCTGTAGGAATATAATGTCTAGTGTAGAAACTGACTTGTTCTTCTTGCACTTTGTAGTGGACTTGCAGACCCCTCATTTGGCTGACGTGATGGGTTCTGCTGCTGGGATGCTGAACTCCAATTATCTGGAGGATTTGTCCCATGTGACCTTCCCTATTTCCGAACCCCAGTATCCTGAAGGAAGGGGAATCCTGATATCGTCTCAAGGAGAGCGAATGCTGTTGAACATGATCAACGGAGAGCCCTTGACGTATATAGATGGGGCAAAATATATAAAACCAGCTTTCCTCTTCGGGGATATGATCGATAAACAATCTCAGACGAAACCCAAGAAGGAAGACTGGGTTTTTACTTTTGGGGGCATGGTCATGTACCTGCCCAAGATGTTGAGAGATTACCCTATCTCGGCATTCTTCCATGCTACATATCTGAGGAAGATGTCGTGGACCCTGACCCCTAATCTTCACGGCCAGCCGGGGAAGATATTTTATCAGAAAGGGTCCGACCAAGGATCATTTGTGAGCCGCCCTTCAGGCCCTGTAATGCCTTTTAGGGGATTATTCCCGGGTAGTGTCCCGAGTGAAGACACTTCACTGCTCCAACCAGTCCAACTGTCGACTTTCTGCAATGACTTTATGGGACATTGAGGAGTGTACCCCAAGGTTAATCCTCGGGCCGGCGGGTGGGTTACCCCTGGGAATCTTCGATGGGCTCGTTTGTCTGCCTGGGCCTTGAAGAACTTTCAGACGGAGCTGGAGAGAATTGGTCTGTACGCGGCTGTGAGTGCGACCAGTGCTGGGTTACCTCTTAACCCCAACCTATTCTTGGCTTTAATGGAGCGATATATCTCGCTCACTGGGACTTTCGCCACTCCACTAGGGGAGTTGGGATTAGCCCTTCACAAAATGGCAGATATTTAAAGACTGCCAATGGGGGATACTCCTTATGAAGAGTATGTTCCCATAAACCGGGAGCTGGGGGACACAAACCCTCGGGTGGTGGCAGTGTACCAAGAGCTGATGAGCCATTACCTTGCGTGCACTGCTTTCTATGATGAGCCCTCTGATCTGGCTCATACCAACAAATGGGCATCCTATCTCTTCTACCATCATGCCCGAAATGCTAAGCCAGACAAAGTCGTGGATAGCAGGGATAAGCCTTTGAGCCTTCTGAGCGTGCTTAATGCTCAAGTAGTCGATGATCTTATTGAAGACGCCAGGGCTTCAGATCGGATTCTTGATGAGGGGATAGGGAGATATCCTGCAGGCACTAAAGCCTACAGTTATTTAAGGCATTGTCGTAGGCCTCTGTCAAGGGAAGCTCAACTGGCTGGCTTCCTCTCTGTATGGTTACGCCGATTGGTAGTACCTGGCATTGCATCTTCGGATCGCATTCACCGTAACACCTTATGGCCTGCGGTGCATTTGGTGTTTGGGGCAAGACTGGGCTTGCTCCCTGCCATGGTATGCCGGATACAAGCTGGCTTGAGGGCCATTACTGATGGGCTGCTTGCCGACGAAACACGGCGTGACAGCTTTCCCACGGTAGAATTACCGTTCATGTACCTGATGGGATGGTTAATTCTTCATAATCCCAGGGTGATGTCTCCTGGCTCTGCCAGTAGTTCGGGGAATAATTTCTTGTTGAATTACAAGAATTCCAACTGGAACGTGATGACCATAGTAGACTGTCGACGAGCATTGGATTTTGCTCACAGCTGGAAGCTCTTCTGTATCGTCCCTATTGTACATGTCAATCAACAGGGGACGAGACTTCAGGATGTAGGTCAGGGGAATACTGTTCTTTCTCCTGAAGCCTTTTACTGGTTGGTCTGCATTAGACCTTCCCATCTGCTATACAGAAGTGAGGATCACTGCTTCTTGGAGCCCTACCTGCCTAGTCGATTCGCCCGGCAGTTTGGGTATGACCAATTGCATGTGGGAAACGTCATCACCAGCTTCCGGTCCAGAGGTGGACTTATTGATGGAGCGAGAGGATGGCGATACTTCATAATGGGTTGCACTGGAGCAGCTTTTACTGTGCCCGCGACTTCACTCTCCATGGAGTTGCGCATCCTCCATTCGTACGCCCAGTTTTATGTAGCAACCAACACCTTCCATCGCAATTTTGATATGCGTGGAAGTTTTAGGATGCCCTCTTCTAAGTCCACGGGAAGAGAGGAAGTCCCATCAGTTTTCTCTGACGAGGATGAAGATTCTGTCGCTCCAGATGAGTTTTTGCTGACAGTACCGAGAGGTGAAATACCTCCGCCTGCAGAGCCTCTGGTTATTTCTGGTAAGCGAAGGGCTTCTGTTCTAAAGGAAACTTTCCCTCGCAAGAAGAAGAAGGTTACTAGTGGTCCTGTTAGGATTTTCGGCCATGAGGCTCCTCGGAGTGAGCCTGTTGTTTCCCCTGTTGGGGATGATTCTTTGACTAGAGGTCCTTCGCCTATTAGAGAAGGAACCTCCACAATTCCGGCTGGCAGTGCCGAAGAATCTTTGCTCGAGGCTGCTGTCGCTGTTACCGCTTCAGGTAGTGGTACGAAATCGCCTTCGGGGCAAAGCCAAATAAGACTATCTTTATCCAGACCAGCAATGGGAGAAACCCCTGCCGCGTCTGTAAGTATACCCAGCGAGATTCCACCAAATGAGCCTCGAGTGGATCTCGGTGAAGACCTGGAAGAATATCTGCCAATGCCAGTTGGCACACTCCCTTCTCCAGGTATGACAGCTCGCTTAGCATCATTAAGAAATGATTTAGCTGTATTGGCTGCAGACACGCCGTATATACCATCGACCATGGGTAAATGTCGTCTTTATGCCTCTTTTAGAAAAATTAACACCATGTTGATATTAACTTTCTCTTGTCTTCTTTTCAGGGGAAGACGTCTACGGGGAGGGCAGCGTTGCCACAACTTTTGGCTTTGTTGCAGCTCTTGCTGATGACAAGGAGGTGCCCGACTTTGAAGAGGAAACATTTTCGAGTGCCGGTTCGCCCGAAACCATTCCGACATCTCGGGAGGAGGATGAACCTATCATTACGACTATGCTCCCTCTGAGTACGCCAGCTATGTCGACCGTTGTTGGCGATTCTTCTTTTGTCGCGACATTTGTTGAGGCGACGGCTGTGACGACACCCTCTGCAGTCGTTCCTGGAAGGGGATTCTCTGATATTGCAGCTACTCCCAGCGTCCAATCTGATTTCGCCATGCTGATTGAGCAGTATACTAGTATTTTCTACACCACTTTGAAAATGCTGATATCAATGGTGCTGGAGAAGAATCTAGGTTTTGAGGCTTTGAGGAAGTCCTCCCAGTTTGAGATAGCGCCGATCAGAGACTTCAACGACGCTGGGAGAGCTGATGCGCTGGAGCAGATAGTTAATGGTTTGGAGCAACCCATTAACGATTATTTACAGCTATCTCGAGGCAGCATTGAAGGTCTCGTTCAAGCTAGGTATGACTCCTTAACTGCAGAGCTTGCTGCACAAGTGGAATCTCTGAACAAATCTGTCCAGGAATAGCAGCAGGAGATGGATCAAGAGCGTGCCGAATTGGGGTATGTCATTCCCCAGCTGGCTCAGTACGAAGCCGAATATGAGGAAGAGGCAGCGAGGGTTCGTAAATTGGAAGATGACCTTGCTAAGGCCAAAGAGAAGGCTCTCTCTTTATCAATAACTCGCGACGTGTTGAAGGATCGAAAGGAGACGGCTCAGCAGAACCTGACGCATGTGGGTATGATCCACGCAGGTTTTGTACGTGCTCGGTCCGAGCTATCTGCTTTGAAAAATGATGCGGCAAGGTTGGAGCGGGCTCGCGCCGACGTCTTGAACTCCAGGGATGAGAGGATGGTTACTCTGGTGCAACAGATTCGCGACTTAACCGCTCCTCCCAAATGATATACCTTTTGCTTTTTCTATGTAATTTGCTCTTTCTGGAGATAATAAAGTGGCTTTATCTGACTTTGGTGGACCTATCATTTTGGAATATAAACGATAGGTTAGGGTGAAAGTGATATCAGAGGTAATATGGACGTGATATACTTTCGGTAAGCTTCAGCTGGACATATCTATTCAGAGGTTATATGGACATGATAGAATATGATCCAACTAAAATTTGTACACAAAATACTATCAGAGGTAATATAGACGTGATAGGTTTTGATGTTCCAAATTAGTTTTAGATATATCTATTCAGAGGTTATATTGACATGATAGAATATGATCCAACTAGTTCTTTGGAAGTAGTGTTGTCATAACGAAATCTTCACCATACTCCATTTGAGCAAAGGAGATTAAGCATAGTACTTCTTCAGGAATTTGTCGTTGATAGGCGCCATTAACAAGTCTCCATTAGGCTTGGCTAATCTGTAAGCACCGTTTGAGAACGTCGTCTCGATCACGTAAGGGCCTTCCCATTTGGGCTAAAATTTACCCTTACTCTTGTGAGTAATGATCATTGGCCTTCTCACAGCTAAAACTAGCTCGCCAACTTTGAACACTCTTTCCTTTACTTTTTGATTAAAAGCTCTGGAAATGCGTGCCTGGTAGAATGCAATACGTTGTTGAGCTTGAAGACGTTTCTCATCTAATCCTTCTAGCTCTTGAAGTCGTAATTGATCATTCTTTTCTTGAGTCAACTCATTAGACACTGCTATTCTGAGTGACGGAATCTGGATTTCAATAGGAAGAACTGCTTCACTCCCGTAAACCAATGAGAATGGGGTACAACCCGTTGGTGCTCGTACTGTTGTGCGGTATGCCCAGAGACATTCTCCCAGCTTTTTATTCCAATCCCTTTTGTTCGAAGAAACGAACTTCTTCAAGAGTTTAAAGATGGTTTTGTTGAAGGCTTCTGCCAAACCATTAGCAGCTGGATAATATGCCGTAGAGGCCATATTTTGTATTTGATTCTTATCGCAAAATTGGTGAAATGCTTGGCTGATAAATTGAGGCCCATTATCATGAATTATCCTTCGGGGTATCCCAAAACGATAAATGACATGATGCTTGATGAAGCTAATCACGTTAGATGTCTTCACCTCAGCAAGAGGGATCGCTTCCGCCCATTTGGAGAAATAATCCGTGATAGCTAATATGAACCGATGACCTCTGGAAGAAGACGGGTGAATAGGACCAATGATATCCATACCCCATGCTTCAAAAGGCCAGGATGCCACTGTAGGATGTAAATGTTCAGAAGGTTGATGTATAAAATCTGCATGAACCTGGCAGGCTTTGCATTGTCTTGCATATTTTATTGCATCTGTGATCATAGTAGGCCAGTAATAGCCCATCCTCCTGATACGATCCTGTAACTTAGGACCGGGTTGATGTGCTCCGCATACGCCATCGTGAGCCTCACGGATAATCTGATGTGCTTCATCACCGGAGAGACATCGTAATAGTAATCCGTCGTAAGTTCGGTGATATAGACATTGTGAAGACGCATCAAAATAAAAGCATAATGATTGTCTTTTGACGGATACTGCTTCTTTAGGATCCTCCGATAAGATTCCATAAGCTGCGAAGTCTATAAAGGGACTTCTCTAGTCTCTCTTGGGGAGATCTGTGTTCACAGCATAGCTGCGTTCTATGTAAAGGTTGTTTTTCACACAGAATAAATCCCTGTTAAGAAGGATCACCGAGTTCTGCCTTCTTATAGGAATAGCTAAATCTGCAGCTAAACTGGCTAGGGCATCAGCTTCCAGATTCTGAGATCGAGGCACATGCTCTAGGTAAAACCCTTTGAAAGTCATTGCTATCTCGATCGTTGCTTGGTGATAAGGAATGAGGTCTGGGTTACGAACTTCATATATTCCTCTGACTTGATTGACGATCAGTAGAGAATCACCAAATGCTTCTAGATATTCGACGTCCAATTCTTTAGCGACTTGGAGCCCGATTAGTAGGGCATTATATTCTGCCACATTATTAGAGCAAGGTTCGCTAAGAGAATATGCTCGATAGATGACGAGTTTATCAGGAGTGACCAGGATAATTCCTACTCCTGAAACCACGTTTCCCCTGGGACCTGTCCTGGAGGCACCATCGAAGAATAGTTGCCATGTATCACTTTCCATTGCGGAGTTACATTCTGCAACTTCGTCGGGAATGTCCTCGTATAATCTGGAGGTCTCCGGAATCGGATGAGCAGCTAGGAAATCAGCCAATGCTTGGCCTTTGATGGACTTCTGAGAGACGTACACCATATCATACGGTGTTAATAACATCGCCCAAGTCGCGAGTCGGGAATTAAGAACACTCGGCTTGCTCATCAACACCCGAAGAGGATTGATCCTGGAGATGATGTGAATAGTTTGGCCCGTGACGTAATGTCGCGTCTTCTGAATGGCGAACATTAGGGCCAAACATTCTTTTTCCACTGGATTTTACCGATGTTCAGCTCCGATCATCATCCTGCTTAGATAATTGATAGCCTGTTCCTGACCCTCATCGTTCTTCTGTGCGAGAAGAGCTCCCAAAGAATGATCCATTGATCGAACATACAGCAAAAATGGTTTTGCTCTGACGGGAGGCACCAGAACTGGAGGACTGGTAAGAAAGCGTTTGATATCATCAAAAGCTTGCTGACAGGCTTCGTCCCATATGAAAGATACACCTTTCTTCATTAGGCGAGAAAAAAGCTGACATCTTCTAGAGAGGTTGGATATGAATCTCCTGATGTAAGCTAGACGACCTTGGAATCCTCTGAGTTCTCTCAGATTACGGGGCGGTCGCATCTCCAGGATAGCTTTTACTTTATCAGGGTCGACTTGAATGCCTTTAGCGGTTATGACAAATCCCAGGAATTTGCCACTTGATACGCCAAGAAAGGACTTTGTAGGATTCATTTTGAGTTGGTGTTGGCGCATCAACTCAAACATTGTCTTCAAATCTTGGATGTGATTATCCTTGATGTGGCTTTTGACAGCTATATCATCCACATAACATTCTACTGTTTTGCGTAGGTGCTCATGGAATATGTTACTCATAGCTCGTTGGTATGTAGCCCCGGCATTCTTCAGTCCGAAGGGCATAACCGTATAGCAATATACCCCCAATGGTGTCCGAAAGGCAGTATGCTTCTCGTCTTCAGGATCCATCTTGATCTGATTGTATCCTGAGAATCCGTCCATGAAAGACATGCGCTCAAAGCCGCATGTATTATCGATCATGACATCTGTGATGGGGAGAGGAAACTCGTCCTTAGGGCAAGCCGTATTCAGATCTCGGAAGTCGATACAAACGCGAACTTTCCCTGTTTTCTTCATGACTGGGACTACATTGGCGACCCAATCAAGATGTTGTTCTTCACGGATAAACCCGCAGGTTATCAACTTTTTGATTTCAGCTTCGATGGCGTCCATCATATCCGGACGGAACCGACGTTGATGTTGCTTCACATGCTTCGAATTGGGCAATATGTTGAGTTTATGAGTAGCCACTTTTGGATCGAGACCTGGCATATCCTCATAATTCCACGCAAATATATCGATATATTCCCTTATCAGCTGGATAATTTCTTTCCTTTCTTCTTCGGAAAGATTGTTACTGATAAATATCGGCTTTGGCGAATTTTTATCCCCAACGTCGATTTGGATAACTTTGTCTTCAGTGGGCGGTTCTCTTTGCTCGAACCAGAGTTCCCATTGTATATATATTTGCTGAGCCCAAGAGTCATTCTCAAACGGTTCAGATTCTTGTTCGTCTGTTTTGAGGGAATCTGTCAATACCATATTTACTGATAATGATCGTTCGAGATCATCAGATGAGTTGGAGGATGTTGAGCTATCTTGAGAAAAGGAAAAGATATCCTTATTTGACTCAGAAGTTGCAAATAAGGTGGTATACCCTAACCCGAAACGAGTTTGTTGACAGTAGGGATCACCGTGCAACGGCATTCGCCTGCCTTTCCCGTAGTTGAGACCTGGTTCCAGCTTCAAATCATAACCCATACTTTGCATAATCTTCAAAGCTTGTGGGCTGTATCTGTGAACCTGTATTTTACCAGCATCGTCATTGGGAGAATCTTCTGGTACAGTCGGTTCACTGCGCATGCGACCGAAGATTATTGGACGCTGACTGCGGCGAGTAGGCGGGACAATAAAGATAGAATCCTCTTGTGGCCCATAGGTTGTGATGACATTAGATGGTGACGCTACTTCCCACATATACGGATAATCGGAATCTATAGCTTTCAAGAATCTTTGTGTTATAGGTTCTATATCGTTATGGGGAGAGGATTCCTGATTCAGAATTTGAGCATCGATGTACTGAAAAAGAGGATCTTTATTATCGTCAGAGACCACATTCCTGGTTGCATTTACATCAGTCGGCTGCTTGTTTCGCCGAAGGTTGATGACCAAAGGTGGAGGCTTCTGGTTCAAAGTAATCACTAGAGGATCGTCTCCTTTTCCTGACTTGGTTTTGTTTAGGTGGATAGTCAGGGGTTCCATGACTTTTGGACAAGTAGTTCGTCCTTTTACCTTGATTGACAGAGGTTGCTTGGCAGAGAGTTCTTCTGGCTCCCGGTGGGATTCCTCCTCTGTTTTGCCTGACACCTCCTCCATTTAGTCTTGGGTGTACAACATGGCATCGGCGTAGTAGGATTCTACTCCTTTGAACGGGTTAAGATCAGCAAACTCCGTTTGTACTATTCCTTGGGCATCTATATATTTGAAGCACTGATGTAGAGTCGAAGGAACGATGTTGTGGTCATGGATCCATGGTCTGCCCAGCAGAATATTGTAGGACACCTCTGAATCAATGACATAACATGTAGCCACTGGTCTGAGGTCGCCAATTTGGATCCTCAGACGAATTTTCCCCAACGGCTTACTTTTCCTGGCGTTGAAGCCCACGATTGTAGTAGTGGTGTAAGCCAATTCACTTGTAGGGATCCTCAATGGTCTGAGCAGACTGTGAGGAATGATGCTGATCGACGATCCTGGATCTATATAAATTCGGTCTACATCCATGGAACCGACATATCCGGTGTAATAGAGGGGTCTGTCATGCTTGTTGTGTTTCAACATCATGTCATCTTGGGTGAAAGTGATATTCGGGACCACTTCCATCACACTATGGCATTGAGGGCATGCCACCGGTTCTTCATCGAGGGACTTGAGCTGGGTCAAGTATGCATCCGCCTGCATTAATGCTTCACTCAGGGCTTGACGGGTGTCTTTAGAAAGCCTGAGTAGTTCAAATATGGACAATCTGGCTGGTGTATTAGCCAACTGGGCCAGGATATCGAAGTTGTATGGCTTCTCCAAACCTTTGTTTTGAATGTTCTTCAAAGGTTTATCAAAGCGCACTTCTTTTTGCTTGCCTTTGTCCGCCGAAGTTGGTCTCGAAGGACCTGTCTCTGGTACGACGGATTCAGGTTCTGAAGGCTTGGCAACTGAAGTGTCTGCCGATGCATCTTCCTAACTTCCTCCATAGTCTTTGAGGTAGGCTTTCCCTGAATGGGTTCCAGTAGCCAATACCTCTTCTTCTGATGTCGAGGATATAGCAACCATACGACATGGTTTATGCTTCGAGTTCTTTCTGGACTTAGCCTTAGCAGCTTGAGTCTCTTCCTCGATCTCTGACACCAGATCTGGATGAACCCACATAATCTCGCCGCGCTGGGTAGTCAGGGGTACCAGGTCATGATTTTGACCTCTGGCTGGAGGGAGATTAACGATGTTCATCGTTGTCCGGGAAATAGGTGCAACACCGTCCGGAATTTCGTGAGGAGGCAGATTGCCAAATTGAAGAGAGATCATGTTGGCTGTGACCGTCTTCTCGCTGTTGCGCAGAGTGATGGCCTTAGCATCGATCAACTCCTGGATTTTCCTCTTTAGTACATAACACGCTTTTGTGGGGTGGTGTATGTATCTATGGAAAATGCAGTACTTGGGGTTATTGGTACTGCCGACTTCATTAGGCCGCTTCACCTCAGGGAGAGTAATCTTGCCGCTTTTGACGAGACACTCGAATATGCTCGGAATATCGTCATCGTCAAAAGAGTATACTTCAATGGGCCTGGAAGTCCCAGGTTTGTCTGTGTGGTTGCCACAGTCTTTTGCCTGGATGTATTGATTGCCAGAGCTTCTTTTCCTTTGAAACCACGAAGATGATCACTGTTGGAGGATGATCTCTTGCTTTTATCAGAGGCAGATATCATAATTCCATTATCACGCGCCTTCCGGCTATTGTCTTCAGCGGCTGCCGCTGAGATGATGAACGAGGGCCAATCATGGAACCGATATGGTCCTGTGAACACCAAGATCACTGGAAGAAGATTCCTCCTGCAAATATCTACCAATGCTGAGTCTGGAACTCCTGGAGGCATTTGCAAAGTGGCTTCACAAAAACGTTCGATGAAAGTGCGAACATTCCCTTTCTCCTTTTGCTTTACTTCGATGAGAGAGGACATAGACATGTCCATCCCTCCTTCATAAAATTGTGCGAAGAACAAAGTCTTGAAATCTTTAAAGGAAGTAATGCAGTTGTCCGCAAGACTACGGTACCACTGATAAGCCACTCCCGAGAGACAGCCTTTGAACACTCGAGTAAGAAGGGCGTCATTCCCTTGAAATAACACCATCATCATACTGAAGTAGTTCATGTACTGGCTCGGTGATGTCTTTCCCTCAAACAAAGCCATAGTCTGTGGTTTGTATTTAGGAGGGAAAGGGACCTCGTCCCAGATAGCTGGGTACAGCTGGTTGATTCCCAATTTCTTTAGCTGATCCTTATGTTTTAAGGCATCAAATTGGGTCTTCAATTCCCGTACTGCCTGCATCGGATCTTCAGCCGGTAGAAGAACCGTGGAGTGGTGAGAGATCGGTTGTATCGTAACCCCAACAGGAGGCAATACATTCTCTGAATTAGGAAGTGGATGGGCTACTGTTTCCTAATTTACAGCAGGCTCCTGATTCGCGTTGGATGGTGGTAAGTCCACCCCCACACGTATTTGAGTTGGAGGGACCGATGCTTGAGCTATAGCAGTTGTGTGTTGAGTCAGCATCATCTGGTGCATATTCTCTATCATGGATTGTATCTCCTTCATAGATGTCTCCAGCACAGCGATGCGTTGCTCAGTACTTCCTAACGAGGAAGCCTTTTTGTGTTCATCTTCAATGGCATAAACCCCCACTTCTTTGGATGTCATTGAAGGGCTAGTATAGGTCTCTGTAGAGAATGACTCTATACTTTCAGCATCTGATTCGGGAAACTGGCGACCCCCAGTGTCGGAATCAGAAGAATACGAAGCCGGTTGTCGTGACCTTGAACGGGTGTTTCGGAACACCCCAGCTTCAATGTTCTCAAGGAGTTTGTTGAATCTCCTTTGGCTTGGGGTTCTAGAGGGATGACGTCTTGAATTCGACCTTCCTCTAGGAACGTGTGAAGCCATGTTCACTCATGCCTATGTAGGTTCTTCTTCCTGTAAAGGCACAGAGTAGTTCAACCGGTCGAAAACCGACCGTTTTGCTTCAGAACAGCAATAATTGACTACAATCCTATGACTATTACAATAGTGCTACCTAGGAGGCGTAATAGACATGTTGGAAGATCCTTTCTCTTTGTGCTTCTGGATCAGATATTCACGCAAGTCAGGAGGATTAATAGAGGAAGAAGAAGAAGAAGGCTTATTCCTCCTGTTTACATTAGTCGGAACACGAATATTAGGAACCCCAACCCTTTTACCTCCATAGGTATACAGCAGTCCAGCCACATGAGCAGCAGCTGATCCATACGGAGCAAATCTATCAACCAACTGGGTCTTCTTTACGCCGAGGGGTTGTTCCTGGCGTAATTTGGAGCTCTGCTCAAGTTGGCGTAGAACTGAGGAGGTCCTCAATCGGCCATCAGCTTCACGCGTAATCTGGAGAGCAGACAGATTCTTCTCTTGCTGGCGTAAAGGTCGAGAAGTTGAGAAGTCCACCACTTGTTTTCCCTTGTGTAGTTCGCATGGACCATCTGCTTTTCCGCGGAGAGCAGATGCATTTTTACGCGCATAGCGCGTTTGGAACTTCTGATTTGGCGCTGAGGCATTATCAGAAATTTTGTCTGCCACGTCACAGACGGGAGACTGAATTTTATGCGCAGAGCGCGAAGTAGACTTCTGGACTAGCACTGAGGCATTGCCCAAAGTTTTGTCTGCCACGTCACAGACGGGAGACAGAGCTTTACGCGCAGAGCGCGGAGTAGACTTCTGGACTAGCACTGAGGCATTGCTCGAAGTTTTGTCTGCCATGTCACAGACGGGAGACAGAGCTTTACGCGCGAGGCGCGGAGGTTGCGAAGCTACAACCTTGTTGGTCGGAGAATCCAGAGAGTCGGCAGGAATGGTAGGGGATGTCCGGGGAATCCAGACCTTACGCATTTTCCTGTTGTCTTGGACGGAGAAAGAGTGAGAGCTACCCCCTGCTCGAAGCATATCTTCATAGGCGGATTGGTCAAACTGGACGACCAAGGTCTTCTTCACTGATCCTAATGATACTGCATCGTGTTGAGCAATTGCTTTCTCATCAGATGAGAAAGTCGTCCCCAGCAGAGTCGCCATCTTTGTTTGGATAAAAAAATGAAAGAAATAAAACTAGGTTTATACGAAACCCTTTCTTAGGTTTACAAACAAGAAGTACTATTAATCCTATACGAGGATGTTAAGTACAAAATTTAATCTGGGTAAATATTGCTATAGGGGTCTGATCTGCAGTCGATCACTTTGTCCCTTGGACCACACAATGACGAAGAAGTGTTGTAGAAGAAGAAACTTCAGATATTGCAGGAGGGCTTGGATGTTCAATGCAAAGATCGCCAATCACTACTCTCTATCTATGCTCTAAGATCTTCTCTCTCTAAAAAAATCCGACCTCTCTTAAAATCTTCGACCCCTCAAAGATTCAAAGATTCGACCTCTCCCCCCTCCTTTTTTTTTTACCTCCTTGACTGAAGGTCTCCATTTATAGGATTTAGTGACAGTCGGCGTAGAAGTCGATTAACGGAGAAAGCTGCACCTTTTACGCGGCGGTTATAATAACTGCCACCCACGTATAGATGACCTTCTGAATGAGCGTGTGACGCATGTCCCATTATGGAAACGACGCGTATAACTGCTACGAAGATCACGGCATGCAAGCCACGTAGGTAACTGCCCCGTGCGTAGAGAAGGTTGGCATAAAAGCCAAATATCTGTCACATTGGCGTAGAAGCCGAGTAGGCGTAGAAGCCGAGTAGTTATCAGGTCTGGAAAAATTCCGAGGAGATAGCGTACAGCGTGCTCCTATAGCTGAAAATAGCCAGGTCGCGTAATATGCGGAGGTGATGATGTGGACGTATTAGCCGTAATTACGGCTCACCCAGTCTTTGGAAGCAGAACCAAATCTCGTGCATTGAGTGCAGAGATATGCCCCCATTCTGCGTATTAAATGCAGAGACGTGCCTTGAGCTCTGTACGAAGAGCAGCCTTTGACGTGCTGAGCGTAAAAACTCCCATCTGCCTGTATAAAACTAGGCAGCATATTTCTTTGAATGCGTAAAAGCATTTTATATCAAGGAAATGTCACTAGGCGACGGTTTGGGTCTCTGTGCCGAATTATTATTATAGCGTATGTGGTTGGCCACCTGTACATGTAGGTCATGCGACCGATAGGGTATAACTGCTAATAGTGATGCATGTTAGAAGACTTAGCAGTTATTAGTAGGCGGAGCATAGACTATCGTGGTACGATGGTCCAATCCTTGTCCTTGTTTGGTTGTAAGGTTGGACTATTGTTCTAACGATAGACTATGAGCCAGAGTTACGACGCCGCGGCGTAGTAGCTAAGGAGTGTTGTGGATACAACATGCATAGATCATTGGGCGGGGATGACGAATAGTAGGCGTATGGGACACCCACTTCCTTTACACTGCTGCCACACTCGACGGAGTGATATGGACGATATATACTATACTGCTGCCACGTTCTTCGGAGCGATATGGACGATATACTATACTGCTGCCACGTTCTTCGGAGCGGTATGGACGATATATTATACAGATGCCATGCTCTTCGGAGATGGACGTTATTATACAGTGCCCTCCTATGGGGGCATATGTGGCATATACTAGCCAGTTGTCACGATTGGTGAATTATGTCAGCATATGTCTAGCCAACACTTTCCCATACACTCAAAGTTGTCCTCAAATTTGCATTCACTTAGATGGTTAGCGCACCCCTTTATTTATTTAGTATTTACTTTATGTCATGCTTCTATGTATCTTGTTATGTCCCTCTGAGGACCTGGTCCCTTTCTAGGTGTAGATGTTCATGAGTATTCGCAGGAGCGCAGATCCGGACTGGTTACTTATATTCCGAGGAGGTCTTCTCTTCGAGTCTCAGTAGTTGGTAGTTGTTGTACTCATATTGTATTTATCTTGCTTATTCTTTATTCTAGTTCGGTAGTGGATTTTTTTCCATCCGACTGTCATCTTGAGATACCTCATATTGAGATCTAGTTCATAGATACTAGTCATTTATATATATATGATTTCTGTGGATGAGATTTAGTTATGCTCTGAGATATATATGTTTATCACTTGTGAATTGTTATTCATATTACAGCGTACGTGTGTTATGGTTTCCATATATTGGAGTGCCATATTCATACGGCTGGCATGCTTACGTGTCCTAGTCCTATGTATTTTGGGACTGGGGTGTGACATGTTTTTAGTGGTGGCCCATGCAGGTCAAGAGCATATTGTCTCGGTTACGTTACTGTACCGAGCAAGCCTGCAGATAGGATTATAGTATAGGATCTCATCCACAATTGACTATGACTTATCTTCCTTCCAGTCTGTTTTATTTACATAATTGCATCCTGCTTGATTCATGTGCTTCCCTAATAGTTCCTTGAGTATAGCCCTTGCTAGAATATAGGAATCCTTGTTGTTAGAATGATAATTAGGGTAACACAGCTACTAAGAATACAACTAGAACATTGACACCTCACTAAGTTTAGAATATCTAGTGAACCCTAGCATCCCTCATCTATAGATTGGTTTACCATTACCCCTTGAGATAATTATGAATGACTTGAGAGTAGTACAGACACTACTAGGGTTAGTTATAAATTTAACCACACTGTTTTACCCTAGCATTAAGGAACCAATAGAAATCCAAGATTTAACATTAGGACTAAACCTAACTTTCATAGTAAGATAGTATTAGAATTATAAATTTAGATTCTTGTCTTGGTATTAGCAGACAGCACCTAAGGAAACCTAGAGGAATGAATATAACATTTCCCTTGATCATACCTCGAACACATATATTAGCATACCACCTCCCCTTAGGAAAACCATGATCTTATCTAGAGTCTTCCTATTTTTTTTAATTTTATATCTTGTTCTCTGCGACCTTAGCACTCGCTATTTGTGCGACGACTAATTATGCATTTTCTTCTTCACCTTTCAACTCGTGCCACCTGACACTTCTGATTGTAGTCCAGATGTATTCTCTTATGTTAAGGATATGTAGTTTGCTAGGATTATAGTTGTCAATGTTAAACTTTGAAAAGTTGTGCTTGATAGTTAGAATTTGATAGTTTTGAGTTGTTCTTGTAGATTGTAACTTGATGATTACCCTTAGTTTTAAATCACGTAATTCGTATTCATAACCCAATATAGGTATATCCTCTTTTCACTTAAGAACCAGTAGCTCTTCCATTCTTACTATTGACACTTGTTCTATGAGCACTATGATTAAAACTTAAGGTGACCATTACCGATATAATGCAATAGGATGATTTTCTCGTAAACCCCAATAAGAGTTTATGCTTTATTTACAAGGACAATATTATTTTGTAGAATCCCCTTAAGACTGTCACAGTATTAGATAATTGTTATAAGTTGGGTAGTATGCCTCCCAACCTAGTATCACATAGTCCTCTTGACATATTATTGTAGTATAGTTGAACGACATTAACTATATACTAGCATAAGATGATAGTGTTTATTCAGACGGTAGAACTTAAAGGCCCATACCCCTATTTTGTCGACTAGCAACTTAGACAAGGTGTTAGTACTACAACTGTAGAGACTGTAGAGTCTTATTTTTGTTTTGTTTTGTTTTGTTTTGTGAACTTGAATTATTTGTACCTTATTTCATCATGATCTAGCGCATTTATATTTTATATACTACCTTGACTTATGCTGCTATTTTATAGCCTAGTTTTGCAAGCTTATTCTTTTATCGAGCTTGTTCACGATATATGTATTAGTGGATGCATACATTAATACATTTTAGAATCAGTGTATTAAGGTCTAGCTAACCTTAGTGCGCTTGGTTCGCCCTTCGCATAACTACTTTACGTGGATTGAGATATATAGTGTCTAGTAGACGAATGTACTTGCCCTCTAGATATGCTTGAGCATATCGTATCAGTTACATAACTGTACTGATACGAGCATGGGAATAAGAATTACCAAAATTGGATTTCAATCTACAACTGCCATGACAATTCCTATTTGAATTCTTTAAACGCCTTGATCCCCACACTTCTATTCTATTACCTCCCCCTTGAACTCTTTATTATTGTTTTCCGTCTTCCCTTATTTCGGAAAGACGAAACCTCGTGCTTAGTATAAGTTTGATATACAGATAGTACTAGATATACCCCATAGGCCAACCATATTACTTGATGATGATTTCCGTAATTAAGGGCATATCATAGGTAATATGTTGGTGTTCAACTTTTTGAGGATCGAATAGCATGATTAAATAAGTTGAGGAATATTTTTCTTAAGTGTATAGCCTTATATGATAGATGGGTAAATTATAAGTGGGTAGAAGTTGCATTGTCAACTTGAGAGGAATTTTTTTTAGATTGTGACCAAGCAAGATTAGATTGGGAGATTCAAGTCATTTTAATTTTGAGAAATTTTAAAAGAAGGATTAAGATGATGATAATTTAATGAATTTAAAAAAAAAAATTGGATATGGCGAACCAAACCTTTATACTTGGGCATATGGTTTAAATTGAAGGATGAATCATCGATTTAAATCTTGAGGAAAATGAATGGAACTCTAAACATGAACAATTGACGGATTGAATTCCAAAATTGAGGATTTGAATTAAAAGTTAATTTTTTATGGTTGGATTACCTATTTGAAATATTGAGGATGTGAATTGAATTTAAAAATTTGAAGGATACAAAATTCATAAGGGAAAATAGGAATAATATTGGATTAGAATTGTTTTCTTTTAAAGGAGATTATGATAGTTGGAGATCGTAATGTGAAAATTGATGTAGGCTATTTAAAACTTGAAGATGTCATATAGATTTAGCTTAAATTTGGATGTGATTATTTAAAAATCGAGAAGAGATTTCAATTTTTTGATTTAACAGAGGTTACCTTAATTCTGAAGGTGATTGCGATGGATTAGAATATATTTTAAATTTTGGAAGAGATTGTGATTGACTTGCCTTATATGCGAATGTGAAGGAGTTAACAAATTATGCCTTATTTTAATTTCGAGGATGATATATTTTTAAGTTGGGTAGATTATAAACCCCCTCACCCAAAATTAGACCTACTTAGCTTAGATAGTGAGACTAAGGCTAGTCTAAACCCAATTAGCAATAGAACACGGTATTTTCATTTAATTCCATCATTGCATCACTTAGAGTACCATTACCATTGCATCGATAATTGGATCACTACACTAGCCATTGCCTCCCTACAAATTTCACATCCTTATCCTAGACATGCCCGTCTTCTATTCTGATCTTTGCGTAACTTATAATTAAGCTCCCTTGTGCTACATTTTAGTCGCACAACATTCGTCGCGAACGTTATTTCTTAATTCTAAATAATTCTAATTTTGTGTCCTTGTGCGTTCCAATCGAAATTGGAGACACAATTTTGAACCATTTTGTACAACCCAAATTTTGATAATATTTTATCCTGAGCCCTCTATGCCCATGACACTTGTGTCCCACCTAATGTTATCCCCATGTACTTCTAATTAATTCCAGAACACCTTGCGCATTAAATTTGAATTAATTAATCCAATTTCCATCTTTGTGTAAATTTTCCAATTGTTGGGCACTTTTATGCAAAAATACAATAAGGTGTCCACACCATTGGACATGACACATGAAGAAACCTATTTTTCGTTCATGTGGATTTTTTTCATGATTTTCGGAATGTGCAACGCGTAACATTGTCCCCTTATTTAAACCAAGCCTTTCATTTTATAATGCAGATTATAGCCCTCCAAACGTTCCCACGACAATTGGAAAATCATGGAGGTAAGGATGGAGAAAGGTACAGAATAAGCTTCAAATCTCTATCTTATACCATCCTTGACTTTCTATCATAGCGTAGTTTTAATTTCGAGGACGAAATTTTTATAAGGTGGGTAGAATGTAAAACCAATAATTCTAAAAACCGTATTAATTAATTTTAATTAATTATTTAATTCATTTATAGTAATTATGAGCTAATTAGAGGAAATATAATTTATTTAATTTTTATTTTAGGTGTTTGTGCATTTAGGGGATTTATGGAGCAATTATAATTTTTTTCTTAATTTATTCCATATAGGAGACCCTGTGGACGACTGACAGATTAATTGAATTCACTATTATAAATTTCTAGAATTTTCTATACATATATATATATATATATATATATATATATATATATATATATATATATATATATATATATATATTATATATATATATATATATATATAATGTTATCAAAAAGAATTAGAAATAGAAAATAGAAAAGAAAAGAATATGAAAAAGAATGAGAAAAAGAAAGAAAAGAAAAAGGAAAAAAAAAAGAAAGAAAAATAAGTGGTTAAAATCCAAACCTTAAACCCTAAACCAATAAGCCCCTTAACCCGTATGACTTAAAACCCATAAGAATAAACACAGCAGCAGTAGGCCGCAGCTACCACCCCCCCCCCCCCCCCCCCCCCCCGCGCGGAAACAATCCGACCCCCCCCCCCCCCCGCTCTCTACTTCTATATATATATATATATATATATATATATATATATATATATATATATATATATATATATATATATATTAGAATAGCCACAAAACCCTAACCCTAAACCTAAATCTCTTCATCCACGATCCCCTGCGACCGCCGCCCAGCCTCGACCTGACCGCCGGAGCCGCCACCCGCCGGCCATATCCGCGACCCGCGCAACCGCGTACTCCGCCGCGACAGAGAATAAGCTGCAACTTACCTGTGTTCACTGCCCTGTTTCCCGCGCCCTCGCTGGACCAAACTCGACCCCGTCTTCGCCGGTATGATCCCGACCTATCCCCCTTCCAATACTGTACATTAGTTTATCTCGAACGGCTCGCAAACCTAGGTAAAAATTGATACCAAGTCGACAAAAAACACCACTTTTAAATTCAGAAATTCTGTTGCGGTGACCCATGTTCACGGACTCGTAACTTCCACCACAGAGATTTGAATTTAGTTTTTCTTCTTGCTATGCGAAGACCACCTAACCTAGATTATTTTCTATCAATTATATTATTTTATTTGAGGGCTGTATACAGAATTAAATTAGGATGAAAACCCATAAAAATCTACTTTTTCCGACACAAAAATTTGTGATACGGAGCGCGCCCCGCCAAACAGGACCGTCCTATCATGTACCAAGTATACCAAAAGGTGTACGCGGTATACCCAGACATGCGTGCTTTTTCGGAAATGGATTTGGACGCGTGTGCGTGTCGGAATCAGCCCGTGTCCGCAAAAAATCACCCGTGTCGTAACTTTTGCAAAAGTCCTGCACATTTAGTGCAACGCTCGTCAGAATGAGATGAAAACTTTTGCCACTAGACTCGTGGTATCGCGCTGGTCCCTGTGACCCAATTTTCACGTAATTCTGAGACAGTTGACCAAGTCACCTATTGGCGGGCCCCACGGTTGACTTTTTGGGCAAAATTGTGTTCGGCTCACCGGAATTCACATTTAGACATATCGTTGAGTTCGTACTAACATTTAGAGTTTGTTTGACCTATAATTTGTCCCATTTAGAGATCGTTACCCCTGGCACGCTTTTTGGTGCAAGGTGGCCCACATGTGGAGCCCGTTTTGACCCAAAATTTACCGTTTTGCCCCTGTGTCCAAATTGGACGAAAGGGTAGTATTTTCTAGATATTTTGCTTATTCTGGGAACGATGGTGATGTTTATTTCATCATCCGAAGATGTTCATTCTGAGGCCGTAGTTTCTGACTCTTGGTGTTTGACATCTGGACGTTACATTTTGCGGCTCTCTTGCGAGGCAAGTATACCTTGCCTTATTGTACTATTTAAATTCAGTATATATATAGTTGCATGTTTATTATTTTAGATTATATAACTATGCGCGTTCGAGAGAGACGCGGGTGCAGTCAAGGAATGCGTTGACATTAAGACTTATGTCTGACCTAGTGTCTAGTAGACCCACCTAAAGTTGTGGAGTTATCGGTATAACTCCCCAGGCCTTGACACATTTCTTACACGTGTTGTGAGTCTCATGTAGGGCACGGACTTGCGTATGTGGTTGGCCACCTGTACGTATAGGTCGTGCGACGGATAGGGTATAACTGCTAATAGTGATGCATGTTAGAAGACTTAGCAGTTATTAGTAGGCGGAGCATAGACTATCGTGGTACGATGGTCCAATCCTTGTCCTTGTTTGGTTGTAAGATTGGATTATTGTTCTAAACGATAGACTATGAGCCAGAGTTACGACGCCTGCGGCGTAGTAGCTAAGGCGTGTTGTGGATACAACATGCATAGATCATTGGGCGGGGAGGACGACTAGTAGGCATATGGGACACCCACTTCCTTTACACTGCTGCCATACTCAACGGAGTGATATGGACGATATATACTATACTGCTGCCACGTTCTTCGGAGCGATATGGACGATATACTATATTGCTGCCACGTTCTTCGGAGCGGTATAGACGATATATTATGCAGATGCCATGCTCTTCGGAGATGGACGTTATTATACAGTGCCCTCCTATGGGGGCATATATGGCATATACTAGCCAGTTGTCACGATTGGTGAATTACGTCAGCATATGTCTAGCCTACACTTTCCCATACACTCAAAGTTGTCCTCAAATTTGCATTCACTTAGATAGTTAGAGCACCCCTTTATTTATTCAGTATTTACTTTATGGCATACTTCTATGTATCTTGTTATGTCCCTCTGAGGACCTGGTCCCTTTCCAGGTGTAGATGTTCATGAGTATTCGCAGGAGCGCAGATCCGGACTGGTTACTTATATTCCGAGGAGGTCTTCTCTTCGAGTCTCAGTAGTTGGTAGTTGTTGTACTCATATTGTATTTATCTTGCTTATTCTTTATTCTAGTTCGGTAGTTGATTTGTTTCCATCCGACTGTCATCTTGAGATACCTCATATTGAGATCTAGTTCATAGATACTATTCATTTATATATATATATGATTTCTGTGGATGAGATTTAGTTATGCTCTGAGATATATATGTTTACCGCTTGTGAATTGTTATTCATATTACACCGTACGTGTGTTATGGTTTCCATATATTGGAGTGCCATATTCATACGGCTGGCATGCTTACGTGTCCTAGTCCTACGTATTTTGGGATTGGGGCATGGCAACCTCAGGCGAGTACATTCTCTGTTAGTTTTTAGTACTTAATAGTGTATATATCGCATGTTATAGATCTGTTTTACTTGATTCTAATACCATGATTACACGGGCTGGTATTATATGGATCAAGTCAGGAGATATTATTTATTTGACGCGTGCATCGGATACTTCTTACACATGTACTTTATTGTGTGCTTCGGGTATTTCTTGTGCTCGTATCTATCGTGTGCTCCGTGTGCTCATATTATATTTGTGTGTGTAACGTGTCATGATTTGATCCATGAATATTAGTCGGGGTGGGGGAGTAGGAGTTGGTTATATGATCAAACATTTAGCATATTTGTGTGCATGCCAATTATACGATACATGTATAATTGAGTTACCGTAGTATACACTTGTACAACCCAATCCGATCACATAATGAATATGTACTCTAAATCACTTAGATAGTATCACCAGTTCTCTTGTTAGAGTTCACACCATAATACCTGTATCTATTTTTCCAGTTATCCTTGTGATTATATGCATAGTTCAGCTGTATTTTTATTTTATAGTACCTGTACATCTTGTATTCTTTTCTATTGTTGTTATATATTCTCTACCATGTATATGAAACTGCTTTCAGAGTATTTTACTTTGCTCCAATCTTGACTGGATATATTTTTCCAGATAGATATTTAGAGGATTGGTGTCCTACCTACTACGGCCCGTAGGACAGAGAGCTAGCTGAGGTAGCACCCTTAGCCCAGGACGATCAAGTACCAGTTGTCGAGGAGACACACCTAGCTATAGCAGACCCATAGCTAGTATTTATTGTACTGGATTTGTCTCCAGCATTAGACTATGGCATGTTGATTACATTAAGACCATTTATGTTTATTGTTAGATTCTAGACTTGTTATTGATATGACTTGTGATTCTTTTTTGTTTATGATATCGTGCCATCATCTGTCTCTAGTTTGGTAATTGAGTATTGATGCTATATATTCATCTTGTCCTCCTTTTGGAGTTGACTTACCATTGACAGGTTGTAGATATATATTGCGTGAGTTTGTTAAATAGTATTGTGGACCTTTACAGTATTCTACCGTCGATGATGCGGCGTAGGATAGACGTACCTACGGCTCATGTCCAATCTCTGGGTGCGGATCGTGACACATTTTTACTGGTGGCACATGCAGGTCTAGGTCACAACTAGTGCGATATCGTAATAGTAACCCAAGTTGGAAACTATTATGCGCCTGTGATAGGATATAGGACTTAGGATATAGGACGAGAGAATACTCAATCACAACTTGGAAATTTCTAATCTATTAAATTTTGCTAATGCTCATTCATTCTAAATATTATTTTCCTTGAATATTACTATCTTTCCTTGATGATATCGTATCTTGTGCTTATTAATCTCTTGTTTCGATCTATTTTCAGGATACCTCCGAAGACCAGGTTACAACGATCAGCAGCAACTTTGGAGAGGTCGGCGACTTCTCGACCACCTGTCCGAGCAGTAGCAGACACTGTTCCACTTCCACTAGTTCGGAGGGCTGCCTCACCAGTTCAGTTGGGAGCCTCGATTGTTTTTGGGGGTCCTCCTCCCTCACCTGTTCAAAAGATTGTTCCAGCCGCTGCGGAGGGTTATTGTCACGACCCGCACCCGAAATTCGGGCATGAGTCGTGGGTACGTCTAGCCTACGCCGCAGCATTGGTTGTAGAACGCTGTCTAGGTCTCAATAATACTAAACATAACTCACAACTTGTCAATGATATCAACTCCATAAGGAGGACAATGAATAAAACATTGCTCAACATTTCACAATATAAACTCAATCACAGCTATAAGAAATAATGGCACGATGAAATAAAAGATAACAAGTACTGACATAAGTCAAGCACAATAACTCAAATAGAGATAAACTACAGTCTAGCTGTCCAACATAAATAGTCTCAACAAGTCTCAAAATAAACTCAACATAAGTCTCAATATAAGTCTCAACATAAACTCAAATGCATAAAATAATAACTGTCTAAATAGCTGCAGGTAGTATCTCCTCTAAAGGAAGGGACTCTTCTAAGCTCTCTGGTATGTAGTCTCCATCTACACCTGGTCCATAATGTGTAGGACAGAAGTCCTCAAGATCCTCTGGAAAAATATATCCAGTCAGGATTGGAGTAAAGTACAAGCACTAACAGCAGTTCCATGTATATTGACAAAAACTATAACACAATATAAAAAAATACAAGATGGATATAAATAATGGAAATAAGAATACTGGAGATAATGAAAGACTGGAAATAAGAAAATGCTGGAGAATATATCATCATCAATGTACAACTAGCAATGAACAGAAATACAAGTGCATGCTAGAACAATGAACTGGAAATACATGAATAGAGTATCTAGCTAAGTGTGTGAAACATCAATCTATCATGTGATCGGCTTAGGACAGATCAGGCTTAGTACATATGATTAGCTATGATTCATGTCAGGTCAGGCTAACCATCCGGTTAGCTATAATGTGAGCAATAGTCAGGCTAATCATATATAACAGGCTATGAGTGTAAAACCCCTAATCCTAAAAACTGTATTAACCTTTTTTAATTAATTAATAATTGAATTGTAGTAATTATGAGCTAATTAGGAGAAATAGATTTTTTATTAATTTTATTTTAGGTGTTTGTGCATTTAGGAGATTTATGGAGCCGGTATAAATTTTTCCTAATTTATTTCATGTAGGAGACCCTTTGGACAGTTGCTAGCTTAATGGTGTGCACAAATATAATTTTTTAGAATTTTTCTATGTATATATATATATATATATATATTAAATAGAAATGAGAAAAGAAAGAAAAAGAAATGAAAAAGGATAGAAAAAGAAAAACATTCCTTAATGAATCTACCCCCTAATGGATCTACCCACAACCCTATAACCCACTCTACCCGGATCCGGCCCGCGTTCACCAATATGAGAACCGCAGCAGCAGCGGCATTAGACCGAGCCCCCCCCCCCCCCCGTTTTTGACCCTCACGATCTCTCTCCCTCTCTTATATATATTCATCTCGACCAAACCCTAAACCTAAACTCTTCCTTACCATCTAAACCCCGCCGCCCTCAGCCAGCGAGACCGCCGGAGAACCGCGCCCAGCCAAGCCAGAACCGCCCGCACGACGACCGCGACCCCGCGCAACCCCGCGCACTACAGTTTGGAACAGCAACGTACCTGTGTTCAAGCCCTGTTTTCCGTCACCTCGCTCAACCAAACTCGACCCCGTCTTCGTCGGTATGATCCTCACCCATCCCCCTTCAATATCTGTATGATAGTAGACTCGAACAGCGCGTAACCCTAGGCAAAAATAGCGTCCAAGTTGACGAAAAAAGATAACTTTTGGGTATCGCAGAAAACTGTGGTGACTACCTATGTTCCCGGATTCGTATCTCCCACCACAGAAATCTGAATTCAATTTTTCTTTTTGATATCCGGAGACCACTTGGCCTAGTTTAATTTTTGTTAATTATATTAAATTATTAACTGCTGTATGTAGAATTAAATTTGTTGGAAAACCCCAAAAACCTACTTTTTCCAGATTTCCAAAAATTGTGATACTGAGTGCGCCCCGCCAAACGGAACCGCCCTGTCATGTACCAAGTGTACCAAAAGGTGCGCACAGTGTACCCGGACATGTGAGTTTTTGCGGAAACTGATTTGGACGCGTGTGCGCGTCGGAATCAGCCCGTATCCGCAGCAAATCTCCCGTGTCGCAACTTTTGCAAAAGCCCTGCGCATTTAGTGCTAGCTCGTCAGAATGCGACAAAACTTGCGCCACTGGACTCGTGGTAACGCGCTGGTCCTGTGACCCGATATTTACGCAATTCTGAGACAGTTGACCAAGTCGCCAATTGACGGACCCCACGATTGACTTTTTTGGCAAAATTGTGTTCGGCTCATCGGAATTCACATTTGGACATACCGTTGAGTTCGTGCTGACATTTAGAGTTTGTTTGACCTATAATTTGTCCCATTTAGAGACCTTACCCTTGGCACACTTTTCGGTGCAAAGTGGGCCACATGTGGACCCCACTTTGACCCGAAATTACCGTTTTGCCCCTGTGTCCAAATTGGACGAAAGGAAAGTACTTTCTAGCTATTTCGCTTATTCTGGGAACGTTGGTGATATCTATTTCAGCATCCGGAGACATTTGTTCTGAGGTCATAGCTTCTGATCCTGTGTGTGTGACATCTGGACGTTACATTTTGCAGCTTCTTGCCAGGCAAGTATACCTTGCCATTGTACTGTTATTTATACTCCATATGTTGCATGCATCTTTATTTTCTGTCTTTACTTCATATATTTTAACTGTTATATAAAATGCGCGCGACGGTGTCGTCGCGATATGTTTTTATTTATGTATTTACATTGACCTTGTTTATGAGACTACCCCATTATCATGTAGCATCATTAGATTTCATTGGTCGTGACACAGTTGTTACACGAGTGTGAGTCTCATATAGATCACGGACTGCGTGAAAGGTCTGGCCTCATGTACGTATGGGTCGTGCGTTAGGGATAACTGCTAATAGAAACTTTGTATGCTAGAAGACTTAGCAGTTATTAGAGGTCCATGGACATAGCCTATTGTAGTACGGCGGTCCAATCCTTGTCCTTGTTTGGTTGCAGGATTGGGCTAGGGTACTAAAAATAGGCTATAAAGCAAATTGTGTCATGGATGTGACATGCTTAGAGCATGGGGTGGGGAGAACAACAAGTACCGCATTTGGGCTCCTTTGCACTTTCCTTATTGTAACCCGGAAGCTCCGCTGGAGATACGGGCGGTGATGACCCCTATACAATTAGCGGCCTCTGCCGTTCAAAAGATGACATGCTTTGAGGCCCCTGATTCTCCGAGAGAGTCATGTCAATCCTATTTTTAGCCAGATAGTCCACTTGTTAGAAAGTTGTTTTTAAACTGCATTCACTTAGACGGTTAGGCGACCCATTGGATATTTATTTCAGTACTTTATTGGCATGCTTTTATGTATCTTGTTATGTCCCTCTGAGGACCTGGCCCTTCCAGGTGTATATGTTCTTGAGTATTCGCAGAAGCACATATTCGGATGGTTACATATGTTTCGAGGATGTCTTCTCTTCGAGCCCGTGATTGTTAGCTGGTATTCCTATATTGTGTTGTACTTTTACAATCGAGTTGGTAGTGGATTTGTTTCCATCCAACTAGCATCCTTAGATACTTTGTATTGAGATCTAGTTTCATAGATACTGGTTATTTATTTATATGATTTTCTTAGGATGAGATTTAGATTATACCCTATGACTTGTGATAGATTTATACCACTTGTGGATTTGATATTCATATTACACCGTATGTATGGGTTTGGTTTCCATATATTGGAGTTGCCATATCCATACGGCTGGCATGCTTATGTGTCCTAGTCCTATGTATTTTTGGGACTGGGGCGTGACAATGAGGCATGTAATGGTCAGGCTGCACCCGACGTGAGGTGTGGGGTGAGCTATGATTCATGTAGAGTGGGGTATGATCACATAATCTACTAATATTTACCCATCCCCAGCTAGCACGATGGATTCCAATCACGACTCCTCTTGACAGGTCTCGATGATGCTAACCCGTGTATCCATAGTGTCAGAATCATGTACGTTATACAACTAGAATCATAGAGATGATCAACATAATAAAAACTATCAGAGAATGTACTCGCCTGTGGTCCTGAGCTGGCAATACCAAAATTCTATTTTCGAAGTCTCGTCTGAACAATCCAACAGTCCTATATACATAATATAATAATAATATAGCATCAGTCGTTACACTAGCACACACACAAACACAAATTATACTACACTTGAAAACTGCGCAAGGGTGATAACTAGTCAACTAGCAGGGTCAAGTGTGCGTGTCTAAATGCACAGGTGTCATGTCCTCGAATGCAGTGCTCAACAAGACAACAATTAACTTAACACAATATCCAATTCTCCAAATCTCCAAATCTCATGTAGCACTAACACATGGTCTAGCTAGCAGGTTAGGGTACACATAAGGCAGTGAGTTACCAAAATACGTTTAATATATAAATATATATATATATATATATATATATATATATACACCTTAGTATATTACATAATATTACCCACTACTAACAACCTAATTTCCCGTAAGGTAAATAATAAACCTAATAATTTATACAACAAAACTATATATATTATTTTATAACTTAAAACTAACAACTCTGAAGTACTATTCCTATAGCCTAAAAGCTAACTTCTGCTACCAACATTTATACTAAGGATTCAAAAATTAAACTACCGTACCAACAAAACCTAGAGAAGAAATAGATTAGAGAAACGAATAGAACACTTGAAGGAGTACAAAGAAGAAGAAGGAGGAGAGTCTCATCTTGGTTCACAGGAGGACAAGCTGTGCGGCTAACGACTCGCGTTCTTCTACGCACTGTGGGGACGACAGTGGTTCTGCTGAGAAACAGGGTACTGCGGAGGCGAGTCTAGGCCGACGACAATTGAGCCAACCTAGAATAGTGGCCTTCCGCGTTGTGCACCGGAAGATGGTGAACGTGGTGGACTGCGCTGCAGAGAAGCTCTATTAGTCGAGACCGACTAGAGAAGCCGGTAATGGGATTCCGTGAACGACGAGATGAGAGGCAGTCACGACCCCAATGCTCGGTGGGATGGGGTGATATCCGCCCGGCACGCTGATCTCAACGAGGGTCGACGACGGATGTTGGTGGCTGATGCTCCTCGGTTGAGGGCTTCCAGGCTAACTCCCTGGCGGTCGGGGTCGATCGGAGAAGAAGGTAGAGGTGGTGATGGAGTCATCATGGGTGGAGGAGAACGGTGGGGATGGTGTAGATGATAATGGTGGCGGTGGTGAAGATGTAAAGTCGGGGAAGAAGAATGGAGCAAGTGGCGGTGTGCCCAGGCGGAGGACGGTCGGGATGAGGTGAACAGGTCGGGGACGATGGAGAGGGGTGGCTGCTCGGGGTTCAGGCGGGGTCGACACTGCTCAGGGGAGTCGAGGAAGTCTGTGGGGGATGAAGTCGGTGATGGTGATGGGTGTCGGCCGGTGCTGTGGTCGAAGGGGAGGCGGCTCGGGAAGTTCAGTCGACGGAGGTGGCCGGAGGAAGGTGGCTGACAACGGGGGCTCGGCGGACTGGCCGGAGGAAGGGGATGAAGTTTAGGGTTAGTTTTAGGGTTTGGTTTGTTTTAAAGAGGGATGGTGATGGTGATGTAGAAAAATAATAGAGGAAGTGTTTTGCATAAGGGAAAAGAGGGTAATGACAACCAAGGGATTAGGGCCGGCCAAGTACTCCTTGGGATTAGGGTTGGATGTTAGATGAAGGAATTTGGAGGACTAGGATTGAGTGGGTTTGAATGGAGGGCCAAGATGGCTTGAGGGGAAAGTTTTGGGTGTTGTGCACTCAAAAAAAAAAAAAGGAAATTATATGTATGGCAGATCAATAAAGGAGGGGGTTGTTTCTTCATGTGTTGGGTCCAATGGGAGGTGGACACCTCACTGCACTTTTGCATAAAAGTCTCCAACAATTGTAAAATTGCACACAAGTGGGATTTTGGGATTGAATGAGGGAAAACACCATGTTTGGTGTGATGTAATGGTTAAAAAGGGTGTGTGGTATTTAGTATGAGTCTTGAGGGTGTGAGTGGGGGTTTGGTTTGGTGTTGGGTCTAGTTTTGGGTTAAGTTGGGTCCTTACACCAATTTAATTAAAATTAGTGTAAACGGTGTTCTTAAATTAATTGGAAGTACATAGGGTTAAAATTAGGTGAGACACAAGTGTCATGGACATAGAAGACTCAGAATAGAATATTATCATAATTTTGGTTGCACAAAATGGGTCAAGATTGTGTCTCCAATTTTGATTGGAACGCACAAGGATGCAAAGTTGGATTTATTTGGAAATAAAAATAAACGACTGCGACGAATATTGTGCGACTAAAATAAAGCACAAAAGGGCATATTTATAAGTTATACAAAGGTCAGAATGGAAGACTGGCACGTCTAGGACAAGGATGTAAAATTTGTTGGAAGACAAAAAGCTAGTGTAGCGCTCCAAATATCGAAGCAACGGTAAGGTACAATAATTAAATAAATCATGGTGGTGAAATATAATACTCCATAATTAGTCCTGAATATTACTAATTAAAATCCATAACCCTATAATTTGGTTAGGGGTTCATCTAGTGAGTTTCTAGGTCTAGTCCACTAACCCATGCATTAATGAACACTAAATATAATATATAAAATATAACATGCAATATAATATACACAATACATATAATATTAAAAAGACAAAAATACCCCTATTTTTGAATGTGGTAGTGATAGTTATCCTCTTTCTCCTTTAGCAGTTCAGAGGGCTACTTCAGCAGGATCGGAGGGTCTTCCACCCCCGCCACCAGTGCGAGCTAATAGGGCACAGATGTTCGCCATATTCGGAGAGATAATGGTGGCACAGCAGAAACAGGCGGATGTACTATGCCAAGGCATTAAGAATGCCGACCAAGTTGTATTGGCCGCAGTGGAGAAGGTGGCATCGCTCCAGCCACAGGATGCATAGTCCAGACCGGGCAACATACAGGATTTCAAGAAGTTAGGTCCCCGCAACTTCAAGGGGACATAGGGTATTATCTACGCTAACGACTGGATCGAGCACCTCGAGCATATTATGCACTTTTCCTAAGAGGGACCGAGAGATATTTGGCAGCAGTAATGCAGGCCCAGCCAAGCTGCTCCAGTTTCAGCCGTAGCAACAACAACAACAACAGACCTTCCAACCTCAGCGTCAGCAACCTCAGAGGCATCATCAGCAGGCTCTAATATGTCCTTTCTATAAGAAGTCAGGACACGGATGGGACGTCTACAGGAAGAAGTTGGGATTATGTTTGTTTTGTGGAGCGGTAGATCACCAGCAGAGGGGACCTCCACTCCCGACCCAGCAGCAGCATTTCGTGCAGCATCAGTAGCACAGGGGAGCACCACAGGGGCGAGCTTTCGCTATAACGATTGAGTAGACGGAACCAGTTGGAGACGTTATTACAGGCCTAGCATTAGCTTTATTTAATTCTGGTGCTTCCTATAATTTTGTATCAGTGTCTTTTGCTCTTAAGCACCATTTAGAGGCTGAATCTTTGAGTAGTACTTGCAAGATCACGACTGGGGATGGCATTATCCTGGTCAGTGATGTTTGCAAGGATCGAAGAGTTACTTTAGGAGGCCGGAAGTTGAGTGTGTGCTTACTCGTAATGCCACTTTCGAGCTACGATATTGTACTCGGGATGGATTGGTTGAGTAGGCACCATGCTAGCATAAATTATCGTGGAGGTAGAGTTTTGTTTCAACCATTGGAAGAGCTAGAGTTTGAGAAGTGGAAGATACGGAGCAGTGGAGCAGAGGGAGGGAGTCCTCTTTGGAGCCCTGGTGGAAGATTAGGAGTTGCCACATCCTTTGATTGTGGAGTTCCTGGATGTCTTTCCAGAGGAGTTGCCAGGACTGCCGCTAGACAGGGACATTAAGTTCTCTATAGATTTAGTACCAGGCGCAGAGCCAATATCACAGCATGTCTATAGGGTGAACAATAATGAGCTGGCAGAGCTGAAGAAGCAGGTGGATGACTTACAGGACAAGGGCTTCATCAGATCTACTTCATTACTATGGGGTGCTCCGGTATTATCTTTACCGAAGAAGGATGGGTCAGTACGCATGTGTATCGACTACAGGGCTCTGAACAACCTCACTATCAAGAACAGATACCTGCTACCGAGAATAGATGATCTCTTCGATCAGTTGAGGGGAGCGAAGTTATTCTCGAGGATAAACTTGAGGTCAGGCTACTACCAGGTGAAGGTGAAGAGAGAGAATATTCTAAAGATAGCTTTTCAGACTCGGTATGGCCAGTTCGAGTTTATGGTGATGTCGTTTGGGTTGACTAATGCTCCAGCGGTATTCATGAACTTGATGAACAAGGTGTTCCACCAATACCTTGATAAGTTCATGGTGGTGTTCATCGATGATATCCTTGTGTATTCGGAGATGCTAGAGGAGCACGAGGAGCACCTAAGGATAGTTCTGGAGACTCTCAGGAAGGAGGAGCTTTATGGAAAGCTTTCAAAGTGCGAGTTCTTCCTAGACAAGGTCGAATTCCTTGGACATGTGGTGATAGGAGATGGAATCTCAGTTGACCCTAGGAAGATCGCGGCAGTGGAGTCATGGCTACTCCAAGTTCGGTGGCAGAGATCATGAGCTTTCTGGGTCGGGTAGGATACTACAGGAGGTTTGTACAGGACTTCTCCAGGATTATAAAGCCGATGACTAGGTTGACCAAGAAGGACATGGAGTTTGTGTGGTCAGAGGAGTGTCAGGCCACTTTTGATGAACTGAAAAAAAGATTGACGATAACTCCAGTGTTGATGTTGCCATTGGGGTTAGGTGGATTCAATATTTATAGTGATGCTTTAGGGAAGGGTTTGGGTTGCGTTCTGCAGCAGAATGGGAAGGTGATTGCCTATACTTCCAGAAAATTATGTCCTCATGAGAAGAACTACCCTACCTATGATCTGGAGTTGGTAGCAGTCATTTTTACTCTAAAACTGTATAAATACTATCTGTACGGAGAGCGGGTGGAGATCTACACAGACCAAAAGAGCTAGAAGTAAGTGTTTACCCAGAAAGAGCTAAACATGAGACAACGACGGTGGTTGGAGTTGATAAAGGACTTCGATATATCGTTGCAGTACCATCCAGGGAAGGCCAATATAGTCGCCGAAGCCTTGAGCAGGTATCCGGTGGTGATGTTCTTGACATCTGACAGATATTTGTTGGCCGACCTTGAGAGCTTGGGTATTTAGGTGATAGTTCCTGGTATCAAGATACAGATGTAGGGGTTACAGATACAGTCAGAGCTGATGGACATGATCATGACCAAACAATATGATGACGTGACTCTGAGGATCATCAGAGTACAGGTTCAGGCCGGGTTATTGGATGACTTCATCATTGCTGAGGACGGTTCTATGCGGCACGGTACGAGGTTGTGTGTACCGAGTGGAGAGTTGCGCGAGAAGATTCTGCAGGAGGTACATCGCCCTCATTACTCTATGCATCCGGGTGCCAACAAGATGTATAGGGATCTGAGGGAGCATGTGTGGTGGTATGGTATAAAATGGGAGGTGGCACATTTCGTATCCAGATGCTTAGTGAGCCAGCAGGTAAAAGCGGAGAGGCAGAGGCCAGGGGGTTTACTTCAGCCCTTACTCATTCAAGAGTGAAAGTAGGAGCATGTTACCATGGATTTTGTTTTGGGGCTTCCGCGATCTCTAGGAGGGAAAGACACAATTTGGGTCATCGTAGACAGGTTGACCAAATTAGTCCACTTCTTGCCATTTAAAGTGGGTACGTCTACGGAGAAGCTCGCGGAGATGTACGTGCGGCAGATTGTCAGATTGCACGGGGTCCCTGTGAACATAGTCTCGGATCGAGATAGTAGCTTCACGTCCCATTTTTGGAGGAGTTTGTGTCACCCTCACTTTTCAAATATGGATAATTTAGTCATTTAGCATAGTTATATTATTTTAGTAATTTAATAATTAATTAGTATGCTATATAAATAATTGTGGTTATGCTATATTTTTTTATGGTAGTTAGTGGTCTAGCAAATAGTTAGACTTGGCCCATGTGAACCCAATTAGAATTTGTCATGACAACTTGTGAGCCAAACATGGACCAAGCCCAATAGACCATTTTCCACTAATTAATTAGGAGGATTAGAGTTAATTTGGATTAGTTAGAAGCTTTCCTAATTTATCCTTTCCTAATTAGAACCTACATGACACTAATGGAGGGGCAACTTGAACATTTAGAGCTGACTTGGAGAAGGAGGAAGGGGGCCGACCACTGTAAAGAGGCTCTCCTTTCTCTCTCTTCTCTTCATTTGCATTCATATAGATCCCAAATTTTAGATCCCAATTTCCTTCATTTCCTCCATCAATTTTCTTCTCATTTACTTCACATTCCCTCTCATTTTCATCCATCAAGGAGCCTTAGTGCTTGGAGAAGCAAGGAGCACAGTGAGAAGGAGCATTGGTGAAGAGATCGTATCCGGATCGTGTCCAAGTGTATCTCGTAAACTCTTAATCCAATTGTTAAAACACTCGACAATATTAGAAGTGTTAATATCTAATCTAGGATAAGGAGCAGACGCAGTTATCCAATGCTCAAAATGACAATTTTTATCGTTTACACCAATAAGCCAATAGTACATTATTATGTTCTCGGCTTTAATTATCGCGAACAAATTCTCTGCATATGTTTGATTGTATGATCTAGCAAGCGAGTCTAACAAATTTTAAAATGATGGTTCTTTCGCAACTTTTTTCATATTTTGTTTAAAATGCTGAATACAAAAAAATGAGGAGATTCTGGAAAAATATTACGCATAGCATGTATTAATCATTTTTTCTTATCAGATATAAATGAAATTCTACTCCAATTATTAAAGAAACTTTCAAAGAATATTCTAAAATAGTTTAAAAACCAAGACCAAGAATCACAATTTTCACCTTCAGCAACAGCATAAGCAAAATGATATAATTTATAGTTCGGATCGTGAGCACAAGAAATAAATAAGATACATTGATATTTAGATGAAAGAAATATAGCATCAGTACTAATAACCGGTAGACAACCCCTTAAAAATCCGTCAATGCAAGATTTAAAACAAATAAAAATCTTTGAAAACTATTGTTCTCGACAGTTTTAAGGAAACATCTACTACCTGGATCTGTCTCCATAATTCTAAAATAATACTCTTCGAGACTAGCATATGCCTCATCATAACTACCATTTATTTTAGCTAACGCCAACTCTCTGGCCCCCTAGGCTTTGGAATAAGTAATATGTATACGATGTTCCCTAAATATATCTTTAAAAATTTGTGATGCACTATGTGACTGGTTATCTCTAATTATATCAAGTATACATGTCTTAACCCATGCAGCGGTTGCTAGTCGATGACGACCTGTTGTAAGTCCAGCTAAACAAGAATGATGACTTTCTAATTGAGCAACCTTAACTACTTCGCCAGATCCAATAAGTTTGGCATATACTCTCTAATTATAATTCGATTGATCACAAATATATATAATTCCACGAGCATTGTTCATAGTACTAGCTGAACAACTAAAATGGCTACATTACTTATATAACTTCTAAATTTAGAATGTCTAGGAAATTGCTTTCCGAGGAATAATTTAGAAAGGATAACATTATCAACATCATCATCTACCTCATAATATACATTTTCAATTAAATCATTACTATTATCATCGTCATCATCATCATCATCTGATGAATGACCTTCTTGGACAAATGGAATAACTTGTTGAGAAGAACTAGCACCCGAACTAACATGCTGGTATTCAAAAAAAAAAATTGTTATATCTATTATCTAATGTTGGTGATACTTGAATAACAAATATATTTATATACCGTGATTGTGAATTATTCTCAAGAATAAAATTCCATGAATCTTCACCATCTATAAAAAAATATCTAGAACCAGAAATAGACTTTAGAATAAATTCGTAATGAACAGAACAACGTTCAATAATAAGATTACACAAATTATCAAAAGTAATACTCTAATAAGTAGAAAAAAATTTGAGTTTCTCCTCCTTCGTAATCTAACCCGTTTAGTATACCTCCGTGAGAGCATACTATTCTTATGCTTCGATCCATGAAGGGTTGTACTGCTATAGGCTGAGAAAAAATTTCGCTAGTAGCTGGAAATACTTCTGCTAGAGGCTCAGAAATTTGTGGGAGGTGTGAGAGGTAGAGAGTGGTAAATTGTTTTGAGTGAGAATGGGAGTGAGGTTGTTGTTGAGTGAGAATGAGATTGAGGTCGGAATTGCTGCGGTATATATTGGTGAATTGTGGGTGAACGTTAGATGTAACTCGTCAAATATATTGGCGAGTTACTAGTCGTTGGATACACCAACGTTCAATTCCCGCTCTAATGCGACCGTTACCATAGCTCGCCAATAATTTTGGCGTGCCCACCAAAAATTTTGGTAGAGAACGTCAAAAATTTTGACGTATTTTTCGTGTTTGTTATGCCATGCCAAAAATTTTTACGTTATGTCCCCTACTTCACAATTTTTCTTAACTTGTTCTCTGACGCACAAATATACGAAATTTCTTTAAGATAAAAAATTTTGAATTTTTTTTTTAAACTTGGCACCAGTGTGACTGGTGTCAGACTTTGATTCCCTTTGACCAACAACGATTGGTCCATTTTTTTGCCACAGATTGATGTTTTGGTTTTTGATTGGGTTATAGGTCGGCTAGATGGCTATAAAAAGGGACTGAGTGAGTGAGAGAGGTCATAACTCAAAACAAGAAAGAAGAGGAGGGGAGAGAGAACCGAAAAGGAGAGAAGGAGAAGAAGAGCAGTTCACACAAGAGAAGATGGAAGACCAGAACGATGGTTATATTTCCGGTGGACCTACCACCGAAAGAGAAAGTCAAGAATGTGAAAATCACGTACCTCGAGTGGTATAGCCATCCAGTCGACCTATCATCCAATTAACAACCAAAACATCAATATGTGGCAAAATAAATGGACCAATTGCTGCTGGTCAAAGGGAATCAAAGTCCGACGTGACTGGCGCCGGCTTCAAAATTTTGAAGTATGTGCTCTAGTCACACTGGCACCAAATTCTTTATTTGAAAATTCGACAAAGTTTTTCTTTTTTGCACAAATAGGATGAACATTTTTATCCCATATAAAATTTTCTGTATATATTTTCACATGCTTATAAAAAGTAACAAAATAATTTTTTTTTTTCCCCGTAAGAACTGGATGAGTATCAGCCAAAAAAAAAAAAAAACATTTTTTCAGTAAGATCACTTGACCAATTTGTCCCTTGCATCCGCCTCTGGTAGGGTTCATTTAGATGTGAGGTCTATGAGTTCTTCCTAACATCTTGGAGTTATCATGTTTCATTGGTTGCTGTGAAATTCCAATAACTCATTGGAAGTACCAAGGAAAATAAATAAACATGTTGGCCCATTTGAAGAGAAAAATAAAAATATCAGTTTCCAACAAGCAGGTGGAACCAATTTATTGAGAGCGTGTTTGGTTCTGGAACAAAGCAGAGAAGAGAAACCTATAGGAACAAATGCACAAACTTGGAGAACATATATACTCATGAAATTCTCGTCTGCCAAGTTCCATGGCATCGATCACAACTTGTTTAATTTACAAAACATGCACCAAAGGAGCTCCCGCCACACTTGCAAGTTAGGATACGTTTGAATGAAAATTTCTTATTTCTAGAAATCTATTTTTTATGAAAAAAAATTCAATATTTTTATATTCATGTTTACTTGGGTTGAAAATATATAGTTCAAAAAATCTAATTTTTTTATTCACATGTTTGTTCAGATAGGAATAAGCATGCTCTTCTTTACTGTCAGAGTAGACAAGGATGTCGTCTATGAATATCATTACAAATTGATCTAGGTATGGCATGAAGATACGATTCATCAAATCCATAAATATTGTTGGCGCATTAGTCAAGCCGAATGACATAACTAAAAGTTTGTAATGTTCATATCGAGATCGAAGTGTTATCTTAGGTATATCTTGCTCCCGGACCCTCACTTGATAATATCCTGATCGAAGGTCTATCTTGGAAAATACTTTCGCTTTGCTCAATTGGTCAAACAAGTTATTAATCCTAGGCAATGTATATTTGTTCTTCACTGTTACTGCATTCAGCTGCATGTAGTCGATACACAACCATGTCGTCCCGTCTATCTTCTTTACTAGAAGCGCTGGTGCTCCCCATGGTGATCCACTAGTCCGAATAAACTTCTTTGCCTTCAGTTCTTCCACATGTTGATATAGCTGGTTGAGTTATATTTGTTTAAGTTTTCATAAATATACTTTTATTAATTTTATAATGCTTCTATTACCTACATTTAAATGTTTGGAATAGAAGTTAAAATTTTGAAAGTAAAAGAAGGATATTATTATTTAAACAAAATACTGAAACATATTTTCAGAAAAGTAAAATTATTCTCAAGAGAGCCTTAGATTTTACTTTCCCACAACAATGACAACAATACGGAACCCATCCATTTTCAACATGACACCCCCCCCCCCCCCCCCGTTTGGGTTGAGTGTAATTGGTTGAAAGTGATAGTGAACAAATATTGAAAAGTCAGCTAAACTTTGCAGAGTTCAAGTGTTTGGTTCCTTTTATTGAAAGTGGACAAAAGGAATGATATGACTCCCTTGCAGTTCTTATCTTCCCTCTTATTCTCCCACTTTTACTATCGAGTCTTTTGTTGGGAACGAAAGTGCAAAAATCGTTCCCCAAACCAGAGAGTATCTGCGAGAGAACCAAGCAAAACGCACAAACCAAAAATGCCAAAAATAAATCGTAGACACAGAAATTTTTGACGTGAAAAACCCTTGCGGGAAAAACCACGGGACTATCGGAGTCCAACCCTGAAAAACCTCCACTAATGGAATAAGAAATACACCGACTCCTTACAAACTTCTCATCGATCCAAACGGATTACCACAACACTTTTGTAACAGAAAATAGATTATAACGACGAAGAAGAAAGACAACGAGAAATACCCGAAACTGATCTCCTTCTTCAAAACGGCCTCCAATCATTCTTTCTCCTCTCTAATGTTGCAATGGCACTTTTGTCTCATTTTCTCTCCTTGTTGCTATTTTTTTTTTTAGAGAGAGAGAGAGAGATATTTTTAGGGCCAGGAGACACATATATATAGCCTCAAACCCACAACTAGCATTCCTATTATAGATAGGAGTACCCAATCCAAATCCAATTCTATTGACATATTCCTATTATATGTAGGAATATCCAATCCAAATCCATTGAGATATTCCTATTATATTTAGGAATATCCAATCCAAATAAATTGAGGTATTCCTATTATATATAGAAATACTCAATCTTACTCCGGAATATTTTTCACATAGGTTGGGTACCCCACCCACTCCAACAAATCTCCCCATTCACAACTATGTGGAGGGGGTCGTCATCCCGACGATCCACCTGCAGTACTAAACTTTTTCCTTGGTAGAACCTTTGTGAACATATCTGCTCCGTTGTCATCTGTATGAACCTTCTCAAGCGTCGCTTCCTTCTTGTCAACCATATCCCGTATCCAATGATACCGGGTATCAATGTGCTTGGACCGGCTATGAAATGTCTGGTTCTTCACAAGGTGAATAGCACTCTGACTATCGCAAAGCAAATGATACTGCTCCTGCTTTAGCCCAATTTCCTGCAGCAGCTTCTTCATCCACATCAACTCCTTGCAAGCCTCCGTCGCCGCAATGTATTCTGCCTCTGTCGTCGACAAGGCAACACACTTCTGTAAATGCGACTGTCATGATACTGCTCCACCAGCAAACATCATCACATAGCCCAAAGTCGATCGCCTCGTCTCTACATCTCCAGCCATATCAGCGTCGGTATATCCAACCAGCTTCGGCTCGTCACCACCAAATAAAAGTTTTCAATCGGCAGTACCCTGAAGATATCGTAGAATCCACTTGACCCTACTCCAATGTACCCTTCCAGGATTGGAAGTGTACCTGCTAACTGTGTCGACTGCGTGAGCAATGTCTGGCCTCATACATACCATAACATACATAAGACTCTCCACGGCTGAGGCATATGAAACTCGCTCCATATCTTCCTTCTCGTCCTCGGTAGACGGACACTGCTCCTCAGTGAACTGAAAGTGAGCCGCAAGGGGGTTACTCACTTTCTTCGACCCGTCCATCCCAAAACGCTGAAGTACCCGGTGAATGTACTTCTTTTGGGACAAGTGTAGCAGCTTGAACTCTCTCTCTCTCGGCTGATCTCCATTCCAAGAATAGTCTTCGCTGCACCCAAATCCTTCATAGAGAAGGCCGCGCCCCGTTGGCACTTCAACTCTGCTATCCTAGTGGTATTCCGATCCACCAGTAGCATATCATCAACATAGAGCTATAAAATGATAAAATCATCCTCGGCAAAGTACCTCACAAACACACAGTGGTCCGACGTCATCCGTGCATAACCATGCTCTCCCATAAACGACTCGAACTTCCTGTACCACTGCCTCGGACCTGTTTCAGACCATACAAGCTCTTCCTCAACCGGCAAACCAAATGTGACTTGCCCTTCTCACAGAATGTAATACCCCATTCCGTTTTAGCGAACTGCCGACTCAAACGGCAAAAGTGCAACTGTCCCGACCTGCTTTGCCTCAAACGAGAAGCAAAGGATATCCAGACTTGTCTCTACAGGAATTCAGCTTAGGCTTTCAGAGGCTCGCTTGACGTATCGCTCTACCGAGACGAATCATCGCTAAGGTGGGTGGCTACGGTGAACTTGTCTTTGCTTAGCCAGCATACATAAAATCTGGAACGATACATGCTAGTCGATAGGTGAATCACCCCCTGCATGCTAATAAATCCAACGCACCTAGCTAAAGGAATAATCCCAACTTGTATTGCTTGCTAGAACATGGAAATTAAAATAATTATTATACTCAGACCCGCATGCTAAGTCCCTAACGGTTTCATCTCTCGGCTTACCTTCGGGTCCGAGAAAACGTGTCTGCCTATGTTTCTTAGAAACGCATGCTTGCCTGCTCACGATTGTCTAACGTAATTATATTGTGCATGCATCCTTGTTAGCCAGGAGACTATCAAATAGTCGTTCTGTGCAATTGAACCTGCAAGTATCCGAGACTGTTAGGTCACCAAGGCATCCCCGAACCAGGGGCATGCATCAAGGCAAGTAAATACTGTACTGTGATCACATCAAGTTTACCTGTGAACGAGAATCCTGTCCAAGCTCGTTCATAGTGGAAATTCTATATTGTACTCGTGTTATTGATTGTATCGTGATGGATATGGATATGGAATGGATATGGAATGGATATGGATTGGATAACCCTATTAGACCTGCATGTCGCGGACAACTTGGTGCACAAGGTTATGGATGATTCGCGGACGGTCACCGGGGCACTGGGACCGATCCGATCCGGACGGAACATATGGATTAGTCAATTGGAATTGAGGATGAAGATGACATGTGGCGGGGCTCGCAACCTGCGTCGCATAGAATTTTCTATCCCGTGACTATAACTCGTCCTTTATGGCTATGCCAGCGACAATTGTCATATAGATAAGTCATCCTCTCTTAGCGGCTATCCGCGTGCGAGTCATTGCATTGCATCAAATGGACAACTGAACACCTGAACGATCATGATACAATGACTCTCGTGTTGCATATGCTATTGTCTAGTTTTCATTATGAATGCCCCTGAATGTTTATACTTGCCCGTGCTTGAATTAATAATGTTTGCCTTCGACAGGGAAGGACAAATGGTAAGTCTCGCCGTGTTTCCTCTAACATCGCACGGCGCACTGCCACACGAGTTAGGCTATTCAATGTTTGCATGAAACTGATCCTAAGGCAACTAGAAAGATAACTTAATAGTTGGTGCACGGAACCTGTATTACGTGTTTGGATTTGTCGAGCGGGCGAGTAGCTTCCCCACCAGTGCATTTAATGTACTGATAATCCACCAGTTTGTATGCAGGGTGCGGGAGAACCTCGTTCGGTGCGGATGCCTCCTTCGTGCGTGCTAAGGCCAGGAGTTTCCTCTGAAGCCTTGGAGCACTACGTCCGGAACTGAAGCACATATACAAGACATAATGTTGTGAACATCGCCTGTACAATCATTCCACAATTGTAGCCACTTGGCACGCTTTTACTGTTTTAGAGAGAGAGGCTTGAGCGACTTGTAATCTCGGCTATACGCCGCCTGTAACACATATTTATATCAATAAAAGAGTTGCTTTACTTCAACTTGTGTTTCAATGCTTCCGCTATATTGTCGACTCAGTGAACCTGTTACCGAATCGCTATGCGCTCATGATTTCGCTGCACTCGGACAATCTGTGCGACTCTGTGGCTTAGAACTCTTACCGCCAGCCAATGAACTACGACTTTCACGGGCGTGGCTCACGCTCGTGCGGCATCACGCCCAGATGGGTCAAAGCGATCGTTCCGCGGGAGCGCTGGCGCGGTGATTCTCGCCTAGCGGGAACGGCCGATTTGCCTGCGGGAGATCGGGGCGTGACATGTTGGTATCAGAGCCTGGTTTCTACGCCTTTGGATTTCATTTCGAATATCTCTGTTTCGAAATCTCGTTCGTGGGTTATGTGTACGCTCTCTCTCAATGCCTCGATGGGATGTTCCAACAATAAGTCTAAATACTTTCAAAATGTGTTTTCAATGATATGATTGCTTGCATGTTGCTGTGCTGCGAGTGGCCTTTGTGCCAACCTGTGCAAACCCTTGAGAGTATCGCAGTAGCTTGTCCGATTTTCACTAACCCTAAGTTTAGTTGAATGCAGCTATTCGAGGGACGCCTTGAACTAGTGCACCATCCAAGACTTAAGTTAAGATGAAACTCGAGTGCTAAGACTTCACTATCACTAAAATGGTTGACGTGCTCATGCTAGAAGTGCACTTCGAAAGTGCACACGATCCAGTCTAAGCGATATGCTGATCTCGACGCTTGTGCAAGTGAATATCCAAATAAAACAAGTACAACGACTTGTGTAGGTTTGCCTCAGCCTTGTATCGTTAAATCAAAATTGATTGAAACGTACTGCTTGTCCTTAGTAAGTCTCGAGGACGAGATATTTTCTAAGTTGGGTAGGATGTAACACCCCGTTCCGTTCTACCGGACTGCCAACTCAAACGGCAAAAGTGTAACTGTCCCGACCTGCTTTGCCTCAAACGAGAAGCAAAGGATATCCAGACTTGTCCCTACAGGAATTCAGCTTAGGCTTTCAGAGCCTCGCTTGACGTATCGCTCTACCGAGGCAAATCATCCCTAAGGTGGGTGGCTACGGTGAACTTGTCTTTGCTTAGCCAGCATACATAAAATCTGGAATGATACATGCTAGTCGCTAGGTGAATCACCCCCTGCATGCTAATAAATCCAACGCACCTAGCTAAAGGAATAATCCCAACTTGTATTGCTTGCTAGAACATGGAAATTGAAATAATGATTATACTCAGACCCTCGCATGCTAAGTCCCTAACGGTTTCATCTCTCGGCTTACCTTCGGGTCCGAACAAACGTGTCTGCCTATGTTCCTTAGAAACGTATGCTTGCCTGCTTACGATTGTCTAACGTTATTGTATTGTGCATGCATCCTTGTTAGCCAGGAGACTATCAAATAGTCGTTCTGTACAATTGAACCTGCAAGTATCCGGGACTGTTAGGTCACCAAGGCATCCCCGAACCAGGGGCATGCATCAAGGCAAGTAAATACTGTACTGTGATCATATCAAGTTTACCTGTGAACGAGAATCCTGTCCAAGCTCGTTCATAGTGGAAATTCTAGATTGTACTCGTGTTATTGATTGTATCGTGATGGATATGGATATGGAATGGATATGGATTGGATAACCCTATTAGACCTGCATGTCGCGGACAACTTGGTGCACAAGGTTATGGAGGTTTCGCGGACGGCCGCCGGGGCACTGGGACCGATCCGATCCGGACGGAACATATGGATTAGTCAATTGGAATTGAGGATGAAGATGACATGTGGCGGGGCTCGCAACCTGCGTCGCATAGCATTTTCTATCCCGTGACTATAACTCGTCCTTTATGGCTATGCCAGCGACAATTGTCATATAGATAAGTCATCCTCGCTTAGCGGCTATCCGCGTGCGAGTCATTGCATTGCATCAAATGGACAACTGAACACCTGAACGATCATGATACAATGAATCTCGTGTTGCATATGCTATTGTCTAGTTTTCATTATGAATGCCCCTGAATGTTTATACTTGCCCGTGCTTGAATTAATAATGTTTGCCTTCGACAGGGAAGGACAAATGGTAAGTCTCGCCGTGTTTCCTCTAACATCGCACGGCGCACTGCCACACGAGTTAGGCTATTCAATGTTTGCATGAAACTGATCCTAAGGCAACTAGAAAGATAACTTAATAGTTGGTGCACGGAACCTGTATTACGTGTTTGGATTTGTCGAGCGGGCGAGTAGCTTCCCCACCAGTGCATTCAATGTACTGATAATCCACCAGTTTGTATGCAGGGTGCGGGAGAACCTCGTTCGGTGCGGATGCCTCCTTCGTGCGTGCTAAGGCCAGGAGTTTCCTCTGAAGCCTTGGAGCACTACATCCGGAACTGAAGCACATATACAAGACATAATGTTGTGAACATCGCCTGTACAATCATTCCACAATTGTAGCCACTTGGCACGCTTTTACTGTTTTAGAGAGAGAGGCTTGAGCGACTTGTAATCTCGGCTATACGCCGCCTGTAACACATATTTATATCAATAAAAGAGTTGCTTTACTTCAACTTGTGTTTCAATGCTTCCGCTATATTGTCGACTCAGTGAACCTGTTACCGAATCGCTATGCGTTCATGATTTCGCTGCACTCGGACAATCTGTGCGACTCTGTGGCTTAGAACTCTTACCGCCAGCCAATGAACTATGACTTTCACGGGCGTGGCTCACGCTCGTGCGGCATCACGCCCAGATGGGTCAAAGCGATCGTTCCGCGGGAGCGCTGGCGCGGTGAGTATCTCATAGATGGTCGATGCTCTCTATCGCTCCTCCTCAATGGAACCACTGGTGCTGGCTGTATATCTACAGTCTCCTCCCCTCCAGGAACTGCCTCCTCGGCATGCTCATCCTCCTAAGGGTCACCCTGACCACCATCAGCAGGCTGATGATCACGGTTGGGAGCAACTCCATGTACTGGCTCCCCCATAACTGGATCCTCTACGATGTCCTCTGGAAACTGCTCGAAGCGAAATGACTCTAACTCAGGCAATTTCTCAGCCTCAGAAGGCATCTCAGAATCCTGAGTGTTGGTCATGGTCTGATCCTCGACGAATACCACGTCCCTGCTTCTATAGAGCTTTCTTCCGACTGGATCGTAGAGTCTATAGCCAAACTCATCCCGACCGTAGCTGACAAAGATGCACCGCCTCGTCTTTGGCTCAAGTTTGGATCTCTCATCCTTCGGTACATGCATGAAGGCCTTACAACCAAACACTCACAAGTGATTGTATGACGGCTCTTTCCTGTACCATACTTTGTCAGGCACATCACCCTGCAAAGGAGCACTAGAAGATAAATTAATAACATAAGCAGCTGTGTAAAGTGCCTCACCCAAATAGCTGCCTGGCAAGTTTACTTCTGACAACAAATACCGCACCCTCTCCATTAGCGTCATGTTTATCCGCTCCGCTATACCGTTGAGCTGTGGTGCCTTTGGTGGAGTCTTCTGGTGTCATATCCCTTGCTCTCTGCAATAAGAATCAAAGGGACCGATATACTCGCCGCCATTGTCTGACCGAACACATAGCCGCTTCTTGCATGTCTTTCTTTTACCAGAGGCCTGAAACTCCTTGAAAGTGGGCAACACCTGATCCTTGGTCTTTAAGGCATAGACCCAAGCCTCCTTGGAACAGTCATCAATAAATATTATAAAATAATAAGTACCACCAATGGATTTTATCTTCATAGGACCGTAGACATCCGAGTGAATCAACTCGAGCAACGCCAGCTTCCTTGAACTTGGATGACTTTGGAAAGACACCCTACTTTGCTTTCCCGCCAAACAATGCGTGCACTTCTCCAACTTTTTAGACTTTAGCCCTGGAATCAACTTCCTGTTCACCAAGTAGCTAATCTCCTTCTCACTGATATGGCTGAGCCGCCTGTGCCACAACTCAGTAGACGCATCAGTAGCTGCGTTAACCTCCTGTGCCCCCTGTGCGCTTCCTTCCATATAGTAGAGTCCGGACCTCTTGCTTCCTCTGGCATTCACCATCGAACCTCTGGAAAGCTTCTACTGGTTATTCCCGAAGGGACTGAAGAAACCCTCATCATCCAACCTTCCAACAGACACCAGGTTGAAACGGATATCAGGGACATGACGGACATCTTTGAGAATAATCACTACCAGAAAAAGCCAAATTAGCGACGTAAAAAAACGTCGCTAAATGACCAAAAAACGTCGCTAATAGAATTTAGCGACGTAATTAGCGACGTAATATAGAAGTCGGAAATCAGCACGTCGCTGAAAGGAAAAACGTCGCTAAACGTCGCTATACCGACGTTTTTTAGCGACTTAAATATGTCGCAAAAATAGCGACGTTTAGCGACTCAACGTTGCTAAATTAGCGACATTTTCATACGTCGCTAAACGTCGCTAATTAGCGACTTATTCAGCGACGTTCAGCGACGTTTAGCGGCGTATTTAGCGACGTATAGTAACGTCGCTAAACGTCGCTAAATTTCATTGAAAAATAAAAAAAATGTTAAAAATTACCAATCTCCTGCAATTTATGAATTTCTAATTAAAAATAGACCCGGAGCAACCCTCCATTGAATTCTCTGGGTTCGCCGACCCCTTCGGTGGAACACTCAACACCGATAAATTAACATCATTTAATATGAATAAAAAGTATCACAGTCACACAATACACACAAATATTATAGACAGACCTGGAGCAACCCTTCATTGAATTTTCAATAACACAAAAAGCGTCTATATATAAGTATCACAGTCACACAAAATGCATAATATATAAGTATCACAGTCACACAAATATATAAGTATCACAATCACACAATAACCACAATAAAAGTATATGAAACATCACAGTATCAATCTCGAGAATATCCAATGCGCTGGGGCACATACCAGTCCCTCAGATACTGCGCATAAACAGCGTCTATAGGTGCTGCGTGACTGGAACTCCCCGTCTGAGATACAGCCGCTATAGGTGCTGGGTGACTGGAACTCCCGGTCTGAGATACAACAGGTGGTATCTCTTCCTCCTTAACAGTAGGAGGCATCACTTCCTCCTTAATAGTAGGAGGTGTCTCTCTCAAGCGACGTGCACGTGCTCGGGTCATGGGTGCCATCTGATAAGATAGATGAAAACAAAGAATATAATTGATAACAGATATAAATATATTTTCTAATATTAAATATTGTATAAATTTATATCTTAACTATTATCAACTGATACTAGTATCAACTGATACTAGTATCAACTGATACTAGTATAAACCCTAACCCTAACCCTAACCCCAGGTCAAAAATCCTACTTATATCTTAACTATTATCAACTGATACTAATATATATATATATATATATATATATATATGCTTTTGCTTATGCTTATGCTTATGCTTATGCTTATGCTTATGAGCTTCTCTCTTTTATTTATTATTGAAGATCTCATCCTGCATCTTCTTGTTAGGATTCATAAGTGCATATGCAAGTTGTGACAGACTACTGCAGTTATTTGTCACAAGATAATTTGCATATGTAGGATCACAATTTTGTGAAATTACTTTAAAAAATATCAAAGTTATTATTGAAGATCTCATCCTGCAGCTTCCTTCTAGTACTCCTCTCACTTGATCTCTTCTCGCACACCAATGCTGAGGACCACTACCATGACTTTATTGTATGTCACTCTCTCTCTCTCTCTCTCTCTCTCTCTATATATATATATATATATATATATATATATATATATATATATATATATATATATATATATATATATATCGCCGCGATTGTTTTAATTTCTTTAGCAGTCGTACGTAGTACTGTGTGATCAATAATTAATGCATGCTTTGGTTTGGTTTGGTTTGGATTTGTGCATGCTGCAGGTCCAGGAAACTCAAGTGAAGAGGCTGTGCAACACCCATAACATCATCACTGTGAATGGGATATTCCATGGGCCAACCATTGAGGTCAACAATGGCGATACTCTCATCGTTAACGTCAAGAACAAGGCCAAATACAATGTCACCATCCACTGGTACATGCACATGCACATACATACTAAGTACATTCTTTATATATGAATACAAAGATATATACGTGCGTACGTTGATGCATGCAAACTCATTTGTGCATGTTGGTGCATTGCCATTGTGTGTTGTAGTAGCTAAATCATAATTATCACATACGCTACCAGTTTGAATTTATATATAACTTATGGTTCCTGTATAGCTTTTTGCTGGTTGGCATAAGTCCTACTTCTATTGTTAAGTAGGTCTCCAACTTGATATGTATAGGTCTTCTTAGTTTTAGACTATAGATAAGTTTATTTTAAGCTAATGGAATACTATAATTAAATACTCACTGCGTTTGCTTTAAGTAAGACAGACAAATATATTAAAAAAAAAAGGAAAAATATTTTATGTTGACTGTGCTTCCTGCTGTGCTACTTGTTTATTCCCGCAAAAATCAAACATAACAACAATAACAAAGGATAGTTTATTCCCGCAAAAATCAAAAAAAAAACTTAATAGCTAAAATACTGCCCTTGTTGACATATTTTTACTTTAGTCGCTTCAGCATTAATTGTGCCTTTGAGTTGTAAGTAATGATATTAACATTCCCTGGTTGTATTATATTGTATTATATTAGGCATGGAATTCGACAGATGAGAAGCGGTTGGGCTGATGGACCCGAGTTCGTGACTCAATGTCCGATCAGGCCCGAGAGAGCTACACGTACAGGTTCACCATCCAAGGGCAGGAGGGGACCCTGTGGTGGCACGCACACAGCTCCTGGCTCAGGGCTACAGTCTACGGAGCTCTCATTATTCAGAATTAAATTGCAGAAGTGAACTGTGAACAAACCCTAACCCTAACCCGAGGTCAAAAATTCTAACTCTAACCCCAGGTCAAAAACCCTAACCCTAACCTTAACCCTAACCCCAAGTTGGCCTTTCCATAGTGAGAATTAAATTACAGAAGTGAACTGTGAACAAACCCTAACCCTAACCCGAGGTCAAAAATTCTAACCCTAACCCCAGGTCAAAAACCCTAACCCTAACCCCAGGTCAAAAACCCATGTGTGTCATGTGAGAGAGAGAGAGAGAGAGAGAGAGAGAGAGAGTGGGTTTACCTAGAGGAGGAGAATGAGGAGGAGGAGGAGGGGGGAGGAGGCGGCCGGAGGGGGGTCACCGGGAGGGAGGAGGGGGCGCCGGAGGTCGGAGGGGTCCCAGAGAGATCGTGACGTTTGGGAGAGGGAGAGGGAGGGGGAGAGGAAGAGATCGAAAGAAATGGGGGGAAGCAGCCCTAATTAAAACAAATTTAGCGACGTTTTAGCGACGTCACTAATGACGTTGCTAACTTAGCGACGTCTGAGACGTCGCTAATTACGTCGCTAAATGTCCAAAATACATACGTCGCTAAATACGTCGCTAAATGAAATAATTTAGCGACGTTTAGTGGCCTAAATTAAACTTATAGCGACTAATCTTTTAAAAACTGAATAAAAGTTGCTAAACGTCACTAAATATCGCCAATTAGCGACGTCTAGCGATGGTTTTAAATGGAGTCGCTAAATTAGCGATATTTTATTTGTCGTCGCTAAAAAACATCTCTAAACCCGCTTATTTTAGTAGTGAATAACTGCACATGTCTTTGTCCTAAAATGCACATCTCCAATGGCAACCGCCTTCGACACATCTCCATTACCCATCTTCAACACTCCACCGTCGCCTGTTGTGTATGTAGCAAATAATACCCTGTTGTGAGATACGTGCGCTGAAGCACCTGAGTCCACCAGCCAAGAGTTGTCATCGCAGGCGAGGTTCATAACTACCTCATCACCTACAATGATCATGTCGCCTCCATGTGTCGAGGCCGTCGCTGTAGTATTCTCACTTTGCTTACCCTTGTCGCCCTTCTTCTCTCTCTTCCAAGCGAAACAGTTCCGCTTGATGTGTCCCTTTTTGCCACAATGGTAACACTCCGAGTCCTCGTACCGACCCTTGGACCTTCCCCTGCTTTTGTCTCTACCACCACCTGGACCCTTGCTTTTACCCCTTCCGCAGTTCTCTGAAACAAGCGCATCTGAGTGGGATGTGGATGAAGTACCCTGCGAACGTCTCCGCATCTCTTTATTCTGTACCCCGCTCTTGGCAAACTCCAGACTGACCACGCCTTCCGGAGCAGAAGCGATCATAGACACTCGTACGGTCTCCCGCGAGTCTGGCAATGTACACAACATCCATAGTCCATAAACCTCGTCGTCGAACTTGACTCCCATCGAGGATAGCTGGTCAACCATGCCCTAGAACTCACTCAAGTGATCCGTAATAGACGTCCCATCTTTGTACCGCAGACCCATCATCATCCGGATCAAGAACAATTTATTTACTCCGATCTTCTTCGCATACAAAGATTCTAGCTTATCCCACAGTGTCCTCGCGTGCTCAATACTGGCAACGTGGTTGTACACGTTCTAGTCAACGAACTGCCTGATGTACCCACACACCTGTATATGCTCGAAATTCTAGTCCTCTTCGAATTTGTCACTGGGTCTCTCGGAAGAAAATACCGGCAGATGCAGCTTCTTGACAAATAGCAGATCCTTCATCTTGCTCCTTCAGTAATGATAGTTGGTACCGTTCAGGTTTACCATGCGCACCGGCTTCGCGTCCATCTCTCCTCCCTGGTTTGCCTGTCAACTCCTAACACCCTTCTAAAATTTCGGAACTTGGCTCTGATACCACTTTGTTGGGAACGAAAGTGCGGAAACCGTTCCCCAAACCAGAGAGTACCTGCAAGAGAACCGAGCAAAACGCACAAACCAAAAATGCCAAACACAAATCGCAGATACAGAGATTTTTGACGTGAAAAACCCTTGCGAAAAAAACCACGGGACGATCGGAGTCCAACCCTGAAAAGCCTCCACTAATGGAATAAGAAATACACCGACTCCTTACAAACTTTTTACCGATCCAAACGGATCACCACAACTCTTTTGGAACAGAAAATAGATTATAACCATGAAGAAGAAAGACAACGAGAAATACCCGAAACTGATCTCCTTCTTCGAAACGGCCTCCAATCCTTATTTCTCCTCTCCAATGTTGCAATGGCACTCTTACCTCATTTTTTCTCCTTTTTGCTATTTTTTTTTTTTTAGAGAGAGAGAGAGAGATATATATTTTAGGGCCAGAAGACACATATATATAGCCTCAAACCCACAACTAGCATTCATATTATAGATAGGAATATCCAATCCAAATCCAATTCCATTGACATATTCCTATTATATGTAGGAATATCCAATCCAAATTTATTAAGATATTCCTATTATATTTAGGAATATCCAATCCAAATAAATTGAGGTATTCCTATTATATGTAGAAATACTCAATCCTACTCCGGAATATTTTTCACATAGGTTGAGAACTCCACCCACTCCAACATCTTTTTTGCTTGAAACTCGGTTGGAAAAGGGAGAAAGTGACAGTGTTAAAAAAAAATAGATAAAAGAGGAAGCGGTTGTTTGCTTGCACACACTTTAAAACTAATTTTTTTTTTCATTTTCAACAATCATCTCAACAATCAAACTAATTTTATCTCAATTTTTATAAATTTTAATTCCACCAACCAAATATTTTTAAAAAAATTAAAATTTATGCACATACACATTACGTACCCAAATTTGTTTTTCTACTTTTATATTTTTCAACACTACCGTGTATAACCAAACAGGACTAAGCAATTGCTACTTGCTACTCTCCCTTCGAATTGAAGTTTGAACTATTCAACCACGTGCACCAAGGAGCTCCTCCCTCCATAGCTCAATATTTAGTTTGAACTATTCAAGAAGAAAAGAAAAAAAAGAAAAAAAAGGGATTAGGGAATATTCTCCTTACTTTTGGACTATACAAAAAAGTAAAAAGTATGATTAGAAAGACTAATGATAGATAGGTGGACAATCCTAAAACTATTCCACAAAAAGGCTGATAGCTGCTTACTAAACCTGACATCAATCGATCACACACCTAATACAAGAATTAATCACATCCCAACCAACTTGCCCAAATAAAATTCAAGTTTAATTACATCATCACTAATTACAAATTGTACAAAAATTCATGTTCCTTAAATTTCCAGGAACAAGAAACTCCACCAAAAAAAAAAAAAAAAAATTAAAAAGAGGTTAATAAAATTAAATTCACAATTAGAGCGAGGAGACCCCCCCTCTCTCTCTCTCTCTCTCTCCACTTCTTGATTTCTTGACAATTACTAAGCCGGCAGCCTGGATCGGCGCCTCCGGTACTCGTCGTTGTTGGAGGAGGGCTCGACGACGTCGGCGGCGAACCGGACCTTCTTCTTCCGTTGCTGAACTCTTCTTCTTCTTCCGCTACCATCTGCTGCTGCTGCAGCTGCAGCTGCAGCTGCACCTGCACGTACGTACGTACTTACCAAAATTAGAATTAAATATAATCACATCTGATGCTGTTCACATCAGCTAGATTAATTAAGAAAGAAGAAGAGGAAGAAAATTACATAATTGAAAAAGAGGCTGAGAGAGAAACGCATGGTAACTATATATTCGTACCGAGTTCCAAGTCTTGGAGTTTCTTGAGGAAGTCGGAGGCGAGGCGCTTGTGTACGTGGAGGGCCATGATGGCGACGCCGCTGGAGACGGCCACCACCGCCATTAGTCCCATACAATTCGAGCTCTCCATTCTTCTTCTTCTTCTTCTTCTTCTTCTCTCTCCTCTCTCTCTCAAAGAATTAATTTATAATGGGAGAAGAGGGAGAGAGAGATCAAATGTTGAATTAATTTACAAGGAACATGCATGAGAAGAGAGGGAGAGAGAGAGGAGTCCAATTCATTCACATTCATTTTGACTTTTGGTGCTAGTTGGTGGGCGAATTGACAACCCCCTCCATTCCATTCCGTTCCGTTCCGTCTCGTCGCCTCCCCACAGTACTGTCCTTGTTTGTTCAGTACAACGTAACTCGGTTCTGTTAACCGCTCCGTCAGGTTACCCACCTCTCTCAACCTACTTGTGGAGAAAAAAAAAAAAAGAATGCTATAAGCTTTTCTTGAAAAGTTCAATTTTAGGATAAATTTTTTGTTTCAAAATATACCTTTACATATATTTATCAATTAATATTTGTTGTTAAATTAACAGAGACAGTTAGTTAATTACACAGCCTTCCTAACTGGTGTTAACAAATATTAGAATGATTACATTAACTGTTTTTTAGTTTTTCTAATAATATTATATAAAATATATGCAACGCATGTACATATATATTAATTATATAATATAAAAAATTGAGCTTCATTTTAAATTTTTATTTTTGCAAATATGTCCTTTCTTATATTTATAAATTAATATTATTCAAGAAATTAATGAAAACTGTTAGATAATTATTTATAGACAAAAAAAAAAAAGAGAATTATTTTTTGCTCTCCCTAAATTTTATGAAATACGCACGTATGTACATATGTTTTAAAAACCATAGTTAAATACCTAGTTTAAATAAGTTATATAGCACTTAGTATTAGCCTACTATGTTTTTAAAAACGGGTTTTAAAAAAAAAAAGTAATATATTTATATATAATTGTAAAAAAAGGGAGGAGTTTGGTGTATTTACAGGGAGGAGGAGCACTCGCCAACTGAGTTGGCGGGCCCCTATCCTCCCCTCCCCCGACGCATCAGAGACCCTCCCTGACGCCTCGGAGACTACCCACCCCGACTCCTCCCCTTCTCGGAGAGCCCCCCTCCTCTCAACTTTCCCCCCTCCCCTCCCTATAACTACCTCCCCAACTCCTCCTTCTCCTCCTCCTCACACCACTTCTCCTCCTCCTCATTCTCCTCCTCCTCCTCCTCGTAGCAATCCCCCTTCATCATATAATCTACATTTTTGGAGATGGCTAACCACAATGACGGTCGTATTCCTGGTGGACCGACTACCCATCTTATTATTAAGCAACGTGAAGACCACATTTCTAGTCGGATATTTACTAACGAGGTAATTTTTGAAATTATAAGTTTCCAAGTTAAGTAATTAAAACACAAAATATAATGCATATGTTTTTTATAGTTATACGACCATGATCTTGGTTTACGAACCCGGATCCATGTACATTGGCGGACCGAAAGGAATTATCGTACGTGGGAGCTAAATTCGGTCCAAAAGACTTTGGTGGAATCCTTTGGATTCCACTATATAGATCGTGTTAGATATTTAATCCACGATCTTCATTTAGTTGTAAGTCTTGCGGAGTGTTGGTGGCCTGAACGCAACACTTTCCAACTCCCATTCGGCGAGATGACGATCACCCTATTTGATGTGGCAAATATACTAGGGTTACCTATTAAAGGTGACGCTATATATTTTGATCCGCACTTAAAGGGATCTGATCTGATCAGGAGGTATCTCGGTGTTAGTCCTCTATCTGGTATAAAAGACGTCAATTTTGTGAAGTTTACATGGCTTCGTGGCAACTTCATGGACCTACATCACACTATTGACGGGGTGGTTGATGTAGATGAAATGCGGGTATGTATTTTTATTAGTAATATTTGTTTATGACTTAATTTAGTGTCTATATAACACTTAATATTTTTAGGTCATTCGTTGCACTAAAGCGTATCTGCTCTGTTTATGTGGTGCAATTCTATTTCCCGATGCATCGGGAAATATGGTAAATATGCAGCTTTCTTGGATGATTTGACAAAACCTACTCAGCATGCGTGGGGAGCTTCTACTCTTGCCTTTTTATATGCCAATCTGACAGAATTTTTGAGATCCAATCGCAAGAGTATTTGTGGATGTATTTCACTGATTCAGGTATGAATGAAAGACCTAAAAAAGTTAGAGTAATTTTATACGCAAATTTTGTTTGTACTAATGTCATATTTTTGTTTTATAGTTCTGGTCCTACGAGCACTTCTATATTGGTAGGCATGTTACTAGCATTCTCAGTAATGTTGGAGTATTTCCAGTTGCTATGCGATGGCCCACAGATGTAGTGGATTATCAACACTACCAATATATGAGTGTATCACTTTATCGTAGCCAATTTGATACACTACAGTATTATGAGGTAATTTTTAAATATATAATAAATATCTTTAAATTATTTCAGTTTTGATCGTAGATAAACATCATATCTATTTGATACAATATCTTTAAATAGGTTACCTGGTTACCTTACACATGTGAAGATGATGCTCCAGAAATCAAGAGGACATCATATTCGTTTACTTTACACAGATCTTATATTATATATGACCGGTTCACCATGTACCATCCGGCAGACCGTGTTCTTCGACAATTCAGAATGAGCCCAATAATTCCCGATGATCCATCGACAGTCGGTTATGAGGCAGCAAATGCATTACAACGAATCCTTGGTCTCGTTGCTGACTGGAATAATCGGTTCGAGAATTATAGTGTGAGGAACATGTCTCCCGGACTAAGATCTGCTGAGGAATGTAAGTTATAAGTTACTCATTATTCGTATTGATTTAGTGTAAATAGTTTGCTAAAATTTTGTTTACATTATGTAGACATGGGTAACCTGGACTATAGGCAATGGTGGGGATGCCCTCTTATGAGCAACCGAGTATAGCAATATGAGGAGCAAAGGTTCAAGAGTAGATCCGTAGATGATTCTACTCTGCGTGCTTTTGCCGATGGCATGCATGATTTGGTATGACTTCATTATACTTTAAAAAATACATATACATAGATATGATAAATATATTAATTTACAAGTTTCATATTTCAGAGTGGTGTATACCGACAATATTTGTAACAACCTGATATAAACCTTTCCCCACAAAGTCGGCTTCTTATGGAGGAACTTGTGACTCGTGTTGATCATCTGGGTATTGGACGGGAACCTGAAATGCCTCCAGTACAATCACGTCTTCCACCAGACTATCCGACCGGCTTAGTACGACAGAGACACTCTCGTCGTCGTCGGAGGGATGCTGCAGAGGACCCTTTTCACCATTATGCTGGAGCGGGCCCGAGTGACCAGTATGCTGGAGCGGGCCCGAGTTACCAGTATGCTGGAGCGGGCCCGAGTGACCAGTATGCTGGAACGAGCCCGAGTTACCAGTATGCTGGAGCGGGACCGAGTTACCAGACTGCTAGAGCGGGCCCGAGTTACCATACTGCTGGAGATGAAAGCTACCAGATATTCACACAATTTTTTTCGACTCCATCAGCACCGCTGCCTACCCAAACTCAACAAGACGAGGAGGAGGATGAGTAGATAATTTGTAACAATGTATGATTGCAATATTTGTATGATTTGTAATAATGTTTGATTGCAATATTTGGGTATTGAACAATTCTTAAGTAGACTTTCATTATCAGACTCACTATTACAATAATTTTAAGTTTGTATTGAACAATTCTATTTTACTCTCTCGGTTGACTAGTACATCTTCTTCGGTTGTGTCCCATAGCACCACAATTACTGCAACGTAGATCTCTTGTCGATGAATCCCGGGGTTTGATGCGGTTCTTCTTTAGTCTTCCGGCTTTGCGTCTTACATCTGGTACCTCAATTTGTCCTCTAACAAAAGGAGCTTGGATCTTGTAGGGAACTGGAATTGGCTCCATTTTTGGTGCGTATACACTTCTCAAGGTCTCCGTCGAAAATACTGCAGGATAAAAATTATCAATACTAATATTGCAATATCTACAAACAAAACATGCATGTATACATAGTATATAAGTATGGTACCATCTAAAACATGTACAAGATATGTCAGTTATATTAACAATATAGGTTCTACTTGTTGCACGGTCTATTATTTTAAACTTATAACTATCAATAGCTAATATTTCTAGATGATTCTTCTCTTTGATAATACAAGCCATGGTCTTTAACATCTTCGGACAATAATCTGGTCTATATTTTTAGCATTCTTTCTACGATTGTCATGAAGTGTAATAATCTTGGCTCTAATACCATCGAGAAGTATTGTTATTGGTTTATCTCGTAATTTCTTAATCCAGTTATTGAAACATTCAGCAAAATTAGAAGTGTTAATATCTAATCTAGGACAAGTAGCATACGTTGTTATCCAATGTTCAAATCGACGACTTTCATCGTTTACACCAATAAGCCAATCGTACAAAATTATGTTCTCGGCTTTAATTATATCAAACACACTCTCTGCATCCGTTTCATTATATGATCTAGCAAGCGAGTCTAACAAGTGTTGAAATACCGATTCTTTGGTAACTTTTTTCATGTTTTGTTTAAAATGCTGAATACAAAAAAAAAAGAGGAGATGCAGTAAAAATAGCACGAACAGCATTTATTAATCATTTTTGCTTGTCAAATATAAATAAATTGTACTCCAATCATTAAAACAACTTTCAAAAGATATTTTAAGAGAATTTAAAAACCAAGACCAAGAATCACTATTCTCACCTTCAACAACAACATAAGCTATAGGATATAATTGATAGTTAGGATCGTGAGCACAAGCAATAAATAAGATATCTTGATATTTAGACGAAAGAAATGTAGCATCAGTACTAATAACTGGTAAACAGCCCCTTAAAAATCCATCAATACATGACTTAAAATAAATAAAAATTTGTTGGAAGCTATTATTTTCGGTAGTTTTAATAAAACATGTCCTACCTGGATTTGTCTCCATAATTCTATAGCAATACTCCTCAAGACTAGCGTATGCCTCATCATAACTACCATTAATTTTAGCTAATGCTGTCTCTCGGACTCTCCAGGCTTTGGAATAACTAACTTGTATACGGTGCTCCCTATATATATCTTTAACAATTTGTGATGGACTGTATGACTGGTTATCTCTAATAATGTCAATTATCATGGTCTTAATCCATGCAGCGGTAGCTAGTCGATGACGTCCTGTACTAAGTCTCCCTAAACAAGAATGACGATTTTCTAATATACTAACTTTAACTATATCGCCATTTCCAATAAATTTGACATATACTCTCCAATTACAATTCGGTTGATCACAACTATATATAATTCCATGAGCATTATTCATAACACTAGCTGAACAACTAAAATTATATTTAATTGCTAAATTACTTATAAAGCTTCTAAAGTGAGAACGACTAGGAAATGATTGTCCCTTAAATACTTCATCAGTGATAGCTTTTACAACATCATCATCTACCGTATAATCTACCTATTTCCATCGTTGTTGTCACTATCATCATCATGGTTAGATTCATCTGATGAATGACCTTCTTGGATAAATGAAATAATTTGTTGAGAAGAACTAGCACCCGAACTAACATGCTGATATTCAGAAAAATATTCATTATTTCTACTATCTAATGTTGCTGCTACTTTAATAACATATATTTTTATATACCGTGATTGTGAATTAATCTCAAGAATATTTCCATGCATCTTCACTATCTATCAAAAAACAATTAGAACCAAAAATATACTTCAGAATAAAATCATAATGAATAGAACAACGTTCAATAATATGATTACGTATATTTTCAAAACTAATATTCGGATAAGTTGAAAAAATTATACTTTCTCCTCCTTCGTAATTTAACCCATTTACTTTACCGCCGTGCGAGCATACAATTCTTACGCTACGATCCATGACGGTTGAGAACTTTTGCTACAAGAAACTCAGATGAACTTTAGCTGCAGGCAAAACTTTAACTGAAGCTTTGCTAGATGTAGAGAGAGTGTTGGAGACTTTGCTAGAGGGAAGAGAGGAAATAGAGTGAGTGTTGGATGATTTGGTTGAGATAGAAAATATATAGAGTAAGAGTGTTGAATGTAATAGCCGTTATGCAACGGCTATAATGCTTGTTAGGGCACTCAACGGATCCTTACTCGTCAAATAAGTTGGCGGGCAGAGTCTCAACGGTCCCCTAAACCCTCACCCGCCAACTCAGTTGGCGGCCTCAACCTCCAACTCAGCATCCCTCGCCAACTGAGTTGGCGGCCTGCATGTATCTCGCCAACTCAGTTGGCGGGCCCCAACAACCCGCCAACTCAGTTGGTGAGTTATCCCCCTTTCTATAATTTCCCCAAACTCTTCCCTTTTTTATAATTTTATATAAATATATTACTTTATTTAAAAAAACCGTTTTAAAAAAGCAGAGAAAACTTGGCTTGATTTTAAAATTTGTCAGATGATGATAAATCAATTATTACCAAATAATTCTTGTTGCTACTTTAAGAAAGAACATATAAAAGTAATTCAAACATGCTATATCAAATCGAACCTCACTTAAAATTAAGAAAATTTGAAGTTTGAAGTAACACTTTTAATTTCTTTCTTCTTTTTCTTCAACAACAATCAATAAAAATGTATAAGATAAACTTAATAAGATTCCAAAAAAAATTATTATACTACAAAAGATCCAAGAAGCTCAGGGCCTGTTTGGTTACATTTTAAAACTTAGATTTCTACGTTTAAACGTCAAGTCAGCTCAAAAGACTGTTTGGCAACGCATTTTTTTAAAGTAGACAAAGTTTGTTTTGGGAGAGCAGTTCTTTCTTTTTCTCTTGGGACCCGATTGTCACGTCCCAGTCCCAAATTATCGGGGGACTAGACACGTGGCAATGGCCAGCAGTACACACCGATGGGTAAACCTAATTTAATGGACCCATCAGGGTGTACTTAAGCTGTAATACAACAATAAAGTCTACTAAACATGTCATAAACTAATCTCATCCATGGAAGATAAATATGATCAATATCAGCAAAATTAAATATAACTGTCATCAAGTCTCAATAAAGTAAATCGGGGAACAACCCGATAATAAGTCTGATATACTGGTTCAACAGACCAGAAACAAAAGAGTCTAATAAAAGCAAATACTGAGTGTAAACTCCCTCGACCAGATTTCAGTAATTTAGGATTAGTTTTGACTAATTAGAATTATTGCAACTTTTTAAAATTTATTTATTATATATTCTATTGATGGTGCACCTGTCCATTACACAATTAACTAGGACATTACACTAGCTGTTAACCCTAAATAAAGTCCACATACCTGTCCTAGACATGTTAGGCTACTTTTTCTGCCTTTTGTGCAACTCCCAGATACCTTGTTTGGTGCTTCGTTTTAGTCGCACAAATATTGTTACAGACGTACGTATTTATTACCTATTTAAATTTCTGCTCTGTACCCCTAGGGATTTGATGACCAGTAGGCACCTGTTTTGCCCAAACAAAAATACGATAATATTCTCCTCTAATTATACTACAATTAGTGTATTGACACCGTAGAAAAATTATGAACCTAACTGCCTCTAAATAATTAGTGAACACCGTGCGCAGTATTTATTAATTAATAAATACGAGGATCTGTATCACTCAGAATCAGACCCTGACTATGCCCAGGCTCACCCCCACACCCCCAAGACATTTCCCCAGCTTTTTCCTTCATTACTGTACAATTCAGTATTACGAGGAATCAGTATTTTTAAACAGACAAATTACGTAATTACGCAAAATACCAACTTTGGGACCTATTTGCAATTTATGGAAGTTCAAGGGTTTTTATGTAAATTTCCAGGTGAGGTGGCATCATCTAATTGGCTGTTAACCCAACACCTGACACGTGGCAAAGTGGGACCCACAAAATATCTGAATAAATATCAGTATTATTAAATTACCCAAATACCCTTGAAGTTGCAAGTATTTACAACTTTGCCATTGGACAAACCCCTATATAAACCAACCCCCTCTCCCTTTCAACCCTCACAGCCACCTCCCTCCGCCACCACCGGCCACCCAACTCCGGCGAAGCCCTCGCCCCTACTCCATCTCCCCTCCGGCCAAGCCCCACCCCCTCCGGCCGCCTGCTCCGCCGTGGGCAGCCCCCGCAAGCCAACTTCCCCAACAGCATCACCCACATCCACCACCACCCGAACCACTCCCACCACCGCCTCCGGCCACCGTACACCACCACCACCCCCACCATTCGACTCACCCCGACCCCCTCTACCGGACCACCACCCCCTCACCGCCCCACGACCCTCCCTCCGGCCGCCCTCGCCCCCGCAGCAGCTTCCACTCCCTAACCCTAGCAGTGACTCCCTCCCTTCCGACCACCTCTAGCCACCACCACAGCCACCGTAGACCCCCGCCACCACCACCAACCTCACCGCCACCCTCCCCTCTGTCGGTTCCCCACCCTGCACCGCCTTCCCCGCCGCCGCTGCCGCCGCTGCCACCCCCGCAAGCAGCTACTACTACTGCTGCTGCTAGCAGCAACTGCTGCTGTTGCTGCTTCTCCGGCCAGCCTCCGCCGTCTCCGCCGCCGTCCTCCCGCCGTCGACGACGTGTGGGACCCCCTGACAGTTAGGTATACCCCCCCTCTTCTTTATACGTATATACGCATAATTATATATATGTATGTATATATGTATATATATATGTATATATATGTATATATATATATATATATATATATATATATATATATATATATATATATATATATATGTTTATATATAATATATTATGTATATTATATACTGTATAAATATAGTATATTTATACAGTATATATATTATTATTATTATTATATATATATTGTTATTATATATGTATGTATATATTTATGTATATATACATATATATACCTATGTATATTTATACATATATATTTATATATGAAGTATATATATAATGTCTATTTATATATATATTTACATATTATGTATATATATATTATATTATAATTATATTAGTATACATATATATGTATATATATATGTATATGTACATCTTTATTTCTTGTTTTATATATATATATATATATATATATATATATATATATATATATATATATATATATATATATATATATATATACATATATATATATATATATATATTATTATCTACATATAATATATACTATATAATATATTGCTGGATAATACAGCATATGTATATATATGTATATTTTACATTCTGCACTGTCATTTCCTTTTTATCATATATATATGTATACATATATCTATATGTATACATATATCTATATATATATATTATCTATATACTATATAATACTGGATAATACAGTATTGATATACGTATTTATATTTCCAGCACTGTCATTTCCTTTTTATTATATATATATATATATATATATATATATATATATAAGATATATATATACTATATAAATACTATACTGGATAGTACAGTATATCTATACATTTACATTTCTGCACTGTCTGTTCATTTATATATATATCTATGTATATATATACATTATCTATATATATAATATATATTATATATCTATATGTATATATATACTCTATATATATATATACATATATATGTATCCTATATATATATAATCATATATATAAGTATATATATATATATATATACCTTTATTATACCCATGATATTCACGAACCCTGTATGTTTTAACAGAAACTATCTCCAGCACAGCCAGTGACCCCTTGTCACCAGCACCCTCAAACTTGAATTTGAGAACAGGTTTCCAACACTATCAGGGAGTAGGCAAGTATACCTTGCCAAGTTTACTGTTTAAATTCAAATATTGTTATATGCTCTTGTTTCTGAATTTCATATAACTATGAGTATCTGAGACTGCCTCAGGTACAGTCAACTGATACGTTGACAATTAGTATAATTAACTTAGTTTTACAGACTCACCAACAATTGTGAGGATATCCTGATATTCTCCTAGACCCTATCACGGGAACACGCAACAAGGTTGCAATACATATTGGGATGCGGGCTGCGTATTTGAGTAGCTACCAGTACGTGTGACCCGCATCACGGATTAGCATAAATAAGGAAAAGTAGGACTTGACATTTAGTTACATTGGGATGGGAAAGATAACTGGTAGACGTATGGGACACTCCCTCCATGTATGTTTTCATACCTTCGTACCATGCTCCTCGGAGATGGTCGATTGCAGAGTGCCCTTGAGTCAGGGGGCATATGACACATATACTAGCCAGTCACCACGATTGGTGAATTAAGTCAGCATATGTCTAGCCAACACATTCCCATGCGTACTACAAGGTCTTTATTTGTATTTCACTTAGATGGTTAGCACCCTGTGTTTATTTATTTATTCAGTATTTACATTACATGGCATGTCATTTTTCTGTATCTTGTTACGTCCCACTGAGGACCTGGTTCCCTGTCAGATCTAGACGAGGCCTTCTACCCCACTGTGTACGGCCCTGATCAGGAGGCTAGATGTGCTACCGAGGAGGAGCTAGAGGAGACACCCTCAGAGTATGCCTGACCCTAGAGGCTTGCCACCTGGAGATGGAGATATTTTCCTCAGATAGACGCTACATAGTCTATCTGATTTTTCTGTGCTATTATTAGTTTTGTAGTGGGCTTGTACCCACCAGTTGTGTACTTTATCAGACTCAGTTTTTATATATATCCAGCACTTATTTCCCTGACATTTTATTGTGGATGAGATGGATTTACCTGTTTTATACTTGTAGTATTTTATGACAGCGTAGCACGTTCCTCTGGGTCCATTCAAAATGGATTAAGCCCTTAGTGACGTGTCAGCTGGCCAGTGACACGTGGCCTAGTTCCGGACATTTTGGGACTGGGACGTGACATGGTTTTAGTGGTGGCCCATGCAGGTCTAGTTTTCATTGCTAGTGGTATGATGACATGTCCAGCAAGCCTGCAATAGGATAGGAATATTAGGTCTCATCCACACTGACACCATCCATAAATATTTTATTATTATTATTTGCATCCTGCTTGATTATTATTTATCATCTACTTTGTGTTTTCTAATTATTCTATTTTCCTCAGAAATATGGACATACCCAGAAAACCTGCAAATAATGGGGCTGACCAAGCAACAGACCCTTCGCCAAGTGTCCAAGGAACCCCGTCCAATCATCAGAATTCTAACCAGGAGACAACACCAACACCGCAGGCGGAGACACCTTTGCCTCCACCTCCAGCTCTTCCTGCCCTGATGCCACAGCTTGAGGGCCAACCTCAAATGTTGTAATTCCTCCAAACTATGTTGCAGACCCAATGGCAACAGACTGAAGCCCTGAGACAGTCTCAGTGGCAACAGACTGAAGCCCTGCGACAGACTTTGATGACGGCCTTGGAGAGAACTACTGCTCCGACACCAGCACCTGTCCAACCAGTGGGCACAGTCCGAGGCTTCCGCCAGATGAGCCCGAGGACCTTTAAGGGCAGCGAAACTCCTGAGGAGATCTCCGACTGGATCTCCAATACCGAAATGCTGATGGAAGGATCACAACTCTCCCCCGACCTATGGATGACCGCCGTGAGGGCCCAAATTCTCGGCAACGCCCATCACTGGTGGGAATCTATAGAGCGCAGCGTCGGCAAAGACCAGACTTGGGAACAATTCTTGGAGCACTTCAACGCCAAGTACTTCCCCGCAACAGTCCGAAATGCCTTATACTCCCAGTTCCTACACCTGGAACAAGGGAATATGACGGTTGACGCCTACGACGCGAAGTTTAGTAGACTGAGTCATTTCGGTGCTGTTCTGATACCGAACGAGCTGGAGAAGGCTAGAAGATTCCACCACGGCCTCATCTACAAGCTCTAGAGGTACACAACGACGCAGTCAAGGATCTCTTACAACGAGGTTCTTACAGAAGTAAGGGAGCAAGAAGCAATTGGCCGAGGAGCAAGACGCTCTAATCCAACCTTCCCGACCAAAAATTAGCAAGGAGCAGGAGGACCTATCCGTCGTCCACAACATCAGACGCAGCAGACGACGGGGCCTTACCAGAAGAAAGAGCTTCCGACTTGTCACTTTTGTGGCAAGAAGGGGCATTTTGCTAATGACTGCAGAAAGAAATTAGGACTATGCCTGCTATGTGGAGCTAAACAGCATATGGCCAGAGACTGCCCACAACGCAGAGATGCAGCACCTCAGCAAGGGCAGAAGCCAGGAGCACAAGTCCAGAAGATGCTACCCTCAACGTCAGGAGGATATCAGAGAGGAGCACCCTTGCCTACCCAGGAGGCCCAGTTCAAGGCCAGACAATAATCTGGAGGGCAAAGGCACGGGCAAGCCTTTGCGTTAGCTGCAGTTGCAGAAGAGCCAGAAGGCAAAACCATTACAGGTACCATTTTAGTTGCATCATTACCTGCAACCGCATTATTCGATTCTGGGGCTACTCTGTCTTTCATATCTAGTAGTTTCGTAGCCATGCACAAACTAGCCACTTTCCCACTACCTAAGTACTGGAAGATACTTACCGGAGGAGGCATTGTTCCAATTACCAACATTATTGAAACATGCCCGGTAGTCGTTTGTAGTAGAGGACTAAGAGCGCGATTTTTGGTACTCCCAATGCCAAATTTCGACGTTGTCTTAGGCATGGACTGGCTAAGCCAGAATAATGCTATCCTAGACTGCCGAAAGGAAAGTGTTATCTTTAGACCCCCAGGTCACCCGGAGTTCGAATACGTACGAGGCACCATCGAGCAAGGAGTAGGCCAGACTCCTAGAGCTTACATGGCGATGGAAACAACACTTCCATCAATTGTAGCAGAGTTCGCAGACGTATTCCCGGAAGAATTGCCTGGCCTACCGCCTGACAGAGAAGTAGAGTTCATTATTGAGCTAATACCCGGAGCTGCACAAGTATCCTCCAATGTGTACCGACTGGCGAAGAAGGAGCTTGACGAGCTGAAGCTTCAACTGGAGGAACTACAGATCAAGGGATTTGTTCGTCCTAGTGCATCACCCTGGGGAGCACCAGTGCTGTTTGTACCAAAGAAGGACGGAATATATCGCATGTGTATTGATTACAGAGCCCTCAACGCTCTGACAATCAAAAACAAGTACCCCTTGCCGAGAATTGACGACATGTTCGATCAACTGACAGGAGCCGTGGTATTCTCAAAGATAGACTTGAGATCAGGCTATCATCAGGTCAAGGTACGGAGAGAAGATATTCCAAAGACAGCATTCAGGACTCGTTATGGTCATTACGAGTTTCTGGTGATGCCGTTTGGACTTACTAATGCACCTGCCGTATTCATGAACCTGATGAACAGAGTCTTCCACCAATATATGGACCAGTTCGTGGTAGTCTTCATCGACGACATTCTGGTGTATTCGAAGAGCCACAAGGAGCATGAAGAGCACTTAAGACTGGTGCTAGAAACGCTGAGACGGGAGAGCCTTTATGCTAAGATGAGCAAGTGTGAATTCTTCCTTGATCGTATCGCTTTTCTTGGACACGTCATCACAGGAGAAGGCATCTCAGTGGACCCAGCAAAGATTTCATCTGTGGAGACATGGCCAACCCCGACCAATGTCTCAGAGGTGAGAAGCTTTCTAGGACTTGCCGGATATTACCGAAGATTCGTAGAAAACTTTGCAAGAATCGCGGAGCCGATTACCCGTCTTACCCGCAAGGAGCAGGAGTTCATATGGTCTGAGGACTGTTAGAAAGCTTTTGATGAATTGAAGAAGCGTCTGACTACAGCCCCCATCTTGACTATACCATCTGGATCCGGAGGTTTCGTAATCTATAGCGATGCATCCGGAAAAGGATTTGATTGTGTCTTAATGCAACATGGGAAGGTTGTAGCTTATGCCTCAAGACAGCTGAGGACTCATGAGAAGAATTACCCCACTCACGACCTGGAGCTTGCCGCAGTCATCTTCGCTTTGAAGCTATGGAGACAGTATCTATACGGCGAACGAGTGGAGATTTTCACCGATCATAAGAGCTTGAAATATGTCTACACTCAGAAAGACTTAAATCTGAGGCAAAGACGATAGCTCGAAGTGATGACGGATTTCGAGATCGATCTGCAGTACCATCCTGGGAAGGCTAATGTAGTAGCTGATGCTCTAAGCAGAAGACCCTCGGTATTCTTTATGATCACCCAACCAGATATATTGAGAGATCTAGAAAAGTTGGGTATAGAGATCATTATGCCAAGAATTGAAGGCCAATTATCAAACTACCAGCTGCAATCAACCTTGGTCGAAAGAATCAAAGCTGCTCTACCAACAGATGCAAGATTTCAGAGGCTTCGACAAAGAACAGAGGATGGAATCCAGACAGGATGTCGCATACACGAAGATGGGACTCTAAGATGTGGTGATCGTCTTTATGTTCCAAATGGAGAACTTCGTAATGAGCTGATGTCAGAAGCTCATAGCTCAACATACTATATACATCTAGGAGGCACAAAGATGTACAGAGATCTGCGACAATATTACTGGTGGCATGGAATGAAGCGGGAGATAGCACGCTTTGTGGCTAAATGCCTGGTGTGTCAGCAAGTCAATACTGAGCATCAGAGATCTGCCGGTCTACTTCAACCCCTCCCAATACCCGAATGGAAATGGGAACACATTACGATGGACTTTGTTACGGGCTTCCCAAGAAGTCCTAGTGGTCGTAATGTTGCATGGGTGATTGTAGACAGACTCACCAAGGCTGCTCATTTCCTACCTTTCAGAGTCGGACAATCTACAGAAGTCTTGGCGGATATATACATGAAGGAGATAGTGCGTCTGCACGGAGTACCAGTCAGCATAATATCTGACAGGGATACGAGGTTTACATCTTACTTTTGGCGAAGTATGCAAGAAAGTCTTGGTACCCGCCTCAAGTTCAGCACCTCGTATCATCCGCAGACAGATGGCCAGTCAGAGCGCACCATCCAGACCCTAGAAGATATGCTGAGAGCCTGCATGCTTGAATTCAGCGGATCATGGGAAGATTATTTACATCTGGTGGAATTCTCCTACAACAACAGCTATCAAGCGAGCATTCAAATGGCTCCCTTTGAAGCTTTGTATGGAAGAAAATGTCGTTCCCCAGTATGCTGGAGCGATGTTGGCGAAAGACAGATCTTGGGACCAGAACTGATTATTCGTACGGTGGAGAAAGTAAAGAAGATCCAGGGACACCTACGAGCTGCACAAGACAGACAGAAGCACTGGGCCAACATTCATCGACGACCTCTAGAGTTCCAAGTAGGAGAGCATGTGTTCTTGAAGATCTCACCTACCAGAGGAACTATCAGATTTGGAGGAAGAGGAAAACTGAGTCCAAGATACATTGGACCCTTCGATGTGCTGGATCGCGTCGGAGAAGTTGCTTACAGGCTAGCTCTACCTCAGACCTTGGAGGGAGTACATGACGTCTTCCATGTATCTTAGCTGAGGAGGTACATTCCAGACCCGAGTCATGTGCTGGATTATTCAGAGATCACCATCGGGCCGAGCTTATCATACCAGGAGGAGCCTGTAGAGATCCTGGACCGTAGCGAGAAAGTGTTGCGAGGCCAGACTATTCCTCTAGTTCGTGTTGCATGGAGACATCATGCACCAGGTGAATCAACCTGGGAACGAGAAGAGGATATTCGACAGCGTTATCCCCACCTATTTCCAAACCAGGGTATGTCCAAATATTTCAAACTCAATCTTCACTAATCATTTTATGTCCTAAATCAATCTTTCATTCTCATTATATGTTTGTTTTTATTTCGAGGACGAAATATTCTAAGGAGGGTAGATTGTAAACTCCCTCGACCAGATTTCAGTAATTTAGGATTAGTTTTGACTAATTAGAATTATTGCAACTTTTTAAATTTTATTTATTATATATTCTATTGATGGTGCACCTGTCCATTACACAATTAACTAGGACATTACACTAGCTGTTAACCCTAAACAAAGTCCACATACCTGTCCTAGACATGTTAGGCTACTTTTTTTGCCTTTTGTGCAACTCCCAGATACCTAGTTTGGTGCTTCGTTTTAGTCGCACAAATATCGTTACAGACGTACGTATTTATTACCTATTTAAATTTCTGCTCTGTACCCCTAGGGATTTGATGACCAGTAGGCACCTGTTTTGTCCAAACAAAAATACGATAATATTCTCCTCTAATTATACTACAATTAGTGTATTGACACCGTAGAAAAATTATGACCCTAACTGACTCTAAATAATTAGTGAACACCGTGCGCAGTATTTATTAATTAATAAATACGAGGATCTGTATCACTCAGAATCAGACCCTGACTCTGCCCAGGCTCACCCCCATACCCCCAAGACATTTCCCCAGCTTTTTCCTTTATTAATGTACAATTCAGTATTACGAGGAATCAGTATTTTTAAACAGACAAATTGCGTAATTACGCAAAATACCAACTTTGGGACCTATTTGCAATTTATAAAAGTTCAAGGGTTTTTATGTAAATTTCCAGGTGAGGTGGCATCATCTAATTGGCTGTTAACCCAACACCTGACACGTGGCAAAGTGGGACCCAAAAAATATCTGAATAAATATCAGTATTATTAAATTACCCAAATACCCTTGAAGTTGCAAGTATTTACAACTTTGCCATTGGACAAACCCCTATATAAACCAACCCCCTCTCCCTTTCAACCCTCACAGCCACCTCCCTCCGCCACCACCGGCCACCCAACTCCGGCGAAGCCCTCGCCCCTACCCCATCTCCCCTCCGGCCAAGCCCCACCCCCTCCGGCCGCCTGCTCCGCCGTGGGCAGCCCCCGCAAGCCAACTTCCCCAACACCATCACCCACAGCCACCAACACCCGAACCACTCCCACCACCGCCTCCGGCCACCGTACACCACCACCACCCCCACCATTCGACTCGCCCCGACCCCCTCTACCGGACCACCACCCCCTCACCGCCCCACGACCCTCCCTCCGGCCGTCCTCGCCCCCGCAGCAGCTTCCACTCTCTAACCCTAGCAGTGACTCCCTCCCCTCCGACCACCTCTAGCCACCACCACAGCCACCGTAGACCCCCGCCACCACCACCAACCTCACCGCCACCCTCCCCTCTGTCGGTTCCCCACCCTGCACCGCCTTCCCCGCCGCCGCAGCCGCCGCTGCCACCCCCCGCAAGCAGCTACTACTGCTGCTGCTGCTAGCAGCAACTGCTGTTGTTGCTGCTTCTCCGGCCAGCCTCCGCCGTCTCCGCCGCCGTCCTCCCGCCGTCGACGACGTGTGGGACCCCCTGACAGTTAAGTATACCCCCCCCCCCCTCTTCTTTATACGTATATACGCATAATTATATATATATATATATATATATATATATATATATATATATATATATATATATATATATATATATATATATATATATATATAATATATTATATATATTATATACTATATAAATACAGTATATTTATACAGTATATATATATATATATTATTATTATATATATATTGTTATTATATATGTATGTATATATTTATGTATATATACATATATATACCTATGTATATTTATACATATATATTTATATATGAAGTATATATATAATGTCTATTTATATATATATTTACATATTATGTATATATATATTATATTATAATTATATTAGTATACATATATATGTATATATATATGTATATGTACATCTTTATTTCTTGTTATATATATATATATATATATATATATATATATATATATATATATATATATATATATATATATATATATATATATATATAGCATATATAAATAAATGTATACATATATTTATATATATTCTATATATATTTACAGTTAATCTATATATGCAATATATATATATATATATAATTATTATATATATGTATTTATGTCATTTAAATATATTATATTATATATTGCTGGATAATACAGCATATGTATTTATATATGTATTTATTTCCTGCACTGTCTTTTAATTTATTATATATATATGTATATATACATATATCTATATATATTATTTATCTACATATAATATATACTATATAATATATTGCTGGATAATACAGCATATGTATTTATATATATGTATTTATTTCCTGCACTTGTCATTTCAATTTATTATATATATATATATATGTATATATACATATATCTATATATATTATTATCTACATATAATATATACTATATAATATATTGCTGGATAATACAGCATATGTATATATATTTATATTTTACATTCTGCACTGTCATTTCCTTTTTATCATATATATATGTATACATATATCTATATATATATATTATCTATATACTATATAATACTGGATAATACAGTATTGATATACGTATTTATATTTCCAACACTGTCATTTCCTTTTTATTATATATATATATATATATATATATATATATATATATATATATATATATATATATATACTATACTGGATAGTACAGTATATCTATACATTTATATTTCTGCACTGTCTGTTCATTTATATATATATCTATGTATATATATACATTATATATATATATAATATATATTATATATCTATATGTATATGTATATATATACTCTATATATATATATATGTATCCTATATATATATTATCATATATATAAGTATATATATATATATATACCTTTATTATACCCATGATATTCACGAACCATGTATGTTTTAACAGAAACTATCTCCAGCACAGCCAGTGACCCCTTGTCACCAGCACCCTCAAACTTGAATTTGAGAACAGGTTTCCAACACTATCAGGGAGTAGGCAAGTATACCTTGCCAAGTTTACTGTTTAAATTCAAATATTTTTATATGCTCTTGTTTCTGAATTTCATATAACTATGAGTATCTGAGACTGCCTCAGGTACAGTCAACTGATACGTTGACAATTAGTATAATTAACTTAGTCTTACAGACTCACCAACAATTGTGAGGATATCCTGATATTCTCCTAGACCCTATCACGGGAACACGCAACAAGGTTGCAATACATATTGGGATGCGGGCTGCGTATTTGAGTAGCTACCAGTACGTGTGACCCGCATCACGGATTAGCATAAATAAGGAAAAGTAGGACTTGACATTTAGTTACATTGGGATGGGAAAGATAACTGGTAGACGTATGGGACACCCCCTCCATGTATGTTTTCATACCTTCGTACCATGCTCCTCGGAGATGGTCGATTGCAGAGTGCCCTTGAGTCAGGGGGCATATGACACATATACTAGCCAGTCACCACGATTGGTGAATTAAGTCAGCATATGTCTAGCCAACACATTCCCATGCGTACTACAAGGTCTTTATTTGTATTTCACTTAGATGGTTAGCACCCTGTGTTTATTTATTTATTCAGTATTTATATTACATGGCATGTCATTTTTCTGTATCTTGTTACGTTCCACTGAGGACCTGGTTCCCTGCCAGATCTAGACGAGGCCTTCTACCCCACTGTGTACGGCCCTGATCAGGAGGCTAGATGTGCTACCGAGGAGGAGCTAGAGGAGACACCCTCAGAGTATGCCTGACCCTAGAGGCTTGCCACCTGGAGATGGAGATGTTTTCCTCAGATAGACGCTACATAGTCTATCTGATTTTTCTGTGCTATTATTAGTTTTGTAGTGGGCTTGTACCCACCAGTTGTGTACTTTATCAGACTCAGTTTTTATATATATTCAGCACTTATTTCCCTGACATTTTATTGTGGATGAAATAGATTTACCTGTTTTATACTTGTAGTATTTTAGGACAGCGTAGCACGTTCCTCTGGGTCCATTCAAAATGGATTAAGCCCTTAGTGACGTGTCAGCTGGCCAGTGACACGTGGCCTAGTTCCTGACATTTTGGGACTGGGGTGTGACACTGAGTATAGATAATAGATACTCAGGAGAAATCCTTGGCCATCACCTCGTCCTCGGGAATCGGTTCAGCTCCAGTGTCTGCTCCTGCTCCTGCTTCTGCTCCTGCCCTTTATACCTCGGGATAGAATTCCTCTGCTAAACCTGGGGACATAATCAGGTCCTCAGGGGACATAGCATGGTACAAAATAACTCAAGCCAAAATAATTGTAGTGCAATAATGAATGAAACAATAGGGTAAATAATGTAACCATCTATGTGAAATGCAAGTGAGAGCATCACTAGTACTCAGGTTGAGACCGCTACAAGCTCTGTGTCGGGGAGCCCGTAGCAGTAATATCACGTAATGTGCCTAGCTCTGATGTAGAGTCTACGGCCTCACAATAATAAATACATATATAAAATCAGCCTATAGCCTATGTGTCTCTCCCCACCCAATGTAATCACATATCTCATGTCCACAACGTCTCATGTCCATGTCACGCAAGATCATAACTAATGCAGCAAGTCATATGATAGCTATGAATATAATGTCTATGTCACAAATCCTGTAACCTATACAGAATCACCATGAATATCTTAGGAAGATTCTATCTCATGAATAGTGTCAGGTGTCCTGGGTATGACGTACTTGATGATGCAAGCACGAGAATGTATAGGGTCTCGATATCCATCTCTATGTGACGTTACACAACTCCGCGTACGGTGTTGACACTCGAATATTATTCGGACGTTAAGTAATATCACACGGTCCTAGGTTGAACAGATACAACATATAAATAAATCAAGGAATCAAGGAATATTGTGTAACAAGAACTATAAGGTTGGCAAGGTACACTTGCCTGGGGTTTGGATACCAACAGTTGCACCGGTATCAGCAGAATCTGCAGGTACTCCTCTGAAAGCTATAATAAACATTACCATCAGGTTCAGAAGATATCAAATAGCTAGAATTATCTGTTCATGAGTCCAATTTGGACACAGGGGCAAAAGTGACAGTTTCTGGTCAAAGCGGGGTCCATATGTGGCCCACTTCGCACCGAGAAACGTGCCAGAGACAATATTCTCCAAATTCTTCAAACTTAGTGTCTACAAGTCCAGAACGACGATACGAACCCAACGGAATGTCCAGAACTAGATTTTGATGAGCCGATCACAAAATCGCCCGTCAAGTGGAGCCGTAGGGCCCACGATACGCGATTTTATCAACGTTCTCAAAATTGAACCAAACTTGGGTCACAGAACCAGCGTATTGCTACGAGTCCGATGGAGTAAGTTTCGATACGACGTGCATACATGAAGTTACAATAAGTTTCAGAACATAGCCGGTACGGGGTGTTGTCGACGGATACGCGTTAATTCCGGTGTGCACGCACATCCAAATCAACTTTCGCAAAATCCTACACGTCCATATTAATGGTGCGCACCTTTCAGTAAAGTCCACGCATGACCAAGTCATCCCGTTTAGCGGGGCGCACCCAGTTCCGGGAAAATCAGGGTATTTAAATAACCAATATTTTGGTCATTTTTACCCTCAAAAATATTAAAATCTACAGCACAATAAATTACACTAAAAATAGAATTAAAATCTAGGTCATATGTTCTAATTAATTGTTCAGTTGGATTTTGAAAATATTTCACAGGTTGATCGCAAAACGGTCGCGAACTGGGGAGTTCGGGACGAATTCTGAATTTTCAGAATTGGGGGTTTATTTCCCTGATTTTGTGTTGCAGTTTGCGACCGACACAGGCCGCGACACGCCGAACCAATGGCACGGGTATCGAGAGGGTCACGCAGGGTACGCGCACAAGTCGACAGAATATAAAATGGATTAACATACAGAAAATTACACACGCGGGAAGGCGGGTACCTCACTGAGGTTCGTGCACTGAGATAGTCGCGGCGAGGCACGACGGCGGGGCATGGCGGCTAGGGATGATGCAGGCCGCTATTGCTGCTGTTTGAGAGTCGTTGACGGCGGAGCTCGTCGCCAGAGGGGACGGGGTCGGACGGAGTATCACTGGAGCTGGTGGCAGGGTAAGGGTTCGAGGTGGTGGCGGCGGTGAGTTGGTCGTCGGGATCGAGGGTTTGTCGTCGGAGGTGGCAGAAGCGGCTGAGACCAGGGAACTCAGGGCGGCTCGGGTCGTCGGCAGGTCGAGGTCTCGGAGAGGTCGTGGTGGATGAAGTGGTGATGGCGGTGCTGGGTTTTATAGGGTGGCCGGGGAGATGGAACGGCGGCGGTTACAGGGAGGGGAACCGGAGGGTCGTCTGCCGTTGGGAAGGCGGAGAAGGCGGCGGCCGGTGAGGGAAGAACGGACGCGGGGAGGCGGATCGACGCTGAGGCGAGGGGTCAGGCAAACGTTAGGGATTTACTGTAGCGGGCGGGTAGGCGGGTCGGGTTTTAGAATCGGATCCGACCCGATACGATAGGTAATGGGTTCGGGTCGGGTCAGTGGGTCGGGTCGGATAACGGGTCCGGATCCGACCCAATAAAGATTGGGTCCGGTTCAGGAATTGGGTCGATTTGGGTTGGACCGGTTGGTTCAACCCGGTTCAGTTTGGTTTATTTTGGTTTAAATAAAAACTTAGTTTTTAAGACTTTAAAAATAGTTCCGGGGTCCAATAAATTTCAGGAAAATTGTTGTAAGTCTAATATTTTATTTTACACCCAAAAATATTATTTTATAATGTTTTTATATTTATTTTTTATTACATAAAAATATTTAATTCAGAAGAACATTTATTTAGTTATTTAAAAATAGCAAAATATTCCCAAAAAATTATTTTTTTAATTTCTAAAAAATACGGGTGTTTACAATCTACCCCCTTAAGAGGATGGCGTCCTCGCAATTAACTACTAAAGAAAATTAAAGCATGGTAACTAAAAGAAATGCTTAGTTTATACCTGCATCTTCGAACATATGAGGATAACGCTGGCGTATGATATCCTCTCGCTCCCAGGTGGACTCGCCGGGAGAATAATGTTTCCAAGCTACTCGAACCAGTCTAATCGTCTGACCCCGCAATATCTTCTCACTGATGTCGAGTATTCCAACTGGCTGCTCTTTATATCTTAAGCTAGGGCCTACTGTAATCTCAGAATGATCGACTACATGGCTTGGGTCAGTCACGTACCTCCTTAGCTGTGAGACATAGAATACATCATGCACTCCCTCTAAAGATGGAGGTAATGCAAGATGATACGCCACCTCACCAATGCGCTCCAGAATATCAAATGGCCCAATGTACCTTGGGCTCAGCTTGCCTCTGCTCCCAAATCGAATAGTACCTCGAGTATGTGAGATCCTCAAGAATACGTGCTCTCCTTCTTTGAAATCCAAAGGACGTCTGTGTGTATCAGCCCAATGCTTTTGTCTGTCCTGAGCTGCACGAAGATGATTCTGAATTTGCTTCACCTTTTCAATGGTCTGCATCACTAACTCTGGACCCAGTATTTGACGCTCGCCAACGTCACTCCAACATATCGGTGATCTGCACTTTCTGCCGTACAAAGCCTCGAATGGTGCCATCTGGATGCTTGCCTGGTAGCTGTTATTATAAGAGAACTCCATCAAGTACAAATGATCTTCCCAAGATCCTCTGAAGTCTAACATACACGATCGTAGCATATCCTCCAAGATCTGAATCGTGCGCTCAGATTGACCATCTGTCTGTGGATGGTAAGCAGTGCTGAACTTGAGTCGGGTGCCAAGACTCTCCTGCATGCTTCGCCAAAATTGGAATGTAAATCTTGAGTCACGATCTGACACAATACTAACCGGTACTCCATGTAATCTTACGATCTGTCGTATGTACATGTCGGCTAGTACTTCCGTGGACTGTCCAACTATAAACGGCAAGAAATGTGCCAATTTAGTGAGTCGATCCACGATAACCCATACTGCATCTTTTCTACTGGGGCTCCTTGGAAATCCTGTAACGAAATCCATAGTGATATGTTCCCACTTCTATTCGGGTATGGGAAGCGGCTGTAACATACCAGCAGTTCTTTGATGCTCGGCCTTTACTTGCTGGTAGACCAAATATTTTGCCACAAACCGTGCAATCTCCTTCTTCATTCCATGCCACCAATAATACTGCCTCAAATCTTGGTACATCTTCGTTCCTCCCGGATGAATAGAGTATATGGAGCTATGTGCTTCAGTCATCAACTCATGTCTCAATTCCCCATTCGGTACATATAGGCGATTTCCGCACCTTAATGTCCCGTCCTCATGTATGCGAAGTCCCGTCTGCATGCCTGCTTCTGTCTTCTCTTTAAGTCTTCGAAATCTAACATCAGTGGGCAATGCCGCCTTAATCCTCTCCACAAGTGATGACTTAACTTCAAGATTTGCCATCAACCCACTTTGTCGAGGAAAAATAATCTCTATATTGAGCTCCTATAGATCCTTTAATAATTAGGGCTGCATCGTCAAGAAATAAGCCGTGGGCTTCCTGCTGAGTGCGTCTGCTACGACATTCGTCTTGCCCGGATGGTACCGTAGATCTATATCAAAGTCGACCATCAACTCAAGCCAACGTCTCTTTCTCATATTGAGCTCCTTCTGAGTATATACATACTTCAGACTCTTGTGATCAGTAAAGATTTTTACCTTCTCTCCATAAAGATAGTGCCTCCATATCTTCAGTGCAAATATTACTACAGCTAGCTCAAGATCGTGCGTTGGGTAGTTCTTCTCATGGACCTTCAGCTGTCTCGATGCATAAGCGATAACTTTGTCATGTTGCATCAAAACACATCCTAGTCCACTACCTGACGCATCACTATAAACAACAAAGCCTCCCGATCCTGAAGGAAGAGTCAAGACCGATGTTGTTGTTAATCGCCTATTCAATTCTTCAAAGGCCTTCTGACAATCTTCCGTCCATGCAAACTCCTGGTCCTTACGCGTCAACCGCGTCATAGGCTCCGCAATCCTTGAGAAATTTTCTATGAACCTCCGGTAATATCCAGCAAGTCCGAGAAAACTTCTCACTTCTACAACTGATGTAGGTGTAGGACAAGTTTCTATTGCAGCAACCTTCTCTGGATCAACTGAAAGTCCTTCTCCTGAGATGATATATCCCAAGAAAGGCACCTTATCCATACAAAACTCACATTTACTGAGTTTGGCATACAGCTTCTCCTGCCTCAGCGTCTCTAGCACGATTTTGAGATGTTCCTCGTGCTCTTCGTGGCTCTTGGAATATACTAAGATATCATCAATAAACACAACCACGAACTTGTTTAAGTACTGATGAAAAACTCTATTCATCAAACTCATGAACACAGCTGGCGCGTTGGTTAAATCAAATAGCATAAGTAAGAACTCATAGTGTCCATACTTGGTCCTGAAGGCTATCTTCGGTATATCCTCCTTCCTCACTCTAATCTGGTGATAATCGGATCTAAGGTCAATCTTCGAGAATACCCTAGCACCACTCAATTGATCGAATAGGTCATCAATGCGTGGCAAGGGATACCGGTTCTTAATGGTTACAGCGTTCAGTGCCCTGTAGTCAATACACAGGCGTACTGTCCCATCCTTCTTCGGCACAAATAATATGGGTGCTCCCCAAGGTGAAACACTGGGCCGAATAAAACCCTTCTCCAGAAGATCATCAACTTGCTCCTTCAATTCCACCAACTCCTTAGGTGCTAGCCGGCACACAGTTGAAGTGATAGGCTCTGCTCCTGGAGTCAAGTCTATTATGAATTCTATTTTCCGATCAGATGGTAAACCTGGAAGATCATCAGGAAATACATCCACAAATTTTGATATAACTCTTGGGTAACCTGACTCCCCTTCTACAGATAGTACCCTAAGAGTAGGCTGAACACCTTGCTCTATAGCTCCATGAAGAAACTCAAACTCTGGATGTCCAGGCGGTCTAAATATAACCCATCCAAGCCGACAATCTAGGGTCGCATGGTACTGACTTAACCAATCCATACCAAGTACAAAATCATAATATGGCATGGAAAAGATCAGAAATTGAGGTCGCATCTCTCTTCCACAGACTACTACCGAACAAGATCTACAGATGTCACTAACTGGGATAATTCTACCTCCCGTAAGAATTCTCTTAGTCTTCGGAAGTGGTGCGGTAGCTACTCTATGTGTGGCTACGAAGCTAGCAACTATGAATGAATGCGATGCTCCAAAATCAAATAAAGCTACAGCAGGTAATGAAGCTACTAATATAGTACCTGATATAACCTCTCCTGTAGTAGCTTCCTCCTCAACAGCCAATGCAAATGCTTGTCCTCGTCCCTGAGCTGGACCTCTCTGCTGATGAGCCTGCTGGAATAGTGTTGCCTGTGGTGCCAATGGTGGTCTCTGCTGATACCCTCCTGGAGCTGGTGGTCTAACACCTCCAACTCCCGTCTGTGGTGCTCCTAATGCTGGATAAGCTGGCCTTGGTGCTGGTAAAGCTGGTCGATTTACCGTTGGTGCTCCCTCCCGGCACTCAGAGCAGTTCTTGGCTGGATGCTGGTTGGATCCGCAAATCAGGCATCGTCCCAACTTGCGTCTACACTCCCTCTCGATATGGCCTACCTTGCCACAATAGTGACAAGTAGGAAGGGATATGGCTCTTGGTGCTGCTCTCTGAGGTAGATTCCTTTGGGATCGCTTTACAGACTCCCCCTGTGATGCTCTGGATGGTGCTGATGTGAAGGGCCGCTTCAGACTTGACTCCCTCCTAGTGACGCGCTCCATGCGTCGTGCTGCAACAAGGACGTCAGTGTATGATGTAGGTGCAACAGATCCGATCAACCTCTGGAGCTCAAACCTAAGTCCGTCGAAGAACTTCTTCGCCTTCTCTTCTTCTGTAGGAATTAGAGAAGGGGCGAAGCGACTCAGTCGAATGAACTCAGTATTGTATTCTTCCACCGATATATTGCCTTGAATAAGGCGGTTGAACTTGTCTCGAAGTTCCGACCGAGCAATAGATGGGATATACATCTCCTGGAAGAGTCTGGAGAACTCTTCCCAAGTGACTCGGTCATGTCCGAGCCTTCTCTCTTCAGATAGCCACCAATGGTCCGCATTGTCAGTCAACTGCATCCTGACGACAGTCATCCATCTCTCTCTCGGAAGTTCAGCTGCTTCCAACTGGTGTTGTGTGTTCGTGAGCCACTCGTGAACTTCAGTTGGCCCCTCCTTGCCAGAAAAGGTACGGGGCTTCAGCTAACGAAAATCAGTGATAGATCCCGCCGTTGGTCGCCTAGCTGGTGGGTTCGCCTGCTCCAATGCGGTTACTAGGCTGTTTCTCAAGTACTCTTCCTCATGACGCTGAGCCTCTTGTTGAACCTGCTGTTGGGCTTGCATCATGGCATAGAATATTTGAAACATCTGCTGCCCGTCCATGGCTTGCCCTGGTAGAAAAATAGGCATCAGTGGAGTACTCCATCATCATAGGTGACCTGTGGCGGAGGTGGGATGTCATCACGCTGGAACCTTGAATTATGCTGGCCAGCTTGATCACTTTGAGAGGATTGTCCTCTATTTTCTGGTGTCACTCCATCATCATAGGTGACCACAGCATCGTGTGGTGTACCTAAGGGATTCTCGTCACTGATTCTTGAATTATGCTGGCCACCCGAACTCCCCAGTTCGCGACCGTTTTTCGAACAACCTGCTAAATATTTTCAAATTTTACCTAAACAATTATTTAGACTGTATGACCAAGTTTTAAAACCCTATTTTTGTGAAATTTATCGTGCTGTAATTTGTATTTAATTCTAGGGTGAAAATGACCAAAAACTTGGTATTTGAATACCCTGATTTTCCCGGAACTGGGTGCGCCCCACTAAACGGGACGACTTGGTCATGTGCGAACTTCACTGAAAGGTGCGCATCATTAACACGAACGTGTGGGATTTCGTGAAAGTTGATTTGGATGTGCGTGCACACCGGAATCAACGCGTATCCGTCGACAACGCCCCATATCGGTCCTGTTCTGAAACTCATTGTAACTTCGTGTACGCTCGTCGTTTTGAAACGAAACTTACGCCATCGGACTCGTAGGAATACGCTGGTCATGTGACCCAAGTTTGGTTCGATTCTGAGAATGTTGATAAAATCTCGTATCGTGGGCCCCACGGCTCCACTTGACGGGCGATTTTGTGATCGGCTTATCGGAATCCAGTTCTGGACATTCCGTTGGGTTCGTATCGTCGTTCTGGACTTATAGACACTAAGTTTGACGAATTTTAAGAACATTGTCTCTGGCACATTTTTCGGTGCGAAACGGGCCACATGTGTCCAAATTGGACTTATGGACATGCAATTCTAGATATTTGATATCTTCTGGACCCGATGGTAATGTTTATTACAGCATTCGGAGGAGTACCTACAGATTTCGCGGATACTGGAGCAGCTGTTGGTATCCAAACCCCAGGCAAGTGTACCTTGCCAATCTTGCAGTAATTGCTACATGTTATTTTTTTAATTTATTTAAATGTTGTATCTGTTCAACCTAGGATCGTGTGACATTACTTAACGTCCGAATAATATTCGGGTGTCAACACCATACGCGGAGTTGTGTAACGTCACCTAGAGATGGATATCGAAACCCTATACATTCTCGTGCTTGCATCATCAAGTACGTCTTAACCACAGGACACCTGACACTATTCATGAGATAGAATCTTCCTGAGATATTCATGGTGATTCTGTATAGGCTACAGGATTTGTGACATAGATTTTATATTCATAGTTATCATATGACTTGCTGCATTAGATATGATCTTGTGTGACATGGACATGAGACGTTGTGGACATGAGACGTATGATTACATTGGGTGGGGAGAGACACACAGGCTACAGGCTGATTTACATATATACTTATTATTGTGAGGTCGTAGACTCTATATCAGAGCTAGGCACATTACGTGATATTACTGCTACCGGCTTCCCGACACAGAACTTGTAGTGGTCTCAGCCTGAGTACTAGTGATGCTCTCACTTGTATTTCACATAGATGGTTACATAGTTTACCCTATTGTTTTATTTATTATTGCACTGCATTTATTTTGGCTTGAGTTATTTTGTACTTTGCTATGTCCCCTGAGGACCTGGATCCGGATTATGTCCCCAGGTTTAGCAGAGGAATTCTATCCCGAGGTATACGGGACAGGAGCAGAAGTAGGAGCAGGAGCAGACACTGGAGCTGAACCGATCACCGAGGATGAGGTGATAGCCGAGGATTTCTCCTGAGTATCTGTTATCTATACTCAGTTTTTTTGCTATTATTAGACTCTTTTGTTTCTGGTCTGTTGAACCAGTGTATCAGACTTATTATCGGATTGTTCCCCGATTTACTTTATTGAGAGTTGATGACGGTTATATTTGATTTTGCTGATATTGATCATATTTATCTTTCATGGATGAGATTAGATTGTGACATGTTTAGTAGACTTTATTATTGTGTTACAGCTTAAGTACACCTTGATGGGTCCATTAAATTGGGTTTGCCCATTAGAGTGTGCTGCTGGCCATTGCCACGTGGCTAGTCCATCGGTGTTTTGGGACTAGGGCGTGACATGGTTACTAACAAATGCAGTTGAGATTTCATACGCTATATGCCCTACAGACTATTCGGGTTATCCAGGCGTAAGGATACATAGTAAAATAAATTAGGTATAGTAGTTTTTCAGGTAAAAATACAACACTCGACGGCGTGCTGAAAGTGTGCCCCTCACAACGGAGAGCTCCAAATCCATCAGGTGTCGCTGGGATACCAGGATTGCATGTAGCTAGAAATCTCACTAGATGCTTCTAATTCATTTATTCTAGTTGTTATCCTGAATAAGTTATCAAGAATCCCTGACCGTGGTGCTCAGGAATTTGCCTTAAACATGATGCAAGACAGGACTGGACAGTAGCTTGACAAGTAAATTCAAGGCAAGGACAAGTAATCAACCACATGAATTCATCTTATCAGTTAAGCAACTCAGTTCAAGAGATTCTAGCATGTCAGGAGTGCGCTTCGTCGAGACACTATCAAAAATATATGTATATGTCAGGTTAACTCGATACGACGATCTATTCACAGTATTATCAGTACAAGTCTGGAGTCGGGAATTCGAGATTATCAATGACAATACAGTTCATGTTCAGGGAGTTTGATATTCTGGCAAGTTGTCATAATCAGGTTATTTAAGAATTTAGCGAAAATTTGCATTCAGGTGAATTTAGCAAAAAGGCTAAGCAAGGAAAGCATTGATCACAAGAAAATATCAAGAGAAGTTAAACTACTACAAGTGTCAAAGGCACATAGGGTAAATTGGTCGCATGTAATAGGCTGGCCGCATACAGCATACTGGCCGCATGCAGGGAGCTGGCCTTATGTAAACTCAGGCTGCATACTAGGGTCGGGCCGCATACCATAGTCTGGCCGTATACAATATGCAAAGTCCACTCCTCGGATAAAGTGCTGAGTGACGGGTCATTAAATGCATGCTAGGGTCTTGAGTGACTGAAGTGACTGACAAGTGATAGGCCATAAAGTATGTCAGAGAAAAAGATAAAAGTCATAAAAAGACGTGCAAGGTCGGTGCCGATCCATCCTCCTAGGAGAAGAGAACATTTCTCCCCTGCCACATACATCGAGGCCGCATGCTCAAGTTGGCCGCATGCTTGGTTTGGCCGCATGAATACTTCAGCCGCATGCACAATAGTTCTGTAACTTAGACTTTTTCAAGCACTTAGTTTTCAAAACTCCAGTATAAAACAGTCACGTGCCCAACTAGATAGGCACATGCTGCAAAGGAATAAGGTGGAGAGGGCAGACCGCATACAACATGCTGGCCGCATAACCCTCTCGGCCGCATAGAGTCTCCTGGTCGCATAAAGTCTTCATCGTCCCAAATAAGCAAGTTCTGCCATAAAATTCCAAGTTTTTTCGGAAACTTGTTTCCTCCACAAAATTCTCATATCAAGTCCAAATCCAGAAAAGTAAAGTTCAAAACTGTATGAAATCGAGTGCTACTCAATATGAAACGACTAGTTTTCGAAAACAACAAGTTTTAGTAGATCAAAATCAAGAAAACTCATGGAAGATCCAAACTTTAAACTCAGATCTACTCTAACCAAGCCATCAAAGCTGAAAGTACAAAGAAATAAACATGCAAAGGAACTCATAGAGAACAACATAGAACAATAATAATGCAAGAAACTAAATAAAAGGCAATATAGCAAGTTCTTCCTCATTGGCAATGTGTACTAGCCTAAACCCACTACTAAACTACAACAACTACTAAACCCAAGGGGGGGAAGTCCGACCAGGGGGCTGGGGTGCTCTCGGCTAGGGGAGAGGAGAGGGAAGAGGAAATGAAAAGGAGGAGAAAAAGAAAGAATAAGGAAGAGAGAGAAAGGGAGGGGTTTATATAGTGAGGGTGACTAACAATATTCACCAGACGGGTCTCACAGGTAGAGCCCGCTCACCTTTACTTATCTGCTTAGTCGTTCTACCGAGTTGACACAGCCTATCATTCCACCTGACTCGATAGAGCTTATCCCTAAATATCTGTAGTCTGATGGGAAGTACGATTTATTTAACTGGTATAACCATGCAAGCAGGCCGTGCTTCTTAATCATCCGAACCGAGCAGATTAAAGAAAGACTTCACCATCGTTTAACTCTCGCTATTGCTGCCTCGCACTGAACTAGCCCACTGATTTCGTTTGCACGATACTTGACTCCGTACTTCTGCCCGAATCGAGACGATAAACCGAACCTTAGAAAGTTCTACGTGAAGCCTATAAATGAAACCAAAATCTGAATCAATACTTGTTTTCGAATCCGTCTTATCGTAATGGAGGAGACTCACTTCATCGTTCCCATTCCGACTTATGTTATGCAACCAACCCAAATGTCTCGTTTCAATCCGATTCAGCGTAATGCACTTGCGGAGCGGAACATGACATGCAGTCTGGTCGTTGTCTTCTTCTATACTACTTCTCCCATTGGTGATTGGAGGAGTAAGAGGATTGGATATGTTTTCTTATTTATTTACTTTGCTAATTTTCTTTGGATATCTTTCTATCTTTTATTATCATTTTTCATTTGTATGTTGCTTTGTAGTTGTTGTTGCCCAATATGGGTAGTAGTGTTTTAGGCTCTCTAGGGGGAGTGAACTGAAACTTTTAAAAGGAAAGGAAATCATGGACCGTCGTTGCTCCTTCTCTCGTTGGAAGTAAAAACTCCCCTCCCTCTCATGAGCACTCGAATTTTTTTTACAAAACCAATTATTTTCTAAAATTATTTTACCAAACAAAATCTTAGCTTTTTTTTTTTCAGAAAACTATTTTTCAGATGAAAGTAATAAATCACAAAGTCAGAATTTGTATACTCAAAAAATAATTTTATAACTTACTTTCAGAAAACTGTTTTCAGAACCAAATTTCAGAAAACACATCCAAACCGACCCTCAATCTTTCTCTTCTTCAATCTATTCTTTTTTTGTTTTCTTTTTTCTTTATCTCAACCTATTGAAGTCAATTTTACCCATACATAAACAAATACTGCAAGAGAAATTTAGGTGCCTTGTACAATCATAAACCTCGCATTGAAATGTTAGAACTTGGAATTTAACCCATTGACATAAACTTTGGAAAAAATGTTCCAGTTTGACACAATTTTCAAAAAATTATATTCCTAGAAAATTTATTTCCTTTCATCAAATCTATGAGTATTTTGATTTTAGTGTGTTTGGTATAATACATAACATACCACAAAATATATAGTTCTTATATTTGATATTGTAAATAAAAAATATTTTTTTTTTGCTAAATTGTCCGTCTTACAAAATAATATTATAATAATCTCATCGAATCATATTTTTGATTGGTGTAGTCTTCTCAGGTCAACTTCATGTCGAGTTTTGATCATTTTCTTATTTTGGTTGAGTCGAGTCAGATTTGGGATCCAGTCGAGTCGGATTAAGTTCGTTTCAGATTCAGGCTGAAATTGAATTTCGGTTTAGTCGAGTTTGGATCGAGTCTGAATTAGATTTTGGTTCAGTTAGCCGAGTCGGATTAAATTTAGATCTCCGAGCTTGGATCCAAGAGTTGATAGGGATAGTTTGAACAATTAAAAAATATAATTAATTTCGTTAGTCGAGAATAATAAATGAATAATGCTAAGTTTACAACCTAATGCTTACAACCCTCTTACAACCTCTCTCTCCTATCCTGACAGGTGGGCCCCACCCGGCACCACTTGTCAGTGGCCTTGGTTGCAAGAGGGTTATAAGCATTTGGTTGTAACTGTAGCATTACTCAATAATAAATACCCACCTTGCCATGAAAATCATATTCTTTCAGATAGTGGGAATATAATACCCAGAGAAATAGTTATTCCCTGACGTTTTCAATAAAATTTATTACAAATATACTTGGTACATATTCAGCCTCCATTCTAAACCTATCGAACGGGTTAGCGGGTTATCGGGTACAGCCGCAGCAATAAGATCCATTGGGGGAGGTGACGGTAGCTGGTGTCTGCAGTAAATTTGGTTGGTGAGAAAATTGAACTCACCGCCCCACAAACCATTCGATGTGTCTGTGGCTGTCGTGCCCACGTGAGCTGGGTCCCACGATGGGGGCTACCCAAGCATAACATTTGCTACAGTACGCAATCTGGGATCCGCTGTGCGGTCCAGAACACCGAGCAGCTTCTGCTCCAACGAGCCAGCGTTTGAAACCTGCATTAAGTAATAATGACTAGATTAATCCCCTCTTCTATAGTCCAATTTAGTGAATAATTATTAGTATGTATATTCTTCGACCGTTGACCTAGTTATGATCCACTAATTCTTGTAAAAAAGATGTTTGTATTTTGTTGTTCTAGTGCAATACATGAAGGGATAATATAACAAGGGACAAACATTATAAGCCCGTTTAGTTCATTGTAGTTTAATTCTACTCGAATAAAAAGTTCAGGTTCATCCTAATTTTTTTTGAATATATTCTTACGTATATTTATTAGTTAAAATATTCATTAAAATTAATAAAAATAATTATATAATTACGAGGGTTGTCATTTAAATTTTTTAAATAATCTTGTATACATGTATAAGATAACTGTAATTGTGAAGAAAAAAAAATTTTAATGTTCAAAGATTTTTAAAGTGTGTTATCAAAATTATTTTTAATTTATAAAAAATCAATATATATTTTTTATTTTATTTTTTAATAAATTAAAAATAATTTTAGTAATCTATCTTATAAATCTTTGTCTATTGTAAAAACCTCTTTAGTAATTACTATTCCCATGTAGAAAATAATATATTTAATAATAAATTTATAATAATTAAGATGGATGTCTTTTAGTCTTTTTAAGTATTTTTAATAAATATTAGAATAATTGTAACAATTTTTTATATTGTTTAATAATAACCTATAAAATATATATAAAGTATGTATATATATACTAGTTTAATATAATTGAGTTTGTTTTACTTAAGGTTATATATGATGGCAGGAATATGATAGAGAAAGATATTGAAGTTGAAGTTGGTACTGTTAACATAGAGTTTTTCGATACAATTCAATTTTACTGTTTTCGCATCTAATGCACGCTTTTTCTAATTAGACAACGTTCCTCTCAGAGCATCTCCATCCCTATTGCGAGTTTAGAAAAAATGATTGCTACATACGAATTATAATTTCTTATTTTAATTTTTTTCTCCAATATAAATATAAAATAAATTTTGAAGTTGACATAACAATAATATGTCAAAGATAATATGAAATTGGTTGTCTAGATCTAGATAATGGATTTCACAATACTTTACTTCTACATCATTAATTATGAATAAAAAAATTTAAAAAAAAAATTTAAAAAATTGTCATACAAGTTGAAAAAAAAATTAGATTTTATTGTCTTCCCTCGCCAGGACCAGGATGGAATCAACTATACTATATATATATATATATATATATATATATATATATATATGAAAGTTCAGTGTAAAATTTAGACTTAGCACATCATTACTATGGTTTTGAAAAGGTTGAAAAATTAAGGTGTCTAATACGTTTCTAAATTCTCTATTTATTAAAAAAATTATTAATTTATTTAACTATCGAATATGATCTAATATAACTAAATATTTTTAATTCAAGTGATTAAGGTGAGGTTTTTGTTGTTGTTGTTGCTCGAGTACAATTCTTAGAGACAACAGTTTCTACAGTAAATTTATATTCAATTATGGACTATTTGATACAGAAAATTTACTGTAGCAAAATAAATTTATATTAAATTCATACAAACGAAACAAGTTTGTAAAATTTTGAAAAAAAGACAGAGTCCGCCAACAGTGTTGGCGGAAAACACAACTGACATACACGTAGGCAGGAAAAAAATTAAAAAAAATTTAAAGTGGGACCCACAAGTCAATTTTCGCCAACACTGTTGGCTGAAATGGGGGGGAGAGGGGGGCAATTTCAGCCAACATAGTTGGCAGAAATTGGATGTAGGGGGCCACGGGTTCATTTGATTGGTTCGGTTTGGTTTGGTTTGTTTGGTTGGGTTGGTTTGTTTGGTTGGTTTGTTTTAATTAGTTATGTTTTGGTTTTATTTATTTTGTTTTGTAACTAGATTTAAGAAATTTTATTTCGGTTTTGTTTTAATTTTTTTTTGGAGGTCGAAACGTCGTTTTAAATCCATGGCCCCCCACACCCAATATAAATTAATTTTGCTACAGTAAATTTTAAATATTCGAAAATAAAATTACCAAAAGTAAAATTTGGAGGTCGAAACATCATTTTTTTGCGATTCTAAAAATTTGAAAAGTCCGTCAAACGGTTAAACAGTTTATCCCATAGTACTTTTCGATACGGTCATTTTGGCACAAACTGGACCTTGTTTCGACCTCTCAGTCAAAAGTTATGATACTTTAAAGTTTTAAATTTTATATTTTTGCCTGTAACATGTGCATCTTACTTCGGATAAATTTTTTTCTACACGATTTGTGTTACTCTCGTCGAAAACATACAAATCGACTTATTGTTTAACGAAAAACGATTTCAAAACAAATAGTTATGGCCGCTCGAAGTCTGCTCGACGGCAGACGTAATATTCTGTAAACCCCCTGATTTTTCAGGAATTTTTAATTTGGATTTTTCACAATTTTCTGTAATTTTCGGGGATTTAAACTAAGGTATTTTAAATTTAAATAATTTTTAAATGATGTTGATTAATATTAAAATATTATAAAAATAATATTTTTGGGTGTGAAATGAAAAACTAGACATAGGGTAATTTTCCAGGAATTTATTAGACCCCGAAAATATTTTTAAAGCCCTAAAAACTAATTTATTTTTAAACCAAAATAAATCCTGAAATTAACCCGGTTTATTTCTAAATAAACCAAACCAACCCAGACCCGGTTCAACCGAACCAAACCCAGCCCTTAGCGGGTCGGGTCGGATCTAAACCCGACCCAAAACCCGACTACCCGAACCCGCACCTAAACTTAATGGATCCGGGTCTAACCCGCTACCCGCTGACCCGACCCGAGCCAAACCCGTTAACCCTAATCGGAATCCTAATCGGATTCCTACCGCCTTTACTGTTCCGGCCACCTATATATCCCCCTCGAAACCCTCGCTCCGCCGTCCGGAATCAGAACCTCCCTCCTAACTCCTCCGCGCCTGAACCTTAGCTCCGCCTTCCCTCCTCCACCGTCGTCTCGACAACCCGCTGCCCATCTCCACCGTCTCCTCCCCTCTGCCTCTCCCCGCTCCGCAGCTCGCCTCCGTCCCCCTCTCCCCTCGGCCGTCCTAGCCAGCTCCCCCGCATTCACCTCCACCATCTTCCCCGACGACCCTCTCCCCGCTCCACCACCATCATCCCCGGCCGCCCAGCACCACCACCACCCTCTCCTCATCTCAGCCCCGAGCCCCCAAACCCCGAGCCCCTCGCCGTCTCCCCGCAGAACCTCGACAGCCACCCGCTTCCCCGTGACGACCTCACCGGACCTCCACAACCCTAGCCGCCTCCGGCGAAGCCCCCATGTCATAACTGCTAGTCATTTATCTAAATTTTCTTATAAATTTTATTTCCCATTTTATCTCTAAAGCTTATATGTAATAAATAAATTAGATTTGCAAATTACCAATTGCAAGGAAACTATGTCATAATTAAATTTCTGATTCTTGGAGGAGTTTTTTGCAAAACCCAAACCCATGGGAAGAAACCAGCAGCTCTCTTCCCTGACTCACCACTCTCCTTTCCACCTGTGGCCTCCTCCCTCCATCTCCATTTTCTAGGGGGGGAGATGGCAAGCTCTCCTTCCCCATTTCATTTCCAATACATCTCCTTTTACCTAAATAAAAATCCCCTTTCTCTTTTCTTTCCTTATTCTTTTCATATTACTACTGCTGCTACTGTTCTCATTTACTGCTGCTGCTGCCGTGGGCCACGCCGCCGCCGCACGCCGCTGACGCCGACGCCCGCTGCTGCCGCTGCCGCTGCTCTGCCACTGCTGCTACTGCTTTACTGCTGCTGCTTCTGCCGCTGTTGAGTCGCGGACGGCCGCCGGCGCCGCCGACGCCGGCGCCCCCTCCTCCGCGGGTGAACACCACCATCCCGACCTCGTCATCGGACACGCCACTGCTCCTCGCCGGACACGAACCACAGTGCTTCTTCTTCTTCCAAGAAGCAACCTAGGTATATATTTTTTCCCAAATTTTCTTCTTCCAGATTTCAGAATTAGGTTTCTATGAATCAATTTGATCCTATTAACTAACAATTCTCCTGAATTAGGGAATCAATATCAATATTTGGAGAACTTTGATCAAGGCAAGTCCTCATTCGATTCTTGAATTTTCCAAATTTGCCATTATTTCTTGTGTAGTTAGTTCTGATTTTAGAATCTATAACTTAATTATATATTTATGTAGAGAATAGAAATCTAGGGTATAAACTTTGGATTAATACATGGACATAAGAAATTGGTTGTTGAAAGAGCTATTCAATTATCCACCAAGTATTATCCGAGTTGACGCTATAAGTTCAATTTTTGTATAATTTCAAGTTGATTCTTGATAATAAAATCCTATATTAGAACATAGAATAAATTGCATTGATTTTATGTAATTATGGATATGTATATAATTAGGTTATGATATATAATTAGGAATGCGCTCACTTACATAAAAGGATAGTACATAGCTTATGATAATATAATTAGGAAATCAAGTGGAAATCAATTCGGCCAATGCGGAGCAAGAGGATATAAGTTAAAGACATAAGAATCTCCGATTTTGGATTTAAAATAAAAGGATAGTACATAGCTTATGATAATATAATTTTTAGAATCGCAAAAAAACGATGTTTCGACCTTCAAATTTTACTTTTAGTATTTTTATTTTCGAATATTTAAAATTTACTGTAGCGAAATTAATTTATATTGGGTGTGGGGGCCCACAGATTTAAAACGATGTTTCGACCTCCAAAAAAAAATTAAAACAAAATCGAAATAAATTTTCTTAAATCTAATTACAAAACAAAACTAAATAAATAAAACCAAAACATAACTAATTAAAACAAACCAACAAAAAAAACCAACCCAAACAAACAAACCAAACCGAACCAATCAAATGAACCCGTGGGCCCCCACACCCAATTTTCGCCAACTGTGTTGGCTGAAATTGCCCTCCCCCCATTTCAGCCAACAGTGTTAGCGAAAATAGGCTTGTGGGCCCCACTTTTAATTTTTTTTAATTTTTTTCCTGCCTACGTGTACGTCAGTTGTGTTTTTCGCCAACACTGTTGGCGGACTCTGTTTTTTTTTTTTTTTAATTTTACAAACTTATATTATTTGTATTAATTTAATATAAAATAATTTTGCTACAGTAAATTTTCTGTAATTTATTAAACAAGTCACGATCTCTCATGTTTGAATCTAGGCTCTAATAGCAAATCTGACATATAAAGATGATATGATTATGTAACATATGATTATGGTACGATAATCTCGTGCCATTAATTTTTTTTTACCAAAGGCACAAATGCAAAACTACAATTTCATCACTTAACTGCCTAAGTAATATTGGTAATTCGTTGGGTTTACGGGCATGCATCTATATTTAGTCCGTTTGAGCAAATCCAAAATAAGCAATTATTTTTCTAAACGCAATTATAAACAATCATTAAAAAGCTTATAAGCGGTTGACTGCTATATATTCCACTAGTAACAAATTTTGTGCTCCACTAATAAAAAAAATTGTGTTATTTACGACCAACCATAAATATAATTGGAAGATATTAGTAAATGTTTGTGCAATAAAAAAATTATGTCGTATGTAATTAACTATAAAATTTGAATGACTCTTGTAATTAACGGAAAGAGGTATATGAGTTCTTATTGGATGATGGATGATCCGTGAATCGAACCCCAGAGAAAAAAAAAAACATATAACGTAATACATAAACAAAAAACATATAAAGTGTTTAGAAAATTTACAGTAACGAAATAAATTTATATTAAATTTATGCAAACGAAACAAGTTTGGATAATTTTGAAATACAGACAGAGTCCGCCAACAATGTTGGCAGAAAAAAAACACGTAGGCAAAAGTGGACCCCACCCAAGCCCAAATTCTGCCAACACTGTTGGCTGAATTTGTGCACAAATTCAGCCAACACTGTTGGCGGAATTTGGTCTTGGTGGGACCCGCGGGTTGGTTTGGGTGGTTGGATTTTGTTTGTTTGGTTTATTTTATTAGTTTGTTTTAATTAGTTATGTTTTAGTTTTTTTTATTTAGTTTAGTTTTGAAATTAGATTTAAGAAAATATAAAAAAAATTAGAAATATTTTGTTTTAATTAGTTATGAAAAAAAGACTGTTTGATATAAAAAAAAACTAAACCATTAACATAAACATAAAATTGGAGGACACAAATAAATACTAGTTTTTATTTTATTTTTTTCTTTATTTATTTATTTTTTTATCAAACATTGCAATAGCATTTTTTTCTTTAAGTAACATTTTTCTTTATAATTTTCTAAATAAAACAAACTGTTTTTTTTTCCTAATTTTTCTTTACAGTTAATTTATTTTAATTTTATTTCGTTAAAATAAATTTTCTTAAATCTAATTACAAAACAAAAGGAAATAAATAAAACCAAAACATAACTAATTAAAACAAACTAATAAAACAAACCAAACCAAACAAAACCACCCGTGGGCCCCACACCCAATTTTCGTCAACACTGTTGGCTGAAATTGGAGGGGGGGCAATTTCAGCCAACTGTGTTGGCGGAAATTGGCGTGTGGGCCCACGAGTTCGGTTGGGTGGTTTGGTTTGGTTTTATTTGGTTTGTTTTATTGATTTTTTTAATTAGTTATATTTTATTTTATTTTATTTAGTTTTTTTCTATTTAGTTTTGTTTTGTATTTTGATTTTTTTTATTTAGTTTAACATCCAAAATAAAATATGTTATTATTGAACCCAAAAAAAATAAAAATAAAAATCTACCGTACGAATGTAAATTACGTCTACCGTCGAGCGAATTTCGAACGGCCATAACTATTTGTTTTCAAATCGTTTTTCCTCACACAATAGGTCGATTTTTATGTTTTCGACGAGAGTAACACAATTCTTGTAGAGAGAATTTTTATCCGAAGTAGGACGTACATATTACAGGCAAAAATATAAAATATAAAACTTTAAAGTATCATAACTTTTGACTGGGAGATCGAAACAAGTCCCAATTTGTGCCAAAATGACCGTGTGGAAAAGTACTTCGGGATAAACCGTTTCATCGTTTAACGGACTTCCCAAATTTTTAGAATAGCAAAAAAACGATGTTTCGACCTCCAAATTTTACTTTCGATAATTTTTTTTTTTGATTTTTTTTACAGAATATTTACTGTACCGTTAACGGCGAAAAAGTTAACGAAAGGAATATAATATTAAAAAATATAAATGCTCAACTGACGTTTTGATAGTTTTTTTCGTATTTTTTTAAACTTTGATATTTTAGATGAAATTTATACAAATTTTGATGCTCTGGATGCAAATTTTCGAAATAAATATTTCTAAATTTTTCTTTACAATTAATTAATTTTAATTAATTTTAATTAATTTATATTTTCTTAAATCAAAATTTAAAATAAAACTAAATAAAAAAAACCAAAACATAACTAATTAAACAAACTAATAAAATAAACTAAACAAACCAAACCAAACCAAACAAACAAAACCCAACCACCCAAACTAACCACGGGTCCCACCAAGACCAAATTTCGCCAACAGTGTTGGCAGAATTTGGGCTTGAGTGGGGTCCACTTTTGTCTACGTGTTTTTTTTTTCCGCCAACACTGTTGGCGGACTCTGTCTGTATTTTAAAATTATCCAAACTTGTTTCGTTTACATGAATTTAATATAAATTTATTTTGCAATAGTAAATTTTCTGTAAAGTGTTACATGGGACATTTCAAAAGAAAAGTGTTACATGGGACATTTCAAAATATTTTTCTTTCATCAACCCCAACATAGTCACACGTGGCAGATGCAAGTTACCAACAAGCGACCAACACCCCCAATCAATATCCTATCGACTTGTCCGCCATGCTCGGAGGCTTCCCGAAGAAGCAAAGCCAACGTCACTTGAGAACAAGCCTTATCCACTCAAAATTCCAAGAACCCCTCGCCACATCGCCACGTGTGCTCCTTCGCTCACCCCCTGCCGCACACGTGTAAAAGCCGTAGTGACAACGTACCGAGTACCGGGCTAGTGGGCCCATCCCATTGGGCTACCAATAAAATGGCGAAAACTCTACAGATTACAAATCTTGCACTATGCTTTTCTCTCTCTCTCTCTCTGCTCTCTCATATTTCATTAGATTGATTTGGATTGGGTCGGGAAGTAGCATTGGCAAATGGGGATTCGGTTGGTGTACGGAGTGATGTTCGTGTCGGCGTCGGTTGCGTTCTTTTTGCTGCTCCATATCCTCCTCACCTCTGTCCTCTATTTCTATTCATGTACCTAGTAGTAGTTCATTATCACGCATCGTCACCACCAATAAGCGCAACAACAACTTAATTATGTGAGTGAGCGAGTGACGGTTGAGCTTGGTTTTTGTACCATGATCTGATATGTATGTACAAGACGAAGAACAGCAACTTTAATTCTTAATTCTACGATAATTTGTATGGAAGTGCTTCATTTGCTTCTTTTTCTTTTTCATTTTAATGCAGGGGTACAAACACAGTTGGGGGGAGCATATGAAAGCGCCTTTATTATTGTAAAACTCCTCACAAAGTGAGTAAAGTTGCGCTCAAAAAAACTAGTTAGTAAAGTGGGAAGGGAAATTTGGGAATTTGGAAGCAACCAACCTTCAGTTAAATTAGCCAACTGACTAGAACATAATTGGGTCCATAGCTCAGTGGTAGAGCAATTGACTGCAGATCAATAGGTCACCGGTTCGAACCCGGTTGGGCCCTTATTTATTCAATTATTTTTTTTGTTTTGTCGTATTCTTCAATTCCTCCCGCCATATAATTCAAATTCTCTTTTATACTTTATCAAAATTTATAAACCCTTGATATTAACTAAATATTTATACAAAATTTTAAAAACATATTATAACAACTTTTAATTAAAATTATTTTTAAACTACTTTAAAATAGTTTAAATTTTTATCTAATTACTCAATAAGAAATAAAAAATTTTTGCCACGTGAAGTACAAGAGTGAGAGAGAGAGAGAGAGAGAGAGAGAGAGAGAGTTTAAATTATTTAAATTATATAGGAATTTAAATTAGATAGAATTTTAGAATTTTTACCTGAGGATGATCGATATAGACACGGTGGTAGAAGTTAGAAGAAGTTTTTTTTAAAACAAAATTAACTACGTTGAGACTAAACATACGGTATGACGGCTCATTTTTTGAGCAGTTTTCAAGTCTCATTATAATAGTAGAGATGTGTTCGTGAATTCGACCAAAAATATCTATCGAAAACATCAATTTTTCGCACAAGTTATATTTAGATTAATCTCAATTAGACTCAACTCATTTTGTGAACAATTTTTAAATTTCATTATAATAGTAGAGATATGTTCGTGGATTCGACCATAGCAAGTTACATTTAAATTAATCCGGTTTAGACTCGGAGAATCAGAGAATTAGAAATCAATCTTAAACCACATTTAGACTCGGTTGTTGTTAAATGGGTCTTATTTTTATTCAAATTTTTTTTTCCAACTTTGTTAAGTTCTTCTAGAAGAAGTTCAGTTTATCTTCTCTTTCTTTTATATCCTGTATTTTTTAATTCTTTAAATTAATTAAATAATTTTATTGTCATAGTATTATTCAATTATACCATTTGTCTACTGTAGATTTAGTCAAATATTGATTATTTAATACTTCTCACACCAATAATTTCAAAAAATGACATAAAATTTATGCACATAAATTTTTTGTTATCCATGCACATAATATATTTATAATTATTAGATTAGTTTATGACATATAAATAAAATATACAAAGGTAAAATTAATTAAATTTGATTCTAATGATACTAAATAAACAAGTTTACACTATAAGGATCAATGATAGTGGGGAGTTTCAGTTAGGAAAAATTATTTTATTTGAATGCATATAACAACACATATCCGATAAATTTGTCCTACTTATCAATCTTAATTTTAAAACACTCTTAAGGAAGAAAAAATTCATTAGATATTTAAACAAACGTTTTAAAGTATACTTTTTAATATAGGTTTTTTTTAAAATAAAATAGTTGTGAGGATAAAATGGTAGTTTAAGTTTTGGAAAAAAAAAAAAAAACTGGTCAAAATTTATAAAGATAAGAAAGGAATTAATAAAAAAATTTGAAAAAATGGTACGTCTAATAACACTCTTTATTCTCGGATAAGTGGAATTTAACCCTCAACTTGAGGTAGGGTTGGTAGGAAATGCTCCTTCAACAAGTAGGGGATTAGAACAAAATAAGTCAGATTCAATATAAATATTAAATATCAATCTACAAAATAATGTGGTATTTTTTTTGTTAAAACATAAAATAATAAAAAAAAGATGTTGATTAAAAAATATAAGATATATCAAAGAATATGTCACGTTTATATGGTAATAACAAAATTCTCAAAACTAATAAAGTATATTATTAAATGTAATAATAATATAAATTAGACGCACACTTCAAAAACTGGATTATCAAGGGATAATTAGTAAAGATATAAATATAGCATTTCTCTCATTTTGTGTAGGTTTAGTAATACACAATAAATTATTTTTATTTTATTTTTGTATTTAACTTGGTATTAGATGGGCCCAGTCGAAGATTAGTTGAAAGCTTGGACCTGTTATTTTATACTAGTCATCTTCGGTTTAAGAGGTTCAGGTGCGTAATCTCTAATATTAAAATAATTAAAATATATTTTAATTTAATATGTAAAGTGTCCTTTCGTCAGATTATTGGTCATCTCCAACGTTATATTTACAATTAATATTTATAAAAAAAATTAAAAATAAAAAAAATTACTGATAAATAATATTTAATTAATATATTTGCAAGATTAAAAAACCCGAAGAATAGATGATACTTGAAGTTTATTCAATAGTCATGTGTATGGCTTAATTATCACTTGTCATGCCTTTTGTATTTTTTTCTTTCTTATGGTCAGATCATGCTAGTAGTATAAATTGAATATTTTATATGTAAAATGATTTATTTGTTTCCACTTGGACCAACACTATAATAGACACAATATATAGCCAAGCTATCAATTTTCTTGAAATGAGGCCCATGTTTGTACGCTTACGGGGGTCTCAAAAACGAAAAGTTTATTACAACTTTTTTTGTTACAAGCCTTGCTTATTGCTATTTACGACACAAATGATCCTTAAACGAAGGGATCTAAGGTACAAGCAAAAAATATAAAATTTGGGACCGAGTAGCGGTGGAAGTCCGATCTGCACGCGATCGCACTTTTCCATTGGCTAACCGATGCGATAATGGGAACCACTTGTAGCTTTTCAAGCTCACGTACGTTGGAGAGTATGGCAAGTAGTAGTGGGAATCCAAGCTTTCGATCTTTGATCCTTGAAATAAATGTCAATCCGGAGATATTTATAGCAATTTGCAGCGTAATAGCCAAATTTTCGGATCTTGCGTGAAAGTAGGGTAAAGTACCCTATTTCTGCCTCCCTACACGAGAAAATACTGTTATGCACGAGGGCGGATGCATCAGCTACACATAGGATGAGACCCGCATGCATGTGTCGAGTGTGGAGGACATGACACCCCGTTATACGAGGAATATATATATATATTTATTTCCTTGATTGAGGCAACTGTCGTTTCAAGTCTCGAACCGAGCGTCAAATTTGCGTATTTAATGCGTGGGATCTCCTCGTGATCTTATAGCGCACGTTTAACAGTGGTGCATTAATGAGAGAGGAGACTCTACGTCGCGATTAGTATGGACATGAACAACTAGTGACCTAGATTGGATCCACGTGGCTTTGCTCGACGGCTAATAAACAAGAAACCATCATTGGACTGATGTCATCGTTCCTCGTTTTTTGCAATTGTTGCATGCCAAAATCTGTACAATAAATGCGTAGGATCCTCTCGTATACATGCATGTTGTTCATTGTGAATAGGGAGAAATATGTGGCTACGCGTAGGATATCGTCTCAAAAAGGGACTGTTGGTCGCCTGCGCAGGCTTTCACCTGGTGCTGCATGTTGATCAATGAACAAAGCGTCATCATTGTGCTGACATTGGTACTGACACTGCCTCATTCTCTGTTACTGTTATAGATCTGGAGAGTATGAGAAGACGTAATGGCGTCAAGCGTATCTTTTAACGCTTTGATAGCATTAAATGAGGAGTCTTCGAGACGCTTCATTTTCCCCCATGCCCGCGTAGACCCAAATCCAACATGGGGGGAATTTCAGCATAGGTCGTTCTAGCGTAGAGAGCTATTTATCATAAGGACTTTAAAGCATTGATCGTTCCAGCGTAGGTGGATTTTGTCACCCTCACTTTTCCAAATGAGGATAATTTAGTCAATTTGCATATAATTATTTTTAGAGATTAATATTTATTTATATTATGCTAAATATTAATATTTGTGGTTGTGCTATTTATTTATTAGTTAGTGGGCTAGCCTATTAGTTAGACTTGACACTTGTGAACCCAATTAGACTTTTCATGACAACTTGTGAGCCCAACTTGGACTAGGCCCAATAGACTCATTCCCACTAATTAACTAGGAGGATTAAACTAATTTGCATTAGTATAGAGACTTCCCAAATAGCCCTTCCCTAATCATCTCCATAACTAACAAGTAGGGGCATATTAGGCATTTTCTAGTTGCTTGGAGAGGTGAGAAGGGGGCCGACCACATAAAGGCCTCTCTCTCTCTCCCTCTCTCTCCCCCTCTCCTCTTTATTTGTACTCATTTCTAGATCCCCAAATTCTCTAGATCCCCAATTCACCTCATCCCTCCACCAATTCTTCTCAATTCACTCAAATTCCCTATCATTTTCACCATTCAAGGAGTATTGGAGCTTGGAGTTGCAAGAAAAACTTGTAGAAGGAGCATTGGTGAAGAGATCGTGTCTAGATCGTGTCCAATTATGCTTTTTATTGGGAATCCATCTTCCAATATGTAAAATTCTGAATTCACCTTCTTTCTTGTAATGCCTCGCAATCGTACGGTGCATTACGCTGAGTCGGATTGAATGAGGCAATAGCTGGTTATATTTTAATTTGTTGGATTTGCGAACAAGTATTGATTTGAGTTGATTTTATGTGCAGATCGCTAGCGGAGTACGATAAAATCAGATGTTCGTTCAGAGCAGTACTGGGATAGCTGGATTGGAGCGATAATGCGGTCTTCCTTAGTTCGATCGGTCGGATGATTTGGAGAGCACGGCCTGCTCGCATGGTCATACCAATTGAGTATATCGTGCTTTGCATCAGACCACGGGTTCAAGGGATCGGCCGTATCGGCAAGGCAAGGTGCTTAACGGAATCAGACTCGGTGAGTGGGCTTTGTCCCTTCTCCTCTACTCCTTCATGCCTAATAATATGGAACACACGTAATGGCTTGAACATTTGGACTGGAACTTGGAAATCACTACACTGTGGCATGCATAGAGTGTACGTCGTTTGGTTGGATATGATTTGTGGCTTGTGTAGGTTTTGCGTTGGGCAGTTGGAGCTTGAGTAGGCAGTTGGAGCTTGAGTGGATCATCTTGGTAGGAACATCGAGGCAATTCGGGCGGGCGAGCGAGCGTGCATCCGTGCACGAGTATCAGTTGGGCGCTTTGTCATGCAAAGCGTGCAGTTATGGTTTGAAACCAGAAAACTACATCGGTGAGGGCATTGTGCCACTGTTGGGGCATTGTGCCACAGAGTTTTTTCAGCGAGGAGTGTTGCACCAATTGGAGCATTGTGTAAAAGCGGCATAGTGCCTATGGGGATAACTTGAGATGGTACCTTTGGATATAAGTTGGAGAATGGTTATGGATAGTTGGTTGGATTGAGGCGAGTATCGTTTGGTGGGGCGAGAATGTTCGATTCTCTCGTCATACCTACTTGGTGTCTGCATCAGTCACGGACAACCTGTTGCACACAGGGTTTGGTTTCCTCGAATCGGATAGGCTCCGAGGCACCGGGACCATTCGGCCATGGAGAAGACAATGGTAACGTGCCTTGGACGCGGTGCCGGCAGTTCAATACGACCAGGCGGGCTAGCTAATCAGTTTGGATCGGGTAGAACTGTAGTTGATCAGTCCTTTATGGCTTGGCCAGTGACTTCATATAGATAAGAGTTTGTTTGCTTTGGTTTGGTTTTGTTTGTGCTTTTCGTGTAGGTGGCGGCCACCTTGCCTCGACAAAAGTGTGCATATCGATGATTGGATTAATAAGGCTTGGATTGTGGCTTGGTTTGAGGATGGATATTAAGGCTTGGATTGTGGTTCGATAGGTTCACGCGTTGCTTGGGTTTGAGTAGGATGGTTTGTATTCTAGTTTCCTTTTGAGTTTGATATATTCTGCTTGTATATTTTGCTTGAGTTGAATGCTTGCATGTTTAACCTGCTTTATAGTTTTCCTTAACATGTCATACCTCTGCCATAAAAAGAATCTAGGATTCAAGTTAAAAGATCACCATATAACTGTTTGCATTCACTATTTCTACTTAGTGTCGGTTTAGACGAGTGGGTTACCCCGCTCACCAGTACGGCTGTATACTGACCCACGTTTGTAGGCATTATTTCAGGTACGCAGGTGTAGTAGCGCTGCTTGGATATATGGGACATGATGTATGAACGGTAAGTACCTTTGTGGGCAAGAGAAAGAGCAAGAGTGTTGCATCGCCTTTGTGGCATTCTCCTTTGTGGCATTTTTAATTGGACCCTATCAAAAGCTTCGTTGCGTATAATCTGATGTATGCTTGGCACACAAAACTTGACTTTTGCTGTAACTTGGTCGTTTCGATGATAACTTTGATGTTTGACAACATCGCCTTGTGCGACCGCAACTCCAGGCTCGTACGACATCATGTCCTAATGAGAACGATTGTCCCGCGGGAGCGCAGCAATATGGTAATTCACGTTTAGCGGGGACGATCGAGCTTGCGGGAGATTGGAGTGTGACATTTCTAGCTTCTAAATCATGCATTGGACCTTTAGGAATATCCCAATTATATAGGGCTACCTATGGGATAAAGATCTAGGCCTAATTATTGAGAATTATGACTTCTACATAGGTTTTTATGTGTATTTTGGGAGAATTACGAGATTGACACATCAAGTGTGTGTTATTAGACTAATTTAGGCTATTTGGACTTAGATCGGGGTTGGGATACTAGATACGTGTTCACAATTAGATACGAGTAGGCTGTATCACGATACGGTACGATATGGAGCTCATTTTGTGTGTTTGTGTGCAATTTCCTGTAATTCCTATTTTTATTAGTTCTAATAACTAATATTTTGTGTATTAGACATGTGGGAGTGGTTATTGATATGTGGGGGTGATCCTTGTGGAATATTGGGAAGTTTTGGTATTCTAATTGAATGTGTTTCATAGAGTATACTATAGTGAACATCTAGTATTTGATTTAATGCCTCTATTGTATGTAGATAATAATATCAACATTTAGATGTTATACTTTATTAAGTAAATTAATACATGATTTTAAGGGGGAGTTCATTTCAGGCTTTATATATATATATGCATTAATTTGGGAATACACAGTGCTTGGGCACTGTGACAGTGCCTGGGAGTTCATATATTGCAGTAGTGTGTATGGGTATGGTCTTTTGGTGTCTGTGGATATTAAATGTTATTGGAATGTGATCCTTGTGACTGTGGCAGTTTTAAGGATATTGGCTTGGAGGAAATCGTGTGGGGGGAGGTAATGCAGTAAGGTGGGTGTGAGGAAAACTGGTACTTAGGTATCCATTGTGGCTGATACCTGAGTGCCTCTTTTCCAAGTGTGATACCTGGTTCAAGTGCAGGTAAGAGCCATCAGCACACATACTGTTGTGAGTTAGGCAAGGTTTAGGTATCCTAATATACAATGGTAGCAGTGACTAATGGAGGAAATCAATGTGATATTTGTGAACTTGACTGTGTGAGAGTGTGTTAAGGTATTGTGGTATGTTTTGCATCTATGTGTGTGTTTGTGGATCATACAGTGACATGGGTCCGTGTGTTTGGGGTTTAAATTTATAGCTTCATTTGTGTGTCATAAGTTAAGTGATTGGTAAGAAAGGACGTATATACATATCATCAGTAACATCAATTGATATTATAGTGTACATGTGCAGGTAAATGAGGGAAGGAATGAACTAGCTACAGCAGCAATAACTGTAAACCCCCTGAATTTTCAAAATATTAAATCTTGGATTTTTTCCAATTTTCTGGAATTTTCTGTAAATTTTCTGTAATTAAAATCAAGGTTTTTAATTAATAAATGATTTTAAATTAGCAATAAATAATAGTAAAATGTCATGAAAATAATATTTTTGGGTGTAAAATGAAAAATTGGACTTAGGGTAATTTTTCTGGATTTTTCTGGGCATCAGAACTATTTTTAAATGCCTAAAAACAATTTTTCTAATTAATTAATTAAATTAATTATTTATTTTTATTATTATTATTATTATTATTATTATTATTTATTATTTTATTATTTTCTTTTTTTCGGCCCAGGCCCGTTGGGCCGCAGCCCGGCCCGCTAGCCCAGCCCAGCCCCTTATCGGGTCGGGTCGGGTTCAGCCGAACCCGACCCGCCGCAGCTCGACCCGCCCGCGTGAACAGTACCCCCACGACCCCGACTTCTCCGGCGAGCCCCGCGTCCAGCGCCGGCCGCCGCGCGCAGCGCCGCGCTTCCCGCGGCCACGTCGCCCCGCTCCGCCGCTCCCCTCGGCCCCCCGCAACCGCCCGCACACCCTATAAAACCCTCCCCTCTCTCTTCCTCCTCCGCCTCACACCCTACTCCGACCACCGCTCACCGCCACCGCCGTCAACCCTCGCCGCCGTGCGCAACCACCCGCCTCCCCGACCTCGCCGCCACGCTCCGCCCGAGCGCCGCCCGCCGTCTCCTTCCCGCCAGCAGCAGCAGCAGCAAACAGCAGCCGCAGCCGCCGCTGCCGGCCGCCTAGCGCCGCCGCCGCCCCGTGGTCGGCGCGCCTCGCTCCGGCGAACAACCCCCCGCCCTCGCCGACGTCCCTCCGGCCGCCCTCCGCCGTGTGCCGCCGTTTCCCGACCGAACCCTAACCCTAACACTGTGCTGTGTCGGACACGGGACACAGTGTCCGACACGACTCGGACTCGATTTTGACCCTGTTTTCGGGTCCCCTTCAGGTGCGTGTAACTTTCGCCTCGTAGCTCCTTTTTCAATTCTGCAAATTGCGTTGTGAAGCCTGTATGACCCTCTCGGTGTCCGGACAAACTGTTCGGGACATCGCGTCCTGTGGTGATCGCGCACCGCGATCCAAAAACAGGAAAATCAGACCCTGTTTCGCCCCGCTCGACGGGCGATTTTTGTGTTCGGCTCATCGGAATCCAAATCTGGAAGTTCCGTTGGGTTCGTATCAGCATTCCTGACCCGTTGACACTAAGTTTGTTGTATTTAGAGACCTTTGACCCGGACACGTCTTTCGGTGCAAAGCGGGCCCAACGGCGGACCCCGTTTTGACCCGAAACTGCCGTTTTTGCCCTTGGCTCCAAATTGGACCCAAGGACAGGCGTTTCTAGCTATTTGACATCTTCTGAGCATGATGGTAATGTCTATTTCAGCTTTTGGACTCATCTGTGGAAATTTCTCCCAAGAACCTAATTAATCAGATCCAAACAACAGGCAAGTACCTGCACTTCAAGTTTAAATCTTTATATTGTGATAATTATTCCCTGCTTCACTAGTACCCTTGCTGATTACACGTAGTGTTAGAATACTGTATTTCATGTCTTGAATATTGGAATTCATGTCTTGTTTTTCGTGTCGGGTGGGAGAATACTGAAAGGCATGTAGTTTACCCTTCCCCATGCATTGTTTAATAGCTGTTGGTACACGACTGTCCATCAGCCAGATCTCGATTGTATTGTTTAATAGCCGTCTATGACGGCCAGATTAGCCTTATAAACCCCTACATGCCAACTATGTATTCTAAAACAAACACAAGTTCACACAGATAGTTCTAGTCTTGTTATAGTTCTTACTGACTATTGTAGTTTCATTTCCTGTTTCACTTTAGTTCCTGCTTTCTCATATTCCTGTTTATAGTTGTGACTCTGAGATATTGACATTCTTTATGCAATTTTCCCAAAATGATACTCAGTTTAATTATCATAAATAATTAGTTTAATCTTGTTGTGCACTGTGTACTTTGCTCCTTTCCTGACTGGATATGTTGTTTAGGCGATGATGAGAACCTTGCTCCTACCTATTATGGACCCTATGAGCCAGCAGGTGATACAGTTGCAGAGCCGGTTCCCACCCAGGAGACTACTCCTGCAGAGTAGTTAGCATTAGCTACCTTTATTCCTATTTCTTATCTCATAAATCGGGTTTGTCCCCGATATAAATCTCTGGTTCTGTAATAAACTCTGGATCTGATTTTCATATTCTGGTTATAAAATCTTAGCATTCCTTTCCTGCTATTTTCTTGCCTATTTTTGTTGTGAATGAGCTAGATTTATTGCTTGTGGTCATGCCCTAGACAGCGTACTACCGCCGATTCTGCGGCGTAGGCTGGACGTGCCCACGCACTCGTGCCCGAATATCCGGGTGCGGGTCGTGACAATAACTAGAGTAGGATAGGCAACTGTTATAGAGTACACTATGTGTATCATGTAGTAGGCTCTGGACTCAGGTGCCTGGACAATTGGGTGGTGAAGTTGTCTAGAACTGAATATCCTTAGTGGCAGTAGGTTGTATCAGTTAGTTGTAGCTACAGTTGGAGAGCTAGTTAGTAAGTTAGTGATTAATTAGTAGGTATTAATTAGTTAGTTGACAAGTTATGATCATCAGTATAAGATTTAGATAATAGTTAGTTTATAGAGGAAGGGGTGTTAGTATGAGAGGAGTTCTTATGTTAGAAGTCAATTAGATACATATAGATGCATCAAGTAGCTATGGTGTTCTAAACATCATGTTCTACAGTGGGGTATCTATGTTACTAGAGAGCAGTAGTTCAGTGTCACGCCCCAGTCCCAATAATACGTAGGACTAGAACACGTAAGCATGCCAGCCGCATGGATATGGCAACTCCAATATATGGAAACCAAATCCATACGTACGCTGTAATATGAATATAAACTCACATGTGGTATATGTAATGTCACAAGTCACATATATGCTAATCTCATCCACACAACAAGTCATAGAAAAGAAATACTAAACTAGAATAAGGCGTCTGAAATATCCAAAATAATAGTCGGGTGGAGACAAATCCACTACCAATGACTATATCCAACTAAAATGAGAGAGGAGTATAAAATCTCCAATATAAAATAATGTGAAGACAGAAGTGTATCAGCTAAAAGAATCCATCGTCAGATAATCAACGATGCTCAGAAGGTAAGACCTCCTCGACAGAAAGGAATGCGTCAGGTCCAGGCCCGTACTCCTGCAAATACTCAAGAGCAGATACACCTGGCAGAGGACCAGGTCCTCAGAGGGACGTAACAAGATACAGAAAATACGAGCCAACTTGAATACAGTAAACATGCATATAATTTGAAAATAAATAAGTACGCTGTACAAGACAATCTATATGAATGCAAATGAGGACAACTTTTCGACGTATGGGCTAGGGTAGGCTACTCGATCTACCTCACAACTCACACACCCGTCAATGGACATCAGAAATCGACATACCGCGGGGGTAGCGACCAGCGAGACTCCAGAAATCGACATACTGCGGGGGTAGCGACCAGCGCGACACACGCCCGTAGTGCGAGCTATATACTATGGTTTACCAGAGTGGTTAAAAGCCCATACGCCTAATAATTGTCCTCTATGATACTAAGTGCCATGTGTGTGTCAACATATATAATACATAGTAATGACTGAAAGAAAACTACACATGCAAGAACTATACAGAAATGAAATAAATAAACAGAAATATATAAATAGCATGCAAAGTACTGTAAACAATTTGACAAGGTATCTTGCCTGGCAAGAAGCTGCAAAATGTAGTGTCCCAATGTCAACACCAAGAGTCAGAAGCTACGGCCTCAGAATGAACGTCTCCGGATGCTGAAATAAACATCACCAACGTTCCCAGAATGAACAAAATAGCTAAAAAGCACATCCCTTTTGTCCAATTTGGACACAGGAGCAAAATGGTAATTTCGGGTAAAAGTGGGGTCCACGTGTGGCCCACTTTGCACCGAAAAGCGTGCCAAGGGTAACAGTCTCTAAATGGGACAAACTATAGGTCAAACAACTCTAGATGTCAATACGAACCCAACGGTATGTCCAAATTTGGATTCCGATGAGCCGAACACAATTTTGTCCAAAAAGTCAACTGTAGGGCCCGCCAATTGACGATCTGGTCAACCGTCTCAAAAATGCGTAAAAATTGGGTCACATGACCAGCGCGTTACCACGAGTCCAGTGGCGCAAGTTTCGTCGCAATCTGACAAGCGTGCACAAAATACGCGCGAGTTCCACAAAAGTTACGACACGAAATGTGTCCGCGGATACGGCCTGATTCCGGAGCGCACACGCGTCCGAATCAGTCCCCACAAATTTTTTACGTGTCCGGCTATGCTGCGTGCACCGTTCGGTACACTTGGCACACGGCGGGGCGGTCCCGTTTGGCGGGACGCGCTCCGTTTTCCAACTTTTGGAAATCTGGAAAAAGTGGGTGCGCACAGTTTTGTGACGAATATAATTCTGTCCACATCAACTAATAGCATAGGGTTATTATACAGAAAATAAACTAGGTCAAGTATTCTACAGGTATCAAAAAGAATCATCGAATTCGGATCTCTGTGGTGGGAGATACGAACTCGGCAATATGGGTGGTCACCGCAGTTTTCTGCGATCCCAGAATTTTGTCTGCTCGCCCGACTTGGGCTCTGTTTTTCACCTAGGGGCACACGTTTTCCGAGGTTGGCTATAAAATAAGTATGGAAGAGGGTTAAGGGGTGACCATACCTATGAAGACGGAACAGCGTTTGGATGAGCGAGTCGACGGGAATTCACGCCGGAGCGAAGGTGCCTCGAGTGGGATTCTGCAGGGCGCGAGGTCGGAGTCGACGGGATGGTTGGATGGCTTGGTGGGGCTTCTCTGGCTGCGGTGACGGCTCTAGATGGGAAGAGAATGTCTGGAGATTCTAGGTTAGGGTTTGAGAGAGAAATATATATATATATATAATAGGGAGAGAGAGGGAATAGGGTGGTCGCGGTTTGCGGGTCTGTGAAGTTAGCGCTGAAGGGGGGTCGGGTCTCATACAGTAGGCTAATTGCAAAACTAAAGGGGATGAGGGGCGGGTGGTCTGGCATCCAAAAGTTGCTGAATGGCAATTGCTAAGGATGATTTAAGTATACTAGGTAATAGTATTTGATTATTATCATTATTATTATTATTATTAAATAATTTCTTTTCTTAATCCTTTCTTTTCTTAATCCTTTCTTTTCTTAATATATATATACATATATATATATATATATATATATATATATATATATATATATATATATATATATATATATATATATTTGTGTATACATATATATTATATATATTCTCATAAGAAAATTTATGGATTAGAATAATACACACCATTAGGCTAGCAACTGCTCAAGGGGTCTCCTACATGGAATAAATTCCGAAAAATTCCTGATGGTCCCATAAGTCATCTAAGTGCCCGAACACATAACATAAAAATTATTAAAAATTTATTTCTCCTATTTAGCACATATTTACCATAATTAAATTATTAATTAATAAAAATAATAAATACAATTTTTTTTAAAATAGGGGTTTTACATTCTACCCAACTTACAAAAATTTCGTCCTCGAAATTGACACTAACCCATATTCATAATGATAACTATAACTATTACACTACATTGGTGTCTAGCAGGACTCTTAAACTCATGGTCTGCCATTCTAACACTTTCTCATCTATTGTCCATACACTATTCTATTATCCTCTAACTTGTCTACACTACCCAACTTACAAGAATTCTACTAGTGGTCACCTTCTTTGAAGTTATTGTCTAGATTGTAAGGCAAATATATTTATTGGGTCGAGAATCTTGGGATACCTGTCTGGAATCTCATAACTATGACTTTTCCCATAACCGTCAAGTATCATAGTCTAATACTGCCACGCCACCTGGCCAGTATGGCTGCAAGTAATTCGACTACTCTACCATAATCGTCTGGCGGCAACTGTCGCTACCTTGCCAGCGATTTGTCATAGTCATCAGTTCATAACAAGTGCCTTCAACTCTTTCCTAGGCATAGTCTAAGTTTTAGGGAACACTTAAGGTCTTGACTAACTATTAGGGGTATGATCTAGCTCAAGTGATCTAACAATTTCTACTAGGCTACATGGTGCTACTTAAGGGTTAAACTAAATAAAGAATACAGATATTGCTATAGTGCATATATATATTAAGAACTCATCCTTAGTTATCAAGCATTACTAACACATTTATGTTTAACTAACAAAATAGGGGTGAGGTTGATATCAAACAATTCATAATGGCACGAAAGATATGACTATGATAGGAAGAGTTACGCATGAGATAAGGAATGAATATAAAAGGAGGAGATGAGTCACCCAAGAGGGCGAGATAAGGATAGGGGAAGAATACTACTACTGCTACTCCCGTCATCCATTAGCATCGCGTGTATGCCATCTGGATAGAATAGAAATATATCCTCATAACTGCTAGACTACCATATATATAATTCTACATCTATTTGTACATCTAAGATCTTGTGTCATAATGGGGTTATGAGTATGCAAAGGCAATTATAACTAAAAGGTCGTACCTGTATCTACGGCTTCCTGTGTCTGCTCTCCCATACTTGTCATAATGAGTGCTTGGCCTTGTCCTTGGTTGTTCAACTGGGGTCTAGTCCCCTCCATTTGTGCAGACTGTAGAAGCAGCGGCGGGTCCCTTTGGTCTTCTATACTTGAGGGTGTATGCGGTGTTCCTGATTCTAATGCCATAGACCTCTGGTTCTGCTGAGGACATCTTCGGGTTTGATGGTGACTTGATCCACATATCATGCACAACCCCAATCGACGATGACAGTCTCTATGAATATGACCTATCTTACCACAAAAGTGACAAGTACGGGGGTCCTTGGTTGGATATGGTGCAGCACTATCTGATTGCTGGCGTGTCAAAGGGTGTCGAATGGGTCCTCCTTGCTGTATCCTTACTGGTCCTTGGTGACTTCTCTGTTGAATTCCGTTTCCCTTGCTGATGGCCTCCTGGATCCTGGCCTCTGTCAATAGCTCGGCATAAGAGATCCGGGACTGGGAGCTAGTGTAGTGCTGGAGCTCCTGAGTCAGCCCGCGGTGAAACCTCTTAGCCTTCTCCAAGTCATTAGGTATTAGGACTGTGCCATACTTACTGAGACGGCTAAACTCTGCGTCATACTCATCAACCGTCTTGTCCCCTTGCTCTAGATGGAGGAACTGATCGTACAATGCGTCCCTTACAGTATCTGGGAAGTACTTCCTCTCAAAGCATTCCAAGAATTGTTCCCAAGTCTGACGCGTACCTAACTGGCGCTCCATTGATTCCCACCAGTGATGCGCGTTGCCTTCTAACTGAGTCCTTACGCCTATCATCCATAGGTCAGAAGGTAATTGTGATGCCTCTAACAACTTCTTGGTATTGGTAATCCAGTTCGTGGTCTCCTCTGGACTCTCATTGCCCTTATATGGCTTAGGGCCCATCTGCACAAAGTCCTTGACTGAACCAACCCGAGCTTGTGGTACTGAAGCTAGTGCCTGGGTTGGTACAGGGGCTAGTGCAGCCATTCTCTCAAGTGCTGCCAGGAATTCTAGCCTCTGCTTTGCTGTTTGCTGCCTCTGTTCTGCTGTTTGCTGCCTTTGTTCTTGTATTATCATCTGGAAGAATTTGAACAGCTGCGCTTGGCCATCTTGCGGTGCTAGTGGAGCTGGAAAAGTCCCATTAGGTATCGTGGAAGGGGTTGATGGGATTTGATTGTTAGTCATTCCATCCGGTCCGGGAAGAAGAGGTGTCGTTGAGGTCACTCCGGGTGATTGGTCGTCGTCCCCTGGAGATGTGTTGTCCCCGGTGGCGGCATGCCCGTTATGCAAATTCATCTCTCTGCAAGGGATGGACGAAGGATTAAGAAGAGTACATGAATCAAGCAGGATGCAAGAACTTAAGTAGGACATGTTGGAAGGAAGGTAAGTTATAGTCAAGTGTGGATGAGGTCTAAAATTCTAATCCTAGGTGCAGGCTTGTTCGGTACAGTTACGTAACCGAGACAATATATTCTTGACCTGCATGGGCCACCACAAAAACATGTCACGCCCTAGTCCCAATAATACGTAGGACTAGAACACGTAAGCATGCCAGCCGCATGGATATGGCAACTCCAATATATGGAAACCAAATCCATACGTACGCTGTAATATGAATATAAACTCACATGTGGTATATGTAATGTCACAAGTCACATATATGCTAATCTCATCCACACAACAAGTCATAGAAAAGAAATACTAAACTAGAATAAGGCGTCTGAAATATCCAAAATAATAGTCGGGTGGAGACAAATCCACTACCAATGACTATATCCAACTAAAATGAGAGAGGAGTATAAAATCTCCAATATAAAATAATGTGAAGACAGAAGTGTATCAGCTAAAAGAATCCATCGTCAGATAATCAACGATGCTCAGAAGGTAAGACCTCCTCGACAGAAAGGAATGCGTCAGGTCCAGGCCCGTACTCCTGCAAATACTCAAGAGCAGATACACCTGGCAGAGGACCAGGTCCTCAGAGGGACGTAACAAGATACAGAAAATACGAGCCAACTTGAATACAGTAAACATGCATATAATTTGAAAATAAATAAGTACGCTGTACAAGACAATCTATATGAATATAAATGAGGACAACTTTTCGACGTATGGGCTAGGGTAGGCTACTCGATTTACCTCACAACTCACACACCCGTCAATGGACATCAGAAATCGACATACCGCTGGGGTAGCGACCAGCGAGACTCCAGAAATCGACATACCGCGGGGGTAGCGACCAGCGCGACACACGCCCGTAGTGCGAGCTATATACTACGGTTTACCAGAGTGGTTAAAAGCCCATACGCCTAATGATTGTCCTCTATGATACTAAGTGCCATGTGTGTGTCAACATATCTAATACATAGTAATGACTGAAAGAAAACTACACATGCAAGAACTATACAGAAATGAAATAAATAAACAGAAATATATAAATAGCATGCAAAGTACTGTAAACAATTTGGCAAGGTATCTTGCCTGGCAAGAAGCTGCAAAATATAGTGTCCCAATGTCAACACCAAGAGTCAGAAGCTACGGCCTCAGAATGAACGTCTCCGGATGCTGAAATAAACATCACCAACGTTCCCAGAATGAGCGAAATAGCTAAAAAGCACATCCCTTTCGTCCAATATGGACACAGGGGCAAAATGGTAATTTTGAGTAAAAGTGGGGTCCACGTATGGCCCACTTTGCACCGAAAAGCGTGCCAAGGGTAACAGTCTCTAAATGGGACAAACTATAGGTCAAACAACTCTAGATGTCAATACGAACCCAACGGTATGTCCAAATTTGGATTCCGATGAGCCGAACACAATTTTGTCCAAAAAGTCAACTGTGGGGCCCGCCAATTGGCGATCTGGTCAACCGTCTCAGAAATGCGTGAAAATTGGGTCACAGGACCAGCGCGTTACCACGAGTCCAGTGGCGCAAGTTTCGTCGCAATCTGACAAGCGTGCACAAAATACGCGCGAGTTCTACAAAAATTGCGACACGAAATGTGTCCGCGGATACGGCCTGATTCCGGCGCGCACACGCGTCCGAATCAGTTCCCACGAATTTTTTACGTGTCCGACTATGCTGCGTGCACCGTTCGGTACACTTGGGACACGGCAGGGCGGTCCCGTTTGGCGGGGCGCGCTCCGTTTTCCAACTTTTGGAAATCTGGAAAAAGTGGGTGCGCGCAGTTTTGTGACGAATATAATTCTGTCCACAGCAACTAATAGCATAGGGTTATTATACAGAAAATAAACTAGGTCAAGTATTCTACAGGTATCAAAAAGAATCATCGAATTCGGATCTCTGTGGTGGGAGATACGAACTCGACAATATGGGTGGTCACCGCAGTTTTCTGCGATCCCAGAATTCTGTCTGCTCGCCCGACTTGGGCGCTGTTTTTCACCTAGGGGCACACGTTTTCCGAGGTTGGCTATAAAACAAGTATGGAAGAGGGTTAAGGGGTGACCATACCTATGAAGACGGAACAGCGTTTGGATGAGCGAGTCGACGGAAATTCACGCCGGAGCGAAGGTGCCTCGAGTGGGATTCTGCAGGGCGCGAGGTCGGAGTCGACGGGATGGTGGATGGCTTGGTGGGGCTTCTCTGGCTGCGGTGACGGCTCTAGATGGGAAGAGAAGGTCTGGAGATTCTAGGTTAGGGTTTGAGAGAGAAATATATATATATATATATATATATATATTTGTGTATACATATATATTATATATATTCTCATAAGAAAATTTATGGATTAGAATAATACACACCATTAGGCTAGCAACTGCTCAAGGGGTCTCCTACATGGAATAAATTCTGAAAATTTTCTGATGGTCCCATAAGTCATCTAAGTGTCCGAACACCTAACATAAAAATTATTAAAAATATATTTCTCCTATTTAGTACATAATTACCATAATTAAATTATTAATTAATAAAAATAATAAATACAATTTTTTTAAAAATAGGGGTTTTACATTCAGTCAAGGGTAATGTAATGTATCAGTTAGAGTTAGTAGTTGTTAGTATTAGAGGCTATATTTGAGTTTTAGATAGTGTATTATATAACAGTTAGGAATAGTTAACTGATAGTACTAGTGTGTAGTGTCAGCTAGTCAGTTAGTAATAAGTTCATATCTATATTATATATATATATATATACATATTAGTAGTCAATTAGCAAGTTAGAGCGATAGTTAGTAATATAGATATTAATGTAAGTTAATATATATAGTTAAGGTAATTACTAATATTAACCTTGTGACCTAGGAAATAACCTGGTATAGCTAAGTTTAGTTAGTTTTTGCCAATTCATGATCAATATAGACCAATCAATCTAGTATGGATCTAGTTTGGCCTAGAAGAGCATGTCTAATGCATTTTAGCTTATTTCTATCTTTTTATCACCAATTAACATGATATTCCTCATAGGTGTGTGTGACACTAGCTCGGACACCGAGTGACATTATTTGCTCCGGACAGAGGTGAGTACATTCTCTGATAGTTTTTTATTTGACAGTCTCTATGTTTCATGTATATAGTATTGAGATAATTGATTCCTGACATGATGGTTACACGGATTGGTATACGTGGATCCTTGTCATGAGATGTTATTATCGTAATTACTCAGTGATTGCCGTGTCGTACTTTCTGATTACTCAATGATTACCGTAATATCTTTGTGATTATATATACCGTGATTTTAGTGCATGCCATTATAGACCGTGCATTGTGTTGTACGTGTTATAACGTGTCGTGATATGGATTCGTGTACTAGTCGGGGAAGGGGAAGATATTAGTGGATATGTGATCATACCTTATTGTAAACCCCCTCAAATTATTTTTGGATAGACTAGATAGAGTTAGAAATTTTGGTTTAGCATCTGGGTGTTTGAGGTTTAGAAATTAGGCTACATTGACTGGTCTTTAATTTAAAACCCTAAGTGCACCCTACCGTTGCTATAATATTTGGAGCCCAACAATAGCCCTTAATTTCCAACTAATTGCTGCACTCTTGACTTGATAAGCCAACCTAGGCACTGGACTTTTCTGTCACTCACAAACACAATCCCTTGTGCTCTAATTTAATTGCACAACTTCCCCGTCCCAAAATCAATTCTTTAATTCTATGTCGTGTACCTATGTCGTTGCCATCAATTTTGGGACACAAACTCAACCTGTTTCGCCGAACCATTTAAAGGGGCCGAGATTGACACCAAACCTACACCGTTCATGACCTTTGTGTCACTTCTAATTGAGACCCCATATGCCCCCATTTAATTTAAGAGCACATGATATTTTATTTTAATCAAATTGGGGATACCAACTTTGACTAATCCCAACTTAACCCCAATTTAATCCAATACCCCTTTCATGAAGCCCATGCAAAACACACAACATCCCCGCACCCTACATAACACCAAACACCACTTTCTACACCAAATCCCCATCATTTTTCCTTCATGTGCAAATACTCAAAAGTTAAGGGGCTTATTTGCAAATAGGGTGCTAGATGTCACCACCCTATTGGTCAAGGCCAATGAAGAAACCCCCTCCCTCTCATGGACCGGTCAAATCACTTTCTCTCTCCCTTTTTTGTTTGAAATAATTGTTTCATGAGGAATCTAGGCCCTTGATTCAAAATGCAACATCATCCCTACCACCCATTCTCCTATAAAATCATGACCTTCACCACCACGTCCACCTACTCCGGCCACATCCAGCAGCACCACCACCCGCAGTGACTTCGTCACCCCCTCGCTGCACCGACTCCGGCGAGTTCACTCTCGACCACCACCTCTACGACCTTTACCACCACATCCACCTCGCACCACCACTACCACCATCTCCACGGCCAGCACCACCCTCGGCCACCACCTCCACGGCCAGAACCACCACCTCCACGACCAGCTTTCCCACCCCCTCGACCACTACCTCGAGCAATGCCATCCCTGACCGGAGCCACAGCATCGCCGCTGCTACCACCCGCAGCCACTGGGGTAACTTCTCACCCCTCTATTTGTTTTAGTGTAGTTTGCTATTTGCTAAAGAGAACCTAGTTAGGGTTAGGGTTCATGAATACTATATGTTTTAGGGTTCATGAATACTATATGTTTTAGGGTTCATGAATACTACATGTGAGTTTTAGGGTTTATGAATATTTTCATGCATTTTTATGATGGATATTGAGGAGTATGTTTATGAATATGAAATGGCGTTGTAAAAATATAATGATGGTTATTTATTGAGGGCTTGATAACTAATAACGAATTTATTGAGGAGTAGCTATATATATGTGGAATGGTGTTAGAATAATAAAATGGCGGTTATATAAATGAGAGTTTGTTAATTAATAATTATTTTATTTGAGGATGATATATTTGAATGTACATAATAACGTCTGGGAACACAAGGATGGTAAGGTTGAGGATGAGCATAGCTTGAACAACTGAAATCTGTGATAAATATTAGGAGATTGGAGATTTGGTTTGATGATGTTATACTGCTGATTGATCGTATTTGATGCAACGTTCCTTTAGTCAACTCGGGCTAACCCACTAGTTAGTGCCTATGTGAGCTATATGTGACTAAGACTGAAGCCTATGCTAGACGTATGTCACCTCTTATTTTAGAATAGCATCGTGATAGTTTATTGATTAATCTTGTATCTCGTCTCTAGGTACTTCGGGATCTGCGGACTTGGACGTTGTACCAGAGCCCCATCTTCAGCATCCGAATTCAGGTAAGTGTACCTTGCCATCCTGTATCTCATTTTCCAGATTTCTATTTATTTATTTTATGCATTGTGCGCGCTTTGGATCAAAATTGTTACTTAGTGTCCGGGTCGTAACCGGGTGCAGACGTTCGTTGGTAACGTCTGGTATCGATTGATAGATGTTCGCGACACCTTGATGTACCTACTTAGTTACATCAGAACCTTAGGACACATTCAGACACCGTCATCGTGCCACACTTCCTGTATCCTGATACTGTCAGCATGACCGGATTCTGGGATGACTTTAGGGTCGTGATTGTTGATAGTTACTTTAGTATGACGAGACTGTTAGATAGAGGTTCAGGTTCAACGAACACTCGTTGACCACTTTAGGAGGGGAAGGTAGTTACTAGACGTTTGGGCTACTCTGTATGCGCTATATATATGTATATGTCCTATTTATGTAGTGTTCCTGTATCCGGAGTCGTAGTATCACCCGTGTGACTCTGTGCTCGGAGCTACGGTACGCTCCGTGTGTCTCTGTGTTCGGAGATACGGTACGCCCCGTGTGTCTTTGTGTTCGGAGCTACAATTTTATATTTGGACAGCCCACGCGTCGAACATTATCTTCAAAGTTGTGTCTCACTTAGGTAGTTAAGCTAGATTACACCGGCGTTGCACTAGTTTCTTTCTGTTATACTAGGGCATACTATTTTTGTACCTTGTTACGTCCCTCTGAGGACCTGGTTCCCTTCCAGGCTTAGGCGATGAGGACTACCTGTAAACCCCACTTTTTTTAAAGAATTATATATTATATAAATATTTGTGATATTATGCTGTAGTGAGATAATAGAATATTTTCTAGGTTTTGTGGTATGGTTGAGACCTAGTTGACCCACCTTAAATTTGTTTTCTTGTGTAACCCCTATTTAGAAACCCCCTTTTTGTTTAGGAGCATTAATTGAATCTTATGGCCACAAGTTTAATTCATTTAATTTTTTTTTTCCTTCTTGACCCTTGGATCAAGATCTAAAGGCCAAGGGCAACCCCTCTTTTCTTGACCCTTAGATCAAGATCCATGGGGGCTCATCACCCCTTCTCCTCATCATTTTCTCTTTAATTCCTAGCCATAGGATAAAGAATCCAATGGTCCATAGCAAATCCCTAACTTTTATTTCACCTTTACTTCCTTTATTGTGTTGTGGGCAGCCACCATTAACATATCCCTAGCCCTATCCCGAAATCCATTCTTCCATAACTCTTTCCTTCCCTGAGAAAACCCTAACCCTAAAAATTCTTCTTCTTCTTATTCATCTTCTCCTTCTTCCTCCTGAGAGGAGCTCGAGCCCGAGCTCACCCGCCCGCGGCCTCCAACGCAGCGTGCACCCGCGCGGGTCTGTGCTACGGTCTCCTCCGTGCGACGACCGAGTCGGCCGATGCAGCGGCCTCCCGCGGTCTGACGCCGACGCGCACCCCCGGGTGATGACCCCCTCGACCGCGGCCTCCACCGCGGACTACACAGCGACCCCTCCGTACGTGCAGTCAAGCTGACCGGTGCGGCAGTCTCCCGCGACAGATGCCGACGTGCGCTGCACCTCTTGTGGACCGCTGCCCCTTTGTCGAACATGACTTTGACCTCGACTTTGTTGAGCCTCCGGGCGTATCTCGCCATCCTCTTCTTCTACTCTGGTTCGAGCACGAGATGCGTTGCTGACCCCTCACCTCGCACACTTGTCGTCGTGACGCAGCTCATCAATGTCTCCTCCTGCTGTAACCTCAATCTAGGCCTTTCCGCCTTGTATAATCCTTGTCGAGACAGTTTTCGGGCCGAACCATGAATCCTTTGCTTCAGGTGTGCAGAGCAGGGCCTACCTTTCACTTCCCGACTCCCCAGTCGTACCGGGTAGCCTCACATTGTCAGGACTTTGTCGAGCCGGTATAATACCTTCCCCTTTTTCTATTTGCCTTGGAAATGTTCGTGTCTTAAATTTTTTGCTGATTAGCTTTTGCTTCGAAGGATACTGTTGAAACTTCTGTGGACGTGTACGACATAAAGTGGACTTGAGCATTGTGATCGCGAGTGGATTCGATATCATCATCCCAAGGCGAGTGGTCACTCGTCTCTCGTAATATTCCATTAAACTCAAATTTTATGCACTTTATTATTAGCATAGATTAAGATTTCGAGGAAATGAATAATTAGGCTAACAAATTAACTAAATTGAATAACCACTATTTAATTGCTTCATTTGGATTAGTGTAAATAATGCTTAGTTGCTCGTTGCTATAGTCTAAACACTTTACCTCACATGTTAGTTAGATATCATTCTCCTTCCATCCAAATTGATAGAAGTACCCCTACCTAGTTTAGTTTCATTATTGCTTACCTAGCTAATTAGCATTAAATGTTACCTATGAATTTACGTCACCCGTTTATTTATTAGTTGTTGGTGTTTTAATACAATTACCCTTAACTCTAAATCATGTGGCCACTAGCATACAACACTATATTTACAATTGTGTCGGTCATGGCTAGAATCACATGGTTGTGGTTATTCCTCTTGGCGTTAGGCTTTTCTTTTTATTGTTAGGGGCATTTTTCTAGATAGTTAAACCTTAATTAAATGCTTATTCATTAGTCCCCTATATATATATACACGATGGTATTGTTGTTTTTCTTAAACATGTGAACTCTTTAATAATCACTTCTCTGTGTGTCCGGAGGGTTGTGCCGTGACTGGGATTATTGTGTGGATATGGATTTGTGAGTCCGGCGGGTTGCGTCGTTGACATCAACTGAGTATGGATGGGTTGTGGCCCTTATTTGTGTGTTTGCAGGTTTATGAAACATAGAAATTACAAAGGAGACTCTGCCGGAATTTTCGAAAACTTTTAGTTTAAATTCGGAACAGCTTGCTTGACTTGACTTGGAACAGCTTGTTGACTTGTATTCTGGAATAACTTGCTTGACTTGCATCTTTAGAACAGCTTGATTTTATTATTTTGTGATAACAAGATTACCTTGATGTTTGCACGTTGGTGTCTCACTGCGTTACTTGGATATTCTCTTATCTACCGTCATTATGTGTATATATATTATTTTTATATAACTCATATGCAGGCATGTCTGCACGCAGGTATGAACTTTCTACCAAATCTCTTAACTCATGTCTTTAGTATATTGTATTTACTTCATACCCGTACCTTATTGTAGCTTGCTCTTGTTATAATTTAATTCATAGGATGGATTTAGTTACATACCTATGTATATATTTGTGTTTGATGTACTGTTATGATTGTGGCTTCCTTTGGACCCTCGCTCTCCCCAAATTGACGGGCTGGATTTGTGTATCCAGGTTTCAGGGAAGTGAGTGATAGAGGATTGATCCAGCTACGACGCCACCGAAGAGTCAGGTTGAGGCGCCAGTACCCGTGCAGCCGTGGGTACCCTCACCTCGTATCGTTATCTTTATCTTTCGTATTTACTTTTTGTATCTTTTCATGCGGAGCGATATGTGCTACCAATGTATTCTACTCTTATGAGTTTAGTTTTTATATGCCCATATTCTTGTGTCTCGGACATATTCGAACATAAATGCTATCGGGTGGCCAACTTTAGTATTATATGTTCTGTCTTGCTTTCATTACCCTTGTGGATTAAGATACAGTAATAGGCCAATCATAGGACATGCATGCTAGAATACCCAATTATAGACAACTTATACGTTTACCGTTGGGCAAGAGTGCAAGGTAGATGTAGCTGGCCATTGTCACGTGGCTCAGTCCCGCGTATTTTGGGACTGGGACGTGACAAGGTTTTTGTGGTGGCCTATGCAGGTCTCGTTTGAGATTTTTTGGGTGTTAGGATCTCAATCCATAAATTGAATTTGGAAACTTCCCTAGAATTATCTTGTCCATTCTTGATTTTCCAAATATCTTTCACTTATCGCCTACCATTGGATTCTTATAATTATTTTTATCTTTCTCATCCCTTTATTGTTCAGTGAGATGGATATTTGTGCCCCAGCAACAGCGCACACACAGGCTCAGACGCATGAAGGATTATTGCAGGCACCTGCACCACAACAGCAAGCCAGTAATGGCTATTTGATGGCTACGATGACGATGATGCAAAGGATGATGGAAATGCAGCAACGCCAGATTGATCTCCTATAACAAGGAATAGAAAATTCTCGGACGACGACACTAGCAGCAATCGAGAGGATGGCCCAATGCCAACGTCCCAGTAGTGTGATAACCTTCCAACAACTTAACCCTCCTACCTTCGACGGCACAAAGGATGCACTTACGACAGACCGTTGGTTACAAGATATGGAGATCATATTAGAGGCAGCTTAGATACCTCTAGAGGAACGTGTTTCAGTGGTTCGCATCCAACTTAAGGATATAGCCTATGATTGGTGGAGTGCAACACAACAGGGACTTGCCTCACCTATCACTTGGGATAGTTTCATGGAGAAGTTCAAGAGGAAATTCTTCTCCTCCATAGCCAGACGTATGTTACGAGAACAATTTACCAACCTGAAGCAAGGCGACCGTACTGTGGGAGAGTATTCAGCAGAGTTTTGTCGGCTTAGTAAATTTGCACCTTCCGTAGTGCCGACAGAGATAGAATGAGCAGAATAATTTGAGGAAGGGCTCAACTTGTAGCTTCGACCATATATACCGATTCAGCAAATTACAAGTTTTGAGGCCGTATTGTACGCAGCCGAAAACCAGGAGAACATCTTGAGAAAGATAAGAGACGAAGAGGAGCAGAAGTGACTCACTGGAGGATTATCCCTATTTCCAACAACATAGACCATCATGGAATCAATACCAGGATCGACGCATTATTTTCACCAACCCCAGCAGATTGCTCCTGCCTATTATACTTTCTGCGGCAAGTCAGGACACCTTCAAGAGGAGTGTCGTCGGGCGAACAACCAGTGCTTACTTTGTGGAGGTACTGATCATATTACAGTATAATGCAGATTTAGCAAGCTACCAGTAGTGTCCACACCAACAGAATTTTGGTGAGTCCAGTATCATCAAATACAATAATATCAGCACCGAGAGATTGTACCAGTGGTATGCGAGTATTACGGGAAGAAGGGATATGATCAAAGGAACTGTTATCGGTTGAACAACCAATGTTTGATATATGGAAGAACAGGTCATCGAGCAGTGGAGTGTTCACAACACGACAGGGCAGTAGTAGCTTCAACAGGAGATCAGATGAGTTTACAGCCCATGCTTCGGGCTTTCCAGTTTCAACGAAGCGTGCAGCTTTGGCCGAATCAGCACTATTAATAGTAGGACCAAGGCTACAGATTTGGAGTAAGTGTAGGTAACCATTGCAACAACCTCCTCTGTATTAGTGAATATTTGATTCTTACTCTTGCATGATTAATATTCATATCGAGCTTTTGGTGCGGCAACAAGTTTTGTTATTGCTCCTTGTCTAGTTCCATTTCCTTTCCATCCTTTACCTTTTACCTTTTCATGCTTTATTGAAGTTCTTCTTGTGTGATGCGTACTCCTACCTTTTTACTTTTTCATCTTTTGTCTTCTGGCACAAGTCTTCTCTTTGGTTCAGAGGACGGTCTTCGTAAGAATGAGTGGCGATATCACAATCGAATATCGCAATGGAGTTTTGAGACTTGGAAAACTTTTGGTGAGATTGTTTGAGAGTGTAGACTATCATTCAGAGCAGTTAAAATTTTTGGGCCATCGTAAGAATGTGTTGAAAAGTCGGACTATCCGTCTAGTTCGCATCACTTGGAAGCATTCTTACGACGAGTCTACCTATGAGATGAGATGGACGATACCCGCCGGCGGTATCCTCACGCGCTCGACTCGATTGGCAAATTTCTTTTAATGTATTGCCTTTAATGATGGCTTGTCTATTTCTAGATCGCGTCCCCTACCTTTTAAAAATTTCGAGGACAAATTTTTTGTAAGGGGGGTAGATTGTAAATCCCACTTTTTTTAAAATAATCATATATTATATAACTATTTGTGATATTATGCTGTAGTGAGATAATAGAATATTTTTTAGGTTTTGTGGTATGGTTGAGACCTAGTTGACCCACCTTAAATTTGTTTGCTTGTGTAACCCCTATTTAGAAACCCCCTTTTTGTTTAGGAGCATTAATTGTATCTTATGGCCACAAGTTTAATTCATTTAATTTTTTTCTTTCCTTCTTGACCCTTGGATCAAGATCCAAAGGCCAAGGGCAACCTCTCTTTTCTTGACCCTTAGATTAAGATCCATGGGGGTCATCACCCCTTCTCCTCATCATTTCCTCTTTAATTCCTAGCCATAGGATCAAGAATCCAATGGTCCATAATAAATCCCTAACTTTTATTTCACCTTTCCTCCCTTTATTGTGTTGTGGGCAGCCACCATTAACAAATCCCTAGCCCTATGCCGAAATCCATTCTTCTATAACTCTTTCCTTCCCTGAGAAAATCCTAACCCTAAAAATTCTTCTTCTTCTTATTCATCTTCTCCTTCTTCCTCCTGAGAGGAGCTCGCTCGCGGCCTCCAATGCAGCATGCACCCGCGCGGGTCTGTGCTGCGGTTTCCTCCGCGCGATGACTGAGTCCGCCGATGCAGCGGCCTCTCGTGGTCTGACGCCAACGCGTACCCCCGGGTGATGAACCCCTCGACCGCGGCCTCCACCGAGGACTACACCGCGGCCCCTCCGCGCGTGCAGTCAAGCTGACCGGTGTGGCAGTCTCCCGCGACAGACGCCGGCGTGCGCTGCACCTCTTATGGACCGCTGTCCCTTTGTCGAACACGACTTAGACCTCGACATTGTTGAGCCTTCGTGCGAATCTCGCCATCACCTTCTTCTACTCTGGTTCGAGCACGAGATGCGTTTCTGACCCCTCACCTCGCACACTCGTCGCGCAGCTCATCAATGTGTCCTCCTGTTGTAACCTCAATCTAGGCCTTTCCTTCTTGTATAATCCGTGTCGAGACAGTTTTGGGGCCGAACCGTGAATCCTTTACTTCAGGTGTGCAGAGAAGGGCCTACCTTTCACTGCCCGACTCCCCTGTATTATCGGGTAGCCTCACATTGTCAGGACATTATCGAGCCGGTATAATACCTTCCCCTTTTTCTATTTGCCTTGGAAATGTTCATGTCTTAAAATTTTTGCTGATTAGCTTTTGGTTCGAAGGATACTGTTAAAACTTCTGTGGGCGTGTACGGCATAAAGTGGACTTGAGCATTGTGATCGCGAGTGGATTCAGTATCATTATCCCAAGACGAGTGGTCACTCGCCTCTCGTAATAGTCCATTAAACTCAAATTTTATGCACTTTATTATTAGCATAGATTAAGATTTGGAGGAAATGAATAATTAGGCTAACAAATTAACTAAATTGAATAACCACTATTTAATTGCTTCATTTGGAATAGTGTAAATAATGCTTAGTTGTTCGTTGCTATAGTCTAAACACTTTACCTCACATGTTAGTTAGATATCATTCTTCTTCCATCCAAATTGATAGAAGTACCCCTACCTAGTTTAGTTTCATTATTGCTTACCTAGCTAATTAGCATTAAATGTTACCTATGAATTTATGTCACCCATTTATTTATTAGTTGTTGGAGTTTTAATAAAATTATCCTTAACTCTAAATCATGTGGCCACTAGCATACAACACTATATTTACAATTGTGTCGGTCATGGCTAGAATCACATGGATATGGTTATTCCTCTTGGCGTTAGGCTTTTCTTTTTATTGTTAGGGGCATTTTTCTTGATAGTTAGACCTTAATTAAATGCTTATTCATTAGTCCCCTATATATTTATACGATGGTATTGTTGTTTTTCTTAAACATGTGAACTCTTTAATAATCACTTCTCTGTGTGTCCGGCGGGTTGTGCCGTGACTGGGATTATTGTGTGGATATGGGTTTGTGAGTCCGAGGGGTTGCGTCATTGACATCAACTGAGTATGGATGGGTTATGGCCCTTATTTGTGTGTTTGCAGGTTTATGAAACATAGAAATTACAAAGGAGACTCTGCCGGAATTTTCGAAAACTTTTAGTTTAAATTCGGAACAGCTTGCTTGACTTGACTTGGAACAGCTTGTTGACTTGATATGGAACAGCTTGCTTGACTTGACTTGGAACAGCTTGTTGACTTGTATTCTGGAACAACTTGCTTGACTTGCATCTTTAGAATATCTTGATTTCATTATTTTGTGATAACAAGATTACCTTGATGTTTGCACGTTGGTGTCTCACTGCGTTACTTGGATATTCTCTTATCTACCGTCATTATGTGTATATGTATTATTTGTATGTAACTCATATGCAGGCATGTCCGCACGCAGGTATGAACTTTCTACCAAATCTCTTAACTCATGTCTTTAGTATATTATATTTACTTCATACCCGTACCTTATTGTAGCTTGCTCTTGTTATGATTTAATTCAAAGGATGGATTTAGTTACATACCTATGTATATATTTGTGTTTGATGTACTGTTATGATTGCGGCTTTCTTTGGACCCTCGCTCTCCCCAAATTGACGGGCTGGATTTGTGTATCCATGTTTCAGGAAAGTGAGTGATAGAGGATTGATCCAGCTACTATGCCACCGAGGAGTCAGGTTGAGGCGCCAGTACCCGTGCAGCCGTGGGTACCCTCACCTCTTATCGTTATCTTTATCTTTTATATTTACTTTTCGTATCTTTTCATGAGGAGCGATATGTGCTACCAATGTATTCTAATCTTATGAGTTTAGTTTTTATATGCCCATATTCTTGTGTCTCGGACATATTCGAACATAAATGCTATCGGGTGGCCAACTTTAGTATTATATGTTCTGTCTTGCTTTCATTACCCTTGTAGATTGAGATACAGTAATAGGCCAATCATAGGACATGCATGCTAGAATACCCAACTATAGACATCTTATACGTTTACCGTTGGGCAAGAGTCCAAGGTAGATGTAGCTGGCCATTGTCACGTGGCTCAGTCCCGCGTATTTTGGGACTGGGGCGTGACACTACCCGGAGGAGTATGACCGGGTGTTTATCCAGGAGCGAGACCTGTTGCAGAGGACGAGATCCTTCCAGAGGACTTTGTTTGATCTCTGGTAGTGACTTCACCTTGGGACGGTATTACTATCTAGCTTTCAGATATCGTTCCTAGTTATCTTACTGTTCCCCTTCATTCAGTATTTGTATTAGCGGGTTTGTTCCCGTGTGACTCTTCTCGTATTTGTATTATGATACATTTCCTGTCTTATTTCCCTTCTGCACGTAGTAGTTATATTTTTCTCTATGTGCTCTATATTTCTGTTGTCTGTGGATGAGATTTAGTTTCACTGTCTATGCGTTATATGTTGGGTTTTATTATTGTACTTTACAACTTAGGTGCACTCTGTCGGGTCCATTAGATTGGGATGCCCGTCGAAGTGTACCCGCTGGCCATTGCCACGTGGCTCAATTTCTTATATTTGGAACTGGGGTGTGTCATAGTTTTTGTGGTGGCCCATGCAGGTCCGATTTAAATCGTCTTGGTTACCTGACTGTGCCAAGCAAGCCTGCAAATTAGGAATATATATTAGGAATCTTATCTACATGTTTAATTCCTTCATATGACACCTCTATTTCGATTTTCTTTTGCCAATTTGCATCTTATTTAAGTCCTCAACGCTGATCTTAAGCATGACTTCTTTTCAGAGTTATGAATCTCCGTAGCGGACGTGTTGCGCAGCCGGGCGATGTCCTCCGTGACGCAGGGTCATCCGGGGAACCGGAACTGGAGAATGTTCTTCTGTTGACCCCAGCTCCCCAGGGACAGTCATCTGGACAGCCAGAGGTGCCTTCGGACGGACACCAGACTCCGCATCAGGCAGGTCATGAGGACCAGAGGACCGTAAGACAGGAGGAGCAACAATTGCCCCCACCACCTCTATTTCCTCCACAGATGCCATACATGTCTTTTCCAACAGGTCAACCCATGGACGGGCCACAGATGTTTCAGATGGTCTACGCTATGATGCAGTCCCAGAAGCAGGTCCAGCAGTAGGCCCAGCAGCGCCAGGCTGAGACCTTGAGGGAGAGTATTATGACGGCCTTGGGACAGGCATCACCACCAGCTCGCCAGTCGACGATGGGGTATGTTATAGACTTTCGTCGTATGATACCACCTCCCTTTTGTGGCACGGAAGAGCCAACAGAGGTTCATGCATGGCTCACCAGCATTCAGCACCAGCTGGAGGCCACCGATCTCCCAAGGCATAGATAGATGACTGTCGTCAGGATGCAGCTTACCGACAACGCTCATCACTGATGGCTCTCAGAGGAGGAGCGTTTAGGGCCCAATCGGGTCACATGGGAGGAGTTCTCTAGGCTCTTCCAGGAGATGTATATACCTTCCACTGCCAGAGCAGAACTTCGGGATAGGTTCCAGAACCTCAGGCAGGGCAGTTTGACCATAGAGGAATACAATGCTGAGTTCCTCCGTTTGAGCCAATTTGTACCGAACTTGATCCCGACCGAGGAGAAGAAGGCCAAAAAGTTATATGAAGTCCTGAGTTTCGAGACGCAGAGATTTATTGGGTCTATAGCCTCCACCTCCTACTTCGAGGTTTTATTAGCAGCTCGACGCCAGGACCGCATCAACAAGATATAGGCTAGTCTGAAGCACTCCTGTGCATCGTCATCATCAGTTCGAGCTCCACAGGGGGGACCTACGAAACGTCCCCTGGTACCGCAGCAGCAGAGAGCAGCACCCCTGCAGGGACCAATGATTCCCACATGCCATTACTGCGACAAGAGGGGATATTTATTGAGGGACTATCGACGGAGGCTGGGAGTATGTCTGAGATGTGGGTCGGACCAGCATGCAGTCCGGGATTGCCCAACCAGAGGGCTCCAGTATAGATGGTTCATCGACCAGCCTTTCCAGCACCGAGGCCTTATCACCGGCCTCTAGGACCGAGGCCGCCCTACACAGGAGCTGGGGCAGTGCGACCACCAGCACCAGGAGAAAATTAGAGGAGGCCACCCTTGGCCACATAGGCAGTTCGATTCCAGCAGGCTCGACAGCAGCCAAGGGCACCAGCACCAGGACATGGCCAAGCCTATGCGATAACCATTGAGGAGGCGCAGACGGTCAGAGAAATGATCACATTTACTATCTTTGTAGCTTCATTACCAGCAGTAGTATTATTTGATTCTGGTGCCACACACTCTTTCATAGCTGCTAGTTTTGTGGCCACCCATAGAATAGCAACCGCACCCCTTTCGAAGATTAAGAGGATTCTTACGGGAGGTAGAATAGTACTAGTTAGCGACACTTGTAGATCTTGTTCAGTAGTTGTTTGCGGACGAGAGATGCGTGCCCGATTTTTGGTCTTCTCCAAGCGGGACTATGACTCACGATGCTAGATTACCGACATGGTTGCATTATATTTAGACCATCAGATCACCCTGAGTTTAAGTTTCTTCGAGGAGCCCGAGAGCATGGTGTCCAACCTATCTTAGCGACACACATTGCAGAAGGTGAACCGGTATACCCTCACTTTATATCAGAGTTTGAGGACATATTTCCAGAGGATCTTCTAGGCTTGCCACCTAATAGAGAAATAGAGTTCACTATAGAGTTGACTCCCGGGGCCGAGCCAGTTACTTTCCCTGTCTATAGACTAGCACCGAAGGAGTTGGTTGAGTTGAAGGTCCAAGTTGATGATCTAGACAAGGATTTCATTCAGGCAAGTGTTTCTCCATGGGGTGCACCCATCTTATTTGTGCCGAGGAAGGACGGGACAGAACTTTTGTGTATCGATCATAGGGTGTTAAATGCTGTAACGATAAAGAACAAGTAGAATTTGTCGTGCATTGATGATTTATTTGATCAGCTAAGTGGCGCATGTATATATATATATATATATATATATATATATATATATATATATATATATATATATATATATATATATATATATATATATTATGAAAAGTACCCCATAAGGGGATGCAAATGGAGGTAGACCATTATCTCGAAACCCAACACCCAACCATATATGGTTTACAAATAAACAAAGCCCAAAAAAGTCAAACGGGTCCTAAGCTAAGGGACTCGACACGCCACTACCCAGATTACCTTAATTTACGCAGGGACTTTGACTTGGAGGACGATCTCAAAGTCATAATGAGCTGGGGAATCTCCTTATGATGATTCTTAGACTTCTTGATATTGCCTACCTTCCCCTTCCCAAGCCTAGAATCCTTTTCGGCTGGGGGAGTGTTGACTCTAGTTCCGTGATCTGCGAGAAAATGGGGTTTGATGACTTCCCCAGAGGAGGGGGAAAGGCCCTCCTTACCTGAATCGAGAATACTAATGACATCTCTAATAGAGGATCCCAAGCTTGCCCTACATGGACCATGACAGCTGGAAACTTGCTTCCTTATTACCCCTCGCCCCAAGATCGACCGGAGCAGACCGAGAAACTATGGGGGAACTACTCAAGCGAGCTCCTCCTCTATTACGTCCACCTCGTTCGCCCATCTGCAATGCCCATTCGATCCTACCAAGGGGTGACGGTACCATCACAAGGGGACGGCGCCTTCAATCTCGTACGATTGCAATCTTGCAATAAAACTTGAGCTGAAGAGGCATCCTCGGGGGAGGGGGGATGTATTCAAGAGTCCCAACCCTAGAGCCATCATACACCTTAGCAATCAAGTTGGTCGTAGTAGCAGGGGGCTCTGGAATGCCAACACCGCACTGATACCGGCCTTATTCTCTACCAAATGCCACTCGCTAACACAGAGGGAGGATCCAAAGCACAAGCCACCACTATCTCCTCCTCGGAAAGTGGACGCATCCCTGTCTCTGGGGTATAAAAAATATCTTCCACCAAGCATCCTTCAACCTCCAACCCGACATCAGTGCTACCTTCTGTCTGCTTCCCAAATGATGGGGCAGCATAAACATCGACACCAGGAGCTAGAGGGCCGATGTCCCTGGATGAGGGTTTGGGAAAGGGGAGTAATCCCGCAACATCTAAGGGAGTGATCCACAAAGGAGCATGGTCCATATAGGGAGAAGCCATGGACTCATGGGATTCCACCTTCGTCGACAAAGGCTCCGAAAAGACCACAGTCGCATCCCTCGAGTTGCCCGTAACCCTGGATGATACCTGATCCAGAAGAGGAGCGACAACCACTTTGTAGGGATTAACCAAAAAAGGGTTATTGGAGGTCCCCTGAAGTTTATAAAACCTGCTGAACTAGCAAATCTTCAAAGACACATCCCTGCCAATAGCTTATATTACAGGGAAGGTTGACGCAAACTCTGGATGGAAAGGGGCGACATAGGTCCACTTCAACAAAGACTCACATGACGCAAAGGTGCGTAAACCAGGAAGTAATAATGTAAATCTTTAGCAAAGCGCCAACTGAAAAAGGAACAATTTGTCAAAAAAATGGTGGCACAGGGACGAGAAGCTCACCCACACTGTTGCTAAAAAAGATTCTACTAGTGGGACAAAATCAACTGTCCATCGGAACACCCTCATCTAGGCTTCAACGACTAACCAAGTCTGTCTAGACAGCAAATGGATGAAGTCCTCCTCAAGATGAGGTAGGATGAAAACATGTTTTTGATCGACGACTCTGACTCGAACGACCCCGATGAGGCCAAAGTAAGTGAACGCTCTATGCACCACATCTATCAGAGGCTGCATGTGAGGGAATTTGTCGATGATAGCCAGCGAGAGAGGCCACAGAAGATGACATTCCTCCCAAGGGGCCGGGACTGGCGAACACCTCTACCAAAATTGCAAGTTTTATTTGCAGAAAAGGGGGCCTAGGAGGAGCAGCTCAAGATGCCAAAGAGCGGCCAACCGACAGAGAGACAAACCAAAAGAAGGGAAAACAACATGGACTCACCCAAAAACTGCTCCCGTGATGGCCGCCATCCGAGGGGGGAGGGTAGTAGGAGAGGAAGAGCCCCCTCAGTCGTCTGTCCACCGATAAACATGTGCCCAACCATGGCCTAAGTGCATGGGCAACAGCCTGAAGCCTGAGGAAGAACGTCGGGCGAGTATTGGAGAAGGAAGGGGGAGAAGAGAAGGGGTGAGTGAGCCCCCCGCCGTCGCAGGGATACCAGCCAATGCCCCAACCATGGACGAAGTGCAGACGAGGAGCGATCTTGTTGCGGCCGTCGGGCGAATGAAGGGAGGGAAATACGTCGGTGCACTGTCGCCTCTATTCTTACTCCTCGATATCCCACAGGATCGATCACCCCACTGGACGTGATGTTATGATGCTAAAACTACCACTGGATAATCGTCCTCATCGGGCGTCATGTCATAACAGCCTAGAGTTGTGCTCGCACATGAAAATAACATAAAACATAATTGTTATTATTGAAATGACCATGTTACAGCAGAATAATATAGTATTACAAACAAAAATACATCAGAGTATACAAAGCAGAGCTCTTTATTGAATAATGACATAGGTTACAAGGTTTCAATAGCCCAAATGAAATATGCTGTAGGCTTACGACACCCTTGCTCTCTCTTGCTCACAAAGGATCTTGTCATTCCATACATATTTTCTCTTATATTCAAGCTAAGGCCTCACACCTGAGTACCTGAAAAGAATACCCACAAACATGGGTCAGTACTCATCTTGTGCTGGTGAGTGAGATAACCCATTCGCCTAAACCAACCCTAAGTAATCATGTGAATGGATCAGTTATTATATGGTGGTCTTGCTAGTTATTTACTTAGATCGATTTTAATTCATTCATGACATGTTACGAAAGCAGTAAAGCATGTTATGCATGTAAGCATTAAAATCATGTAAACACACAATCTTGTTATATTCGATCTGCACAAGGTAACTAAGCATGCAACTGGTTATACTCGAATCGTAAGGTAAAATATATGAATACGCGTTGCACTGCGTCACTTAGCATGAATCAGTAATATGCTCGATGCGCCCGTACTTGCACTTATGCAATGGGAATACCTACTACTCAAGTCCACGCACCCTTGCACCGAGGCAGGGTGGAAACTCCTAAAACTGTCAGAATCACTCAACATAACAAGCTATCAAATATACACGGCATGCCTAACTTATCTATATGAACGAAGTGGTCATAGGACAAGCCATAATGGACTTATATAACAAATATGGGTCATCCTTCCAGTGTATTTGGTTGCAATACCTCAACTGTAGGTCCCATAAATACCTCATGCCGAAACACAAGTCAAAGTAAGCGATGTGCCATACATCCGAAGGTTGTAACACCTCAGCTGTATGTCTCATTATACCATGTTATGAAAGAATTTTCGATGATTTCTCCTAGGTCGAACGATCCCGGTGCTTCAGTGCCTATCCCGTTCGATGAATCTCCAAATTCTGTGCACAGGTTGTCCATGACCATGCAACGTCTAGGCCACGAGCAAGGTGTCACGACCCAGTCCCAAAATACCGAGGGACCGGACGCGTGGCAATGGCCAGCAGTACGCACCGATGGACAAACCCAATTTAATGGATCCACCAGGGCATACTTAAGCTGTAAAACAAGTCTACGACAATCATGGCACAACTAATATCATCCACACAAGATATAAAATATGATCCACAGAATAAATAAGGAATGTAAATCATCAGCTAGTCTCAACAAGTGCTTCGGGGAATAACCCGATAAATATCTGTTACAAAGGTTCAACAGACCAGAATATAAATGACTGAAATAAATAAGTAAATACTGAGCATGAAACATGGATGCTCAGGCAAAGTCTTCATCTAACACCTCGTCCTCGGGTGTCGGTACAGCTCCTGGATCAGCTCCTGCTGTGGTCCCGTATACCTCGGGATAAACCTCGTCTGCAAAATCTGGGGACAAAATCCGGATCCAGGTCCTCAGGGGACATAGCAAGGTACAAGAAATCTCATGCCAATACAGTGCAGCAAATAATGAAATAAATAGGGCAAGTAAGTAACCATCTATGTGAAAATGTAAGATGAAAGCAGCACTAAAACTCAGGCTGAAGCCACTACAAGCTCTGTGTCGGGGAGCCGGTAGCGGTAATAAACACGTAATGTGCCTAGCTCTGCTACGAGAGTCTACGGCCTCACAATAGTAGTAGATATATATATGAAACAACCTGTAGCCTGTGTGTCTCTCCCCACCCAATGTAACCACGTATATCATGACCATAACATCTCATGTCCATGTCAAGCGGGATCATAGCTAAATGCAACAAGTCATAAAGTATCTATAACATAGTATCTCTGTCAAGTCCTGTATCCTATACAGAATCACCACGAATATCTCGGGAAGATCCTGTCTTATGAACGGTGTCAAGTGTCCTGGGTCATATGGTACTTGATAAGACAAGTACGAGAATATAAAGTGTCACGAATGTCCATCTCTAGATGACAATACACAACACCGCGTACGGTGTTGGCACCCGACTAATAATCAGACGCTAAGTACGTCACACGGTCCTAGGTTAAGCATGCACAGCAATAAAATGAAGCAAGAAAAAATATATAACAAGACTGCTAAGTTTGGCAAGGTACACTTGCCTGGGGTTCGAATACCAACAACTGTCCCTGGATCGGTGGGTCCTGTGGGTACTCCTCCAAAAGCTGTAATAAACATCACCAACAGTCTCAGAAGATATCAAATAGCTAGAAACGCCTGTCCTTAAGTCCAATTTGGACACAGGGGCAAAAATGACATTTCCGGGCCAAAGCGGGGTCCACATGTGGCCCACTTTGCACCGAAAAGCGCGTCAGGGTCAAAGGTCTCCAAATTACTCAAACTCAGTGTCTACAAGTCAGGAACGATGATACGAACCCAACGGAACTTCCAGAATTAGATTCCGATGAGCCGATCACAAAATCGCCCGTCAAGTGGAGCATGTGGGGCCCACGATACGCGATTTTGTCAACGTTCTCAGAATCGGACCAAACTTGGGTCACAGGACCAGCGTAGCGCTACGAGTCCGATGGCACAAGTTTCGTCTCGATCCGACGTGTGTACACAAAGTTACAGCGTGTTCAAGAATTGACGGATACGGGGCGTTGTCGGCGGATACGCGTTGATTCCGGTGTGCACGCACCTCCGAATCAATTTCTACGAAATCCCACACGTCCGTATCAACGTCGCGCACGTTTCGATAAAGACCGCGTGCGACCAAGTCGTCCCCTTTGGCGGGGCGTACTCAGTTCCGGGGTGAAACATGGCGTTGTTTTTCCTGTTTTTGGATCGCGGGGTACGATCACCACAGGACGCGATACACCGAACGAGTTGCACAGGCACCGAGAGGGTTATACAGTCTACGCGTAGCAACAGACGGAAACGGAAATGGAGTTGCGAGTTGAGAGAAAACGGTACGTAAACAGGGCTCCGTGAACGCTGAATTCTGCGTGTCCGAGAGTCAATTTGACGCGAGCTGAGTCCTGGTCGTGTCCGCTGTGCAGTTCGTGTCCGAGCTAGGGCAGCGGGCGGTCGACGAGGCAAGCGGGGCGGTGCTCGCAGGCGGCGGCGGCGAAGATGGGTGGCCGCGGCGTGGTCGGCTGCTGCCACTGCTGTCACGACCCGCACCCGGTTTAGGGGCACGAGTGCGCGGGTACGTCCAGCCTATGCCGCAGCATCGGCGGTAGAACGCTGTCTAAGTCAAGTGCTATCTAAATAATCTCACACTAGTATCCAACTCCATAAGGAGACACGGATAACAATATAAAAGAATAACATACTCAATCACCTAACTACAGCACGATAAGAAATCGAAGAAATAAAATAAAATACAACACAAGTCCAATGTAAAAATCTAACTCAACATAAATCCAAGTCTCAACAAAATGCCGGAGACAAATCCGGTACCAATAATCTACTAAGGGAAGCTAACTAGATAACTAGTGATTCCGGCTAGACCCCCCGGAATCACAACTACACTACTGAAGCCAAGTCTCAGCTACTCACCCTGTGGTCCACCAGTGTCGAATACCAGTCCTCTAGGCATAGTCTGGAAAATGTTTTCCAGTCAGGAAGGAGCAAAGTACATTTCTAATTAGCAGTTCTATATCAATGATATAAACTATGTAGCAGTATATAGATGAAAATATACTAGATGCATGTATAGGTACGAGAAATATACAATAAAGAATATACTGGAAATATTGTAAGTAAATGCAGGAAAGGAAACAATATGTCAATGAGCAAGAATCCTATGACTAAGTGTGTGAGTACTAGCTTTAACATATGATCGGCTTGGGACTAGTAAACTCATTACATTGGTTAGTAGGGCTAACCAATGTAACAGTGATGAGGCATGTAAATGGTAAGGCTGCACCGACGTGAGGCATGGGTGAGCTATGAAGCATGTAAAGTTGGGTATGATCACATATCTACACTAAAATACTCCCCACCCGACTGGTATAGTAGATCCAATCATGGTACGCTATGGCACGGGATTCCCCAAGAAGGTAGCAAATCTCTCCGGGAATCAGTGTCTGTACATGCACAAGATAACAAGGAAAACAAGTCTTGTACAAGCTACAGCATGAATAAGGAATAATATCTCATGACGAGATCCGTGTATACCAATCCGTGTAACCAGCGTGTCAAGAGCATGGATATCTACACTAGATACAGTGAACATAGGGGATATCATAAATAAGAAACTAATCAGAGAATGTACTCGCCTTGGGTCCTTAGCTGGTGAATACCGATGTCCTGTCCCTGAGTATCGTCTGGAGGATCCAACAATCCTATACACATATAATAATATCACTTGTATCAGATGCTACACTAACACAATAGAATACACTGGCCTCAGGGCTATGCCAGGCATGGCTCTAGTCAACTAGGGTCATCTAGTAGGGATACGTATATAAATACACATTTACACTCAGAGTATATACCAATAAATACGTATAATATATATATATATATATATATATATATATATATATATATATATATATATATATATATATATATATATATATATATATATATATAAGTGCCTATCAGTAATTTGTACAAAATACGTATATGTGTATATACACTAAATAGATGTATATAAATATATATTTATATACCAAAATACATATTTGTATCTATACCAATCAAATATTTTTATATGTATGTATATTAACTAATCAGAGAATGTATATAATGTCACACTTCTCAAGGTGATCCCAAATAAAGTAGCAGTTAGTTCCAGTGAGTCCGGAGCAGTCAAAATAGTTAGAAACTATATAAAGAAGTCCAAGATCAGAGTTCGGCACGATAATCGAGATAAGGATACCAGGTCCGCAATACATAGAGAAAACATACAGGGGTTAGCTAAGATTAAGATTAACAAGTTTAGCTAATAAGAGAAAAGGGTCGATTGTTTGTTATTAAGGTAACACCTTAGTTTATGAAAATCATTTCGAAATTACTTTGAACAATAATTGTTAAAACTTTTCTTTCGAACATAATTACAATTAAAAGTTTATTTATAAAAAATTTAGAATTTATGTAAAAGCCAATATATTTTTATCTATAGTAAAATCGGTTACCAGCCCAAATAAACTGATTTTTGAATTAATAATTAATAATATAAACCCAAAATTTATTATATATTTTTTTTACAAAAATCAAAACCCTTATAATTATTACATAACTAAACTAATTACATAAAACTAAACTAATAATATATTACTAAACTAATACATATTAACTAAACTAATACATATAAAAACTAAACTCTTAAAATTAACTAATACAGTGAAACACTGAAGCAAAGAAAGAGGGAAGACGGAGAGAGGGCTCACGTTTGGGGGTCTCGGCGTCGACGCGGTGGAGTTCCGTCGAGGTCACGCGGTGGTCGGGTGCTCGTCTCGAGGAGGCGGCGGTCGGGTGCTCGTCTCGAGGAGGCCGAGCGGATCTGCTGTGGCAGTGGTCCACCGGAGCTGGGACCGGGAAGCCGCGGCTGGATCGATTCTAGGTCGGGGACGGCGGGCTCGACTCAGAGGAGGAGATCCGCGGCCACCGGAGATGGTTAGGTTTAAATCTAGGGTTAGGGTTTGCTCTGTGGATGTGTCATTGTTGGACACAGGGATGATGTTTACTGTGGTGGATGTGTCTAGATGGTGTCGGACACAATCTCATGGTAATGTTGTAATAACTGGACACAGGAATGAAGGGATACGATAGGACACCCGGGGTCGGACCCGAGGCCAACACGGCTGACACGGTAATGCTGGACACACGGACACGAGCACACAAACTAATGGTGATGGCTGTTGGCTGGTGGGAATTTGTGAGGGCTAGCCTAGGTTTTGGGGATTAGGGCTTCTTGGGAAGGGTGTGGGTGAGTGACTTTAAATAGGGAGAGAGGGTGTGGGATGAAGGGTGAGGATTGGCCCAATTAATGAATGGCCAAGATTAGACATGAATGAGTTCTTCATGTGGGAATGAGGGTGTGGATGTCAATGGGAGATGGTAAACTTGTAAATTTTTAAAAGAAAAAGATTATAATTTAAGAAAATATTTTAAGAGGCTTCCAAGGCTAACTGATTCCCAATTAGCTACTAATTAAACCCATATTCCAAAACCTTAGAAAATATGTAATTTATTTATTTACTATCCCAAATGGATATGAAAATTTATTATGAAATATAAACTAGTCCTTCAAATAATTTTTGTTAAACAAATAATTTCATGATTTCAAGCCAATAAATATTCGAAGCTAGAGTATCATATATATATATCATTATGTATCTATTTATTTTATAATAAATCGACATTTAGGAAAAAAATGATTTTTATTAAAGATTTTAAATCACCTTCTAAAATCAAACATTGTTAAAAAAAAACTAATACTAAAAATTCAAGAAAAAATTATTTTATAAACTTGATATTTAAAATAAATTAAAATCTAAATATTTCGGGAATTTGGAAATCGGAGCTTACAAGTCTATCTACCTTAGAAAAATTTCGTCCTCGAAATTTAAGATCCTCAATAATTGCATTTACTCATTATATTATTTCTATCAAAATTTAAATTTCAAACCAAATAATCATGAAGTAATTCCATATTGTTATTTCACAACCTTTCAAAAATTCTATAAACATCATATTCCTGAAAATCTTCAAGTTAAAAATCAAATTCAATTTTTTATCATAATCTCCTCCAAAATTTTAAGTTCGTATCTAAATACTCAAGGATTTTAATATCCAATCCTCCAATTGAAATCCAATCAATGCATATTTATAAAATTTAAAAAATCGTATCCCAAAATTTGAATTTTAAACACTAATCCATTAATCATCTTACTCCTCTAACTCAAATTCAATTGATGCTTATTCAAAAATTTAATCCTATCCCGAGAATTGAATTCGACACTATTTCATTAACGATTTTATTTCCTGCTTTCCTTTTTCCTCAAAATACTCAACGATGCGATACTTACGGAATCTTCAATGCAACATTCATAATATAAAATTTCAAATTTCTATCTTGCAGTCAAATAGATATAATGATAATTTTCCTAATTTTTTCAAATTTTAATAACCAATTCAATCATATCAAGACCTTCCTAAAATCATTAAATCCTCAAATTTTTTTTTTTGCCCTGTGAATTTCTTAACTCTCTATTTAAGTTAATGTTTATCCTCGAATTTCAATCATACCTCGATTTTCGTAAAATCAATGATCCATCACCTCTGTTATAACAACCCCTTAATTCTTTATTTAAATTAATGCTTATCCATAAATTTAATCATCTTGTCCCTTTTTGTCAGTCATAACCTTGTCATAGATCTTTGCTATAGTCAAAACCCTAATGATCATGGTTTAAGAAAATTTTACCTACAGCCATGCAATCTAAGAAAATATAGAGGTCATGTGTCTCTTGTCATGATATTGCAGTCTCTGTCAGGGTGTACTACTAGCTATATTCTAACAAGAAAATCATGAATACGAACTACAGCACTAGGGAAATCAATCAATCGAAAGACGGAAAAGGAACATTAGGAGGGAAAGAAGAACCTGCTAACATATTACTTGTAGTATCTCCTATCTCTAACAAACACTTAACTCTAGCACATTCACTAACTAATTCCTATCCCTGTACACTGGTACCCATATCAACTAATCATTAATCCACAAGATCCATGAATATATCAATATTGCACACACCTGTCTATTAATACCAAAATCTGATACCAAGAACCTCTAACACGATTATAGGTCAATTGGTGCATGTAAAGTTTGATACCTCTATCTCTTTAGGTACCCCTGTTCTACTTTAGTACACCCACTGCTAGTTCTCGTTCCTACTACAATTGTCCATACTATTTGTTCTTATCACTCAAGTGCACACCAAGTGTAACACACCATACTAAGTGCTAAACCCTTTCTAATACAACTCTAGATGGACACCCAAGTTTGTCTGCGGTGCCATCTCAACCATGCCCAAGTCATCAGATCCTTACACATGTATATCGTCTACTCATACATTAATATATATATATATCTCTTCCACCATAAAATTTATCCTCAAAATAATCGTCAAGGTTTTTGTGGTGGCCCATGCAGGTCCGATATAAATCGTCTTGGTCACATGACTGTGCCAAGCGAGCCTGCAAATTAGGAATAGATGTTATGATTGTTGAATAGGATCTCAATCCATGATCGATTTTTAAAATCTCTTTGTATGTGATTATCGCCCTTGAACTTCCAATTTGCATTCGTTCAATCTTCGTCAATATCTCTATCCTTGTTTCTCGTCCCCTATTGTTCGGGGAGACGAATGCTTGTGACTGATGACTTCCCTCTAGAAGAAGATCGAAGACCAGATGACAGGAGACAGAATTCGTATACCTCTCTCGGAGAAGATTGTTACCTTATCTGGATAGATGGATGGGTTCTTTGGATTCTAGAACTAGTGTGGAAGGTTGGCAAGAGAGTTGGACCCAGCAGTACCCTACCCGTGCTTGAGGTAGCAGTGATCTTGGAAGTACTGAGAGCTAGAAGGATTGTTGATCATGACCTAGAATGATTTATGGGAATGCATAGCCTGATGATGGAAACTAATGGTTGCATATGATAGCAATGCTAGGAACGATGATTATGAGCTAGAGGAGATAAAATGTTAGGGTCTCACTTGGAAGATAATGATCAGATCCCAGGAATTCTAGTATGTGCTTGAGTGATACCATTATTATACTTGTGACTTGGAGAGATGAATAACGAAAAGAAGAAATTTGAGGAATAAAATTTTAGGGAAAACCTTGAGGAGAAGAGAAATTATACATTAGGCAAGGAAACATTTTCTTTTGAGGATTGATGTTGAAAATAGAACAGGAGAATTTATCTTGAGATTAAAGTCTAGATCCTAGACATGGATTGGTTGAGCCAATACCATGCGACGCTAGATTGTCGACGTGATTACATTATTTATGACCACCAGATTACCCTAAGTTTGAGTTACTCCAGGGAGCCCGGGAGCATGGTGCCCATCTACCTTAGAAGCACTCAATACAGGAGGTGAACCAGTGTACCACCATGTTATAGCAGAGTTGAGGATATTTTCTAGATAATCTTTTAGGCCTGCCACCTGACAGAAAGAGTTTGTTACAGAGTTGACTCCAAGAGCCGAGTCGATTATTTTTTCTGTCTTCAGACTAGCACCGACAGAGTTTGGTTGAGTTGGAAGTCCATAATAGAGGACCTCTTAGACAAGGATTTCGGTCGGGCTAGTGTTTTTCCATGAGAAGCAACCATCTTATAGTACCGAAGAAGGACGAGACGGTAGTCTGCGTATTGATTTCAGGGACGGTATGTTTGTGTATCGATTACAGGATTTAATGCAGTAACGGTAAAGAACAAGTACCCATTCCGGATGTAGTATGGATACTATGAGTTTTAGTCATGCCGTTTGGTTTAACCAATGCGCCAGTAATATTTATGAGCTTGAGGAACAATGTGTTCCACCAGTACTTAGATAAGTTCGTGGTGGTATTTATAGACGAGATCCTGATATATTCCATGAGCCAGGAGGAGCATGAGAGACATCTCAGGATTGTGTTGGAGACGCTGAGACATGAGAGGCTGTACGCCAAACTCAGCAAATGTGAGTTTTGCTTGGACAGAGTACCATTTCTGGGACACATAATCACCGGAGATGGACTATCAGTTGATCCGGAGAAGATAGCTGCAGTAGAGACCTGGCCTACCCCTACATCAGTTACAGAGGTTAGGAGTTTCCTCGGACTTGCCGGATATTACCGGAGGTTCGTGGAAAACTTTTAGAGGATAGCTGCGCCTATGACACGACTGACGCGTAAATGCGAAGAGTTTACCTGGACCGACGAGTGTCAGGCGGCTTTCGATGAGCTGAAGAAGCGTCTGACATCAGCACCAATTTTGACACTACCTTCCGGATCAGGAGGATTTGTAGTGTACAGTGATGCGTCAGGTAGCGGATTGGGATGTGTACTGATGCAACACGGCAAGGTGATAGCCTACGCATCGAGACAGTTGAGAGTTCATGAGAAGAACTATCCGACGCACGACTTGGAGCTAGCTGCGGTGATATTTGTACTAAAGCTATGGAGACATTACCTTTATGGTGAGCGTGTTGAGATTTATACAGATCATAAAAGCCTGAAGTACGTCTACACGCAGAAGGAGCTCAATATGAGGCAGAGACGTTGGCTAGAGTTGATGACAGATTATGACATTGAGCTACAGTACCACCCTGGCAAGGCGAACGTCGTAGCAGATGCCTTAAGCAGGAAGCCCATGGCATACTTTTTGACGACACAACGACAGTTGCTAGAGGATCTCCAGGAGCTTGGAATAGAGATCGTATTGCCAGGCATGGATGGACAGATGGCCAGTCTTGAGGTTCAGTCTACTTTGATTGAGAGGATCAAGGCAGCATTGCCTACAGATGCGAGATTTCGACGTCTGCGAGAGAGAACAGAAGCCGGCCTGCAGACAGGACTCAGGATTCATGAAGACGGAACGTTGAGGTGCGAAAATCGCCTATATGTTCCGAGTGGCGAGCTACGCCAAGAGTTGATGACAGAGGCTCATAGCTCGATATATTCCATTCATCCCGGGGGTACGAAGATGTACCGAGACTTGAGACAGCATTTCTGGTGGCATGGGATGAAGAGGAAAATTGCAAGATTTGTGGCGAAGTGTTTAGTGTGTCAGCAAGTCAAGGCTGAACATCAGAGGACTGCAGGATTATTGCAGCCACTCCCCATTCCCGAGTGGAAGTGGGAACATATTACCATGGACTTCGTCACAGGATTTCCGCGAAGCCCTAGCGGGAAGGATGCAGTTTGGGTTGTCATAGACAGACTCACCAAGTCTACATATTTCTTGCCCTTCAGAGTTGGGCAATCCACAGAGATACTAGCTGACATGTATATGAGGCAGATAGTACGATTACATGGAGTGCCTGTCAGCATCGTATCGGATCGTGATTCCAGATTCACGTCATATTTTTGGCGGAGTATGCAGGAGAGCTTAGGAACTCGTCTCAAGTTCAGCACTGCGTATCATCCACAGACTGATGGACAGTCAGAGCGCACGATACAGATATTAGAGGATATGTTGCGAGCATGCATGATTGATTTTGGAGGATCTTGGGAGGACCATCTACACTTGGTGGAATTCTCCTACAATAACAGTTACCAGGCCAGCATACAGATGGCACCCTATGAGGCACTGTACGGCAGGAAATGTAGGTCGCCAGTTTGTTGGAGTGACGTGGGAGAGCGTCAGATACTTGGTCCAGAATTGGTGACACAGACAGTAGAGAAGGTCAAGCAAATTCAGAGCCACTTGCGCGCAGCACAGGACAGACAGAAATACTGGGCAGATGCGCACCGCAGACCATTGGAGTTCAAAGAGGGTGACCACATATTTTTGAAGATATCGCCCACTCATGGTACCATCAGATTCAGAGGCAGAGGCAAGCTGAGTCCGAGGTACATCGGACCTTTTGACATTTTGGAACGGGTTGGCGAAGTGGCTTACCGTCTTGCGTCACCTCCATCATTAGAGGGAGTACATAACGTATTTCACGTATCGCAGCTGAGGAGATATGTCGCAGATCCTAGCCACGTGCTTGATCATTCGGAGATTACAGTCGGGCCCAGCCTGTCTTACGTAGAGCAGCCAGTTGAGATCCTCGATCGCAGCGAGAAGACTTTGAGAGGGTAGACGATTCGACTGGTCAGAGTGGCATGGAAGCACCATTCACCAGGCGAGTCTACTTGGGAGCGCGAGGATTCTATTAGGCAGCGATTCCCGTACTTATTTGAGGAGCAAGGTACGAATTTACGTACGGCAATTTAATTACTAGTTATTTTAAATTCTGTTAGATATTATCGTGCTTTACTTTTAATTTCGGGGACGAAATTTTTCTAAGTTGGGAAGAATGTAAACCCCCTCAATTTATTCTGTGGATAGTTAGAGTGGACCAGGAAAATTTTTATAGAAATTATTGAGGTTTAGAGTAGAGTATATTTACCTGGAATTTTAATCCAATTAATTTAAACCATTGGCACACCCTATCTTTGTCTAATTATTCGGAGCCCATTATCAGCCCATAAATTTCGTACAAATATTGTACACTCGACTCAACTCGCCAAATTAGGCACTGGACTTTTCTGATTGTTAAAATCAACTTTTGTGTGCTCTAAATTAATTGCGCAACATTCCGAAAATCGTAACCCGTATTTTATTCCGTGTCGGACACCTGTGTCGTTACCCTCGATTTTGGGGTACCAACTTAACCCGTTGAGCCGGACCAACTAAAGGGTCCAAGACCGACTCTAAGCCCCCACCATTTTTGGCCTTTGCGCCATTTTCGGATTTTGACCCCGCGGGCCCCAATTAAATTAAATTCGTGGGACGCATTCTCTTTAATTAAATCAGAATTTACCAACTTTGTGAATTCTATTTTAATACTAAAATAATCCCAATGCCCTTCAAATTTGACCCGCGCCTAATGCGCAACACCCCCTCACTATGACAATTTTAAATATATTTTTCTCCGCAATTTTTGCGTCATTTTATGTGTTTATGCAAATTCCCGAATTTACGGGGGCTTATTTGCAATTAACAAATTATTGGCAACACCTCATTGGTAATGATAAATTGTAGGGTCCCAAAATGGGGTCCCAATCCCAATTCCCTCATGAAGAAACCCACACCCTATCCATATTACATCACAACCATTCATTCTACCTAGGAGAATCACCACCACTCATTCAAACCCACAGATCCCCCTATAAAGTAACTCCTCACCCCACCCTCAACACAAATCCCAACCGGCCCTAATCCCTAGGAGCTTTGGGAAACACCCCACCCTCTTCTCTCTCCTTCCTCCTCCATTATTTTCTTCATGAAGAAACTCCACCATTCCTCACTCCACCATTCCTCCTCCCACTTGAAGCTCCACCACTCCGGCCATCCTCCCCCCTGACCTCCGGCCACCCCCAGGACGTCGGCCGGCGGAGCAGCCGCCAGCCGCCCCTCCGGCCAGCACGGCCAACCGGCCCTCCGTCCAGCAGCGGCCAGCCGGCCCTCCGGCCAGCAGCGGCCGTCCGGCCACGGCAGCCCCCCTTCCAGCACCTTCCTCCATCCTCCTCATTCTCCCCTCTTCCATCCTCCTCCGGCCATCACCCCCCTCCGGCCGTGCCGTTCGTCGGAGCGGATCGGCTAAGGGCCGGAGTCGTCGAAGGGGGTTCTGGTCGGGTTGGTCGAGGGGTCATCGGACGGCGGCCTGGAGGCGAGGTGGAGGAAGTCGAGGAACGGCTGCGTCGATCGGGGCGGACCGACGGCGGAGATCTTGAGCGGCGAGGGGTCGAGGGATGTCGTACGGGACTGAGACGGGCAGCGAGGGTCGGAGGATGAGGCTGAGCTAGGGTTCAGACGAGGGTCTCGGCGGCAGAGGTGAAGAAGGTGGCGGCGAGGAATAGTTAGGGCTACACGGATCCCGAGGGGGTCTTATACGGCGCCGCCGGGTCGGAACAGTGTTTCCGACCCGATTTGGGGATTTAGGGTCTGGGTTGAGCGGATTTCGGGTTAGGCAGACCCAATCCGACCCGATTTGGTTGGGTTTAAAACGGTTTAATAATCTAATAGTTTTTAAGGCTTAAAACGCTACTCCGGAGTCCAATTAATTCACCGAAAAATACCACATGTCCGGTTTTCCATGCTACACCATAAAATCTTATTCCCATAATATTTTAACACCAATAAACTGCATAAAAAAATCCTTAACTCCCAATTACCTTGATTCGTCTTCCAGAAAATACCGAAAATATATAAAAAAATTATTCTGAAAAATAGGGTGTTTACACAAGGTATCGATTTGTAACTACGACGATGTACGTGCCTTCTTGCCCCACTATACTATACTCGACCTATTTCATCTGGTACACTATACCATTCTTAAATTAGATCACAAGGCACCATGCCTCTATCGAGACAAGTCTTCGTAGGTGTAATACCCCCTATTCACATAGTCCCATGGTTTCGAACCACAATCGCATGCTTCACTTGACGAGACATTACTATTTGATACTCATGCACGGGTGCACGACTCGATGAAGTATTTTTGATGTTCCAACCATAATGCTCAAGTCAAAGCCACAACTTCTATTTATCCGAAAGACGCACACTCTATGCACGCCACAGTATTATGTTTCAATGTTCTAAGCTAAGTGTTCAAATATAATATGTATTCCTTTTATTAGGCATGAAGGAGTAAAGGAGAAGGGATAGAGCCCACCAACCTTATACTTATCTGCTTGTCGTTCTGCCGAGTTGATACAATCTATCCCCAAGTTTCGTGGTCTGATGCGAAGTACAATTCACTTAACAGGTATAACCATGCGAGCAGGCTGTGCTTCACAATCATCCGACCCAAGCAGATTTAAGGAAGACTACACCATCGCCTAAGTCTTGCTATCTCTGTACTACTCTGAACGAATACACTGATTCCATGTACGTTGCTGACTTCGTGCACTACTCTCATCGGGGCAAAATATCGACCTCGAAAAGTTCTACGTAAAGCATGCACATGAAACTAAAATCCAAATCAATACTTATTTCCAATTATGACTCAAAGTAATGCAACCAACTCAATGTCTCTTTCCCATTTTAACTCAACGTAATGTACCATGCGGAGTGGGGTATTACATAATATACCATCCAAAACAAGTTTTGTCCTAGAACCAAAGTGCAGACTCAATTCTTCTTGTGTTTTCTCTGACCAACGCACAAATATGTTCCATACAACTTATGCAACTTCAAATTCTAATTTACTATCTATGTTCCGTATACGACGCTCATGTCAACTTCCTTAACACTCGTGCAGATTTCTCAACATTCTAATATCCTTCCTACAGCTGCATTCGAGTTCAGCACATCCCTTAGTCTGGATCGTTCACATATTTAAGGTGCCCCCAAAATACATATATTTCGACCAAGCTTAGTGATAGTGAAATCAAACAAGCTACAGGTATAACTTTTACTTTCGAATCACCAACTGTTTCACTCACTCGACTTAACTGATCTTAGCATCCGTCCCAAAACACTTTTGTATGCGCACTACTTTCAAATACCTGATCCTTCTCTGATCTCTGACACGCGCTTGGAATAAGCCCTTGTGTGCTCGAACATAATATGTTTTTGCAAGGCCTCTTCGTTCCTCGAATTTTTATATCGATTACTTCGGGTATGCATTGCATCAAGTCGTGCGTATCCGAATACAACGAGTCTTCGCAATGCCCTATCGCCCTATTATTTCTGAGATCTCGCTATGCCTTGCACACCAAACGACTACTACGACCATCTCACTTTCTGAATTATCGATGCATCAATGTCTGAGTTACCTCCCATGATAGGTAACTTACCCAAATGCCAAACTCAAACCTTAACTAAGTTCAGCCTGACAGCCCTATTGAAAATTAGTTCCTCTCTGGGTGAACATGAATTTGAGGCTCATGTGATCCACAAAAATTTTGCCGCCATGATTTTAACGCAAATATAATCGTCAAAATTCCTAGGTCATGTAGGATAACTTCTTCGTGCTGCTTCAACTGCCTCAGAATATATGATCTCACCTCAGTCCACTACATGAGTACGTACCATAAACCAAGTACGATTTCATCTTGTAGATCCGAGGCACATATGTCCTTTCTGGAAGTGCAAGGATTTTAGCTAGATTCGAGCTGCGGCCTTACACCTTGAAGTTAGTTTCGCAGTCATCAATTTATATGAATCTGCGACTCTGAATCTCATTAGCTGATACAAGCTTGTTCCCATACCACCGCTTCGATCTTCTGGTAGCATCTTTAGCTGAAGGCTACCCCATCGAACTTTGAAACTAAACACTCAATCACCTAGGCTTATCTTCAACATGCACCACTCAACATCCAATCTCGACGCATTTCCAAATGTACCGTCGCAAGGGTCATTCTATAGGTCTTCAATATTCACTTCAATTTAGTGGTCAAGTCACTAGGTTAGTTATCCCAAATCTATGCTCGATAATTGTAAGTCATCACAATGGACAGTTGCTACGAACCATGCTATATCGTCATCCAAAACCAAATCAGAATCAATCGATTCTCTGGAACATCTAACCTAAATCAAGGATGAACTTCTAAATCTGAATGCATGTACTATCTGCTGAAATGCCTAGCCATCTAGAGTCTGACTATCTATCTAAACCACTAATCGAGGAGCTGTGATCACTGAAATCGTCTTTAATTTTTTTCGTCGTTCTGTCCTAAATCCAGCAAAAATCTTATATCGTCTTGTTCAACTTCTCGCAATATTACTTGCAACAAATTCTGAAACCATAGGCTTGCTCTGTTTCTTATCCATATGCTATGCTTCAATACTACATGCCCAACTCGCTCGACCAGTACGGTAATTTATTTTGACATCGCCCTCATATTCTTCTATTTTTGAAGGTTCATCTATTACAATCCTTGCTCCCGTTTTGTTCCTTAATATTGTATCTGCTTCCTCTGTATTCTGATGCATCCGCACGATCCCGGTGATTTATGCACTAATCCTAAAATAATTTTAATTTTGTCTCGTCTTGACTCGTTACCTCGAATCTTACTCCTTGTTATGTTCATTCCGATACGCTGGGTCCGTTTCAATATTGCAAGTGTTGAATTCGTTCTTGACTTAACATCGGCTTGACTCGCATCGTGCTCATCTAAGTTTCATAGAGAGCTTGTCCATCTACATTGCACCATTCCACTAAGTCTGCGTTCACTACACTCGGATCGCGTAACTGATTACTAATTATTGGTGTTGAAATTTTTGAGCGCTAACGTCCATATTCCCTAATTTTTGATGTGATCTAATCGCATTGCTCCTTTGTACTCGAACATGATCCTTTGCTCGACCTACTGCTTTTTTGTGTTACTAAAATCCATAGTTCCTGCTCGTTACTCTTTGACATATCCATCGCTCGCACGCGTGCACCAACTATTTGTTCCTTATGCTCAACTCTTCGCGTCAGCCAACGCTCCATTGAACTTCCAAATCGTGCGAGCAGAACTTTAATATCCAAACTTCTCATTTGGCCGATTTGATCCACTATACTTTATCCACATTTCTCATTCTAAACTAAATATTTGCTCGACTGATTCGGCCATCGCCTTAATGTTTCGTTCTTTACTTGCACAGTTCTCTTCTGACATAACTTCCATTCACACGAGTTCATTTTTGATCACTCAAACCTGACGCATCGAAAAATACCCAAGTCAAACTCTGTTACACAAATTTTTGACTGAATCTAGTACTACCCCATTTGTTGCGAGCAAACATATCGCTTATCCGTTCCAAACATTTTTGACATACGTATTGCTCCATGGTGTGGCATATATAACACAAAATTTAGTCGCCCTCAACACTATTTTTACTCTGCACCAACCAAAGTCTACTCTAAACTAACTATCTTGTCGTGATCCTGCCGATCACAACATAAAATTCGCTTGCTCCAACTTTTGTAGCATAACTCAGCCTAGGTGCACGAACCAACTTATATTTATGTTACTCTTATTTGTTGCAGCAATTCTATTTATGTCCATCCAAAATGTTCTGACGCATGCCTCACTACTTGGTATGCCATATACCACTCAAAATTGAGTCACTTACCACATCAAACTTTTCTCTATACCGATCCAACATCCGTTTGAGCTATCCATTCTAAGTTAATCCTGTAACTTAATTGTCTGCTCAAAGTCTGACACGAATCTCAGTTAACACACACCATCACTTACTATTTTTATTCATCATATGTCTATTGCACGTATGCCACATTTCATTCTTGATGCTCCCTACTATTTCTCAAACCGTTCAACACATTGGTTACAACTTGTGCAACTTTTTTGTTCATGACATTCCAAGCCATAACTCAAATTCGTTCAACACATTTGTATCCTTCTAATGTTCCTACTCATAACATGCCAACATACCCAATCTCGTTCGACAAACCAACCGCTCCACTGATGCAACCATTATCTTCCAGATCGACTAGCTATATATATGCAACGATGCCACACAACTTGTTGCATTGATGAAACAACGCCTAATGGTGCTACTCGATTCTATCAAAATCCTAAGAAAAAGAATGCAACATAAATCATGCACACACAACATATATAGACTTATTACATGGAATATCCAATGAGGCACCGAGTAGAGTCAAGAGCCATTCGATTCACGGAGGTCATTTAGAGTTTGTGATGAAGCAAAGGAAAAAAGTCTGAAAAAGTCAACTATGCGCTCTGATACCAATTTGTCATGTCCTGATGTCCTGCAGGATCTATGGCCCCCGCTGGGCGTGATGTTATCATGCCAACGCTCCTGCAGGATAAGCATCCTCATCCGGGTGTGATGTCATGCGAGCCTGGAGTTGCGCTCACAAAGACAATAACATAAAACTTTATGGTTATCATCAAAACGACCATGTTGTAGCGAAAGAATATAGTGTTACAAACAATAATACATCAGAGTATATGTCATGCCTCAAAATCATAATACTGGAGAGCGAGGGCAGAAAAAGCTAGCTGCGTACACCAGAGTACTCAATACTCTGAGATACGGTCATGTCTATCTACACATGCGAGGGTTTACTCTACAATCCAATAGTCATTCCTGGGTCAAGAGTCCTAGTTGTCCCAATCTCAAGCAAGCAACAAGCTACAAGATGTATGATCACCAAATATATAGTAGTAAGGCATCACAAACTATACATACACAAATGATCATGAAGCTAGTTATAAAATGAAGAACTAGCAAGAGTACAATATTACATGATCAGATCTAGCTATAGTCTAGAATATGTTTTACATGTAGGCCTACATATTAGAATATCAAGTTCCAAAATACGAGATAAATACGTGCTCGGTGGCTAAATGCCTCAAAAGTATAAGTACAAGTTCAAGTGGGTGATGAAGAAGAAATCCACTCATGTCCTCGGATATTTCTGGTGTTCACCATTTTGAGGCAGAAAATACGGGAGATCCTGCTACAAAATTTGGCCATACAAAACCAGTGGGGTCAGACCCCAAAATAGCAAATACCACAAGTGAGCAAACTTAGGAACTAAAAACCAGCATATAGACAAATTAGTAAGAAATAACATAGGAGAAATGTAAATAGATGCATCGGGTAAAATAATAGTTAAACATCTCTGGAGTAATTAAATAAGGATATCTGGAATCAGTGTTCAAGTTACAGTTTTTGGATCAGTTGTTAAATAAATTAGGATATCATTAGACTGGACCAAAAATCAAGCAATCATGGTCAATCATGCCCTACGGCATGCTATCATTAGCTAACTAGGGTTATCACACTCCTAGTTACTAACACATGCAGTTTGAGATTCCATACAACCGCATACCCTGCAGACTATCTGGGTTATTCTGGCATAAGGATACTTAGAATAGATTATATCAGGTATAGTAATTTATAAGTAAATGCAACACTCGATGGCGTGCTGGAAGTGTGTCCCTCCGGATAGAGAGTTCCAAATTTACCAGGTGACGCTGGGATACCGGGATTGCTTGTAGCTAGGAAATCTCTCTAGATGCTTCTAATTCATTATTTTAGTTGTTATCCTGCACAAGTTATTAAGAATTCTTGACCGTGGTGCTCAGGAATTTTCTTTAGACATGATGCAGGACAGGACATTAGCTTGACAAGTACATTCAGGACAGGCACAAGCAAATCAACCATGTAAATTTATCGTATCAGTTTAAGCATTTTAGTTCAGGAAATTTTAGCATGTCAGGAGTGTGCTTCGTCTACAAAAATCAACTACAAAAATTTATTCGTATTTTATGCAGATACGTATTTTTGTGCTAGTTATTACATTTTATTGGATCTCGAGGAAGCTCAGAAATTCACAAATTTGAAACTTTACTACTTGACCGATATACCCAATGGTATACTACAGTATACCGACGGTATACTGTCCGCCAGATATTTGTTTCACTTTCAAGATATTTTTGAGATATTTTCTCTATAAATAGTACTCGAGATATTTTATTTTATTTTTTCTCTTTCTCTCTCCTCTCTTCTTCATTTTCTCTCAAGCTTGGAAGCGTGTTCTTAAGACCTGGAGTATGATTTCTGAACTCATTCGTGGTGGTGGACTAGAAGATTTAGGCTGGAAGCTCGCGTTAGGCAAGTACACATTGCCAATTTTGTGAACTTTTTTTTACTTTCTGTCATTTTACTTTCCGGGAGCTTTGGTTATTGATTTTTAGCTTAGACTTGATTTACTATTATTATTTATTTCATGACTTCTAGCCTAGTGACCGTCTCGGTTTTAATTTCTGATGGAATCTCGGTCCGTCCCTTTTTGGTAACTCGGTAACATGAACAGTACCGGAGTTGTGACCATGAGATTTAGTCCATATTGTGATATGAGACTTACCCTAGACTTGACTTCCTGTTAGACTTGGTTCTGATAATTTTTGAGATTTGATTTGGATTCCAAAAATCAGACTTGACTTGACTTTAACCTTGATTATTCTTGAAAATTGGCATACCGATGGTATACTACACTATACCGATAGTATACTGATTTTAACCGACTTTATTTCTAGATATTTTTGTGTGAACCCTATCGGCATACCGATGGTATACTGGGTTATGCCGACAGTATACCGATCTTGCCGACATTGTTAGATATTTGTCTTGGCCGGCATACCGACGGTGTACTGGGCTATACCGACGGTATACCGATTTGTGGAACTTTATTTTTCAGTAACTTTTTGTCTACTTGGAATGACATATCGACGATATACTACAGTATACCAATGGTATACCAATTTTTTGGAATCCAGAACTTGCTGTGTTTTTCCTATCTCTGGACCAGTGTACGGATGGTGTACTGGACTGTACCGACGGTATACCGATCGTGCACTTTCTTTATGAATTCTTAATTTTTTGTGATTTCATGTTGAAACTTCTGGCTTTTGTTTGGACACACGATGACTTGACCTGATTTGGACATGAACTTACATGGCTTTAGAGGACTTGACTGGACTTGACTTGGCTTTACTCGATTTTACCCGGCTTTGCCCGGCTACACGTGATGATATGATTGACTGGACTTGACTTGGCTTTACTCGATTTTACCCGACTTTGCCCGGCTACACATGATGACATGATTGATTGGACTTGACTTGGCATGATATTACATGGTTTCATCGTACATGGCTTGACTTGATTTTACTTAGTTTCATCTGGATGGACATGGATTAATATTGTTGTACATGGTTTCACTTGGTTTCATCTGGCTTCATCTGGATTGTCATGGCTTCACTTGGCCTTACCTAGCTTCACTTGATTACACGTGGCTTGGTTGTTATCATGGCATACATGAGTCCGTATGTGCAATGTATATTAAACATATTTATATTACTATTAGAACTTGATTTATCTGTATCATGTCTAGGATGAATTCTGCGGAATGCCACACCCGGATTAATACAAGAAACTGCTAGGGATTTATAATTAGAGATTCACTTAGTACATGGCTAGAGATTTTTCTAGATTATATGCAGTCCCAGTTATTCATACTGTTATCTTGAGGAGTATCCAGTGGTTTATATCATGGCGTATCTTGAGGAGTATCCAGTTGGTTGTGTGTATAGATATCCCGGATGGACTGCAAGGGCATGCGATCAGAAGGAACTCTAGTATCACATTGAATTATAAAGTTAGTAATTAAGGATTGTGATAACCCTAGTTAGTTAAAGGTATCAAGATGTACTTATGTGATTTACTGTGATTGATGGTTGATGATGAGTCTAGGCTTTATATGATCACTTTACTTTCAGTACTTGTTATTTCCTTATTGATTATCAGATCCGGATATGTCTCATTGCAGGTTTTACAATATTTATTATCGTGAGATCTTTTACATTCAGTATTTACTTTTCAGTATTTGTATTGCTTGTGTTATGGGTTTAAGTTTCTAGATTGGCTTCCTTTGTAGTACTTGTTATTTGGGGGTCTGACCCTACTGATTTTGTATGGCCAGATCCAGTAGCAGTACCGGAGGATCTTTCATACTTTCTTGAGGATGCTGGCCACCAATAGCACCAGACCGCTTGAGTGGATTTTCTTACTTCCCCACCCTGATGTAAATTCTATTTTGTGGGCGTTTAGCCACCAAGCACGTGTTTAGCTCATGTTTTGGTTTGATCAGTTAGCCTACAGGCATTAGCCTAATTGACATATCCTAGGGTTGATCATGTATGACTCAGATTCTGGCTAGTTTATTCATTTTGTGTTTACTAGCATCATTATCATCTGTAAATTATAGTTTGGGACGCTTTACTATTATATTTTAGCTGATCTTATATCTTATTATTATTCATGTTGTTCTTTTGATTGAGACACTAGGGTTTCTTGGACCTAGGTTTGACTGATGGTTTGTAGTAGTGACCGCTCATGTCTTACAGCTTCTCCATATATGCGGAGTACCAGAGTGCTCTAAGTATACGTAGTTGGTCGTGTCTATCCCGCTTTCTAGTAATTTGGTTCTGGGGTGTGACACAAGATATCTCAACTCCAAATAAAGGATAAAATAATACGCAATCACAATAAACTAGAGAAAGATGTAGCACGATATGGAATAGAAGAAAGAAATGAATCACAGTCACAAATATATCTTAAAACCTAGTCTAATAAACTAGCACAGTGGTCTCAAATATAATACATGTCAAAATGTCCAACCTGGGATAGATCCAATACAATAATCTAACTATCTGCAACTAGCCGATCATCTTCCGGTATCGGCTCCTCCCGAGCCACCATCTCTAAATCTACACCCACTACGCCCTGAGGTCCATAATTTATAGGATACCAGTCGTCTAAATCATCTGAGAAAATATATCCAATCAGGATTGGAGCCAAGTATACCTCTGACATCAGTTCCAACTGTAAATAGAGAGAATATACTAGATAAATAGAGCATGAGCAAGAAATATACAGAATATGGAAATAATATAAATAGTTAAGAGAGATGAGTATCATATACATGAGTCCAGAAATACAACTAACTAAGTAAGTACTAGCTTCGACATGTGATTGGCTTGGAAACTTGTAAAGGAATTATGGCATGGCTAATCATACGTGAGGTGTATGATTAACACTAACATGGTACTTGTACATGAATGATAGTACAGGGTGGGTATTATCACATATATAACTAACACTCTCCAATTCCCTAACTGGTATAGTAGATCTAACCATGGCAAGTTACGACACGGGATTCTCCGAAAAGGTAGCTAGTCTCCCTAAGAATTATTGTCCATACAAGTACAAGAGCAACAGGGCATGTACATGATACGCTATGAACTACTGGAAATAATATCTCATGACGGGATCCAAAAAATGCCAATCCGTGTAACCACGTGACAAGAGTCAAGGATATCTACACTAAATACAAGAAATATAGAAGATATCATAAATGTAAAACTGTTAGAGAATATACTCGCCTCTGGTCCTGAGCAAATGATGTAACTCGGTACCCAAGATAGTATCACACGGACCTATATATGAAATATTATGTCACTTGGGTGTAATGAAGGTGATGAATGAATTAAATGCACTAAGTATAATTTCTAGGTTAATACTAGGTCAAAATAGTCAAACTTGGTCAAACTAGTCATTTTTAGGTTGTATTAACCTATACCTAACTAAATGATATTAGAAATACTAGCTAAAACCAGGTATTAGGATACCCTATAGTATCAATATCAATATATATCTTACACTTGCTATTAACACTAGGTGATAGATTACCATATATACTATATCAATATGTATAACTAATATACATATAATAATTAGTAATACTAGGTACTATACACATAATACTAAACTCTATGACCCCATAGCTTCCTATTCACTAGTTCACATGTGCATTCCCCCACTAACTATCATTTGTACATGTACACCTAAATATCTTGGCACTTGGTACACTCACACACTTAACATCTAACAACCCCAACCTCACTATCTTATCAAATGCACAGTCCATATATGCACTTAGTTGCACAATATAGACCCTGCATACACAGCAAGTTGCTTGCTGTGCAACTGATGACTGCTCCTCAAGTCCTGCACATGCTCCTCTTAGTTCCTACATTCAGTACTACAAGTTGTCCCTAAAAACTTCCTACATGCACTATTCTTCATATTACTGCTCCTGTAGTATTCAACTACAACCCTGCTTACAACCTATCAAAATTTTGTACTGTAGGAAGCAATCTCCTACTGAATATAAACTACAAATACCTGCAGTCGACCTAAGCTCATCCTGAAACTGTTGTACTATAGTTCCCTCACTTAGTCCCTAGTCTACACATTAAGTTCACCATACAGGTAACCCCCCTTCTCTTTACACCTAGTTCTGTACGACTTGCTAAACACCCTACTCGTATCCAATTATGGATACGTATCTATCCTCACACACTCAATCTAAATCTAATTAGATCTAATTGGTCTCATATCATATACTTGATGCATCAATCTCGGAATTCCTCCAAATTGGGCACAAAAACCTATATAGAAGCTATAATACAAGTCATATGAACCTAGTTCTTGTTGCTATGGGTATCCCTCAGCCAAGAAAGGTTTTCTAATGGTCAAATGCATGAATTAGAGTCTAATTAAGAAGAAAATTCAGAATTTACCTATTGGGAGATTGATTCCTAATACAAAATCCAAATGGACACAATTAGGACAATCTCCTATCCAATGGCTCCTTCTCCAAGCTTCAATGCTCCTTAGGTGATATAAATGAAAGGGAATGAGAGTGAATTGAGTGAAATTAGTGGAGGGATAAAGTGAATTGGAGAAGAACTAAATTGGGAATCTAAAATAAAATAAATTATGGGAGAAGAGAGAGAGAGAGACCCCTCTAATAGTGGCCAGCCCCTCTAACCCCTCTTCCAAGCAACTAGTAATGTCCACTGTACCCCTACTAGTTAGTTATGAAGTATAATTAGGGAGGGCTATATTAGGAAGCTTCTAATCTAATAAAAATAATCTAATATCCTTAATTAACTAAGGGAATAAGTCTAATGGGCATAACCCAATGTTGGGTTCAAAGTGTCATGATAATCTAATTGGGTGCATTAATGACAAGTCCAATAATTAGGCTAGTCCACTAACTACTAAATAAATAGCTCAACATAAAATAAATAATTAGTCACCAAATATGAAATATTCTAATTGACAAAAATATCCTCATCTAGAAATGTGGTAGTGACAAGTTTAATCTCCTTAGAAAAAATTTGTCCTCAAAATTTAAGGAAGAACTAATGCTACCACAAGCAATCACAGCAAGAAAGAAAGAATGATACCTCATGGCTCAAATAGATAAGGGTATCGCTCGCGCATCTCGGCTTTTCTCTCCTAGATAGACTCTTCCAGAGAGTGATGCTTCCACGCAACGCGTACCAAAGAAATCGTCTGGTTCCGCAGCACCTTCTCCCTCCGATCCAGAATCTCCACTGGCTGCTATGGGTACCTGAGAGTCGGACACACCTCGATTACCGAGTAGTCCAATACATGACTAAGATCTGCCATGTACTATCTCAGTTATGATACATGGAACACATCATGCACTTTCTCTAATGCAGGCGGCAAGTCTAGTCTGTAGGCCACTGCACCGACCCTCGCAAGAACAATGAAGGATCCGATGTACCGTGGACTAAGCTTCCCGCCTCCACCAAAGCGAATTATACCCCGTGTTAGAGAAATTCGCAAAAATACCAGATTGCCAACCTAGAACAAAAAACACCCTTAACACTCAACCTAAAACAAAACAATCACAAGCAATACAAATAAAAACCTATACCTCAAACTCCAAAGGTCTCTGGCGGCTATCGACCCAATGTCGTTGTCTGTCTTGTGCCACCCAAAGTCTATTTGTAATAAGTTTCACATTCTCAGCTGCATCCACAATCATCTCTAGTCCCAATAAGGATCTCTTACCAACATCATCATAAGATAGAGGAGTGCGACATCTCCGTTTATATAAGGCCTTTTATAGTGACATCTCGATACTGGCCTAGTAACTGTTATTGTAAGAAAATTTTACCAGGTGAAGATGATCCTCCCAAGAGCCTCTGAAATCCAAAACACAAGTACGAAGCATATCCTCGAGAGTCTGAATAGTCCTCTCTGACTTCCCGTCTGTCTATGGGTGATATGCGGTACTAAACTTGAGCTTGATGCCCAAGCTAGCCTGTAAACACCTCCAAAAGTGGGATGTGAAATGACTATCCCGATCTAAGATGATATTCACAGGAACTCTATGCAATCTAATAATCTATCGTACATACATCTTCGCTAGCTTCTCCATAGACGTACCCACTTTAAATGGCAAGAAGTGGGCCGATTTAGTCAACCTGTCTACGATGACCCAAATCGTGTCCTTTTCTCATGGAGAATGCGGAAGCCCCAAAAAAATCCATGGTAATATGCTCCCACTTCCACTCTGGAATAGGTAATGGCTGAAGTAAACCACTTGGCCTCTGCCTCTCCATATTTACTTACTGACATACTAAACACCTAGATACAAAGCGCGCCACCTCTCGCTTCATACCGTACCACTACATATGCTCCTTCAGATCTCTAAATATCTTGTTGGCACCTGGATGAATAGAGTACTGAGATTGATGCGCCTCCTAGAGAACCTCCTCGTGCAACTCCCAACTCAGCACACATAGTCTGGTACCATGCCGCAATGATCCATCATCAACAATAGTGAAGTCCTCTGATAATCTTATCCAAACCTGTGCTCTAATGCTCCTCAGAGTCTCATCATCATACTGGATAGCCCTGATCCTTTCCATTATCTCAGACTGTATCTATAAACCCCATATCTGTATCTCGATACTAAAAAATAGCACCTCAATACCCAAGCTCTCAAGATCGGCCAATAAATATATGTCCGTCGTCTAGTACATAGCCATTGGATACATGCTCAAGGCATCCGTGACTATGTTGGCCTTCCCTGGATGGTACTGTAAAGATATGTCAAAGTTCTTCATTAACTCCAACCATAGCCGTTGTCTCATGTTCAGCTCTTTCTGTATAAACACGTACTTCAAGCTCTTGTGGTCTGTAAAGATCTCCACACTCTCTCCGTACCGATAATATTTTTACAGCTTTAGAGCAAAAATAACCTTTGCCAACTTCAACTCATGGGTAGGGTAGTTCTTCTCATGAGGACGTAATTGCCTGAAAGCATAGGCAATCACCTTCTCATTCTGCTGCAGAATGCAACACAAACCCTTCCATGAAGCATCACTATAGATAGTGAATCCACCTGACCTCAATGGCAACGTCAACACTGGAGCTGTCGTCAATCTTCCCTTCAGCTCATCAAAAGCCGCCTGACAATCTTCTTTCCAAACAAACTCCACATCCTTCCTGGTCATCCTAGTCATCGGCTCTGCAATTCTGTAGAAGTCCTGTATAAATCTCCTGTAATAACTTGCTAGACCCAGAAAGATCCTGATCTCTGCTACTGAACTCGGAGTAGCCCACGACTATACTGCTGAAATATTCTTCAAATCTACTGAGATCCCATCTCCAGTCACCATATGTCCAAAAAATTCTACCTTTTCAAGGAAGAACTCATATTTTGAAAGCTTTCCATAAATCTTCTCCTTCCTGAGAGTCTCCAAAACTATCCTCAGGAGCTTCTTATGATCCTCCGGGGTCTTCGAATACACCCGAATATTATCAATGAATACCACCACAAACTTATCAAGGTACTGGTAGAACACCATGTTCATCAGATTTATGAATACTATCGGGGGGCATTGGTCAACCCAAACGACATCACGATGAATTCGAAATGGCTATACTTAGTCCGAAAAGCTATCTTCGGAATATCCTCCTTCTTCACTTTCACCTGGTGGTAGCCTAACCTCAAATCTATCTTTGAAAATACCTTCGCTTTGCTCAACTGATAGAAGAGATCATCTATCATCGACAACGAGTATTTGTTCTTGATAGTGAGGTTATTCAGAGCCCTGTAGTTGATACACATGCGTACCGAACCATCATTCTTTAGTACAAACAATACCGGAGCACCTCACAGTGATGAAATGGACCTGATAAATACCTTATCCTGTAACTCATCTACCTGCTTCTATAATTCCACCAGTTCGTTGTTATTAACTCTATAGACGTACTGAGATATCGGATCTACGCCTGGTACTAAGTCTATAGAGAACTCCTGTCATGACCCGCACCCTAGATTTGGGCATGAGTCATGGGTACGTCTAGCCTACGCCGCAGTATCGGCGGTAGAACGATGTACAATAAGCCACAAGTATAATCTATAACTCACAATATATATACATCTTCATACTATACTCAATCACAGGCACTAGTTTAAATGAATACACCTAGATAATAATAAAATAATAGTCTTGATGCGGGTTCAAGGAATCTCCCCAAAAATCTAAACATCCAAAGTACAATACTCAAAATACTTTAGAAAATTGTCGGAGAATAATTCGGTCCAAAATAACTAACAAAATCAACTACTACTAAACTACTCCATTGCAGACGGTATCTGAGCTGCTAACTCTCCCTGATCCTCTGGAAGGGCAAGATAAGGCTCTATTATGTCGCTAGCATAAGGTACATAATGTGTAGGGATTGTATCCTCATTGTAGTCACCTAAAATGTTTATCCATTCAGGAAGGGAACGAGTACATCACAGTGAAAACAGTTCCAACAATGGTAGGCGCTATAAGACAATAAATAGTAACGAATATATGATAGCAATAAAACTGAAATCACAATAAGGCAACTAGAATAAATAAATGCTGAAGTCCTGTCATGGCAACATATAATACAATATCTCCAAGCAACAAAGGAAATAAATGAAATATATGGAAGAACAGATAGGAACAACTACTCTATGTGATTTAAAATACCTTGTCGACATGTGAACGACTAAGGGGTAAAATTCGGCAAACCACACGTGTAGTGCATGGCTGTTATTATTCCAGTAAGACCATGAGATAGAAAGGGTAGTTCACACATCCACTAAGTATTTTTCCTCCCCACGAGTACAACATTGATTCCGAACCACTCACGAAGAAATAACAATAATCCAGAACAGTCACGTATCTCATAATAAGAATCCATCATACTAATCCGTGTAGCAAGTGTCAAGAATCAAATAATCAATACTAAGCATGTATTCTAGAGACTATCAAGCACTAAAAGTAATCACGGAAATGTACTCGCCTGTGGTCCTTAGCTGGTATGAATCAGAATCCAAGTTACAGTCCAAATAGCCTATGTAGTACAAATTTACCATGTCAAAAGATAAGTTATTTTAATTTATTTAATTCTGGAATAATTACTCTAAAATCCTATTTTAATCTTATTATTCTGATTTTTAGGTTAATTCCTAAATTTGGTCCAAAGGAACTAAATTTTATCAACTCGAGACTCATGGCACACAAATCGAGGCGATCTGTTGACCGAAAAGTCAACTGATACAAACTCAACTTTCATGCATGGTTTCCTGTAGATTTCAACGTTACAAATATGTTGGAATTTATGGCTCATCCGGATTCAAGTTCGCTTGGAAATTATTGCACATACAAAATCGTATTGTGTAACGGTGGTTGATTGTTAACCTAAAATTTCTACAGAATTAACAGCATAGAAATATTTCGTATTAAATACTGGGAAAACATATGTCAATGATCTCGATATTAAATTTCCAAAACTTTAATCGTTTCATGATTCTGATTCTTGGTTCTCCCGAAATCACGAAAACACCGAGACGGGTCTATTTTCGGACATGCTATGCTCTACAAATTTTTTAGAATTTAATATTCAGAATTTCGTGAAACAATTTATATATTTAAAAAACTAACCTCAATACGGTTCTAATGCAAGAAACTATGCCACGTTTGGAGTCCAGAGCTATGAGTAATGGCTTCTGGAAGATAAAGGAAACCCTAGATGACAATTCCCCAAAATCGGCTAAAAGAAAATCCTAGAAATTATAAACTAAATACTATATATATATATAGGAGAGAGAGAAGCCATGGCTAAAGGATGTGCCACGTGGTGTCAATCCACTGTTTCCCGTTCGAATCGAACGACCAGCGTTCAAGCCGGCTTGGCTCGGCTGAGTCCGAGTCGGATTAGGACTCGGCTCGGCTCAGCTCGGCTTGGCTTAGCCCGACTCCACCCGCACCCACCCTCGCCCTCTCTCACTGACCGCTGGGCCCCGCTGACTGGGCTGCGCTGGCTGACACGCGGGCCAAGCTGGCTGCTGACTGGGCGGGTTGGTTTTATTAGATTTTTCTTTTTCTGAAAAATAGTTTTTAATTCAGTTTTTCATAATTAACTCAAAATAAATGCTAAAAATAATCAAAAAATTCCCAGAAAATTCTAAAAAAAATATTTGATTATTTAGAACCTAAAATAAAATTTTGGGATATTTTTAATTATATTTGACTCTAAAATAAATTCTTGAAAGTCCTAGGAAATTAGCGTTACTAGTTTTTAATTAACTAAAAATTGTGAAAAAATCCCAATAGCCCCTAATTAACCGAATAACAACATTTAAGCTAGAATTTTAGGATACAAAGGTTACAACTCCATATCTCGATCTGGCGGCAACCCTGGCAACTCCTTTGGGAAAATATCCATAAATTCTGCTATCAATGGATGTGGTAACTTCTTCTCTTCCGCTATGGCTCCACAGAAGGTATCCCCGCTCTGCTCCGTTGCTCCTCTGGAAATCTCAAATTCTCGCTGTCCTGGGGTCTAAATAACACCATGCCTCCATGATAATCTATACTAGCATGGAGCCTACTCAACCAATCTATCCCGAGTACTTTATCGTAGCTAGGAAGTGGCATTACGAGTAAGCACGCACTCAACTCCTAGCCTCCCAATATAACTCTCTGATCCTTACAAATATTATTGACCAGGATAATGCCACCCCTAGTCATGATCTTGCAAGTCCTAGCCAAAGGTTCAGCCTCTAAACGATGCTTAAGAGCAAAAGATACAGATATAAAACTATGGGAAGTACCGAAATTAAATAAAGCATAAGCTGAAATAGAATCAAGAAGAACTGAACCTGATATCACATCTTCTACTGGCTCGGTCTCCTCGACTGTCATGACGAATGCTCTCCCCTGCTGTGTACCTCTATGTTGCTGTTGGTGCTGAACAAACCTCTACTATTGTGTCTGCAATGGAGGTCCTCTCTGATAACCCTTAGGTGGTCTCGCTGGTGCTCTCTGCACTGGGGCTGGTCTCTGAGCTGCACGACGAGGAGATATGGGACAATCTCTCATATGATGTCCCTCTGCACCATAATACAAGTACACTCCCAACCTTATCCTACAAACCACCCAGATATGGCATGTCTTCTTACAAAAGTGACAGGTGGAAGTCTACTGAACCCGTCTCTGTTGTTGCTGCTGTGGCACCGGCTGAACTGGTGCTCGAACTGGAGCCTGCAACTGTTATGGCTGGAAAGTTCTCTGCAGCTAAAAATAAGGTTTCTTAGCTGGACCCGGACTGCTGCTGGCTCCTCCGAATACGTCTCTTCCCCTCTTGGATTTGAGCTCCAAGTCATCCTCTGCCCTCTGAGTGTCCATTTGAATATCCTCGAATATCACAGTACGATGACCCATAGTGAGAGATTTGACCTCCCTGATCAATCCCTTTCAGAACTTCCTAGCTCTCTCAAGGGGGTTCTGTACCTCCACAAATCTACATAATATATAGAACTTCATGACGTACTCGTCCACCATCATACTCCCCTGGACGAGGTCCTCGAACTGGCTCTTTAGGTCACTCAAATCCATGTCCGAAAAGAACTTCTCCTTGAAAAGCCCTTTAAAATCTCCCCAAGTCAATCCTGGCATCGCGATCCTCGGGTCCGTACAGAACCATGTCAGGGTCCGTACAGTTTCTCTCTATGTCCTCGATCCAATCATCAGCGTACAAGATCCCCTCTGTGCCTTTGAAGTCCTTGGGCCCCATCCTCTTGAAATCAATGATGGTACCTGGCCTCGGCAAGTGCGGGGTGGGATGAGGCGGTACGATCTGCGGCTGAACCAGCGCTACTTTCTTTACAGCTGCTAGTGCTAACTGATGGGCACTCTCGATGCCCTAACGTAGAACATCTGCCTGCCTCTATTGTACTTCCATTATCTCCTCGAACATGGAAAACACCTGCGTCCCGTCTGCTGGCATAGGTGGTAGGGGTGGTAGGTCCTCCGTGACTATTGGAACAGCCCTCGAAACTGGTAGAGGAGCACCCCCAAAAGCTGTTGAAGCCCCCACCTGAACCGGTGATGCAACCCTCTGAGCTAGAGGAGGTGGAGAAGTAACCTACCTCGCTGAAACTGCTCCAAAGCGCTGGGATCTGGTCTGCGGCGGCATCCTGAAGATAGATTCAAAATAAAGGGATCAATATTGCGCAAGATACGTTAGCATCAAGGAAGGACAATAATATTTCAAAGAAAGAAATTATTCAAAATAATAAAAATAATAAATTCAATAGATTGAAAATATTTCTAGTTGTGATTGAATATCCTCTCATCCTATATCCTATATCCTATAGCATGCTTGTAGTAATACTCTAAGTCTGAGTACTACTACATTGACCTACATGTGCCACCACAAAGATGTGTGATGACCCGCACCCGGTGTAAGGATACGAGAACGTGGTTACGTCCAGCCTACATCGTAGCATCGGCGGTAGAACGTTGTCTAGGTCAACAATACTATCTGAATATCTCACATAATATATATATATATATATATATATATATATATATATATATATATATATATCTGTCAAGATATCTCAACTCTAAATGGTGGACAAAATAATAATTAATACTTATTCATAATAAACTAGAGGAAGATGTAGCACGATATGGAATAGAAGAAAGAAATGAATCACAGTCACAAATACATCTCAAAACCAAGTCTAATAAACTTGCACAATAGTCTTAAATATAACACATGTCAAAATATCCAAACTGGGACAAATCCAATACAATAATCTAACTATCTACAACTAGCAGATCATCTCCAGGTGTCACGCCCCAGTCCCAAAAATACGTAGGACTAGGACACGTAAGCATGCCAGCCGCACGGTTATGGCAACTCCAATATATGGAAACCATAACACGTGCGTACGCTGTAATATGAATATCAAATCCACAAGTGGTATACACTATCAGAAGTCACAGGGTATCACTAAATCTCATCCACAGAAAATCGAACATAAATAAATAACCAATATCTATGAAACTAGATCTCAATACAAAGTATCTAAAAATGATAGTTGGATGGAAACAAATCCACTACAAACTAGAATATATAAGTGCAACATGACAAACACAATATAAGAATATCAACTAACAATCACGGGGCTCGAAGAGAAGACCTCCTCGCAAATATAAGTAACCGGTCTGGATCTGCGCTCCTACGAATACTCTTGAACATCTACACCTGGAAAGGGACCAGGTCCTCAGATGGACATAACAAGATACATAGAAGCATTCCAATAAAGTAATAAAATAAATATCCAATGGGTTGCCTAACCATCTATGTGAATGCAGTTTGAGAACAACTTTCTAACAAGTGGGCTATCTGGCTAAAAATGGGATTGGCGTGACTCTCTCGGAGAATCAGGGGCCTACAAAGCATGTCATCTTTTGAACGGCAGAGGCTGCCTGATAATATATAATATATAAGGGTCATCACCGTCCGTATCTCCAGCGAAGCTTCCGGGTTACAGAAGGAAAAAGTGCAAAGGAGCCCAAATGCCGTACTTGTTGTTCTCCCCACCCCATGCTCTAAGCATGTCACATCCATGACACGATTTGGTCCATAGCCTACCTTTAGTACAATAGACCAACCCTGCAACCAAACAAGGAAAAGGATTGGACCACCATACTACGATAGACTATGTCCATGGACTACTAATAACTGCTAAGTCTTCTAGCATGCAAAGTTTCTATTAGCAGTTATCCCTAACGCACGGCCCAAACGTACAGGAGGCCAGACCTGTCACGCAGTCCGTGATCTATATGAGACGCACACTCGTGTAACAGTTGTGTCACGGCCAATGAAACCTAATGATGCTTCATGATAATAGGGCGGTCTCATAAACAAGGTCAATGCATATACATAAATAAAAACAATTACGACGACACCGTCATTGCACCCAAGTTTCCTTGGACGCGCATTTTATATATAGCAGTTAAAATATATGAACTAAATAATGGAAATAAAGATGCATGCAACATATAGAATATGAATAATAGTACAATGTCAAGGTATACTTGCCTGGCAAGAAGCTACAAAATGTAACGTCCAGATGTCAAACACACAGGATCAGAGGCTACGGTCTCAGAATGAACGTCTCCGGATGCTGAAATAAACATCACCAACGTTCCCAGAATAAGCGAAATAGCTAGAAAATACTACCCTTTCGTCCAATTTGGACACAGGGGCAAAGCGATAATTTTGGGTCAAAGTGGGGTCCACATGTGGCCCACTTTGCACCGAAAAGCGTGCCAGAGTAACAGTCTCTAAATGGGACAAATTTTAGGTCAAACAAATTCTAAAAGTCAGTGCGAACTCAACGGTATGTCCAAATGTGGATTCCGGTGAGCCGAACACAATTTTGCCCAAAAAGTCAACCGGGAGGCCCGCCAATAGGCGACTTGGTCAACTGTCTCAGAATTGCGTGAAAATTGGGTCACAGGACCAGCGCGATACCACGAGTCCAGTGGCATAAGTTTCGTCGCATTCTGACGAGCGTGCACTAAATGCGCAGGGCTTTTGCAAAAGTTTCGACACGGGAAATTTCTGCGGATACGGGCTGATTTCGACGCGCACACGCGTCCAAATCAGTTTCCACGAAAGCCCACACGTCCAGGTATACCGCACACACCTTTTGGTACACTTGGTACACGATAGGGCAGTCCCGTTTGGCGGGGCGTGCTCCGTATCGCAATTTCTGGAATATTGTAAAAAGTATATTTTCGGGGTTTTCTAACTGATTTAATTCTACACACAACAATTAATAAATTATTATATTTGACAGAAAATAAACTAGGTCAAGGGTCTTCGCATACCAAAAAGAAAAACCGAATTCGGATCTCTGTGGTGGGAGATACGAGTCCGTGAACATAGCTAGTTATCGCAGTTTTCTACGATCCCAAAAGTTATCGTTTTTGCCAACTTGGTCGCTGTTTTCGCCTAGGTTTATGCGCTGTTCGAAGTAAACTAACACATAGATATGGAAGGGGTTAGGTCGTGAACATACCGGTGAAGACGGGGTCTAGTTTGATCGAGCGAGGAGACGGGAAACGCGTTGTGAACATAGGTACTCTGTAGTTCCAAACTGTCGCGGTTGTGTGCGGAGTCGTGGTTGTAACACCCCGTTTCGTTCTAGCGGACTGCCGACTCAATCGGCAATAGTGCAGCTGTCCCGACCCGCTTTGCCTCAAAGAGAATGCAAAGGATATCCAGACTTGCCCCTACAGGAATTCGGCTTAGGCTTTCAGAGGCTCGCTTGACGTATCGCTCTACCGAGGCGAATCATCGCTAAGGTGGGTGGCTACGGTGAACTTGTCTTTGCTTAGCCAGCACACATAAAATGTGGAATATACATGCTAGTCGCTAGGTGAATCACCCCCTGCATGCTAATAAATCCAACGCACCTAGCTAAGGGAATAATCCCAACTCATAATGCTTGCTAGAACATGGAAATGAAATACTGCTATATTCAGACCCTCGCATACTAAGCCCCTAACGGTTTCATCTCTCGGCTTACCTTCGGGTCCGAGCAACGTGCCTGCTTATGCCCCTTAGAAACGCATGCTTGTCTGCTTGTAATGTTGTCTTGTTTTCATCCAAACCCCGGGAGACTACTAAGTAGTCGTCCTGTGCATGATTGAACCTGCAAGTATCCGGGACCGTTAGGTCACCCAAGGCAGCCCCGAACCAGGGGAATGCATCAAGGCAAGACTCATTTTGGATCTCTCTGCAAGTCTCCCTCGTGTGCGGGCTTACAGCAGCCCAGGAGACTGTGCACATCCAAATGCTAAGTGAATCCTGATTCAAGTATCCCGTGTACTCGTGTACTCGTGTTCCAGTGCACTCGTATTCTCGTGTTCTTGTGCACTCGTGTTCTCGTGTATCCTGTGATAATTGGAAAGACCCAACGTGCATGTCGCGGACTGGTTCCACGGACGGTCACCGGGGCACTGGGGCCGATCCGGTCCGGATGGAGCTCGTGTGTAGTCTCGTGTGCAGGGAGGATAGCTTGCAACGCATCGTGTTCGTGTGCCTTGTGTACACGCGTAGCATGTTATCCTTGTCCTCGATTACGTCCATAATGGCTTTGCCAGCGACCCTGTTCATATAGATAAGTCATCCTCGCTTAGCGGCTATCCGCGTGCGAGTCACTACATCGCATCAATGAACACCTGAACACCTGAACGATCATGTTAAAACGACCCTCGTGTTTGCATATGCTTGCCTCCTGAATGCTTATACTTGTCGTGCTTGAATTAATAATGTTGCCTCAATGTTTACCTTGGACAGGGAAGGAGATGGTAAGTTGGTAAGTCTCACCGTGTTTCCTCTCATGTTGCACGGCGCACTGCCCGACACGTTAGGCTATTCAATATTTGCATGAAACTGATCCTAAGGCAACTAGAAAGACAACTTAATAGTTGTGCACGGAACCTGTATTACGTGTTTGGATTTGTCGAGCGGGTGAGTAGCTTCCCCACCAGTGCATTCAATGTACTGATAATCCACCAGTTTGCTTGCAGGGTGCGGGAGAACCTCGTTCGGTGCGGATGCCTCCCTCGTGCGTGCTAAGTCCAGGAGTTCCCTCTGAAGCCTTGCAACGGTGCGTCCGGAACAGAAGCACATATACAAGACATAATGTTGGAACATAGCCCGAACTCGCCTGAACATCGCCTGTACAAATGTAGCCACTTGGCATGCTTTTACTGTTTCGGAGAGAGAGGCTTGAGCGACTTGTAATCTCGGCTATACGCCGCCTGTAACACATGTTTATATCAATAAAAGAGTTGCTTGCATCAACTTGTGTTATTCAATGTTTCCGCTATATTGTCGACTCAGTGAACCTGTTACCAAATACCTATGCGTTTATGACTCCGCTGCACTCGGACAATCTGTGCGACTCTGTGGCTTAGAACTCTTACCGCCAGCCAATGAGTCACGGCCTTGCACGGGCGCGGTTCACGCTCGTGCGACATCACGCCCGGATGGGTTAAGCGATCGTTCCGCGGGAGCGCTGGCGAGGGTGATTCCCGCCTAGCGGGAACGGCCGATTGCCTGCGGGAGATCGGGGCGTGACATAGTGGTATCAGAGCCTGGCTTCTACGTCTTTGGACTTCGATTCGATATCTCTGTTTCGAAAGCTCGTTCGTGGGTTATGTGCACGCTCTCTCTCAATGCCTCGATGGGATGTTCCAACAATAAGTCTATATACTTTCAAAATGCGTTTTGATTGATATGATATGATTGCTTGCATGTTGTTGTGCTGTGAGTGGCCATTGTGCCAACCTGTACGAACCCTTGAGAGTATCGCTAGTAGCTTGTCCGATTTTCACTAACCCTAAGTTTGGTTGAATGCATCTATTCGAGGGACGCCTTGAACTAGTGCACCATCCAAGACTTAAGAAAAGGTGAAACTCGAGTGCTAAGACTTCGCTATCACTAAGCTGGTTGACGTGCTCACGCTAGAAGCGCGTTTCGAAAGTGCGCACGATCCAGTCTAAGCGATATGCTAAGCTCGATGCTTGTGCAAGTGAATATCCAAATGAAACAAGTACAACGACTTGTGTAGGTTTACCTCAGCCCCGTATCGTTAAATCAAAATTGATTGAAACGTACTGCTTGTCCTTAGTAAGTCTCGAGGACGAGACTTTTTCTAAGTTGGGTAGGATGTAACACCCCGTTTCGTTCTAGCGGACTGCCGACTCAATCGGCAATAGTGCAGCTGTCCCGACCCGCTTTGCCTCAAAGAGAATGCAAAGGATATCCAGACTTGCCCCTACAGGAATTCGGCTTAGGCTTTCAGAGGCTCGCTTGACGTATCGCTCTACCGAGGCGAATCATCGCTAAGGTGGGTGGCTACGGTGAACTTGCCTTTGCTTAGCCAGCACACATAAAATGTGGAATATACATGCTAGTCGCTAGGTGAATCACCCCCTGCATGCTAATAAATCCAACGCACCTAGCTAAGGGAATAATCCCAACTCATAATGCTTGCTAGAACATGGAAATGAAATACTGCTATATTCAGACCCTCGCATGCTAAGCCCCTAACGGTTTCATCTTTCGGCTTACCTTCGGGTCCGAGCAACGTGCCTGCTTATGCCCCTTAGAAACGCATGCTTGTCTGCTTGTAATGTTGCCTTGTTTTCATCCAAACCCCGGGAGACTACTAAGTAGTCGTCCTGTGCATGATTGAACCTGCAAGTATCCGGGACCGTTAGGTCACCCAAGGCAGCCCCGAACCAGGGGAATGCATCAAGGCAAGACTCATTTTGGATCTCTCTGCAAGTCTCCCTCGTGTGCGGGCTTACAGCAGCCCAGGAGACTGTGCACATCCAAATGCTAAGTGAATCCTGATTCAAGTATCCCGTGTACTCGTGTACTCGTGTTCCAGTGCACTCGTGTTCTCGTGTTCTTGTGCACTCGTGTTCTTGTGTTCTCGTGTATCCCGTGATAATTGAAAAGACCCAACGTGCATGTCGCGGACTGGTTCCACGGACGGTCACCGGGGCACTGGGGCCGATCCGGTCCGGATGGAGCTCGTGTGTAGTCTCGTGTGCAGGGAGGATAGCTTGCAACGCATCGTGTTCGTGTGCCTTGTGTACACGCGTAGCATGCTATCCTTGTCCTCGACTACGTCCATAATGGCTTTGCCAGCGACCCTGTTCATATAGATAAGTCATCCTCGCTTAGCGGCTATCCGCGTGCGAGTCACTGCATCGCATCAATGAACAACTGAACACCTGAACGATCATGTTAAAACGACCCTCATGTTTGTATATGCTTGCCTCCTGAATGCTTATACTTGTCGTGCTTGAATTAACAATGTTGCCTCAATGTTTACCTTGGATAGGGAAGGAGATGGTAAGTTGGTAAGTCTCGCCGTGTTTCCTCTCATGTTGCACGGCGCACTGCCCGACACGTTAGGCTATTCAATATTTGCATGAAACTGATCCTATGGCAACTAGAAAGACAACTTAATAGTTGTGCACGGAACCTGTATTACGTGTTTGGATTTGTCGAGCGGGCGAGTAGCTTCCCCACCAGTGCATTCAATGTACTGATAATCCACCAGTTTGCTTGCAGGGTGCGGGAGAACCTCGTTCGGTGCGGATGCCTCCCTCGTGCGTGCTAAGGCCAGGAGTTCCCTCTGAAGCCTTGCAATGGTGCGTCCGGAACAGAAGCACATATACAAGACATAATGTTGGAACATAGCCCGAACTCGCCTGAACATCGCCTGTACAAATGTAGCCACTTGGCATGCTTTTACTGTTTTGGAGAGAGAGGCTTGAGCGACTTGTAATCTCGGCTATACGCCGCCTGTAACACATGTTTATATCAATAAAAGAGTTGCTTGCATCAACTTGTGTTATTCAATGTTTCCGCTATATTATCGACTCAGTGAACCTGTTACCAAATACCTATGCGTTTATGACTCCGCTGCACTCGGACAATCTGTGCGACTCTGTGGCTTAGAACTCTTACCGCCAGCCAATGAGTCACGGCCTTGCACGGGCGCAGTTCACGCTCGTGCGGCATCACGCCCGGATGGGTTAAGCGATCGTTCCGCGGGAGCGCTGGCGAGGGTGATTCCCGCCTAGCGGGAACGGCCGATTGCCTGCGGGAGATCGGGGCGTGACAGCGGTCGTCGGCGAGCGGTTGCTCCGGCGACTGGCTGGGCGGCACGGCGCGGCGGTCAGGTGGCTCGGCGGCGGTCTCGTGGGGAAGGGTGGAGTATACATAGTTTAGGGTTAGGGTTTGCGATGGTGGATGTTTATATATAGAGAGAGAGGAAACGCGGGGGGGGGGGGTTAGATCGCGGCCTGCTGCTGTTTCTTAGTTGAGCGGCTGCTGTTTCTTAGTTGGTTTAGATATTGGGTAGGGTTTCAATGGGTTTGGGTTCGGGGTAGATCCATTAGGGATTTGTTTTATTTGGTTTTTTTTTTCTTTTTTTTTCTTTTCTTTTATTCCTTATTTTCTATTTCTAATTTCTTTTCTTTCCTAATTTCTATTTAATAAACCATATATATATATATATATATATATATATATATATATATATATATATATATATATACATATAAAATTTTGAAAATTATTTTAGTGCATACAATAAACCTACTCAGCTATCCAAAGGGTCTCCTATATGGAATAAATTAGAAAAAATTTATAATGCTCCATAAATCCCCTAAATGCACAAACACCTAAAATAAAAATTAAATAAATTCTATTTTCTCTAATTAGTTCATAATTACTACAAATCAATTAAATAATTAATTATTAAAGGTAAATACGGTTTTTAGAATTAGGGGTTTTATATTCTACCCAACTTATAAAAATTTCGTCCTCGAAATTAAAACTAACCACGGTAGAAAGTCAATAATGGTATAAGATAGAGATTTACAGCTTATTATGCACATTCCTCCATCCTAACCTCCATGATTTTCCAATTGTCATGGGGATGCTTGGAGGGCTATAATTTGCATTGTTTAAAATGCAAGGCTAGGTTTAAATGAGGGGGCGATGTTGCGCGTTGCACATTCCGAAAATCATGGAAAAAAATTCATATGAACGAAATATAGGTTTCTTCAGGTATTGTCCAATGGTGTGGACACCTAAATGCTCTTTTGCATAAAAGCGCCCAACAATTGAAAAATTTCACAAAGATGGAAATTAGATTAATTAATTAAAATTAATGCGTACGGTGTTCTTGAATTAATTAGAAGTACATGGGATTAAAATTAGGTGGGACACAAGGGTCATGGGCATAGGGGACTCAGAGTAGAATATTGTCATAGATTGAGTTGTACGAAATGGGTCAAGATTGTGTCTCCAATTTCGATTGGAACGCACAAGGATACAAAGTTAGAATTATTTAGGATTAAATAATAACGTCCGCGACGAATATTGTGCGACTAAAATATAGCACAAGAGAGCATATTTATAAGTTACGCAAAGGTCAGAATAGATGGCGGGCATGTCTAGGACAAGGATGTAAAGTTTGTAGGAAAGTAGTGGCTAGTGTAGTGCTCCAAGTATCGAAGCAACGGTAAGGTGCGCTAAGTGATACAATGTTGTAAAATTAAATAAATATACCGTGTTCTATTTCTAATTGGATTCAAACTAGCCTTATTCTCTCTATCTAAGCCAAGTAGGTCTAATTTTGGGTGAGAGGGTTTACAATCTAGCCAACTTAAAAACAATTTCATCCTCGAAATTAAAATAAGGCATAATTTATTTAATTCCTTCATATTCGCATATAAGGCAAGTCAATCACAATCTCTTCCAAGATTTAAAATATATTCTAATCCATCGCAATCAATTTCCAAATTAAGGTAACCTCTGTTTAATCAAAATTTAATATATTGTAATCTCTTCTCGATTTTTAAATCCTCAACATCCAATTTTAAATTGAATCCATATAACATCTTCAATATTTAATTAACCCACATCAATTTTCACATCAGATCTCCAACTATCATAATCTCCTTTTAAAAAAAACAATTCTAATCCAATATTATTCCTATTTTCACTTATGAATTTTGTATTCTTTAAAATTTTAAATTCAATCTACATCCTCAATATTTCAAATAGGTAATCCAGCAATCAAAATTTAACTTTTAATTCAATCATCAAATTGTAAAATTTTATATCTAATTCACCAATTGTTCAAGTCTAAAATTCTATATTTATCCTCAAAATTCAAATCGATGATTCAACCTTCAATATTCAAAATTTAAATCATGTACTTAAAGTATAAACATTTGGTCCGACATATCAAGATTTCAAAATTCATTAAATCCTCATCATCTTAGTCATTCTTAAAAATTCCTAAAATTAAAATGACTTAAATCTCTCAATTTAATCTTACTTGATCACTTGATCACAATCTAAAAAATTCACCTCAAGTTGACAATGCGACTTCGACCCAACTTAGAATTTATCCATCTATCACATAAGGCTATACATTTAAGAAAAACTTTCTCAAATTATTTAATCGTGTTATTCAATCCTCAAAAATTTTAACACCAAATATATCACATATGATATGCCCTTAATTACAAAAATAGTCATCAAGTAATGTGATTGGCCTATGGGGTATATCTAGTACTCTCCGTGTAATAAACTTGTACCAAGCATGAGGTTCGTCTTTCCGAAATAGGGGAAGACGAAGAGCAATAATAAAGAATTCAAGGTGGAGGTAATAGAATATAAGTATGGGGATCAAGGCGTTTAAGGAATTCAAAAGGAATTGTCAAAGCAGTTGCGGATTGAAATCTTATTTTGGGTAAATTCCTATTCACATGCTCATATCAGCACAGTTATGTAACCGATACGATATGCTCAGACATGTCTAAGGGTAAATATATTCGTCTACTAGTCAACTATATATCCCAATCCACGTAAAGCAGTCATGCGAAGAGCGAACCAAATGTACTAAGGTTAGCAAGACCTTAATACACTGATTCTGATTAGACAATGTATTAGTAGGCGTCCCCAATAATACATATATCATGATCAAGCTTGATAAAAGAATAAGCTTGCAAAACTAGGCAATAAAATAGCAGCATAAGTCGAGATAGTACAGAAAATATAAGTACGCTAGATTATGATGAGAGAAATTACAAAATAATTCAAGTTCACAAAAAGATAAGACTCTAAAATCTCTACAGTTGTCGTACAAACTCCTTGTCTAAGTCGCTAATCGACCAAATAGGGGTATGGGCCTCTAAGTTCTACAGTCTGGATAAACACTATCGTCTTATGCAAGCACACACTAAATATCGTTCAGTTACACTTCAATAATAGGTCAAAAGACTATGTGATACTAGGTTGTGAGGCATACTACCCAACTTATAATAATAAACTAATATTGTACTATCTTAAGGATACCGTAGAAACTCCTGTTAAGGTCTACGAGAAAGGGTCTTGGTACTTATTAGGGTATCCTCTTACATTACATAGGTCATGGTCGTCTTAAGTCTTAGTCATAGCGCTTATAGAGCAAGTGTCAATAGTAAGAATGAAAAGTTACTAGCCCTCAAGTGGGAGAGGATATAACTTATATGGAGATATGGGTTCAATTACGTGATTTAAAACTAAGGTATAACCATAAAATTACAATCTAAATGAATACTCAACTATCAAGTTCTAACTACCAAGCACCGAAATTCAAACTTCAATATTACAACTATAATCCTAACAGGCTATATATCATAACATAGAATAAAATCACTTGGTCTATAATCAGAGGTGTCAGGTGGCACGAGTTGAAAGATGAAGAAAAAAGAAGAACGTAATTTAGTCGTCGCACAACTAGCGAGCGCTAAGGGTTCAGAGGAACAAGTCATAAAACTATATAGAAAGACTCTAGGTAATGTCATAGTTTCTTAAGGGAAGATGCTATGCTAATCTCTGTGGTTGAGATATGATCAAGAAGATATTCTATGCATTGCTCTTGGCTTTCTAAGGTACTGTCTGCTAATCTCAAGACAAGAATCTAAATTTATAGTTCTCTAGTACTATCTCACCATAAAAAGCTAGGTTAATCCTAATATTTAACCTTGGATTTCTATTGGTTCCTCAATACTAGGGTCAAACACTGTGATCAAATTTTAAACTAATCCTAGTAGTTTTTATACTACTCTCAAGTCTTCATAATACATCAAGGGGTAATGGTAAACCAATATATAGATAAGGGACGCTAGGGTTCATTAAGTATTCTAATTTAATGATGTGTCAATACTCTAGTCGTATTCTTAATAGGTGTATTACCCTAATTATCATCTACAACAAGGATTTCTATATTCTAGGAGAATGCCATACTCAAGGAACTATTAGGGAAACACATGAATCAAGCAGGATGCGATTATTTAGATAGAACAGATTGAGTCATAGTCAATTGTGGATGAGATCCTATACTCTAATCCTAGGTGCAGGCTTTCTCGGTACAGTAACATAACCGAGACAATATGCTCTCGACCTGCATGGGCCACCACTAAAAACATGTCACGCCCCAGTCCCAAAAATACGTAGGACTAGGACACGTAAGCATGCCAGCCGCATGGTTATGACAACTCCAATATATGAAAACCATAACACGTGCGTACGCTGTAATATGAATATCAAATCCACAAGTGGTATACACTATCACAAGTCACAGGGTATCACTAAATCTCATCCACAGAAAATTGAACATAAATAAATAACCAATATCTATGAAACTAGATCTCAATACAAAGTATCTAAAAATGATAGTTGGATGGAAACAAATCCACTACCAACTAGAATATATAAGTGCAACATGACAAACACAATATATGAATATCAACTAACAATCACGGGGCTCGAAGAGAAGACCTCATCGCAAATATAAGTAACCGGTATGGATCTGCGCTCCTACGAATACTCATGAACATCTACACCTGGAAAGGGACCAGGTCCTCAGAGGGACATAACAAGATACATAGAAGCATGCCAATAAAGTACTGAAATAAATATCCAATGGGTTGCCTAACCATCTATGTGAATGCAGTTTGAGAACAACTTTCTAATAAGTGGGCTATCTGGCTAAAAATGGGATTGGCATGACTCTCTCGGAGAATCAGGGGCCTACAAAGTATGTCATCTTTTGAACGGCAGAGGCCGCCTGATAATATATAATATATAATATATAAGGGTCATCACCGCCCGTATCTCTAGCGGAGCTTCCGGGTTACAGAAGGAAAAAGTGCAAAGGAGCCCAAATGCCGTACTTGTTGTTCTCCCCACCCCATGCTCTAAGCATGTCACATCCATGACACGATTTGGTCCATAGCCTACCTTTAGTACAATAGACCAACCCTGCAACCAAACAAGGATAATGATTGGACTACCGTACTACGATTGACTATGTCTAGGGACTACTAATAACTGCTAAGTCTTCTAGCATGCAAAGTTTCTATTCGCAGTTATCCCTAACGCACGGCCCATACGTACAGGAGGCCAGACCTGTCACGCAGTCCGTGATCTATATGAGACGCACACTCGTGTAACAGCTGTGTCACGGCCAATGAAACCTAATGATGCTTCATGATAATAGGGCGGTCTCATAAACAAGGTCAATGCATATACATAAATAAAAATAATCACGACGACACCGTCGTTGCACCCAAGTTTTCTTGGACGCGTATTTTATATATAGCAGTTAAAATATATGAACTAAATGACGGAAATAAAGATGCATGCAACATATGGAATATGAATAACGGTACAATGGCAAGGTATACTTGCCTGGCAAGAAGCTGCAAAATGTAACATCCAGATGTCAAACACACAGGATCAGAGGCTACGGTCTCAGAATGAACGTCTCCGGATGCTGAAATAAATATCACCAACGTTCCCAGAATAAGCAAAATAGCTAGAAAACACTACCCTTTCGTCCAATTTGGACAAAGGGGCAAAACGGTAATTTTGGGTCAAAGTGGGGTCCACATGTGGCCCACTTTGCACCGAAAAGCGTACCAGGGTAACAGTCTCTAAATGAGACAAATTTTAGGTCAAACAAACTCTAAAAGTCAGTGCAAACTCAACGGTATATCCAAATGTGGATTCCGGTGAGCCGAACACAATTTCGCACAAAAAGTCAACCGATGGGCCCGCTAATAGGCGACTTGGTCAACTATCTCAGAATTGCGTGAAAATTGGGTCACAGGACCAGTGCGATACCACGAGTCCAGTGGCGCAAGTTTTGTCGTATTCTGACAAGCGTGCATTAAAATGCGCAGGACTTTTACAAAAGTTGCGACACGGAGAATTTCTGCTGATACGGGCTGATTCCGACGCGCACACGCGTCCAAATCAGTTTCCGCGAAAGCCCACACGTCCGGGTATACCGTGCGCACCTTTTTGTACACTTGGTACACGACGGGGGGGTCCCGTTTGGCGGGGCGCGTGCCGTATCGCAATTTCTGGAATGTTCTAAAAAGTATGTTTTCGGGATTTTCTAACTGATTTAATTCTACACACTGCATTTAATAAATTATTGTATTTGACAGAAAATAAACTAGGTCAAGTGGTCTTCGCATACCAAAAACAAAAACCGAATTCGAATCTCTGTGGTGGGAGATACGAGTCCGTGAACATAGGTAGTTACCGCAGTTTTCTGCGATCATAAAAGTTATCATTTTTTGCTAACTTGGTCGTTGTTTTCGCCTAGATTTACGCGCTGTTCGAGGTAAACTAACACATAGATATGGAAGGGGTTAGTTCGTGAACATACCGGTGAAGACGGGGTCGAGTTTGATCGAGCGAGGAGACGGAAAACGCGTTGTGAACACAGGTACTCTGCAGTTCCAAATTGTCGCGGTTGTGTGCGGAGTCGCGGTCGTCGGCGAGCGGTTGCTCCGGCGACTGGCTGGGCAGCGCGGCGGTCAGGTGGCTCGGCGGCGGTCTCGTGGGGAAGGGTGGAGTATAGATACTTTAGGGTTAGGGTTTGCGATGGTGGATGTTTATATATAGAGAGAGGAAATGCGCGGGTGAGGGGGTTAGATCGCGGCCTGCTGCTGTTTCTTATTTGAGCGGCTGCTGTTTCTTAGTTGGTTTAGATATTGGGTAGGGTTTCAATGGGTTTGGGTTCGGGGTAGATCCATTAGGGATTTGTTTTATTTGGTTTTTTTTTTCTTTTTTTTTTCTTTTCTTTTATTCCTTATTTTCTATTTCTAATTTCTTTTCTTTCCTAATTTCTATTTAATAAACCATATATATATATATATATATATATATATATATATATATATATATATACATATAAAATTTTAAAAATTATTTTAGTGCATACAATAAACCTACTCAGCTGTCCAAAGGGTCTCCTACATGGAATAAATTAGAAAAAATTTATAATGCTCCATAAATCCCCTAAATGCACAAACACCTAAAATAAAAATTAAATAAATTCTATTTTCTCTAATTAGCTCATAATTACTATAAATCAATTAAATAATTAATTATTAAAGGTAAATACGGTTTTTAGAATTAGGGGTTTTACACCCGGTATTGGCTCCTCCTGAGCCATCATCTCTAACTCTACACCCACTACGTCTTAAGGTCCATAGTGTGTAGGATACCAATCGCCTAAATCATCTTAGAAAATATATCTAGTAAGGATTGGAGCGAAGCACACCTCTAACAGTAGTTCCAAATAAATGATAAAGACTATATAACCGTAAATAGAGAGAATATACAAGATAAAAAGAGCATGAGCAAAAAATATACAGAATATGAAAATGATGTAAATAGTACAAGAGAGATGAGCATCATATACATGAGTCTGGAAATACAACTAACTAAGTGAGTGAGTACTAGATTCGACATGTGATTGGCTTGGGAACTTGTACAGGAATCATGGCCTGGCTAATCATACATGAGGTGTATGATTAACACTAACAGGGTAGTTGTATATGGATACTTATACATGGTGGGTATGATCACATATCTAACTAACACTCATAATTCTCTGACTGGTGTAGTGGATCCAACCATGGCATGTTACGACACGGGATTCTTCAAAAATATAGCTAGTCTCTCCAGGAATCAGTGTCCATACATTTACAAGAGCAACAGGGCATGTACAGGATACGCCAGGAACTACCAGGAATAATATCTCATGACGGGATCCGGAAAATACTAATCTGTGTAACTACGTGTCAAGAAGTCAAGGATATCTACACTAAATACAAGAAACATAGAAGATATAATAAACAGAAAACTGTCAGAGAATGTACTCACCTCTAGTCCTGAGAAAATAATATAACTCGGTGCCCAAGCTGGTATCACACAGACCTATATATAAAATATCATGGCACTTTGGTGTAATGAAGGTGATGAATGAATTAAATGCACTAAGTATGATTTCTAGGTCAATAGTAGGACAAAATAGTAAAACATGGTCAAACTAGTCATTTCTAGGTTCTATTAACCTATACCTAAGTTTTTAGGTTTGTATCTAGATGATATTAGCAAAACCAGCTAAAACCAAGTATTAGGATACCCTATAGTATCAATATCAATATCAATATATACCTTACACTAGCTATTAACACTAGGTGATATATTACCAAATATACTATATCAATATGTATAACTAATATACATATAATAATTAGTATTACTAGTTACTATATACATAATACTAAACTCTGATACCCCATAACTTCCTATTCACTAGCTCACTTGCGCATTCTACCCCTAACTGTCATTTGCACTTATGCACTTAAGTATCTTGGTACTTGGTACACTCACACACTTAACATCTAACAACTCCAACCTCACTATCTTATCTAATGCACAGTCTACATGTGCACTCAGTGGCACAATGTGTAAACACCCAAATTTTTCAAAAATTAAAATATAAATTTTTAGGATTTTTTGGAAATTTTTAAATAATTAAAATAAATGTTCTTCAAAGGATAAATATTTTTAAAAATTAAATTATATATTAAAATATTATAAAAATTATATTTTTGGGTGTAAAATAAATAATTGGACATAGTGTAATTTTTTTAGAATTTATTGGACCAAAAAACTATTTTTAAACAGCTAAAAATATTATTTTTAATTAACCAGATTAAACCAACCTGAACCGAACCGAACCAAACCAAAATAAACCAAACTAAACCCAACCCAACCCCTAACGGGTTGAACCCGTACCCGTACCCGACTCATTAACTGCTACAGTAACCGTTGAGATCTCTCCGACTCCGACCGCCACCCCTTCGCCTCCCAGTCGCCTCCCCGCGATCGTTCGCCTCCGCCGTTCACCCCGCGGCCGTTAGCCTCCCCACGGCGACCCCTCCGGTCCACCTCCCCCAACCGTCGCTCCTCCCCTCCTATTTAAACCCACCACCACCACCGCCATCACCAAACCACCGTCACAACCACAGCCACCTCTCCGACTTCACCCGCCGCTTCTCCCCTCCGGCAACAACCCCTCCGTCGTGACCCCGACGACCCAAGCCACCCGCTGCCTACCCGACCAACACCGACGAGCACCACCAACGCAGCAACCCGCCGATGACCGGCCGAGCACCGTCGAGTCGCCCCGTGCACACGTAGTTCAGTCGATTCCGACCTCCTGTTCCGGTGAGCTTTTCACCCTCCTCGTCGCGTCAATTTTCAATCAGAATGTTGAGACATGTTCGATGTGTGACCCTCTCGAACCCCATGCAATTTGATTGGGATATCGTGTCCTGTGTCGGTTGCAAACCGCGACGCAAAAACAGGAAAAATAACCCAATTTTTGGACTTCGAAAACTGTCCCGAACTTATAAGTTCACGGCCGTTTTACGTCCAACCTATTTAATAATTCCTAAATTCACTTGAACAGTAATTTAGACAATATAACCAAGTTTTAAACCCTATAATTAGTTTATTTTAATGTGCTATAATTTATGTTTTATTCGCGGGTGAAATCGACCAAAATCTTGGTTTTTAAAACCCAATTTTCTCAAAATTGGGTGCGTCCCGCTAAACGAGACGACTTCTTCGTATGCAAATAGCACCGAAAGGAGTGTATCGTCAATACGGACATGTGGAATTTCGCGGAAGTTGATTTGGATGTGCGTGCACACCGAAATCAACGCGTATCCGTCAAAATTGCCCCATATCGGGCCTGTTCTGAAACTCGTTGTAACTTCGTGTGTGCATGTCATTTCGCAACGGAACTTACGCCATCAGATTCGTAGCGTTACGCTGGTCCTGTGACCCAAGTTTGGTTCAATTTTGAGAACGTTGACAAAACCCCGTATCGTGGGCCCCACGGCTCTACTTGACGGACGATTTTGTGATCGGATAATCGGAATCCAGTTCTGGACATTCCCTTGGGTTCGTATCTTCGTTCTAAACTTGTAGACACTAAGTATGACAAATTTGGAGAACTTTGTCGCTGACACATTTTTCGGTGCGAAGTGGGCCACATGTGGACCCCGCTTTGACCAAAAACTGTCAATTTTGTTCCTGTGTCCAAATTGGACTTTTGGGTAGGCAACCGTAGCTATTTCATATCTTCTGAGAATGATGGTAATGTTTATTTTAGCATCCGGAGGAGTACCTGAAGATCCCGCTGTTACCGGAGCAATTGGAGGAATTCAAACCCCAGGCAAGTGTACCTTCCCAAACTTGCAGTACTTGCTTCATATTATTTTCTTAATTTATTTCTGTGATGTATCTTCTCAACCTAGACCGTGAGATATTGCTTAGCATCCGAATAATATTCGGGTGTCGACGTAGTACGCGGAGTTGTGTAACGTCACTTAAAGAATTGATAATACGATCCTATATTTTTGTGCTTGTTTTATCAAGTACGTCATACCATAGGACACTTGATACTATTCATGAGACAGAATCTTTCCTGAGTAATTCAAGATAATTCTGTATAGGATTACAGGATTCGTGACATATGACTTACATTATGCATAGCTATCATTATGACTCGTTGCATTAGTTAGAGGTCATGATCTTGCATGTTATGGACATGAGACGTCGTGGACATGAGACGTGTGATTACATTGGGTGGAGAGAGACACACAGGCTACAGGCTAATTATATATATATATTTATTTATTATTGTGGTGCCGTAGCCTCTACATCAGAGCTAGGCCCACTACGTGATATCACTGCTACCGGCTCCCCGACACAGAGCTTGTAGTGGTCTCAGCCTGAGTTCTAGTGATGCTCTCATTTGCATATCACATAGTTGGTTACATAGTTTGCCCTGTTGATATTTATTTATATACTGTATTTATTTGGCTTGAGTTATTCTTGTACCTTGCTATGTCCCCTGAGGACCTGGATCCGGATTATGTCCCCAGGTTTAGCAGAGGAGATCTACCCCGAGGTATACGGGACATGAGCAGACATTGGAGCAGTACCAGCACCAGAGGACGAGGTGATGCCAGAGGATTTCTCCTGAGTATTTTCTTTATATACTCTGTTATTTCTGTTTTTGATACTCTATTTCATGTCTCGTAGATTTCTGTATTAAACTCATTATCGGGTTGTCCCCGAGATATTTTATTGAGACTTGTTGATTTATATTTCATCTTAATTATTCTGATATTTGAACTGTGATTATCTTCTGTGGATGCGATTAGAAATAGACTGTGACTTGTATCGTAGACCTTTATTATTGTTTTACAGCTTAAGTACACACTAATGGGTCCATTAAATTGGATTTGCCTATTGGAGTGTGCTGCTGGCCATTGCCACGTGGCTAGTCCCTCGGTATTTTAGGACTGGGGCGTGACATAGTTTTTGTGGTGGCCCATGCAGGTCTACGACTAAGGTCTACGACTATGGTCTACGACTATATTGTTTCGATTTCAACTAAGGAACTGAGCAAGCCTGCGAATAAGATAGGATAAATTATAGGATCTTATCCACTTGATTGAATCGATCTTGATCTCTATATCGGATTCGAATTAATTTCTTGACTTGCATCCTGCCTTGATTCCCCTGTGCACCTTTTATAGTTTATTTTGGATGTAGAGTAATGGATCCACAAGCAAGCGACGAGACTCCTGCAGGAATACCACAAGTTGTAATTGTTACATACGACGATGAAGTAACACCAGTGGGTGGAGGGAAATCAACTCAACAAAGCAATCAAGCAGATCAGCTCGTCTCGAGGTTCCAGCGAGACGATATTCCACCACCGTCGCAGTTCACACCACCAATGCCCGTTTTTCCACCAGGACAGCCTATGGATGGTCAGCAGATGTTCCAAATATTCTACACAATAATGCAAGCCCAACAACAGGTTTATCAAGAAGCCCAACAACAGTAGAGGACACCACCACCGGGACGTGGACAAGCTTTTGCGATAACAATGGAGGACGCACAGACTCATGGAGTAGTGAATACGAGTAAGATTTAAGTTTTATCATAGCTATCTATTCCTAGTAATGCTTTAGCACGGGCCTGTTAATTCCATTCCCTAGCCTAAGCCTAGTATTATGCTAGCATGAACTTGTTAGTTTAGATTAGTAATTGATACCCAAGTTTTCATAAGCTGTAGTTGATCCTTGCTCTAACCATATTCCTTTACTCTTGAATTACTTATCTCTCATTGCCTAGAAAAATATTTTTATTCCTTCCCTACGTGTTCTGCTTGAACAAATCCCTTCCCCTTTCTCTCGATTTTTCCTTGTTCATGATTCTTTATCCCTTGTGTCGTGCTTCAACAAACATGTTTTGCAACCGCGTCATCTCTTCTGACCGGTTATGTTTCGTTTTATTAATTGCGATGATGCAATTATTTAAGGAGGGTAGATTGTAAATACCCAGATTTTTTAAAAATTAAAATATAAATTTTTGAGATTTTTTGGTAATTTTTAAATAATTAAAATAAATGTTCTTCAAAGGATAAATATTTTTGAGAATTAAATTAATTATTAAAATATTATGAAAATTATATTTTGGGGTGTAAAATAAATAATTGGATATAGTGTAATTTTTTTGGAATTTATTGAACCCAAAAACTATTTTTATACAGCTAACAATATTATTTTTAATAAACCAGATTAAACTAACCTGAGCCGAACCGAACCAAACCAAAATAAACCAAACTAAACCAAACCCAACCCAACCCCTAACGGGTCGAATCTGTACCCGAACCCGACCTATTAACTGCTACAGTAACCGTTGAGATCTTCCCGACTCCGATCGCCGCCCCTTCGCCTCCCAACCGTCTTGCCGCGGCCGTTCGCCTCCCCACGGTGACCCCTCTGGTCCACCTCCCCCCAACCATCGATCCTCCCCACCTATTTAAACCCACCACCACCACCGCCATCACCAAACTACCGTCACAACCACCCTCACCTCTCCGACTTTACCTACCACTTCTCACCTCCGGCGACAACCCCTCCGCCGTGACCCCGATGACCCGAGCCACCCGCTGCCTCCCCGACCAGCACCGCCACCGTAGCAATCCGCCGCCGATGACCGGCCGAGCATCGCCGCGCCGCCCCGTCCACGCGTAGTTCAGTCGATTCTGACTACCTGTTCCGGTGAGCTTTTCACCCTCCTCGTCGCGTCGATTTCCGATCGGACAGTTGCAACATGTTCGTTGTGTGACCCTCTCGAACCTCGTGCAATTTGATTGGGATATTGTGTCCTGTGTCGGTCGTAAACTGCGACGAAAAAACAGAAAAAATAACCCAATTTTTGGACTTCAAAAACTGTCCCGAACTCACAAGTTCACAGTCGTTTTACGTCCAACCTGTTTAATAATTCCAAAATTCACTTGAACAGTAATTTAGACAATATAACCAAGTTTTAAACCCTGTAAATAGTTTATTTTAATGTGCTGTAATTTGTGTTTTATTCGTAGGTAAAATCGACTAAAATCTTGGTTTTTAAAATCCAATTTTCTCGAAATTCGGTGCGTTTCGCTAAACGAGACGACTTCATCGTGTGCGAATAGCACCAAAAGGAGCGTATCGTCAATGCGGACGTGTGGAATTTCGTGAAAGTTGATTTGGATGTACGTGCACACCGGAATCAACGCGTATCCGTCGAAATTGCCCCGTATAGGGCCTCTTCTAAAACTCGTTGTAACTTCGTGTATTCTTGTCTTTTCGCAACGAAACTTACGCCATCGGATTCGTAGCATTGCGCTGGTCCTGTGACACAAGTTTGGTTCGATTCTGAGAACGTTGACAAAATCCTATATCGTGGGCTACACGGCTCCATTTGATAGGCGATTTTGTGATCGCCTCATCGGAATTCAGTTCTGGACATTCTGTTGGGTTCGTATCGTCGTTCTGGACTTATAGACACTAAGTATGATAAATTTGGAGAACTTTTTCTCGGATACGTTTTTCGGTGCAAAGTGGGACACATGTGGACCCCGCTTTGACCAGAAACTGTCAATTTTGCTCATGTGTCCAAATTGTACTTATGGGTAGGCAATCCTAGCTATTTTATATCTTCTGAGAATAATGATAATATTTATTTCAGCATCCGGAGGAATACCTGAAGATCCTGCTGTTACCGGAGCAATTGGAGTAATTCAAACCCCAGGCAAGTGTACCTTGCCAAACTTGCAGTACTTGCTTCATATTATTTTCTTGATTTATTTCTGTGATGTATCTTCTCAACCTAGGACCATGAGATGTTGCTTAGCATCCGAATAATATTCGGGTGTCGACGCCGTACGCGAAGTCGTGTAACGTCACTTAGAGAATTGATAACACGATCATATATTTTCGTGCTTGCTTTATCAAGTACGTCATACCATAGGACACTTGACACTATTCATGAGACAAAATCTTTCCTGAGTTATTCAAGGTAATTTTGTATAGGATTACAGGATTCATGACATATGACTTATATTATGCATAGCTATCATTATGACTCGCTGCATTAGTTAGAGGTCATGATCTTGCGTGTTATGGACATGAGACGTCGTGGACATGAGACGTATGATTACAATGGGTGGGGAGAGAGACACAGGCTATAGGCTGATTATATATATATTTATTATTGCGGTGTCGTAGCCTCTACATCAGAGCTAGGCCCACTACGTGATATCACTGCTACCGGCTCCCCAACACAGAGCTTGTAGTGGTCTCAGCCTGAGTTCTAGTGATGCTCTCATTTGCATATCACATAGTTGGTTACATAGTTTGCCCTATTGATATTTATTTATACACTGCATTTATTTGGCTTGAGTTATTCTTGTACCTTGCTATGTCCCCTGAGGACCTGGATCCGGATTATGTCCCCAGGTTTAGCAGAGGAGATCTACCCCGAGGTATACGGGACAGGAGCAGACATTAGAGCAGTACCAACACCAGAGGACGAGGTGATGCCAGATGATTTCTCCTGAGTATTTGCTTTATATACTCAGTCATTTTTGTTCTTGATACTCTATTTAATGTCTCATAGATTTTTATATTAAATTCATTATCGGGTTGTCCCCGAGATATTTTATTGAGACTTGTTGATTTATATTTTATCTTGATTATTCTGATATTTGAACTGTGATTATCTTCTGTGGATGAGATTAGTATTAGACTGTGACTTGTATCATAGACCTTTATTATTGTTTTATAGCTTAAGTACACACTAATGGGTCCATTAAATTAGGTTTGCCCATTGGAGTGTGCTGATGGTCATTGCCACGTGGCTAGTCCCTCGGTATTTTGGGACTGGGGAGTAGCACAATGTATACCCTGCAGACGCAACAAGTTGCTTGTTGTACAACTGATGACTGCTCCTCCACTCTTGAACATGCTCCTCTTAGTTCCTACATTCAGTCCTACAAGTTGTCCCCAAAAACTCCCTACATTCAGTCCTGCAGTGTTCAACTACAACCCTGCTTACAGCCTATCAAAATTCTGTATTGTAGGAAGCAATCTCCTACTAAATATAAACTGCAAATACCTGCAGTACACCCGATCTCATCCAGAAATCATTGTACTGCAGTTCCCTCACATAGTCCCCAGTCTACACATTAAGTTCACCACACAGGTAATCCCCCCTCTTCATACCTAATTCTGTGCGACCTGCTTAGCGCCCTACTCGTATCCAATTGTGGATACGTATCTAGCCTCACACACTCAATCTAAGTCTAATTAGTTCTAATTAGTCTCATATCACACACTTGATGCATCAATCTTGGCACAAAAATCTATGTAGAAGCCACAATATAAGTCATATAAACCTAGTTCTTATTCCTATGGGTGGCCCTAAGTTAATGAAGATTTTATAATGGTCAAATGCATGAATTATAGCCTAATTAAGGAGAAAATTCAGAATTTACCTATTGGGAGATGGATTCCCAATGTAAAAACCAAATAGACACAATTAGGACACAAGATCCTATCCAATGGCTCATTCTGCAAGCTTCAATGCTCCTTAGGTGATGTAAATGAAAGGGAATGAGAGTAAATTGAGTGATATTGGTGGATGGGTGAAGTAAATTGGGGAAGAACTAAATTGGGGATCTAAAATAAAATGAATTATGGAGAGGAGAGAGAGAGAGAGAGAGAGAGAGAGAGAGAGAGAGAGAGAGAGAGAGAGACCCCTTTAATAGTGGTCGGCCCATCTAGCCGCTCTTCCAAGCAACAAGTAATGTCCACTATACCCCTACTAGTTAGTTATGAAGTATAATTAGGGAGGGCTATATTAGGAAGCTTCTAATATAATGAAAATTAATCTAATCTCCTTAATTAACTAAGAGAATGATTCTAATGGGTCTAACCCAATGTTGGGCTCAAATTGTCATGACAATCTAATTGGGTCCATTAATGACAAGTCCAATAATTAGGCTAGCCCACTAACTACTAAATAAATAGCTCAACATAAAATAAATAATTAGTCGCTAAATATGAAATATGATAAATGATAAAAATATCCTCATCTAAAAATATTGTAGTGACATGAGTTCAAGATTAACAATGTCAATACAATCTATGATCAGGGAATTCCAGGTTCTGGCAGGCTGTCAAAAATCGGGTTATAAGAAATTTAGAGAAAGCTTGCATTCATAACAATTAAACAGAATAGGCTAAATAATGGAAATAGTTAAACCATAAGAGAAAAAATCACAAGAAGTTAAGCTACTACAAGTATCATAGGCGCATGGGATAAGTTGGCCGCATGCAACAAGCTGGCCACATGCAACAAGCTGGCCGCATGCAGGAGCTGGACGCATGCAACACACTGGCCGCATGAAAGATGCAAAGTCCGCTCATCGGGACAAGGTGAGTGACAAACAATAAATACAAAGTCAGGAAAGTGACTGATATGACTAGCCGTATTAGATAAGTGACAGATGTGACTGGCCAAGAAAAGGAATCAGAAGGAAAAGACAAAATTATGGAAAGTCGTACCAAGGTGGTGTTGAGTCAGGCGTTCGTAGGAAAGAGGAACGCATAGTTTCGGGCCGCATGGACGACTCAGCCCCATGCTCCTCTTGGTCGCATATACTTGGCCCCATGAAATCTTTTGAACTTAGAAAACTTTCATTCGTTCAAGTTCCATACATTTGGCCAAGGGGGCGCATGTGCAGACTCAGTCATACGTCCAACAAGATGGCCGCATGCTGACATGGAGCGATAAGTCCAGGCCGCATGCCAAGCGAGCCGCATGGAACTACTTCGTCCCAAAACAGCAAGTTTCAGCCATAGAAAAGTCCAAGTCTGAAAACTTATTTTCTCCATGAAATCCTCATTTCAAGTCCGAATCCAGCAAAGTAAAGTTCAAAATCGCATAAAATTAATTGCTCATCAACATAGAACTACTAGTTTTTGAAAATATCAAGTTATAAGAGAACAAAATCAAGTAAACTCATGGAAGCTCCAAACTTGAAACTTAGATCTACTCCAACCAAGGCATCAAAACCGCAAATAATAAGTAAACATGAAGAGCAGTTCATAAAGCACAATATAGACTAATAAAATAAAAGAGTGGCTAAAAGTGTAAGTTCTTCCTCATTGGCAAGATATTCTTGCCTAAATCTACTACTAAGCTACTACTACTACCACCAAAGGGAATGGGGAGGCCGGCCTCGGGCTGCTCTCAGCTAGGGAGAGGAGAGGAAGAGGAAGAAGAAAATAAAGAAAGAGAAGGAAAGGAAGAAGAATGAGGAGGAGAGAGAAAGTGAATGCTATATATAGTAAGGGAGAGTCACCAAGCACAAATCTAGAAATTACATGAAAGCAGCTAAAAAAATTCATAAATTACACGGGAAACAATTATATAGCTATAACATACATATACCAGATAAAATATAATAATACTAAAATAGTGAGACGGGTCTCACAACTCCCACATTCTTAGAAAAATTCTGTCATTAGAATTTCAATAAGGCACCGGGTCTATCAAGGTATCTCTAGAGATCAGGCAGTTAATAAAATAAGCAAGACCATACAAATATCAATCACATGCTACGAACTACCTAGAACAAGACAAGCACGCACAAGACAAGATCAGGGTACAAAATATATGAACAAATAAACCTTACGAGTCAAATAAATACGGGTATCTAGCTCAGATATCATCCTCGTGCTCCTAAGTCGACTCGCCCGGTGAGTGATTCCCCTAAGCAACTCGGACTAAACGAATGACTCGGTTCTTGAGAATCTTCTCTCTCCGGTCCAAAATGGATACAGGTTTTCCTCATACGAAAGGTCGGTACCAACAACCAATTCTGAATGATCCAGGACATGACTCATATCCGGTATATACCGTCCTAATTGGGATACAAGAAAAATATTATGTATCTTACTAAGCGACGACGAAAAAGCAAGACGATAAGAAACATCTCCTACTCGCTCGAGAATATCGAACGAATATATATACCGAGTACTAAGCTTTCCTTGCACACCGAATGTGATGAGTCCGGGTAGGCAAAATTCGAAAGATTAGATGGTCGCCGACAGAAAACTCAAGAGGTCGCCGATGTGAATCGGCCCAATGACGTTGACAATCTTGGGATACTTTGATATGTTTCTGGACTTGCTTGACTACTCTAACTGTCTGAGCTAACATGTCGGGACCAAGCAATTGCCTCTCGCCAATATCATCCCAAGCTATAGGGGATCTGCACTTTCGTCCATATAGTGCCTCAAACGGTGCCATCTAGATACTTGCTTAGAAACTATTATTGTAGGAGAATTCAACCAAGTACAAATGATCCTCCCACTAACCACCAAAGTCAACAGTACATGAACGAAGCATATTTTCTAGAGTTTTGATGGTACGCTCTGACTGACCATCTGTCTGCGGGTGGTAGGTTGTACTAAACTTTAGACGGGTACCTAAGCTCTCCTGAAGACTTTTCCAAAAATGAGAAGTAAACATAGAATCTCTATCCGAGACTATGCTAACTGCCACACCATATAGTCTAACAATCTGTCTTATGTACATCTCAGCTAATTATTCTGTGGACTGGCCAATTCTAAAAGAAAGAAAGTGTACAACTTTCGTGAGATGATCCATTATTATCCAAATAGCATCTCTGTAGCCTGGGGATCTGGGAAGTCCTGATACAAAATCCATGGTGATATAATCCCACTTCCACTCTAGAATTTGTAAAGGTTACAGAAGTCTTGCGGGTCTCTAATGCTTAGCTTTAACTTATTGACAAACCAAACATCGAGACAAATCGAGTTATTTATCTCTTTATTCCTTTCCACCAGAAATATTAATGAATGTCTCTATACATCTTTGTTCCTCCAGGATGCACTAAATACCGCAAACTATGAGCTTCTGCCATAATCTTGCGATGAAGGTCTCCACATTGTACACAAAGTCGATCCCAAAACGGAGAGTTTCGTCACTGTGAATGCTCAGTTCTGGTCTACGTCCTGCCTCATCTGAAATGATGAAGCTTGATATCTGTTGGTTTTGCTACCTTGATTCTTTCTACTATACTGGACTGAACTTGTAGACCAGCCATCAATATTGTATTACCGATAATACTACTTCTATGCCCATCTCCTGAAGATCTTCTAAAATTTTTTGCTTTGCCGTAAGAAAATAATCTCTTATTCTCTGGCTCAAAGCATCCGCTACGATATTGGCCTTTCCAGGGTGATATTGAAGGTCAAAGTCATAGTTTTCATCAACTCTAGCCATCTTCTCTACCTAATGTTTAGATCCTTCTGAGTAAAGACATACTTCAAACTCTTGTGATCAATATAAATCTCTACTCGATCTCCATAGAGGTAATGTCTCCAAAGTTTGAGTGAAAAGACAACTCCTACTAACTTCAAGTCGTGCGTCGGATAATTCTTCTTATGGTCTCGAAGCCGTCGAGACGCATGAGCTATAACATTGCCATGCTGTATAGAAATATATCCCAATCCTCTGCCTGACGCATCACAATATACGGTGAACCCACCTGACCTATCTAGAAGAGTCAAAATAGGTGTCGTGATCAACTTCTGTTTGAACTTCTCAAAATAGGTTTGACCTTCATCTGTCCAATCAAAGCGCACATCCTTGCGAGTCAACTGCGATAAGGGCACAAAAACTCTAGCAAAGTCAGACACAAATCTTTGATAATATCCAGCTAACCCCAGGAAACTACGAACTTTTGCAACTGTTCGGGGAACTGGCCACGTCTCAACAGTTTATATCTTCTAGGGATCAACTTTAACTCCTCCTTTAGCAATAATATGCCCTAAGTATGAAATGCGATCAAGCCAGAACTCACACTTGCTAAACTTGGCATATAACTTATGTTCTCTAAGGACTTGAAAAACTGTACGAAGATGTTGCTTGTGCTCTACTTCACTTCGACTATACACCAAGATATCGTCAATGAACACTATCACGAACTTTTCCAAGTATGTCATGAAAATATGATTCATGAGATCCATAAAAACAGCTGGCGCATTGGTTGCTCCAAAGGGCATTACTAGAAACTTCTAATGTCCATATTTCAATCTGAACACCATCTTGGGTATATCCTGCTCCCTGACTCTGATTTGGTGATATCCGGACTGTAAATTAATTTTGGAAAACACCGCTTCTCTACTAAGTTGATCGAACAAGTTGTCGATCCTTGGCAAGGGATACTTGTTCTTGACGGTTACCACATTGAGGGTACAATAATCCATACATAATCGTGACATGCCATCCTTCTTTTTCACAAGTTACATTGGGGCTCCCCATGGCGATCCCCTAGTACGAATAAATCCCTTGGTTCTAAATTCTTTTTTCATCCGGTACAAGACTTCTAACTCTGAAAGCGACATCATGTAGACTCTCTCAGACACTGGTGCTGTTCTTGGAAGTAGATCGATGGTAAACTCGATCTCCCTTTCTGGTGGCATGCCTGGAAGTTCTTCTAGGAATACATCTGGGAATTCATTAACAACTCTGGGGAATTGGACTTCGTCTGTTACTTCTATTCCAATGATCGATGATGAAGACTCAATCTCGCCTCTAGAAAATAAGAATTTTTTCTCACCAGGGATATGAAAGATAACCTTGCCATTATGGCAATATATCGTCATGTATGGGCACTCAACTAATCCATGCCTAAGACGACGTCATATTCTTCCATAGAAAATTTTATTAATCTAGCAAAAAACTCTCGCCCGTACAATACGACTCGATATGAGGCATAAACTCTATCGACTCCCACGATACAGTTACCAGTAAGTATCTTGAGTCTTACTGATAATGATTCGGGTTCTAATATAACTTGTATTGCAAATCGTGCAGAAAAAAAGAATGTGATGCACTAGATCAAACAATTCTGAAGTTGACGAGAATGATACTTTGCACCAGTTCACCTGAAGCTAACTGCTCTTCCACTGTGAGTGCCATCACCTGACCTTGTCCTCTCGGTGCTGGTCCTCTCTATTATGGACCTCTTTTTCTGGCCTGTACTTGAGCTTGGGCCAGCACATACTGTTATGGCCTCTGTTGCTGGAATACTTGAGATTGGGTCGGCAAAGGCCTCTGACCCTGGTGTTGCTAAACAAGTATTGGAGCACTATACTGCAGTCCTACTGGGGAAGATGATGATGAACTGGCTCTATGTGAACAAGATCCCACTATGTGGCCTGGAGCTCCACAAGCTAAGCGCAATTCTTGTGCTATGTGGTACTCAGAAACTACGTGCCTAGGCTTTCCACAATGAGAACACCCTACTGAAGAAGATGACCTTTGCTGTTGAGTTTGGGTTGGGGGTGTTTGTTGAACTGAGGCTATCAAAATTGGCCTCCTCGAAGATCCGATGGTTAAAGTCCTAACTGTCGGGGCTGGTGTTGAAGACTGAGTGTAAGAACCTCCTGATGTGTAGGTCCTCTTTCACCTCCAGTCATGTCCATAATTTTCTTGGAGGTATACTTATGCCTCTTTGCTGCTCTTAACACAACATCAAAAGTCTGAAACTCATATTATTCTACTGCCAATATGATCTCTAGGTAAATTCCCTACTGGAACCTTCTTGCTCGGTCTAATTTGGTTGCCACCAAGGTGGGAGCAAACCGACTAAGTCTGCAGAACTCTGCCTAATAGCCATCAAAAGTCCTGCCCATCTGCTTCAAGTTATTAAACCTTTGTTGTAGATCATAACGCGACACTGCATCAAAATATTTGGTCTGAAACCTTTCAATGAAGACAGCCCAAGGGACTGGTACTGTTAGTGAAATTATTTGTACTTCCCACCAGTCTCGGGCCAAGTCTAGCAACTGTAGTCGTACCACTAACACTTTGTCTCTAGCCGGTACTCCAGCTGCCTCTAGGATAGCTTCTGTATCCTGAATCCACGTATCCGATGCAATTGCGTCCTCGGTGCTATAGAAATACTAGGGTTGGAGGCATTTAAAGTTGCTTACTGAGTTGTTGGCACGATATTCGCCTCTTTCCAACGCCTCGTGTTCTGACTGAGTGAGTATGTCCTCTCGACGTCCTTGAGATGCCTACAATTCTCGAAGGATACCAATTAACACACTATTGCCCCCTCCTGCCTCAGGTACTGGTTGCACGGGAGGCACTGGATGGATCTGAGGTTCCTTATTTTGAGTTATTCTAGACCCGGCCCTGGAATTTTGAGGCTGAACTTTAAGGGTTTGGTGGACATCAGGATGTTGTCCTGCTACTGGAGGAACTCAGGCAGGATGATCAGAAGGATCAGGAACAATATCCCTAAAAGATAAAGGACACAATGCTCATCAAAGGGACGGACAAGATTGATCGAGGATCAAGGCAGATGTTGAATCAAGATTTTAAGGATATAAATTCGACACTGGAGGAGATCAAGGAGTAACATAATTGAGACATCTAAAATATCTGGTAAACCCCATATACTTCTGAATTTTTAGACCTGCTTGGGCCACCACTTAAACCTTGTCACATTCCAGAACCAAAATAATAGAGAACGGTGGCAGACAAAGCCATCTACGTACACCAGAGTACTCAATACTCCGGGATAAGGTCACGACTGTCTAGACATGTGAGGGTTTACTCTACAATCCAATAGTCATTCCTAGGTCAAGAGTCCTAGTTGTCTCAATCTCAAGAAAGCAATAAGTTATAAGATATATGATCACCAAACATATAATAATAAGGTGTCCCAAACTATATATATACAGATGATCATGAATCTAGTTACAAAATAAAGAACTAGCAGAAATACAATATTACATGAGCAGCTCTAGTTATAGTCTAGAATATGCTTTACATGTAGGCCCACAGGCTAGAATGTTAAGTTCTAAAATACGAGATAAACACGTGCTCGGTGGCAAAATGCTTCAAAGTATAATTACAAGATCAAGTGGAAGATGAAGAAGAAACCCACTCATGACCTCGGGTGCTCCTGGTGTTCACCATCTTGAGACGGGAAGTAGGAAGATCTTGTGATCCTGCTCCAAAATTTGGTCATACAAAACTAGTGGGGTCCGACCCCAAAATAGCACGTACCATAAGGGAGCAAACTTAGGAACTAAAAACCAGCATACAGACAAATCAGTAAGAAATAGCATAGAAAAAGTAGAAATAGATGCATCATGTAAGATAACAGTTAAACAGCTCTGGAAAAGCTCATTTTAAGTCTGAATCCAGGAAACTAAAATTCAAAATCGCATAAAATCAAGTGCTCATTAACATGGAACTACTAGTTTCTGAAAACATCATTTTTTAAGAGATCAAAACCAAGTAAACTCATGGAAGCTACAAACTTGAAACTTAGATCTACTCCAACCAAGGCATTAAAACCAAAAATAATAAGAAGTAAACATGAAGAGTAGTTCATAAAGCACAATATATACTAATAAAATACAAGAGTGGTTAAAAGTGCAAGTTCTTCATCATTGGCAAGATGTACTTGCCTAAACCCACTACTAAGCAACTACTACTACCACCAAAGGGAATGGGGAGGCCAATCTTGGACTGCTCTCGGTTAGGGAGAGGAGAGGGAAGAAGAAAAAGAAAATAAAGAAAGTGAAGGAAAGGAAGAAGAATGAGGAGGAGAGAAAAAAGGGAAGGCTATATATAGTAAGGGGGAGTTACCAAGCACAAATTTAGAAATTATATGAAAGCAGCTAAAAAAATTCATAAATTACACGAGAATCAAATATACATCTATAACACACATATACCAGATAAAATATAATAATATTAAAATAGTGATACGGGTCTCACTGTATACAAAGTGGAGCTCTTTATTGAATAATGGCATAGGTTATAAGTCTTTCAATAGCCAAATAAAATATGTCGCATTGGTTACAATACCCTTGCTCTCTCTCTCTCTCTCTCTCTCTCTCTCTTGCCACAAAGGATATCGTCGTTCCATACATCATGTCCCGTATATCCAAGCTAAGGCCTCGCACCTGAGTACCTGAAAAGGATGCCCACAAACGTGGTTCAGTATACATCCTATACTGGTGAGTGAGGTAACCCACTAGCCTAAACCGACACTAAGTAATCATGTGAATGCAGTAGTTACTATATGGTGGTCTTGCTAGTTATTTACTTAGATCGATTTCAAGACATTCATGGAATGTTAAGAAAGTAGTAAAGCATGTTACACATATAAGCATTGAAATCATGTAAATACACAAGGATGTTATATTTGATCCGTACAAGGTAACTAAGCATTTACTTGAATCGTAAGGTAAAATATATGAATACGCGTTATACCACATCACTTGGCGTGACTCAGTAATATGCTTGATGCGCCTATGCTTGCACTTATGCAACGGGAATGCCCATTATTCAAGTCCACACACCCTTGCACTGAGGCAGGGTGGAAATGCCTAAAACTGTCTGAATCACTCAATATGACAAGCTATTGAATGCACTCGGCGTGCCGAACTTATCTATATGAACGAAGTGGTCATTGGCCAAGTCATAATGGACTTATATAACAAATACGGGCCGTCCTTCCAGTATATTTGGTTGCAATACCTCAACTGTAGGTATCGTAAATGCCTCGTGCCGAAACAGGAGTCAAAGTAAGCGATGTTCCATACATCCGAAGGTTACAACACCTTAATTGTTTGTCACGCTATACCGTGCTATGAAAGTACTTTCGATGATTTCTCCTAGGCCGAACGGTCCCAGTGCCTATCACATTCGAGGAATATCCAAACCCTGTGCACAGGTTGTCCATGACCATGCAACTTCTAAGCCACGACCAAGGTATCAATTTCTAACTACAACGAGGTACGTGCCTTCTCGGCCAACTATACTATACTCAACCAGTTTTATCTGGTACACTATACCTTTCTCAAATTAAATCATAAGGTACCATGTCGCTTCTCGACACAGTACTCCGTAGGTGTAATACCCCCTATCGATACAGTCGCATGATTTTGAACCGCAACTGCATGCTTCGCTTGACGATAGGCTATTATTTGATACTCATGCACGGGTGCACGACTCAATAAAGTATTTTCGATGTTCCAACCATAATGCTTAACTCAAAGCCATAACTTCTATTTATCTGAACAGCGCACACTCTATGCATTCCACAGTATTGTGTTTCAATGTTCTAAGCTAAGTGTTCAAGATGTAATGTGTATTTCTTTTGTTATGCATGAAGGAGTAGAGAAGAAGGGACAGAGCCTACCCACCTTATACTTATCTGCTTGAGGTTCTGCAGAGTTGATACAGCCTATCCCCAAGTTTCGTGGTCTGATACGAAGTATGATTCACTTAACTGGTATAACCATGCGAGCAGGTCATGCTTCTCAATCATCTGACCCTAGCAAATTTAAGGAAGACTGCACCATCGCCTAAGTCCTGCTATATATACACTTCATTACATCCATGGCTCGGCCCAACCGAGCCCTAGAAGGGGTATGGGAGAGAGCACTCTAGGGCCGGCTAAATAAAATAAAATAAATAATAAATAATAAATTTTATATATATATATATATATATATATATATATATATATATATATATATATATATATAGTTTGAGGAGAAAGGTTTGGAGTAGCTTAGAAAGAATCTTTAGCTAACAAAATGACGCAAAATCAATGAATAGCTAATAAAAGTGAGAAGAAAGGAAACCATAAAAAGAGTATACAAATCATGGACCACTATATATAAATATGTATTATTGTGAAGATTAGGGGTATGAGCAATAGTTTTGCTTATAGGAATTCTTGCCAACCTTTTTTCATGATAACAAATTTTATAAACCATTAATGAACCCACTAATGTACTCTCACGTGCATGGATTATTGTGTATACGAGAATTAAGCATATAGTAGTTTATTGGAAGGATTTATGTGTGCTATGTTGTCAAAAGAAGAAAAATTTATGTTGAATAATTTATTCAAAAGGCTAATAAGTAGAATACTAGACATTTAATATTTCAGAGATAGGAATAAATGATTACATAAATGAACTAAACATTCGTAGTAAATGTTAAATAAATTTCCAAAATAAGTATCTCTAGACTAAGAAAATTAGAAAATATTTTTGAGTAAGATATGAATAAACTCAATGCATGATATAAACTAAATATAAATAATCACTAATTCAACTTTAAAACTATTTTACAAAAATCTTTTGACTAAAATAAATAATAGGGTCATAGTATAAATTTAACATAAGTAATTATTCTAGCTAAAAGAGTGAGAAGATAAATAAATGACAATAATATAAATTCATAGCCAAGAATTAGATTTTCACCCGAACCTCAAATCGTAAAACCAACACCAACATTGAATTCGCAACATCGTTCTGATCAGAACCATATATAACTTGTACATTTTTAATTATGTCTAATTAATTATTTTATGTCTCATTGTGGATTCGTGTGTGGACCCCGGTATATTTGGAAATCTCGAACTCCGACGAATCTCAAATATTGACTATTTATATCCTTCTGAACTATCTAGACTCTCTAGCGATATTATTTTGGTAATCATATTTGGAATATTAACATTGGACCTAATTCCATATCGATACGATCGTGACCAATACGTCGAATTCAAATTATTTTGAGACTAGTACCCTATCCTTCAATTTTAATCTTTATAATATGATATTTAGTTCAATACTCTACTAGTATACCGTTTGCATGATTATACTTAGTAATAGATTCTTGATTTATGTGTCTTGATTTTTTGTGTCGAGAGGGAGAATATTAGGAGGTGTGTAGTATACTCTTTTCATCATGTCGTGACTGCTAGCCGTTTAGTACGCAATCATACCAACGTTCTTATACTCGATTATTACCAATTGTTAGTCATATATGACATACCTTATTAGCCTTATAACCCCCTACATGCCAACTATGTATTCTAAGTCTACATATACACACACGTAGTTTCTTTATTATCATGTAGTAGTTTCATTTTCCTGTCTTATGATATTCCTGTTTCACTTATATTTTATAGTACTTGTTACTTTTTCAGTTTTTACTATTTATCATGATTATTTAGCATAAGCTATGTTATGTATTGGTACTTTCTCTAATATCTGACTAGATACTTTGATATTAGACGATGATGAGGATAATGCCCCCACATTGTATGGCCCACAGGATGTAGCTGATGACACCATTGAGGAGCCAGTCCCTACCCAGGGGGATACCTTGAGGAGTAAAGCAGCTAGTTAGACTACTATTGTCTTTTCAGCATATTCGGATTTGTCCCCGAGCATGTATTAAATTATGGATTGGTGGATGTCTTAAAATTATGTTTTTCTAATATATTACTACTTTTTGTTTCCTTTTCATTATTACTAAGAATGAGTTAGAGTAGATTTACTTGTGGATATTGATAATTATTATGTTGGATGGTTATGACTAAGATTTAGACAGTGTACTACCGTTGATACCATGTGTAGGCTTGACGTACTAATGTATTTGTGCCTAATTATTTGGGTGCTAGTCGTAACACATTTTTATGGCGGCCCATGCAGGTTAGGCTTCGCAATTAGTGCGATATCTTCGGTTAGAACCTGAAATTAAGTTTGATTATTTAGGAAAAGCTCATTCACAGATTTGGAAATTTTTTATTCTCGACACCATTCCTTAGTAATCTCCTTATCGGCCTTTGAATTCCAAATAATTGTTCTAATCTTGATGTCCCTTAAACCTTATAGAATGGTTCAGATAAGGAATGTCGTAGGAGGCCTATCCTGAACTGCTGAGCAGAATGTGCCCGAAGTAGTTACTCTGACTATTTCTATGGATGAAGCACAGGTACTCAGAGTATTCCAGGGACTTATAAATTCCCAGAGGGAGCAGACTACCCTCCTCCGAGCTAGCATTATGGCCACTCTTCGAACCAGGGATGCCCCACAGCTACGACCAGGAATGCTAAAGACTTCAAAAACCTTGGGCCCTTGGATTTCTATGGAACTGACGGGATTCTCTATAACGATGAGTGCATAGAGAATGTTGAACAACTCTTGAAGATTGCTAGAGTTCCTGATGATCTTAAGGTGAAAGATGCAATTATGTAGTTATTTGACATAGCTCAAACTTTGTATAGAGTTGAACCCCAGTTAACAGCTCTAGAACTCACTTGGGAGGATTTTAATAAGCTATTCCAGAAAAAGTTTTATCCTGAAGTGGCTCAAAAATCCTTCAAAAGTTAATTTGAGATGCTGGAATAGGGTAATCTGACTGTTAATGAATACACTATTGAATTTAGTAGACTAAGTGACTTCACAAAATATATAGTCCGTACCCGTGAAGATAAAGCCCACAGATTCAAGAAGGGGTTGTCTCCTGATATCGACTTTGTTGTCACCACTAGCCGAGCTTGTACCTATAAAGAAATTTTGAGTGTGGCATAAGGTGTTGAAAAGGAAACATGACCTAGACTGAAGAGGGAACAAGATAATGGGACTGTTAATATGGGATCCAACAAGCGTTCATTCCAGCAATAACTACAGCAGAGATCCATGCAGCAACCCCAACATCTTCCCCCTCGTGCCCCAGTACCACAACTACAATCTCAGGGGCAGAGCCGTTAAGCTACTTTATGTGTCTATTGTCCGAAATAAGGCCACACTTGGCAAGTTTGTAGAAAGAGATATAGAGTTTGTCTATATTATAGATCAGAAGCGCATCAGATGAAGGACTGTCATACTACTCTGGGACGGGTAGCAGCACTGAAGACCCCAGTTCGGGTCAGGCCCCAGCAGTGCTGCAGAGAGGACCCCCACTTCCAACTTAACAACAGTGCTTTGATCAACACCAACAACAGAGAGGTGCACCACAACAGGGGCATGCTTTTACAATGACTAAAGGAAGCAAAAGCTACAGCAGATGTGATCACATGTTCTGTAATTATAAATTCAGTACCAGTAAATACTTTATTTGATTCTAGAACATCACATTCATTCATGTCTGTAAAATTCTGTATGAAGCATAGATTATTCACAGAACCTCTTAGAAGTTGTTATAAGATTATTATCGATTGAGTAATCATCCCGGTTAATGATGCATATAACAACTGCCCAATCACACTATATGAAAAAGAATTGCACGTTGGGCTACTTGTAATGCCAATCCTCAGCTTCGACACTATTATGGGTATGGATTAGTTGCTTCAGCACCACACCACTATAGACTGTTACAAGGGTAGTATAATCTTTAGGCCCCTTATACAGTTAGAATTTGAATTCACTCAAGGATCCATAGAATTAGGTAGTGACAAAATTTGTAGAGCTCTAGTAACAGAAGAACTACCACCACCTATCATTTTATAATATCTTGATGTTTTTTATGAGGATCTTCTAGGATTACCTCAGACCGAGAAGTTAAAATTTCTATTTAGTTAGTACCAAGAGCAGCTCTAGTATCCCAAAATGTATATAAAATCAAAAAGAAGGAGATGGTAGAATTAAAGGAGTATATAAAAGAGTTTTAAGACAGGATTTATTAGGCCTAGTGCTTTGCCCTGGGGAGTTCCAGTATTATTTATGCTAAAGAAGTTCGGATTATCTCGAATGTGTATTGATGATAGGGCAATAAATGCTTTAACAAACAAGAATAAATATCCCCTCTCGAGGATAGCCTTATTTTATCGATTAAGTTGAGCTCGAGATTCTCTATAATTAATTTGAGATCTAGATACCATAAGTAAAAGTGAAGATAGAAGATATTCCAAAAACTACTTTCAGATCCCGATACAGTCATTATGAATTCTTAGTAATGTCATCCGGATTAATAAATGCTCTAGCAGTATTCATGAATTTGATGAACATAGTCTTCCATTATTATCTAGATAAATTTGTGGTTCTCTTTATTGTAGATATTTTGATTTATTCTAAGACTCCAGAGGAACATGAAGAATATTTGAGGCTAGTATTGGGGACCTTAAGGAAGGAAAGACTTTACGGAAAACTATTTAAATGTGAATTTTTTTTAGACAAGGCAGAATTTTTAAGATATTATAACAGGAGATGGCATTGCAGTAGATCCTAAGAAGATAGCAACAATAGAATCATGTTCAACTCCATAATATGTAGAAGAAATTAGAAGTTTTCTGGGACTAGCTGGCTATTATCAAAAGTTTGTAAAAGATTTTTCTAGAATTGCTGAATCAATAACAAAATTGACAAGATAGAATGAAGAATTTATATGAACCGATAAGGGCCAGTATGCTTTCAAGGAGTTAAAGAAAAAGACTGGCAACGGACCCTATTCTGACTTTACCATCAGGAATTGGAGGATTTGCTATATATAGTGATATTTTTGGGAAAAGTCTAGGATGTGTATTAGAGAAGAACAAGAAAGTAATAGTATATGCTTCGAGGCAGGTTCAACCACATAAAAAGAACTGTCACATTCATGACTTATAGTTAGCAGCTTTAATCTTTGCTCTTAAGCTATAAAAATATTATCTTTAAGAAGAGAGAATGAAAATCTTTATAGACCACCAAATTTTAGAACACATTTTTACCCAAAATGAATTAAATATGAGACAAAGAAGGTAGCTAAGATTAATAAAAGATTAATTTTGAAATCAATCTTCAATATCACTAGGAGAAGTCCAATGTAGTTGTTGATGCACTAAGCATACATCCTACGACAATGTACTTGACAATGGATCGACACTTAATTGAAGACTTAGAAAGTTTAGGGATTGAGATAATTATTCTTCGAATAAAAGGAAAAATAATGAATTTAAGTATTCAATCCACCTTAATAGACAAAAATAAAGGAGAGTCGGTATCAAGATGAAAGCCTACGAAGCATTTGAACCTAAGTACAAGCTGAATTATTAGAGGATTTCATAATTCATGAATATGGTTCGTTTAGGCATGGAGACTGATTATGTGTACCGCAAGGAGAATTAAAGGAAGAAATTATGCAAGAAACTCATAGATCTTAATATTCTATACTCCCAATAGCCAACAAAATGTACATAGATGTAAGGATGCATATTTGGTGGTATGACATGAAAAGAGAAGTAGCCTAGTTCATCTCCCGTTGATTGATATGACAACAAGTTAAACATGAAAGATAAAGGCATGGAGGATTGCTGCAACCATTATCCATCCCAGAGTGGAAGTGGAAACATATTACTATGAATTTTATTTCTGGTTTCCAAGGACACCTAATAAAAATTAGGATGCAATTTGGGTTATAGTAGATAGTCTGACCAAGCCTGCGCATTTTCTGCCATTCACAGTGGGACTATCTACAAAAAAGAAGGTTGATTTATATATTCGACAGATTGTTAAACTTCACGGAGTTTCAGTTGCATAGTCTTCGATAGAGATTCAAGATTCACCAGCCATTTTTAGAAGATCATACAAAGTGGTCTGGTGACTCAGCTCAAATTCAGTACAACCTATATATCATCTCCAAACTAATGAACAATCTTGTAACCACCACTTTCGACCATAGGGGTAATTTGGTAATTTTTTATGTTTTGTTAGTTAGAATTAGTTAGTACTAATTAGCATGAATAGAATATTCTTATTTTAGTTAGTGAGATATCACCCTTAATCAAATGATCATATTCATTTAGGTTTAGAAATCAATTAGAATGTAAAACTTGTAAATAGATCAAACCCATTATGACAAACCCTTCCCCAAGCCTTCTTTATTTTATTTTATTTTATTCCTTCATCATTTCCACTACTAAACTACAGAAGAATATTGACGTCATTTTTCGTTGCCAAAATGTTGCTATTCACTATTAGCGACTACCCGACGACGTTATTTAGACGAAAAACACCAGTCGATAAATTTTACGTCACTAAAAGATTCTGTCGTCAATCAGTCGAATTTTTGACTATAAACTGGCATAATTGCAACGTCAATTTAGTTGACGTCTATGCAATATATCAGCGACGGATTCATTAAGCGACGCTTTAGCGACGTATATACGACAGTAATTTAGATTCTAATGACGTCTAAATATCGATGAATTTACGTCAAAAATGGCATCGCGTTAGCGACATTATAGCGACATTATTTATGTTTCTGATACTGAAAAAAGGTTGATACTCAAGTTGGCGATGGAATAACGATATTACTTACTGTTGGGAGAAAGTCGCTTGTCTGTCGACGTATGTCGGTAATCCGTCGCCCAAGAATAGTAATTTACTTGGTGACGGTTGTATCCGTCGCTAGCGTGTCTCAAGTACGTCGTTGGTAGTCGCTAAGTCGATGGATGTCTATCGCTAATATGCACATAACTGCAAAAAAACTTTTAAATACATATATCCCAGCACGTTTGGTTTATATAAAACATGCTAAACACTATCAATATATCAACCACCCAGCACAACCCGCTGTAGAATTTCTGTCCAATCAGACCTTCAACGGCACAAACGCATACTGAAAACACACACTAGACATAATTCAGAAAAGACATAATTAACATAATAAAATTAATCGTATACATGAACAACATCCACAAGTCCACGACCACAAGTCCAAATAAAATAATCAATATACATAAACAACATCCACAACTCCACGACCACGACAACACAAATAAATAATATCCACAAATCCGCGATTACTACAACACAAATAAATATCAAATATAAAGAAAATCATCGATCGAGCGGTGTTCCCTGGTCACGCAAACGTTCGAGGATGTCCGAAGGAATTTTATTCACTAATTCAGATGGTAGTGAACCTAACGCCTCTAGCGGCAATAAACGTATGAGTCTCATCACTGTGCCGACAGATAGAATAGGGCTAGAAGCAACAGCGAGAGGAGAAGAGGCAACAGAAGGACCATATGTCATGGCACCAGGGACAACAATGGGAGGAGTATGAACACTGAAAGAACCATGCTCCATGGAGGCCTGTATGTTGCTGATCGACTCTTGAATACCAACTACTGTGGCTACAATGTGGTCATCGCCGTAACAATTTGCTCTATCCTATCATGTTGTGCCGTAGCAGAAGACGCCGGTGGTGGAGGTCTCGAGTATACTGACATCTGCGACGCCAAGGAGCCGGTGCCGTAAACGCGTCCGCCTTTCCCTTTTTTGCCAACTGCCTGTACAAAAAGGTCGTTCGTCCGAGCGGCCATGGAAGAGGACGTTGTGGCGGGCGAAGACTCAGTGACACTCTCTTCTACCCCATCCTGAGTGGCCCGAGAGGCGCTTTCAGTCTGCAAAGACTGGAATGCAGCCTATCCAATGACCCATGCTTAATTTTCTAATGGACTTCTAACTTGTAATATAAATTCTAATACCTCATATTATTCAAACTTATAATATAAATTGAAATACTTATAGCAGTCTTGCTGGCCTTCTCATCCACGTAGCTCCCGTCCTACCTCCTCTTGTGCGTATACTCAAAAACATCGACGAAACTGTCACCCTCACTTTTCTAAATGAGAGTATTTTAGTCATTTCATATTTATTTATTTATTTATAGTATTTAATAATTAGATTAGTGTGCTAAATAATTTAATTTATGCCTTGTGCTATTTATTATATATAGTACTAGTTATTTATAGTTAGTGGGCTAGCTTATTAGTTAGACTTGACACTAGTGAACCCAATTAGATTTGTCATGACAACTTGTGAGTCCAACATGGACTAGGCCCAATATACCCAATTCTTCTAATTAATTAAGGTGATTAGCTTAATTGTATTAGTTTAGAGACTTTTCAACTTTCCCCTTCTTAATTATTCCTCATATTCATCATGTAGGGGCAAATTAGACTTTGGAAATTGCTTGAAGAGGGGGATATAAGCCATCTTCTCTCTCTCTCTCCTCCTCCTCATTTGTACTCATTTCTAGATCTCCAATTCTTTAGATCCCTAATTGCCTTCATCCCTTCATCAATCCATCTCAATTCACTCTCATTCCCTCTCAATTTCACTACTCAAGGTGCATTGGACCTTGGAGTTGCAAGAAGCACTTAGAGATGGAGCCTTGGTTAGGAGATCGTGTCCGGATCATGTCCAATTATGAATTTAATTGAGAATCCATCTCCTAATAGGTATAGATCTGAATTTCTCTTTATTTTAGCTTCCAAATCATACATTGGACTGTTAGAAACCACTCTATGGCATAGGACAACCTATAGGATAAAGTTCTAGGCCTAATTGTTGAGTATTTACACTTCTACATAAATTTTTGTGTATATTTTAGGGGAGTTATGAGATTGACACATCAAGTGTGTGTCATGAGACTAATTTAGTCTAATTGGACTTAGATCAGAATTGAAGAACTACCTACGTGTCCACGATTGGATGTGATTAGGACGTATCGTGATACAGTGCGATACCGTGTGATACAGAGCTTATTTTGGGGATTTTGTGCAATTACTTCTTGTTTCTCATTGTAGCAATTGCATAAACGATTATTATGTGTAATTGATTAGTAGGAATAATTATTGTGAGGAATTGTGGGTTTTGACACTTGGGTTGGGTACGTATCATGAGTATCCTATTGATACTCTACGTATTGATGAAATGGCTTAGTTTTAGTATGGGGGACTATCATGTGATATATATATATATATATATATATATATATATATATATATAGAGAGAGAGAGAGAGCGTTATCTGTATGCTTAGTGTATATATTGTGTACAGGTGGAGTAAGGGGAGTAGTAGCAGCACAGACATGTGCACTACATTTAGCAGTGGCACAGTTGTTGTGCTCGTTGCCACAGCATGAAAGTGTCATTCCAGTGTTCAGTGAATATGTAACTGACATAGGGGTGCATGTGATGTGTGTGTGTGCGTGTGTGTGTTGTAGTATTGTGCTTGGATTTGGAAATAAGGGTGTTGATGGTGGAGGATTTGTGAGGATCACCTAGAGTATCAGTTGTCCCAATTGATGGGGGAGGGATACATGTATCAGTTTTAAGTCTAACAAGTAGCAGACTTAGCAGCAAGTATAGATGGGGGATCGGGTTTTAGATCATTAGTAGCAGAAAATTTAGGTGCTGAGAGCACACAGCAGGGAGTACAGACTTGGGGGTTGTTGTGATACACACAGTATCACAACAATAGATAAATAGGCAGCAAGGTATGGAGAGGGAAGCAACTGCTGGTGTTGGACCAAAGCAATGGTGTATCAGTGCAAGACTGATAGAGAAGAGAGGGTTGTTGTTGAGGTATTGGTATAGAAGCATGGAAAATATGCACCATTGCAATCCTGCGTCCCAAAATAAAAACTCAGAAGAGATCAGGCCGTAGAGTCACCCTGCGGCCCAATAAGGCGATATCCATGCGTCCCAATCAGCAAAAGCAGACTGGCCGCAGAAAGGCCTAATGTGGCATCTCGTATGCAGGATCGTCTCTGACACAGAATCCCGATGAAAAGGATTTTCTAATTTTCTCAAAAGATGTGAACACACTAAACGATAGAAGTCTCACGTCACCACAGAACTAAACTCTCGATAGATGTGTAGCACCACGTGTACAGTACAACTGGCCCCATGTATCCCAGATTCCATGCGTCCCATGCATCTCTGGCCCCATGCGTCCAAGGCTCCATGCGGTCCCGAGCATCTCTAGTCCCATGCGTCCCAGACTCCATACGTCCAATTCGTCTCTGTCCCCATGCATCCTAGGCTCCAAGTGGTCCCCTGAGTCTCTAGCCCCGTGTGTCTCAGACTCCATGCGGTCCATACGTCTCTGGCTCCATGCATCCCAAACTCCATGTGTCCCATGCGTAACTGGCCACATGTATTTCAGACTCCATGAAGACCAAATCTTGCTGTCACGACAAGATTGATTCTCTCCAACCAAGTGAGGACTATGTGTCAAGATGACCAAGTCACGCCCACAAAGGACGAGAACCACATAGATCTTCAGCAACTAAAAATCCCAACAAGCGCCCACGTAGCAGCTCAACCTGCTAACGATTACAGATGCACCCTGTTAAGAAGGGGCACGTGGCACCCTCCAACATCCATGCGGCCCAACATATGCGCGCCCACGGATGACTATAAATAGTAGGGTACAACACTAATACAAAAGGCTCGCTGGCTATCTACGAACCTACACTCAAGCGAGAGCGAAGAGCTTCTGCATCGGATCGTCCATGGAGTAAAGAGAGTTGCTACACTCCTAACCCTCCATCGTCACCCTCCAAAAAATAAATTTGTACTTAGATTATCTTCTAGGACTTCTCTATACTTTTTTTTTGTTTGTTAATTAAATCAAGCTCTCTTAGAACTTTCAAATTTAATGGCGAACAAGATGGGACTCTGTTGGGAACCTCCTTTTCCTATGATGAGAAGTTGGTGACGCAGTCCAATGCGGCCAAGCTAGGCTCAACGTAAAGGATGCTGGTAGTTCGCTTAGACCAGCAAGCATTCGAGAAAATGCTCTCGGAAGAAAGTGTTAGTCCTTCGCCAAGGTTAGCCAAGCCCAAGAAGACCAGCAGGACGTGGATAGCAAAGGCCGCTGCGTTTCGCCCAACTGCGGAGCAGACGCTTCCTGCCTCTCACTATGTTGTTGATGATGGTTGTCAAGCAAACACCCAGGACGTCCACATCTATGCGGCATCCACATCTGACACAGAAATTGCTCAGCACTGAGACTCTGGTAGAGGAAAGCACTATGGTGCCTGACATTCTGGTGCTGAGGCAGGTGCTATGCGACCAAGAAGGAGGCCACATAAGACTGACCATGGGGTACCAGCTCACAGCCGCAAGCAGACAGTCGTATACGGCCCTGACAGCAACAGAACTTCTATTTTCGACCGTATTTCATATGGCACAGATCCTATGCAGCTCGTCGAGAATTGCGAAAGCCCAAACTTGGACTCTTTGTACTACACGCCTACAGGTGCTAAGTCAAAGAAGCCCGGGGCAGCGCGAGCTCATCAGGCTTAAGAAATTGTCCAGTTAGCTGACCATCAGTAGGCACCGTTAACCATTACACGGGCCCCTGATGGGAAGCTATATAAGACTGCCTCGTGCGTCCAGCCAACAGCGGCAAATGGACAGCGTCTGTCTCAAAAGTCTTCTACTGACGATCCGTGAAAAGTTTTTGTATGAACCCCGGATCAGGGAGCAAATACAATACCCACGCACCTGTGCGCTCGGTCCTTCCGGGCCCACAAAAGGGTATAAAGGTGGAATAACCCTTCCTTGACTTACGTAATGTGATCAATCATAAATGCAAGGCGAGGGAAACAACTGTGGCCGATGAAATATCCTCTCCAGGGCATCACTGTGCCAAGATCATTATCAATTATTTCTGCAACAAAGTAGCAATACCCATAAGCAGGCAGTCGGCCTTCCAGCGACTATACCAGAAAGTACCTATCTGACAACAACCTGGAGATCAGGTGCAAGTACCTGAGGAGGAATATGAGTTTCCCTTCACCTCATGCTACTCGACTCGGAGGCTTCCGACCACCAAGGTAGGAAAGAAGTCAAGTACCTCCAGTCCGTCGCCCTCTACCAGTGCATTGCGAAGGAGACTACCAGGAGGACCAGCAGTAACACCTGTAGAAGGTATTTTTCAGAGCACCCGCTCGAAGAAGAAGCTCTCAGCCACTAGGGGTAGTTCTTCCTCAGAACTACTGGGGGTTGCGCAAGCTCGGGGTGGTAATCCCCCGGACCTATACAACAATCTGGCATTCTGAGGAGCTAGCAATTCTTAAGTAACAGACACCGAGGGTAGCCACCCTCACCAAGGTGACATAGCTTCCTACACTGGGGGTAGTATTCCATCAGAGTCCGAATAGGATGTAGCACCACTAGCTCTCCTCGACGACTATTCACGGTAAGAGTTCGAGGCAGAAAGTGCCACGTCAACTGTCCCTTCCTACTAACCTCATAAAAGAATGGTACATATGGCAGAGGACGACCACGAAGGCCCTAGTGACCGATAGCACCTCAAAACCCTTAAAGCCATGATGCACACTATGAGCAAGTTAATGCAAGCCTTGAACCAAGCAGTGCTAGACATCAAGGTGACTATAGCCTCCCAACCACTAAGGGCCTCAGGACAAGACCTTAAAACTAATACAGATTCAAATACAACTGCTCCCCCCATTGGTGGCTGTTATGTTCTACCAGGGTCGTCTGCTCCTCCCGCGACAGATGAAGCTAGGGAAACGATGAGGGAGTTCTGAGAACTCCGAGCCCACCTGGATTCTATGGGCAATCGGGAATCACTCCGCGATCTCGGAGTACAGCAACCATATCCACTAGAATAGAGGGATTCACCATATCCTCCCAAGTACAAACCCTTCAATATTGGCATATTTGATGGGAAGTCCTCCCCCAGCCGATACATGAGCTACATTGAGACTGCAACAGGGTATCTACCCCACAATGCTATTCTCACCAGGCTCTTCATCGAGGCATTATCCGGGGTAGCCTTCGATTGGTTCTACAGCCTTTCAGATAACTGTATCTCATCGTTCGATGATCTCAACAGTCTCTTCTTCAGAAGATTCTATGAGACAGGAAACGATATAACGATATCCTCCCTGATGGATGTCACCCAGGGGAAAAGGGAGCTTGCACGAAATTATATTGAGCGGTTCTGACAAGCTGCACTGAGGCTGCCTCCTGGCAATCCCGAGACGACGATGATGGAGATGTGCTGGAGAAACCTACTTTCGGTCATCAGCCTCTAGATAGGTGATAGCCAGTTTAAAATTGGACGGCGTTCATCATAAGCACCGTCAGCGCCGAAAAGAAGGTTAAGGACGCTCGACTCTTGGGAATACAAATCCATGTCATCGACGATAGAGGAAAGCATTCTCACAACAACAACAACAATAGCAGCAATACCAGCCGCTACTAAAAAGGAAAGCAGGCTTTGGTCGGTCACCAACGTAACCAAGAGGCCTGAGCAAAAATAGGCAGAGGCTCCAAAACCAAAGAAGACCTACTCTTTCGAAGATGGTGATGTCATGCCCATCTTTGACATGCTGATGCAGGGAGGTAAAGTTTGGCTCCCCGATGTCAAACGCCATCCGAAAGCGGCAGACATAAATAACCCGAAGTACTGTCACTTACGCTGGTACATACACCATGAGACGCAGGATTGTTACACATTAAAGCAGTACATCTAGTGCTTGATCGATAACAAAGCTCTCTCCTTAGACTTCGATAACATAACAGTTGCCTCCAACTTGGTATCCCTCAAGTTTGACAACTTTCCCACAACGGAAGCCCAGGATGGAGTCACACCGATCCCAAGGGCAAGAATGGAGGTAGTCAATCTTCCCCCAGCTCACGACCAGGCAACCAGACTGACACCTCTTACTGCACCTCAGGGCAAGATCATGTGGGTCCACCCGGATCTGGTCCCAGACTTGACGCAGTAAGCAGCGCCTCCCACCATCAAGCCTATAACACGAAAACCAAGTCCTACCGCATGGTTTCTCCTACTGTTGAGGAGGCCTGGGGAGGGGCAACCAGGTCGGGCCTTGCTTACCAGCGAGATCATAAAGCTCTCGGCGTCAATGCACCTCAACTACTAAACCTGTCGTGTCTGATCCGGGTCCATCTCAACCCTCACCAGCGGACAAGCCCAAACAAAAAGAGGGACGCTTCGACAAGCCATTGCATAAGAAAATGGCTCAGGGACTAGAAAAGCCCTACAACTTTAACGTATTGGCTCAACTCGCCAATACCCCGGCAAAGTTGTCATTATTTGAGCTTCTACGGCTCTCCAGAGACACTCGGGCTGCTCTTATCGAGGCACTGCAAAATGCTGATACCTACCTGGCGCAAGTCAAACTGCTAGTTGAAGATCCGGCTGCTTTTTCCCACTACAATAGTATCATGGAGGCAATACCCAACATCATGTTCTCGCAACAGGATATGTTGCTAAAGAACAACCAGCATGATCGCCCCCGTATTACACAGGGTACATTGACGCCATTAAGGTGGATCAGATGCACATCGATCCCGGTTATTCAATTAGCATCATCCTGTAGAGTTTGCTTCAGACCTTGGGCATCCCAATGCATTGGCTGGCAGCCACTAATACTACTATCAGTGTCTTCAACGCAGGAAAAAGCTACCCTCTGGGCAAGATTCACCTAAAATGCCAGATCGATGACTTAAAGATAGCGGTCACTTGCTACGTCATTGACGTGGATGTATCCTAAAATGTTCTGCTGGAACGACCTTGGATACACTAATACATGATCGTTCCAATAACTCTACACCAATATCTAAAGTATGTGGACGACCATGGCACGGTCAAGATAGAATTCGCGGATGTGGACCAGTTTAAAGGGGTCAAGACATACTACTCTGATTCAATCCTCTACAAGAAAGTCCACCAATGAAGGCAACAGTGATGCTGATTATGACGCAGAGGCTGGGACTACACCAGATGAACCCTTGAGAGTTCGCCTAAAGGAACGTGCTCCCGACATAACCGCTCCCCTTGTCATAAAATTGAACAGGAAGGGACCCGAACCTTTGGTCGTCTGCCTTCGTAGGCCGAATCGACTATTAAAGGAAGATCCAGAACCATCTACAACATCCAAACCTCTGGCCGTTTACCTTCATAGGTCGAATCAACCGCATATGGAATATCCGGCACCATCTACACCTATGGTCGTTCACCTTCGAAGACCACCAAGGGAAGCTACGATACCTCCTATAAATTTTGAACCCTTGGTGGTAAAACTTTACAGGGATCCACCGAAGCCTTCGCTTGCGCTGGGGGTATCCCTCGAGAAAGCTGAACTGGAGGAGTGTGTGGCTGCTTATGCTAACGTCCCTTCTTTCAATAATGTAATCCCCGAGGAGAAGTTACCCCATTTTATTAATAAAGAGTTATCTTTGAACTACTCCAAACTTGCACATATAAGCACCTTGTATTCCATGGGGCACGATTTGGTCCTTCATCTGCAAACACAGGTGACTACCCCCTACACAGTAAACCAGATCCTCCCTAGTCAAGGTTCTTACTTTACGGTTCTAGCAAATAAGAGGGGAGACAAACCCATCATCTTCGGCAGGGTTGAATGCCCCCGGTCCTTCACCCCGGAGGAACAAGTGCTAGAACCCGACACCGGCAAAATACAACTCTACCTGTTCTGCAGTCAAGCCAAACACAACATCTAGAAGATGGGTTATGATCTTAAAAATTATTGAGGTTTAAACTGTGGCAAGGGCCGACGACTGCCCCTGCGTCTACCTGCTCCCGCAGGCAAGTCGAAGGATTACTACTATAAGACCAAGCATGTCTTAGGGTACGTAACGCCTTCCATAACCCCTGAAGGTTCAGATAAAGAAGATGAAGTTCACTCCCACTCTTCGCAATCTTTCGTGTGGGACTCCGACGTCAATATCGGGGAGATGCTCCAGCAAACATTGTCTGCCAATATGGTGTCAGCTGACCCTGAGAAAGACGATGAAGATCTATAGGAAGTCCTTGAAGTAGAACCATGGGCCCAATATCTAGACGTACAATGGGAGATGTGGTTCGAACAACGTAAATCTCCTACCGAGAACGAAGTCGTACAAGTCAATCTGGGCGACGAATCCTCCTCCAAACCTATCTTCATCAGCAAATGTCTGTCCGAAGAAGGCCGAGAATCCCTGCTACTGCTCGTCAGGGAATACAATGATATCTTTGCTTGGAGCTACCAAGATATGCCAGGACTGGACCCCTAAATAGTGATCCACATTCTCAATATCTTGCCGTACGCTAAGCCGAATAATGGTTGTTGTAGAGCATAGGTACACCCCCATCGAAAAGGAATGCCTTGCTCTAATATTCACTATCCAGAAGACTCGTCATTATGTAATAGGATAAACCATTCATGTGATCTCATGAGTCAATCCTCTCAGAGTTCTCTTGACCAAACCAGGGGCGCTCAGTTCTCGCCTGGCTGCCTGGGCGATACTACTGTCTCCATACGACATGGTATTTGTCCCTCAGAAAGCCGTTAAGGGCCAAGCACTGGCCGACTTTCTGGCAGCACATCCGATGCCAGAAATCTCGAAACTCCATGACGAGATTCCAGACGAAGTGGCAAACTAAAATGTGACTTCGTGCAAAGTTGTCTGGCGGATGTTCTTCAACGTCACTTCGAGAGCCTAGCCCAAGTCAATATCATCGCCGGAGCTTGGATAGTATTAATCTCCCCCTATAATCTGGTCATTAATCAAGCTTATTCCCTTACGAAGCCATGCTCCAACAATGTGGCATAATACAACGCTCTCATTATTGGACTCCAACTTGCTAAACAAGTGGGGGTAGACTATTTAGAGGCATACGGTGACTCCAAGCTGATAGTCAACCAAGTCCGAGGCGAATATGAAGTCTAAAATAAAGACCTAATTCTATACCACCAAGCCGCGCTCGATATTATCTCAACCTTCGAGGGATTCTTCATTGAGCACATCCCTCGGCAGCTGAACGCCAAGGCTGACACCCTGGCCGGTCTCGCTACCTCCTTGGCGGTTCCAAACAACACCCATCAGCTAATCACAGTAATCAATCAAGAGCTGGTCTTCCCCAAAAATGACCTCTGCCTATGTCTGAGCCACGTGACAGAAGTACACACTGATACCCAAGACTGGAGGCTTCCATTCGTTGACTACACGGTCTATGGAATTCTCTCCGAGAACTCAAAGGAAGCCACGATCAAAAGGCGTTTTCTTCGGTTCTATTATGACACAGCTACCAAAATGTTGTATCGTCGTTCTTATGACAGTCTTCTGCTATGATGTCTATCGAATTCAGAAGTCAAACAGGCACTTCGGGAGGCCCGTGATGGCATCTGCGGTGTCCACCAACCCGGTCCAAAGCTGTATGACCGTCTCCGATGTTTGGGCTACTATTGGCCCACAATTGTAGTGGATGCCGTCGACTATGCAAGGAAGTGCCAAGCGTACCAAATCAACGCAGACTTTATCCACCATCCATCTGAATTCCTACACCCAACGGTAGCATCCTGGTCGTTCAAGTCATGGGGAATGGATAACATCGGACCAATAAGTCCACCTTTGTCTAAGGGGCACCGGTTCATCCTGGCCATTACCGACTACTTCTCCAAGTGGGTGGAAGTAGTACCAATCGCAAAAGTCAAGACATCCAACGTGATCAACTTCGTCAAGTTCACGTCATATACCGCTTTGGCTTACCACGAAGGATCATTCATGACAATGGTCCACAGTTCGTAAGTCATGCATTCTACCGGTTCTGCAATAAAAATTAGATTCAGAATATGGCTTCGACTGCCAACAACCCAGCGGCAAATGGATTGGCTGAGGCATTCAAAAAAATCATCATCAAGATTTTCACAAAATTTGTGTCATCCAACAAGCGCGATTGGAATAAGAAGCTAGGTGAATGTCTCTGGGCCTACCGTACAACAGTCCAAACAGCTACAGGAAGTACACCATTCTCTTTGGTGTATGAAAGTGAAGCAGTCCTCCCTCTCAAGATCCAAATCCCTTTGCTCCGAGTGGCTCTCTCCAATCAGCTAACCGTGAACGATAACATCGCCGACGGCTAAAATAGTTGGAAGCACTCGACAAAAAATGACTCTTAGCTCAGGAGCGCATTGAGCTATACCAGGCACGTCTCTCTGAAACCTTCAATAAACAGGTGAAGGAGAGGACCTACCAAGTGGGTGATCTTGTCCTGCGATGGTTATGATCCACAAGACAGCCGACAAATTCTAGCTTAAAAGGGAGGGTTCGTTCATCGTGGAGTCCATATTCTCCAATGGCGCCTGCCGGCTCGCGAAACCCAACAGCGACTTGCTCATGATGCCTATCGACGACAAGTTCCTAAAGAAGTACTAAGTCTAAGCTTGACTTGTACTCTTCTCATCACCAGCGGGACAACCCAGATGTACATCTCTATACTCTTGGTTCTTCATCCCCAGCTAGTGCCTATGTGCAACATTTTCCCCTTTTTTACAAATTACTGTAAATCTATCATCGGTATCCAGGAGCCCTGGATACGCAATGGATGATGGATCCTCAAAGTCTCCCCAGCGGAGTAGTCCTCAGGTCCACCTGCACACTCCCACCGCGACCACTAACTCCAATCTCTTTAGACGCTAGCCATGTTCATATTGCCTCTGAGCTATCGTCCTACCTCCCCAGCGGAGCAACCCTCAGGTCTATCTTCATTTTTGGATAGACCACACTCAGCGAACCACTCCTCAGTGAGTTTTTTGGACATTGGTTCACGTCTATATTATCTCTGAACTGCTATCCTAATATTTTTCCTCGGCTGAGTTTGTTACGTCCATATTACCTCTGAGCAAACCTCCTGGGTCTTGGCTATCGATCATCACGTCCATATTACCTTTGATATCGATTATAATCCTTACTAATCACCCGTACTCACCAAGGTACACCAGCGGTTTTAAGTCCACAAAAAATTGCTACATCCATATTACCTCTGGCAAGTCTTATTCTCAACCTATTACTTGCACCCAGATACGCAAAAAATAATGGGTCCACAAAACCTATCACGTCCATATTACCTCTGATAGGGATTATTTTTGAATTTATTATTTGCACTCAACATGCATAACAAATAATAAGTCCACCAAACTTGTCACGTTCATATCATCTCTGGCAAGCCCTGTCTTAAACTTATTACTTGTACCCTAGTACGTAAAAAGTAATAAGTCCACCAAAGATCCCCCAGTGGGATATCCTTAAAAAGCTACGATATCGTACTATGTTCATATTACCTCTAGTACGATACCTAAAGCTAACACAAATAAATTGCAAAACAAATAGGATAAATTTTTTTCCGCAAAGAGAGATTAAAAGCAAAACTATATTTCGGGGGATTATCAAGATCCCAAGCCCGAAGGCAAAATAAAGACACAAAAAGCAAATGACAACTATTGTTGCTATGAGTCGGAGCATAACTCTGCTATTCGCTCATGGAGATGAGCAATATGGCCATCCAGGCACCTCCGAGCTTGGCGCTCAACTTCTTGGGCCATAACCTTCGGATCCTCGTAGCAAGCATAGGACTCGTGTCGGTCCTGTCACCCCCACATTTCAGATTAGGGGTATTTTATCTTTTCATAATTAATATATAAATGATTGCATAATATTTAATTATATTTAAATTGCCGTAATTTTATTTTATTATTGCGCCTTACCGTTGCTTCGATATTTGGAGCACTACCCTAGCCTTTGCCTTCCAACAAATTCTACATCTTTGTCCTAGACATGCCTGCCTTCTTTTCTGACCTTTGTGTAACTTATAATTATGCTCTCTTGTGCTTCATTTTAGTCGCACAATATTCGTCACGGACGTTTATTTTAATTCCAAATAAATCTAACCATGGATCCTTGTGCGTTCCAATCGAAATTGGAGACACAATCTCGACCTATTTTGAGCAACCCAAATTAGGGTAATATTCTATTCTGAGTCTACTTCATTCATGACACTTGTGTCCCACTTAATTTCAGTCCCTTGTACTTCTAATTAATTTCAGAACACCAACTGTATTAATTTTTAATTAATTAATCCATAAACCCAACCTTGTGCAATTTTCCAATTGTTGGACACTTTTATGCAAAAGTGCATTAAGGTGTCCATCCCGTTGGATACGACACGTGAATAAACTCATTTCTCCTTCATGTGTATTTTTCCATTATTTTCAGGAGTGTGTAATTTAACATCAACCTCCTTAAGACCATGGCCCTCCGAACCTTGAACCAATTGAACCCTAGCCCTTCATTTTGAACCCATTTAAATCATGGCCCTTGAAATTATACATGATAAGCCCAATTCCTAGAGGGGTTGACCAGTCAAACCAATTCTAGGTCAAACCCACACCTTACTTGTATAAATAATCTTTTTCCCTTTTTCTTTACTTTTCCTTTTCTTTGTAAACCAAAACCCCCAGCCGACCTTACCATCATCCCTCCTTATTCATCCCTCTTCCCCGTCCCTGTCGAGATCCGCTACCCGGAGTTCAGATCCCCTGCCGGACCAGAGCCCCTCCACGTCCACCGAGCCGAGCACCTGATCCGCCTGAAGCCGACGACTTCGTCTCCCTCTCCGCTCTTCTCCACACGGCCTCATCCATCTCCCCCGTCGAACTCCACCCGACTGCACCCTCACCCGTTATCCTCAGCCAAAAATCGGCCATCTCGACCCGCTGCAGATCGCCATCTCCACCAGAACGCTGCACTGCCCAACCCGCTCCACGACTTCCTCCAGACCCGCTCGTTCCTGCCTCCACGTCGAGTCCCGACCGTGCACCACCGGATCTCGTCCTCCACCGACTGGACAGCGGGTAATACCACCACCGCTGCCATTCCCTCTCCAACCTCCACTGCCACCGCCGATCCCAACGAGTCTTCCTCGACCAGAGCTCCTAACCCGACCGCCATTAACACCACCTCACCTCCCTGTCATCCTCTCTACCACCCCCCTGTTCTCCTCCTCCCCGACACCCTGAGCACGACCAATCCCCCTGACAGAAACCTTGTCTTCACCATCACAAACACCTTCACCTTCTTTATAATCACGATCATCATCACCATCATCATCGTCGTCGTAGTCGTAACCATCGCCTCGTCGTCATCATCGTTGACATCGTCGTCATCAACACCATCGTCATCGTCGTCGTGCCCGTGCGCAGGTTCGTACCTGTCCCCCTCTTTCATGATGTAGTATGTATGTCTATTAGTATATGTATAGTATATAATTGGTATGTATGTATATGTATACATATATATATATAGTATAAATTCAATTAGTGTATTAGTATTAGTATATGTTAATATTAATATTGGTATATATATATACATATATATATATAGTATATATATTTATTTAGTATATGTTTAGTATGTATATAATTGATATATATATATTGTAGGTATATTGTAAGTACTAATGTATATAATAGTTAAGATAATATGTATGTATATTATGTGTACTAGGTGACCCTAATGTAATTACGGATACCCGTAGCTATCTTGACCTGTGACCATGTAGTATGATAGCAGACTGCCATATGTACACCAACGTACTGGCAAGACCCGTACCATTGACTGTCTGTCTTGCACATCAATTACAGACGCGACGTCCGTGCAACTTGACGCACACTTGACCCTAGTTGACCAGTGTCATACCTAGCGAAGCCCTGAGTTCAATGTATTATGATTGTGTGTTAGTTTAATGTCTGATGCAATATTGTATTATATGATGTCTATAGAATTATTGGATTGTTCAAACAAGACTTCAAAAATCAGGTTATTGGTATTGCCAGCAGCATGATCCCAGGCGAGTACATTCTCTGACAGTTTCCATTATGTTGATTATCTCTATAACTCTTATTGTATAGCGTGCATGACTCTGACACTGTTGTTTACACGAGTTGGCAATATCGAGACCTATCACGAGGAGTCGTGATTGGAATCCATCGTACTAGCTAGGGAAAATGGGGAAATATTAGTAGCTTATGTGATCATACCCAAACTTTACATGCATCATAGCTCACCCATACCTCACGTCGGTGCAGCCTGACCATTACATGCCTCATAGCTGTTACATGTGGTTAGCCTGACTATTACTCGCATCATAGCTATCTGGATGGTTAGCCTGACCTTACAAGAATGATAGCTAATCATATATAACGAGCCTGATCAGTCCCAAGCCGATCACATAATATGCTGATGTTTCATACACTTAGTTAGATGATTCTTGACATGTATCTCTAGTATCTTGATCCAGTATTCCTTATGTTCTAGTCATGATTCTAGCATTCACATATATACCAGTTCATTATTCTAGTGTGTACTTGTATTCCTATTTCATTGCTAGATGTACATTGATGATGACATATGCTCCAGTATTCCATTTATTTCCAGTATTTTTTATTCCAGTATTTCTTATTACCAGTATTCATATATGTCTTGTACTTCTTTACATTGTGTTATAGTTTTTGTCAATATACATGGAATTGCTGTTAGTGCTTGTACTTCGTTCCAATCCTGACTGGATATTTTTTCCAGACTGCGACTTAGAGGACTTGTTTCCGACATACTTGGAGACTTGGATGTTATTGATTGCAGGTTAGATTATTTAGTGTTGTTTAGACTTGTCTTGTATTTTATTTGCTTTCTTCGATATCTTATCGTGCTCGAGTTTATGTGATTGAGTATTCCATATTATATTGTGATATCTGTGCCTCCTTATGGAGTTGGATATTCGTGAGAGATTGTTTAGATAGTATTATGACCTTGACAGCGTTCTACCGCCGATGCTGCGGCGTAGGCTGGACGTACCCACGCGCTCATGTCCAAATTCTGGGTGCGGGTCGTGACACATTTTTAGTGGTGGCCCATGCAGGTCAGACTTCGCAAGTTGTACGATGTCGTGGTAGTGAGACATCTTAGTTGTACTACTGCGTGCCTGCTATAGAATATAGGACATAGGATACTAGGATGAGAGAGGATACTCAATCACAAAAATTCTTGAGAGATTCCTGGGACGACCCCTTGAGAATCTTATTATAATTTCTAATTTAAATCTTTTTCCTTGTTTCCGTCCGCTCTCGCTTGTTGTTATTGAACTTGATTCTTGTTGATCAGTTATTAAATTAAAATCTTGGTATCATTGTTGAGTTTGATTCTTGTTGACCAGTTGTTAAATTTAATTCTTGGTATCGTTATAGAGTTGATTTCATATCGAGATAAATTTTATGGGCTAAAATTTACGGTATCATCTGATGACATATGTTAATAAGGATAGTGAGAAAGGTAAAACGTCTACTTTGGTTATGGAACCTAGAATTTATCGCAGCCATATTAGCTGTCATGGCGGAAACGTAGAAACCTGACTTCGGATGTACATATCTTAGTTATGAATTTAGAGTTTCTCGCAACCATACCGGTTGGCGTGGCAAAGATTCTAGATGACATAATTATAGAGTTGCATACCTTAGTTACGGAATATGTTGTTTATCGCATCTATGCTTACTGGCGTGGCAAGAATTCTGAGTGTCATGATTTCTGACAGACGTGTATGATTATCAGGTTGTATCTTAAAATGGTTCTTAAAGTCTTATCTCAATACTTATCTATTTCGTTATTACAGGACCTTGTTCCATCGCTTCTTTTCTTTACTAGCAGTAAAAATACCTTCAGTCCTTAATCCAGTTCCTTTTTTTGAGCTTCTTTTCTTTGAGGATTCCTTGTTAGTATGATAATTAGTGACTTACAATTATGTCTGTCTCTTGTATTAGTGTTAACTGAGTGTGACTTATGAGTCTGTAAGTGTTTCTTAGTTAGACATGTGAGCAGTAGGAATCAATCTAGAGTTAACCCATAGCATAGTACCTTGTAGCAATAGTTCTATGATAGGTGTTATTATAAGTAGTATTGGTATTATAGAAAGAGGAGTAAGAGTATCAGTAATGGTTCCAAGAGTAAGTATCAGAATCAGCATATCAGTCCTGGATAGTTATAAATTTATGTGATTGGATGATCTATGTAAACAATTAAGTATCGAGGAATTGTATTAAAAATTAATGGAGCATGATATTCAATTTGATGGTTGATTACTTGGGTGTGTCAAGAGTAAAGAAATGCATATGCATAAAGGAAATTAATGAGTGTGTCATAGTAGGAGGATACTCATAAGTGTATAAGAAAGTGTGAGAGAATAAGAATGCATTATGCTAAGTAGTAAGACTTGTATTACAGATAAAGTAAGGCCTGATGTGATTAAATATGAGTATATCGGTATATGACTAATGATGGAAGTATCACCTGATATCGAGGCCAGTGATGCGTTAGAAGCAATAGATGAAAGAGTGTCTAGAAATTATGTGCAGGATGCACAGTGGGTGATAAGTATCAGAAAACGAAAGTTCATGAAAGTGGAAGCATGAGTATTAGAAAATTCTAGTGGTGTGTCATGGGTAAAAAAATATTAAGATGAATCATGCAAGGTATGAAGTGTATCATAGACTAGTGTAACAGGCTGTAAAAGATTAAAGGGAGGTACGTATACATAATTCGAGATATAGAACCATATGCCGCCCATGCGAGTGAAGTGAAACATGGGTGTTATAACTAGTGTGAATAATCATGAGTTCTAATAAGTTTGATGAGATAATCTGATAATGAAGTTAGTGTTACTATACCAAGAGTGCTAGTGTTTCTATATCGAGGATTAGTTGAGCAAGGTGCTAATAACAGTAAGTACTTCGTGTGATGATACTTAGATTGGTGTATCAGTTAATATAGATAGAAAATCATTGAAGAAAATACGTGTAACAATAACTTTGATTATTGGGATTTATAGTGCAAGTAATCCGGGCAGTGCAAATTTCAGTACACTTTGAGGAGTGTAGACAATTGGTGTATTTGTGTGTACCTTGTGTATTAGAGACGGTGAGTATATATATGAGTACTTAGATAGATGTGGATTTAAATTTATAATTTGAAGATTGGAAATAAATTTCAATTTTTAAGAATTTTTGAGGAGTTAAGATTTTATGTTATTAAAATTTTTGAGGATTCAAATTCAATTGAATAAACATAGTCAAAGCTATAAAGATTTTTGGAAGTGATTAAAATTTTATTTCAATATTTGAATATTTGACTTTTGAGGAAAGTATATACATTTTATTTTAAATTGTTCAAGAAGTTAAATTTTGAGGGTTTTATTTGAGGATAAAATTTTATGGTGGGTAAGAAGTGTATATTAGTATATGAGTAGATGATGTACATGTGTAAGGATCAGTTGGCTTGAGAATGCTAGAGATGGCACTACAAACTGACTTGGGTGTCCACCTAAAGTTGTATTAGAGTGAGCAGTACTTAAGTATGGTGTGTTGCACTTGGTGTACACTTGAGTGATAAGAATAACCATTATAAATAATTACAGTAGGTAAGAGAGTTAGCAGTGAGTATGCTTGTAGTAGAAACAGTGGTACCTAGAAGGATACATGTATCAAACTTTGGATGCATTATTAAACTATGGTTGTGCTAGAGGTTCTTGGTATCAGATTTTGGTATTAATAGACATATGTGTGCCATGTGGATGTATCCCTGGATATCTTGTGGACTAGTGATTAGTTGATATGGGTATCAGTGTATAGAGATAGGAATTTATGAATGAATGTGCCAGAGTTAAGTGTATGATAGAGGTTGAAGACGTCCAAGTAATGGGTTAGAAGACTATGTTCTGTTCTTTCCTTCAGTTCCTTTCCGTCTATTGGATTGATTAATTTTTCTAGTACCATAGCTTGCATCAATGATTCTCTTGCTAGAATGTAGTTAGTAGTACACCTCGACAGAGACTGCAATACCATGACAAAAGAGACCATAATCATGCATGTTTCATCTAGATTGCATATTTTATCTAGATTGCGTGTTGTATTGCGTGTTGTATGACTATAGGTAGGATTCTCTTAGACTTTGACTGTTGAGGGTTTGACCGTAGTAAAGAATTAATGAAGAGGTTATGATTTGACAAAGAGAGACAATGTGCCTTAAATTTTGAGGATAAATATTTATTTAAATGAAGAGAGTTAAGAATTTAATATGACAGAATTGACGATTTGTTAAATCATAAATTTTTATGAAGATTGTGGTATGATTGAATGTCACTAACATTTGAGGAAATTAAGAAGATTATCATTATATTCATTGGACTGCAACTTATATTGAATGTAGTATTTGAAGATTTTATAACTATTACATTATTTGATTTTGTGTGGAAAGAAATCGAGGATTAAGATCACTAATGGGTTAGTGTTCGATTTTAAATTTTTGGGATGAGGATTTAAATTTTATAAACATGCATCAATTGGATTTAAATTAGAGGAGTAAGATGATTAATGGATTAGTGTTGAATTCAAATTTTGGGATAAGATTTTTAAATTTTATAAATATGCATTGACTGGATTTCAATTAAAGGATTGGATAGTAAATTTTGTATTTAGTAATTTACTCAAAATTTGAGGAGTAAGATGATTAATGGGCTAGTATTTGAATACAAACTTTTTGGATGATATTTTAATTTTATAAATCTACATTGAGTGGATTTAAAATTAGAGGATTGAATATTAAGTTTTGTATTTAGTGATTAGCATAAAAAATTTTGAGGAGATTTTGATAAGAATGGAATTTGATTTTTAATTTTGAAGATTTGCGGGAATATGATACTTATAGAATTTTGAAATTTTTTTTGTGAAATAGCAATATGAATTTACTTCATGATTATGTGATTTGATAAATTTAAAATTTTGATGGAAAATAAATAAATAAATAAATAAATACGATTGTTGAGGATCTTAAATTTCGGGGACGAAATTCTTTTAAGGAGGGTAGACTTGTCACCCCCACATTTCAGATTAGGGGTATTTTGTCTTTTCATAATTAATGTATAAATGATTGCATAATATTTAATTATATTTAAATTGCCTTAATTTTATTTCATTGTTGCGCCTTACCGTTGCTTCGATATTTGGAGCGCTACCCTAGCCTTTGCCTTCCAACAAATTCCACATCTTTGTCCTAGACATGCCTGCCTTCTTTTCTGACCTTTGTGTAACTTATAATTATGCTCTCTTGTGCTTCATTTTAGCCGCGCAATATTCGTCGCAGACGTTTATTTTAAATCTGAATAAATCTAACCTTGGATCCTTGTGCGTTCCAATCGAAATTGGAGACACAATCTCGACCTATTTTGAGCAACCCAAATTAGGGCAATATTCTATTCTGAGTCTACTTCATTCATGACACTTGTGTCCTACTTAATTTCAGTCCCTTGTACTTCTAATTAATTTTAGAACACCAACTGTATTAATTTTTAATTAATTAATCCATAAACCCAACCTTGTATAATTTTCCAATTGTTGGGCACTTTTATGCAAAAGTGCATTAAGGTGTCCATCCCATTGGACACGACACGTGAATAAGCCCATTTCTCCTTCATGTGTATTTTTCCATGATTTTCAGGAGTGTGTAATTTAATATCAACATCCTTAAGACCATGGCCCTCCAAACCTTGAACCAATTGAACCCTAGCCCTTCATTTTGAACCCATTTAAATCATGGCCCTTGAAATTATACATGAGAAGCCCAATTCCTAGAGGGGTTGACCAGTCAAACCAATTCTAGGTCAAACCCACACCTTACTTGTATAAATAATCTTTTTTCCCTTTTTCTTTACTTTTCCTTTTCTTTGTAAACCAAAACCCCCAGCCGACCTTACCATCATCCCTTCTTCTTCATCCCTCTTCCCCGTCCCTGTCGAGATCTGCTCGCCGGAGTTCAGATCCCCTGCCAGACCAGAGCCCCTTCACGTCCACCGAGCCGAGCACCTGAGCCTCCTAAAGCCGACGACTTCGTCTCCCTCTCCGCTCTCCTCCACACGGCCTCATCCATCTCCCCCGTCGAACTCCACCCGATTGCACCCTCACCCGTTATCCTCCGCCGGAAACCGGCCATCTCGACCCGCTGCAGATCGCCATCTCCACCAGAACTCTGCACTGCCTAACCCGCTCCATGACTACCTCCAGACCCGCTCGTCCCCGCCTCCACGCCGAGTCCCGACTGTGCACCTCCGGATCTCGTCCTCCGCCGACTGGACATCGGGTAATACCACCACCGCTGCCATTCCCTCTCTAACCTCCACTGCCACCGCCGATCCCAGCGAGTCTTCCTCGACCAGAGCTCCTAACCCGACCGCCATTAACACCACCTCACCTCCCTATCATCCTCTCTACCACCCCGCTGTTCTCCTCCTCCCCGACACCCTGAGCACGACCAATCCCCCCGCCGGAAACCTTGTCTTCACCATCACAAATACCTCCACCTTCTTCATAATCATGATCATCATCACCATCATCATCGTCGTCGTAGTCGTAACCATTGCCTTGTCGTCATCATCGTTGACATCGTCGTCATCAACACCATCGTCATCGTCGTCGTGCCCGTACGCAGGTTCGTACATGTCCCCCTCTTTCATGATGTAGTATGTATGTCTATTAGTATATGTATAGTATATAATTGGTATGTATGTATATGTATATGTATATGTATATGTATATATATATATATATATATATATATATATATATATATATATATATATATATATATATATATATATAGTATAAATTCATTTAGTGTATTAGTATTAGTATATGTTAATATTAATGTTGGTATATATATACACATATATATATATATAGTATATGTATTTATTTAGTATATGTTTAGTATGTATATAATTGATATATATTGTAGGTATATTGTAAGTACTAATGTATATGATAGTTAAGATAATATGTATGTATATTATGTGTACTAGGTGACTCTAATGTAATTACGGATACCCGTAGCTATCTTGACTTGTGACCATGTAGTATGATAGCAGACTGCCATATGTACACCGATGTACTGGCAAGACCCGTATCATTGACTGTCTGTCTTGCACAACAATTACAGACGCGACGCCCATGCAACTTGACGCACACTTGACCCTAGTTGACCAGTGTCATACCTAGCGAAGTCCCGAGTTTAATGTATTATGATTGTGTGTTAGTTTAATGTCTGATGCAATATTGTATTATATGATGTCTATAGGATCGTTGGATTGTTCAGACAAGACTTCAGAAATCAGGTTATTGGTATTGCCAGCAGCAGGATCCCAGGCGAGTACATTCTCTGACAGTTTCCATTATGTTGATTATCTCTATAACTCTTGTTATATAGCGTGCATGACTCTGACACTGTTGTTTACACGAGTTGGCATTATCGAGACCTATCACGAGGAGTCGTGATTGGAATCCATCGTGCTAGCTGGGGAAAACGGAGAAATATTAGTAGCTTATGTGATCATACCCAAACTTTACATGCATCATAGCTCACCCACATCTCACGTCGGTGCAGCCTGACCATTACATGCCTCATATCTATTACATGTGGTTAGCCTGACTATTACTCGCATCATAGCTATCCGGATGGTTAGCCTGACCTTACAAGAATGATAGCTAATCATATGTAACGAGCCTGATCAGTCCCAAGCCGATCACATGATATGATGATGTTTCACACACTTAGTTAGATAATTCTTGACATGTATCTCTAGTATCTTGATCCAGTATTCCTTATATTCTAGTCATGATTCTAGCATTCACGTATATACCAGTTCATTATTCTAGTGTGTACTTGTATTCCTATTTTATTTTTTAGATTTACATTGATGTTGACATATGCTCCAGTATTCCATTTATTTCCAGTATTTCTTATTGCCAGTATTCATATCTGTCTTGTATTTCTTTACACTGTGTTATAGTTTTTGTCAATATACATGGAACTGCTGTTAGTGCTTGTACTTCGTTCTAATCCTGACTGGATATTTTTTCTAGACTGCAACTTAGAGGACTTGTTTTCGACATACTTGGAGACTTGGATGTTATTGATTGCAGGTTAGATTATTTATTGTTGTTTAGACTTGTCTTGTATTTTATTTGCTTTCTTCGATATCTTATCGTGCTCGAGTTTATGTGATTGAGTATTCCGTATTATATTGTGATATATGTGCCTCCTTATGGAGTTGGATATTCGTGAGAGATTGTTTAGATAGTATTATGACCTAGACAGCGTTCTACCCCCGATGCTGCGGCGTAGGCTGGATGTACCCACGTACTCGTGCCCAAATTCCGGGTGCGGGTCGTGACAGTCCTCTAGCTAATGCACCAGAACCTCAACGTCAGTCGTGTTCTGTGATATATGGCTTGCCTCGGTTCGGATGGCCACTTCTTCCTGCTGGGCCTCCCACAGCCTATTCCCTATTACATCGAGCTCGATCTGGAGCAGTCTAATTCGCTCGATCAGGTCCTTTTGTCGGAAAAGGCACTCCTCTCTGAGATCGCCCAGCCTGTTACGTCTCTCCCGTAATATTCGAAGATCGTGCTGCAAATACTCCATAGACGAAGCAAAGAAGGCCTTCTCTGTCTCCACCTTCTTTGAGAACTCGTTATATTCATGGAAAATCAGCATTCCCATGTCCTCCTGCTGATATTGTTGCATCTCTATGAGGCATTTCTCTACCTCCTTCAGTTTATGGCCAAGAACATATGAAAGCTTTGAATCGAGAGTGGACCTGGCCCTCGGCAAAATGCCTTGTTCATGCAAACGATTTGTTGTACTCCAACACACCCTCGATCCCTTGCTTCAAGAACATGTGAAAGCTTTGAATCGAGAGCTTGACATTTTCGTCGATCTCTTCCAATGTAGTCGAAGTCAGAGGTGGTGGGATTGAAGAAGAGGCCTCAGGAACAGCTGGAGGAACAACGATGCTTGGAAACCTCGAAGGTGAAGCAGCAGTGGGGGAAAAACTAGCAGTTCTATCGGTGATCCAATCTTTCATGGACGCACAAAGTTCCTGGATACCCGACAGCTGAACCACGGACGCTTGAGTAGTACCAAGACTAAGGACAGGAGTAACAGGTCGTCTCTTTATATCGGTTCCCACCGGTGTACCATCCCTGGACCGAGTTGTGGCAGTTTCAGAAAGTGACCCAGCAGCCTCAAGGACCTCATCGCGGCGGCTTACTACACCGCTATCCAAAGAGGCTTCAGCCGCAGAACCCCCAGCGATACCTATTGGAAGAGCAGCTACCACGCCAGAAGGGCCTATAACGACAGGAACCTCCCCCATCACAGCCTCGGTAGGGGGCATGATGGGATGTTCCTCGCCCCCAGAAAAGTAAAGAAGAGACTCAAACCGTACCCTAACGAGCTCACTACCCTCTTCTTCCGCGACTCCTTCCACCGCAGTCACTTCCACGACCTTCAAGAGAGAGGTAGGGTCTATAAAACCAAAAAACCAACAATTAACTTCTCCCAGAGAATGTGAAGCTGAAGTCGAAAGATCTCTTCCAGAGAAAGGTTGTGAAGTAACAAACCCGGAGAAGAAAATGGGACCTGACGCTCGTCCAGTGCGGTCCAAACTTGCTCCGGATCGTTCAATTCCTCCACTGAGATGGGGGAGGTGGCCGGCTCCACCAGCGACTCCCCTGGGACATAACCACCAGAGCACTCAGGAACAAACTCCATGGCCTTAGACCCCGAAAAAGCGATCTTTTCATCCAGCTGTGAATAAGAAACCTCGACGGCCGTAGACTGTTGAAGTCAGTCCCTCTCCTCCGGTGTCTATAAATTTTTAAACAGACCAGAAGAAAGATGCTTATAGAGAGGACCAGGAAGAATTAAATTAAGAGGTTGTACGAATACCGCCTCAGTGTTCGTAATAAGGTCCGGGTCAGATGCCACCAGAGTCAGGGGTCCTATAACTTCCTCTTCTTCTGTTACTTCCTCCTCAGCCCCAGCCGGCACAGGGTCCTTAACGGCAACCTGCTTCCTATAACGCGGCCTTGCGGCCACTAATGGTTCCTGCCTTCTTTTCTTGGATAGATGGCTTCGTACCGGGGAGGTCCAGCGCTTTATTGGAGAGCTCACTAGAGGCGAAGGCTCACAGGAAGCATCATCTTCCCCCGTCGTCGAGTCAGAGTCGATAAGCATAGCCTTCCCCCTTCCTCTTCTGCGACCTTTCTTAGACTTCTTAAATTGGGGCATCAGCTTCATACCCGCGATGAAGCTAGTATCCTGGTCAAAGCCAGGTGGAGGCGCATTCACGACAACATGAAAGAGAACAACTGCATGGAGGATGTGCGCAGGGACTTTAACATCAGGCAGGGCAAACCAGACCTGAGTATCGGTGGCAGAATAATAGTCCCAGGCTCGGATTCTGTCAAGAACGCTACCTTTAAAACCAAGACATAGACTGGGGTTGCTCAACATGAGCTGGCTATAGAAAAACTGGTGAGCAAACCTACTCGGCAGGTACAGTTCCAAACAGATAAGGTTTCGGTTCCGGTACACCAGATGGGAAGGTTGTATGACAATTAGCCAACAAAGGAGCTTCGGGGACAGAACCTGAAGGTCAACACCACCATCACACTGAACACTATTCACCTCATCCTCTGTGAACCTCGGGACCGAGACAAAAAAAGAGTAGTCCGCTACACAAGCAAGTGCATGCCAACAGGCGGGGACCTCAGTATGAACCCAAGGCATCCAACCATAATGGCGAATAAAAGCATCATCCTTTGGCGTCGTCCCCGCCACTCCAGGATGCATCAAAGACAGATAGTGCATTAACAGCCAACCCAGTAGATAATGGTAAGGCATCTCTACCCGGTTGAAATCCCCAGGGCCGCCATGAGCTATCACTTTGCTCGTAAAGGTACGGAGCCCGCGATGGATGCTGTAGACCATCACTGGGAGTAAATCTAGCTTTTGGCCGAAAGCTAACTTCACATCGGGGATGATGAGATTGCGGCTAACCCTCTCGATCGACCCGGAGCCCCGGGGACTACACTAGTTCGCAGCTATATCATCAAGAATCCATCCAACACAGTCTTATCAGATAATGATTGGGTGTCTTGATAAAGGTTGGTGAAGGTGTCACCAGAGCTACCAAACCCCTCACCGAACGCGGTCGTTCTCTTAGTACCGCTCACTAGGTTATCGATACTACTCGAAGTTTGAGGGCTCCGGACAATGACTCGACCCAAAGCGTCAATATTGAAGAGGTAATAGATCCAGGCCTTGGTGTGGGGTAACATCCCCTCAGTGCTTATGTCCTTCTTCTTCGAAAGTTGTTGGCAAGTGATATGATGGCACAACAACTCCTGGTACACTGCAATAAACCCCAGATGTTGTCTTTCTAACTCCTCAAATTCCTCGTTGTCAGGCGTGTAATCCTCATATGGCTTACTACCCCAGGGCAATCGTGAACCAATGTACATCTCGTGGAGAGCTGGTCCCATCTCCCAACTAGGAGTAAAGAAGGTCCCGGTACGACAGTTGTACATATCGGCCAGAGCCACGAACAACTTCGGGTTATTCTCCAAACCGTAACAGGAACCCCTTTTGGCGTAATAGATGTTAGCCTCCTTCAGGGGGCTGCTCGAACTTCTTTAACACCCACAGGGTCAAATTTATCCAAGAAGACGAATGGTGCACCCAGTTGAGCAGGCATATTTTCTCCTTGGGAAAGGACCCCTTGTCAGCGAGCTGGTTCAGAAAAGTGTCAACTCCGTAAATTCGATCATTCGGCCCCATCTCACTCGTAAAAGCGCCAGGCTCCAACCTGCGAAGGGAATAAGAAAATGATGCCTTAGATGCTACTTCCCTCTTTAGTTTTGAGTTAAAACGAATGCGGCCGATTTGAGCTCCCTTTTGGTCTGGCATCAGGGAGCCCAACTTCTTCCTTGGGAAAGACACCATGTCGAAGGCCGACAAAGGCAAGTGGTGCTCCATCGTAGGTATATGTATCTGTATCCCGCCAGAGAAAAAGGTCCAGTTCTCCCTTTTTTACTACGTTGGCATCTGAAATGGTGAGGGCATCCCTAAATAGAAAGATGGGCTTCAAATGAGAAATGCCCTTCGAACCATCAATCAGCCCAGAGTTCAGCTGATAAGATAGAACTTTCCACTATGTGGTCAAACCTTACACCTAGTGCGGCCTGAGCGTGATACACAAGCACCTCCCCTGACGGAGCCATAGGTAAATTTACTACAAAACCAAAAACAAAAAGACGGTCAGAACCCTCAGGATGACATGCACATCAGAAATAAACTCGAGCGCACAAAAGGACGTATAGGATAATGCGGCCCAGTCATGAATAGAACCTCCATGCAGCCGAGTTACAACAGGACCTCCATGCGGCCGAGTTACAACAAGACCTCCATGCGGCTGAGTTAAGACCAGTGCATGCGGCCAAAATAAGACCCGCACATAAAGCATGCGGCATGGTCATATGGACGGATCTGCACATGTTCTAAATCATGCAACAGACCATATGCCAAGTGACTAGGCGTCTGTACTTCTCCCCCGCCAAAACTTACCCTTGATAGGCACTTGAACGTCCTTGTGGAAAGAGAAAGAATCCTCTTGGGCGTCGGGTGCGGAAGCCGAACGCTTCCCCCTTGTCGACCTTCTTCGCGGCGGAAGCAGAGAACGAAGCTTTGGTGGCCAGGACAAATGAGAAAATGGTCGACGGCAAGAATACATGGTTAAAGAAGTAGGAAGAGAAAAGTTCTCTCTCATCAGCGAGCCCCTATTTATAGGAGATGAAGGTGACCCTTTAGCTATCGTGCCACGTTGGCAGCCATAATGAAACAACGGCCTCTCGGACCCCACGTCAGGAGATGGCACAGAATCCCAAAGGAAATCCACTAAGAGATCAAAATAAATTTGTCAGTTAATGACAATTTGAAAGCCTAGAAGTGCTCGCCCATGCGGCCTAATGCCTAGGCGGCCCGACGTCCATGCGATCCAACGTCCATGCGACCTTCCAGCCATGCGACCAAAAGTGCTTCTTCCTCCATGCTTCTTATTCAAAGTATTCCAAACTTATCAGTTTAAAGACTTTAAAGGGGGTCTTATAGAAGCATGTAACATATGCATCCATACAACCCTGTGCCCCAAAACAAAAACTCAGAAGAGATCAGGTTGCAGAGTCACCCTGCGGCCCAATAAGATGACATACATGCGTCTCAATCGGCCAAAGTAGACTGGCCGCAGAAGGACCTAACATGGCACCGTCAGCAGGATCGTCTCTGACATAGAATCCCAACGAAAAGAATTTTTTGATTTTCTCAAAAGACGTGAACACACTAAATGACAGAAGTCTCACGTCAGCACAGAACTTCACTCTCGATGGATGTGCAGCGCCACGTGTATAGCACAACTGGCCCCATGTGTCCTAGACTCCATGCGTCCCATGCATCTCTTGCCCCATGCGTCACTTGCTCCATGTGATCCCCTGCGTCTCTGATCCCATGCATCCCAGACTCCATACGTCCCATGCGTCTCTGGCCCTATGCGTCCTAGGCTCCAAATGGTCCCCTACGTCTCTAGCCCCATGCGTCTCAGACTTCATGCGGTCCATGTGTCTCTAGATCCATGCGTTCCAGACTCCATGCGTCCCATGCATCTCTGACCACATATGTTTCAGACTCTATGAATACCAAATCTTGTTGTCACGACACAAGAGTGATTCTCTCTAACCAAGTGCGGACTATATGTCAAGCGGACCAAGTCACGCCCACAAAGGACGAGAACCACATAGATCTTCAGCAACTGAAAATCCCAACAAGCGCCTACGTGGCAGCTCGGCCTTCTCACGATTACAGCTGCACCCTGTTAAGAAGGGGCACGTGGCACCCTCCAGCATTCATGCGACCCAACATATGCGCGCCCAGGGATGACTATAAATAGCAGGGTACCACACCAATATAAAAGGCTCGCTGGCTATCTGCGAACCTACACTCAAGCGAGAGAGAAGTGCTTCTGCATCAGTTCGTCCATACAGTAAAGAGAGTTGCTACACTCCTAACCCCCTATTGTCACCCTCCAGAAAACAAATTTGTACTTAGATTGTCTTCTAGGACTTCTTTGTACTTTTTTTCGTTTGTTAATTAAATCAAGCTGTCTTAGAACTTTTGAATTTAATGGCGAACAGTTGGTTGATGAGGGGTACAGGAAGTTGTATCTGTCTTCAAGGAGAGCTCGGACTAGGGTGTTCATAACAGTTGTTGTGTTATTACACTGTAACAATATTTGGGGTGTTGGGTCTGTGAGAACAGCAACAGCAAGTATCACGCCCCAGTCCCAATATACGTAGGACTAGGACACGTAAGCATGTCAGCCACATGTATATGGCAACTCTAATATATGGAAACCATAACACATGCGTACGCTGTATAATGAATAATAATTCACAAGTGGTAAAACTATCATAAGTCACAGGGTATAATCTAAATCTCATCCACGGAAACCATATATAAGTAAATAACCAATATCTAGGAACTAGATCTCAATATAAAGTATCTCAAGATGATAGTCGGATGGAAACAAATCCACTACCGAACTAGAATATTAAAGCAAACACAACAATATAAGTACAACAACCAACAATCATTGAGACTCGAAGAGAAGACCTCCTCAAAATATAAGTAGCCAATCCGGATCTGAGCTCCTATGAATACTCATGAATATCTACACCTAGAAAGGGACCAGGTCCTCAAAGGGACATAACAAGATACATAGAAGCATGCCATAAAGTAAATACTGAATAAATAAAAGGGGGTGCGCTAACCATCTAAGTGAATGCAATTTGAGGACAACTTTGGTACGTATGGGTAAGTGTAGGCTAGACATATGCTGACGTAATTCACCAATCGACGTGACTGGCTAGTATATGCCATATATGCCCCCATACAAGGGCGCTATATAATAATGTCCAGCTCCGAAGAGTATGGCAGCAGTATAGTATATCGTCCATATCGCTCCGAAGAACGTGGCAGCAGTATAGTATATCGTCAATATCGCTCCGAAGAATATAGTAGCAGTATAATATATCGTCCATATCGCTCCGAAGAACGTGGCAATAGTATAAAGGAAGTGGGTGTCCCATACGCCTACTAGTTATCCTCCCCGCCCAATATAGATATACAAGTCGTGAATACGATGTGGACATCTCGTACTATAATGCAAGTCTCTATAGAAATAAACCACTAAGATAAATACTACCACACGTGTTGCTCACACCGATGGCCAGTCGAGTATGAGGCACGCGTCCCTACATGACCTCACTCTGTGACGTGTAATGATACGTGTCAAGGCCTGGGAGTCATACCAATAACTCCACAACTTTAGGTGGGTCCACTAGACACTAAGTCAGACACAAGTCCTAACGTCAACGCCTTTGTTGACTGCACCCGAGTCTCTCTCGGACGCGCACAGTTATATAATCTAAAAACAATAAACATGCAACTAAAATAATAACTGAATTTAGACAGTACAACAAGGCAAGGTATACTTGCCTGGCAAAAAAGTTGCGAAGTACCAATAACCTGCTCCTGAAGTTGCGCAGAACGATCCAATAGGTCCTATATACATATAATATAATACAACACAACATCAGTCATTATACTAGCACATACACAATCATAAATACCTTGAACTCAGGGCATAGCTAGGTATGTCACTGGTCAACTAGGGTCAAGTGTGCGTCTAATCGCACGGGTGTCGCGTCTGTAATTGTTATGCAAGACAGACAGTCAAAATGATATGGGGCTCGCCAGTACGTCAGTGTACATAATGGCAGTCTGCTAACAATATTACATGGTTATAGGTCAACGCAACTACGGGATATCCGTGGTTACACTCGGGTCACCTAGTAAATATATAAATATATATTATTATTAACTAGCATATACATTAATACTTATAATATATATATACCAATTATTTACATACTAACATATACTAATGAATAACTAAATATACTTATACTAAATGTATACATACATATACCTATTTGAATACCTATACACATACGTACATAAAATTACAGAGGAGGGGACAGGTACGAACCTGTGCAGGCATGCACATGCACGAGATTAATGATGACGACGACGATGGTAAACGACGATGATGACGATGATGATGGCAACGATGTGGATGACGATGACGAAGTTAACGACGATGACGACGACGATGGTGATGGTTGTCATGTCCCGCACCCGGTATAGGGGAACGAGTGCGTGGGTACGTCCAGCCTACGCCACAGCATCGGCGGTAGAACGCTGTCTAGGTCTTGATGCTATCTAAACAATCTCACACGAGCATCCGACTCTATGAGGAGACACGGATACCACAATATAATATAAACAACATACTCAATCACAACTATAACACGATAAGATCTCGAAGAAGCAAGTAAGATGCAACACAAGTCTAAAATAGAAATAGTCTAACTCAATAATATAATCCAAATCTCAAATGAGTATGCCAGGGACAAATCCGGTACCAAATAGTCTACTAAAAGAACTAACTAGATAACTAGTAATTCCGGCTAGACCTCCCGGAATCACATCTGAACTACCAAGTCCAAGTCTGCAGCTACTCACCATATGGTCCATAAAGTGTTGGATACCGGTCCTCTAAGGCATAGTCTAAAAAAATGTTTCTAGTCAGGAAGGAGCAAAGTACATCTCAATAACAATTCCATTTAATTGATAAGGACTATAAAGCAATAAACAGATGATGCTATATACTGAGAGAAGACAGTGAATAAATGCAATGGAAAAATAAAGAGATAGGCAATGTAAAGAGACAGGCAATATAGACAATAAGATACAGTCAGTGCATATATGAAATAAAGAGAACAAGGTACAATATCATATACGGGTGATGTAGTATATGATCTAAAAATAGAGAACTGTAACTATTCTAAGTGTTTGAAATTGTAGTTTTGAAATATGATCGGCTTGGGAGTTGTACGATTGCTACATGTGGCCTGGCTAATCATACGTGAGGCATATGATTAACACCAATAATTTAAACTTGTACAATAGGTATTTGATCACATCTCTTACTAGCAATTTCCCCCGCCCCCAACTAGTACGGTGGATCCAATCATGACACGTCACGATACACGAGCAATATCCAGTCTATCATGTACGATGTCTAATATCAATGTCTAATATCAATGTCGTGTACAATGTCAATACGATAGCCAATGTAACATCTCATGACTAAGGATCCAATCTATATACTAGTCCGTGTAGCACAGTATCAAGAATCAGATGTAACATTTCTAGATACTGGAATTATAGAAATTATCAAACAATTGGAAATTATCAGAGAATGTACTTGCCTTGGGTCCTTAGCTGGTAAAACCAATGTCCTGTTCCAGAGTATCGCCTGGATGAACCAACAGTCCTAGAGACATATCATAAATGTAACATTTGTATCAGATGCTATACTAACACACAATCATAATACACTAGCCTCAGGCTATGCCAGGTATGGCACTAGTCAACTAGGGTTAAGTGCGTCAAGTTGCACGGGCGTCGCGTCTGTGATTGCTGGGCAAGACAGACGATCAAGATGGTACGGGGCTTGCCAGTACGTCAGTGTACGTGTGGCAGTCTGCTAACAGTTCACAGGGTCATAGGTCATGTGTACTTTCGGGGTATCCGTATTTATACTTGGGTCATCTAGTAGGGATACATATATAAATATACATTTATACTCAGAATATATATACCAATTAAATACGTATATAATATATATATAAGTGTATATCAGTAATTTTGTACAAAATACGTATAAATGTATATACACTATATATATATATATATATATATATATATATATATATATATATATATATATATATATATATATATTTATATGTTAAAGATATACATAACACATATTATATATATACTACCAGTATTTAAGAATATATACATTTTGAATATATATACATATTTATATTTGTATATATACTAGTGAAAATATACATGTATTATATTTATATATATACATACACCAATAAAATATACCTATACTATATACGTATAAAAGTACATATATATACATACTAATACAATCATATATATATGCTACACATATATATACCAAAATACCAACATATATATGTGTATATACATATACTAAAAATACGTACTAAAATACGTACTAAAATATATTATTTAATACTAATACATACATATATATTTATCTATCAAAAATACGTATTTAATACACATTTACTATATGAAATTATACCAAAACATACATGTATACATGTGAATACATATATACGTAATTTATACACTAAATACATGGTATATTATACTAAGCTATATACTATTTTAAAGAAGGAGGGAAGAGGCTCACGGTGGTGGTGGTTCGTGGCGAGCGTGGTGGTCGGCCGGGCTTGGCCGGAGTACAGGCAGCGGGAGGCTCGAAGAAGCTGGCCGGCTGGAGGTGAGGGTCGTTCGGTGGTGCTGCGCCGGAGTACAGGCCGGGGGAGCTGCAGGTCGAGTCGGATGGGTGGCTCAGGGAAGATGAACGGAGTCGTGGTGGTGTGGAGGTGGTGGTGGTGTGCACAGCCGTCGGAGTTGAAGAGGGGAGGATGACAGTCGGGTTGGCCTCCGGGTGGGAGTCGGTGAAGAGGGGAGGAGCAGCAGGGAGCTGCGGGCTGCCGGAGTTGGGGATGCAGCGGGGGATGAGCAGCCGGGGATGAGCCAGAGTTGGCCGAGTAGGGGGGTTGCTCAGGCTCGCCGAAAGTGCGGGGTGGTCGGCTCGTAGGAGCAGTGGCCGAGTACAGGCCGGGGTACAGGGAGTCGGCCGGAGAAGGGAGTTGGGCCAGAGATGAACAGTAACCGAAGGTTGAGTTCCCCCCACCCCTTTTTCCAATTCAAAAACAATGGAAAGAAGAAGAAGGGAAGAAGAAGAAGAAGAGAAGAAGAAAGGAAAGGAAATTTCCTACGTTGGAGAGAGGGAGGAGTGAGGTGAGAGAAAAATGGAGACTTCCCTAGGTTTGGGGGTTAGGGTTTTCTTGGGAAGGGTGAGTGATGTAACATTAAATAGGGAGAGGGTGTGTGGGAATGAAGGGTGAGGATGCACCCATTGAAAGGATGGTCAAGATTGGACATGGAGGGATTTTTGTCACGCCCCAGTCCCAAAATACCGTGGGACTAGACACGTGGCAATGGCCAGCAGTACGCACCGATGGACAAACCCAATTTAATGGATCCATCAGGGCATACTTAAGCTGTAAAACAAGTCTACGACAATCATGGCACAACTAATCTCATCCACACAAGATATGAAATATGATCCACAGAATAAATAAGGAATGTAAATCATCAGCTAGTCTCGCAAAGTACTTCGGGGAACAACCCGATAAATATCTAGTACAATGGTTCAACAGACCAGAATATAAAAGACTGAAATAAATAAGTAAAAGCTGAGCATGGACATGGATGCTCAAGAGAAGTCTTCAGCTAACCCGTATACCTCGGGATAAACCTCGTCTGCAAAATCTGGGGACAAAATCCGGATCCAGGTCCTCAGGGGACATAACAAGGTACAAGAAAGCTCATGCCAAAATAAATACAGTGCATCAAATAATGAAATAAGCAGGGTAAGTATGTAAACATCTGTATAAATTGCAAGAGAGAATATCAATAGTACTCAGGTTGAAACAACTACAAGCTCTGTGTAGGGGAGCCGGTAGCAGTGGTGTCAAGAGGTGGTCTATCTCAGCGGGAGACTGAGTAGCCGGCATAACATAATCAACCTGTAGCCTGTGGTCTCTCCAGCAATAGATGGAACAATAAGGGAATACTAAAATAACCAGATAAGTGATATGCAAGATGAGAGCAGCACTAGAACTCAGGCTGAAGCCACTACAAGCTCTGTGTAGGGGAGCCGGTAGCAGCAGTAATAATGAGTAATGGGCCAAGCTCGGGCTTCAGAGTCTTGGGCCTCACAATAGTAGGGGTGTATATATATGATCAGCCTGTAGTCTGTGTCTCTCCCCACCCAATGTAACCACGCATATCATGACCATAACGTCTCATGTCCATGTCAGCGGGATCATAACTAATGCACAAGTCATAATGTATCTAGAATATAGAATCTATGTCAAGTCCTATACAGAATCACCACGAACATCTCGGGAAGATCCTGTCTCATGATCAGTGTCCAGTGTCCTGGGTCAAAGTGTACTTGGTAAGACAAGTACGAGAAGATAAAGTGTCACGTATGTCCATATCTAGATGATATTACCCAACACCGCGTACGATGTTGGCACCCGACTGATAATCGGATGCTAAGTATGTCAAACGGTCCTAGGTTAAGCATGCACAGTAATATAATGAGATAAGAAAATAGGTAACAAACTGCAGAGTTGGCAAGGTACACTTGCCTGATGTTTGAATATCAACTGTCGTCCTGGTATCGGTGGATCCGGTAGGGACTACTCCAAAAGCTGTAATAAACATCACCAACAGTCTCAGAAGATGTCAAATAGCTAGAAATGCCTGTCCTTACGTCCAATTTGGACACAGGGGCAAAAGGACATTTCCGGGCCAAAGCGGGTTCCATATGTGGGCCCGCTTTGCACCGAAAAGCGGGTCAGGGTCAAAGGTCTCCAAATTACTCAAACTCAGTGTCTACACGTCAGGAACGATGATACGAACCCAACGGAACTTCCAGAATTGGATTCCGATGAGCCGATCACAAAATCGCCTGTCAAGTGGAGCCTGTGGGGCCCACGATACGCGATTTTGTCAACATTCTCCGAATCGAACCAAACTTGGTTCACAGGACCAGCGTATTGCTACGGTTCCGATGGCGCAAGTTTCGTCTCGATCCGACATGTGTACACAAAGTTACAGCGTGTTCCAGAAAGGACGGATACGGGGTGTCGTCGGCGGATACGCGTTGATTCCGGGGTGCACGCACCTCCGAATCGACTTCTGCGAAATCCCACACGACCGTATCAACGTCGCGCACAGTTCGGTAATGACCGCGTGCGACCAAGTTGTCCCGGTTGGTGGGGCGTACTCAGTTCCGGGTGAAACAGGGCGTTGTTTTTTTTCCTGTTTTGGATCGCGGTGTACGATCACCACAGGACGCGATGCTCCGAGCGAGTTGCACGGCACCGAGAGGGTTATATAGTCTACGCGTAGCAACTGACGAAAACTAAATCGGAGTTGCGAGGTAAAAGAAATCGGTACCTGAACAGGGCTCCGTGAACGCTGAATTCCACGTGTCCGTGAGTACTGTTCGCGTCCTGGTTGGATTCTTGTGTCCTCATGTCCTGTGTCCGGTGTCTGCTGCTCGCGTCTAGGTCGGGGCTCCGTGAACACTGCTAGGGCTGCGTTGATCGACGGGGAGGAACTCGCGGCGGCCGCAGCGAGGATCGAGGACGCGTGCGGTCGAGCAGCTGCTCGAGCGGAGTCGTCGAAGAGGGTTCAGGTGTCGGGTTGGTCCAGGGGTCGTCGCTCGGTGGCCTGGCGACGAGGTGGGGGAAGTCGGGCTCGGCGCGTTGATCGGAGACGGAGTCGAACGGGGCGGCTGCTATCGGGTCCGGTCGTCGACGGGAACAGGGTCGACTCGGCTAGGCGAAGGTGGGGGAGGTCGGGCTCCGCGTGAGGGAAGTCGGCGTCTGAGGAGGAAGAGCGGCTGTGGGATCTCGAGGTGGCGGCCTCCCTGGCACGAACGTCGAGGCACTATATAGGGGAACAGCAACTCTCGGCTGCTAGGGTTCTGCTCTGGTTTGGGTTTCCGGACCCGACCCGATAATCGGTTTGGTTCAAGTTTAGCTCGGTTTGGGCAGGGTTTGGTTCGGTTTATCAATCCATTCGTTTTATAGGCTTGAAACGCCACTCCGGAGTCCAAATAATTCACCGAAAAATACCACCGGTCCGGTTTTCCATTTCGCACAATAAAATCTTATCTCCATAATATTTTAACACCAGTTAGCAACACTTAAAATTCTTTAAATCACAATCACCTTCATTTTAAATTCCAGAAAAATATCAAAAATTCGGAATAACTCATTTTAAAATTATTCTCAAAATCAGGGTGTTTACAATCTTCCCTCCTTAAAAGGATTGCGTCCTCGCAATCAAAGAGTAAGCTACAAAAGAAAGAATTATGGAATTACAAGGTTGCTTAGTTTACAACTGCCTCCTCGAACAAGTGGGAGTAACGCTGGCGCATACTATCTTCTCGATCCCAAGTTGATTCTCCAGGAGAATGATGTTTCCAAGCTACACGGACCAGTCTGATTGTCTGTCCCCGTAATGTCTTCTCACTAACGTCGAGGATGCCAACTGGTTGTTCCTCATATCTCAAGCTTGGGCCTACTGCGATCTCTGAATGATCGACTACGTGACTTGGGTCGGTCACGTACCTTCGCAGCTGTGAGACATGGAATACGTCATGCACTCCTTCTAGGGATGGAGGTAATGCAAGATGATAAGCCACCTCACCAACGCGCTCTAGAATGTCAAATGGCCCAATATACCTGGGGCTCAACTTGCCTCTGCTCCCGAATCTGATAGTACCCCGAGTGGGCGAAATCCTCAAGAACACGTGCTCTCCTTCTTTAAACTCTAGGGGACGTCTGTGCGTATCTGCCCAATGCTTCTGTCGGTCCTGAGCTGCTCGAAGATGATTCTGGATCTGTTTTACCTTCTCCACTGTCTGCGTTACCAATTTTGGACCCAGTATTTGATGTTCACCAACGTCACTCCAACATATAGGCGATCTGTACTTCCTTCCGTATAAAGCTTCAAATGGCGCCATCTGAATGCTGGCCTGATAACTGTTATTGTAGGAGAACTCTACTAAGTGCAAATGATCTTCCCAAGATCCTCCAAAGTCTAGCATACATGATCGCAACATGTCCTCCAAGATCTGAATGGTGCGCTCCGATTGTCCATCTGTCTGTGGGTGGTATGCCGTGCTGAATTTGAGTCTGGTGCCCAGACTCTCTTGCATGCTTCTCCAGAAATGAGATATAAATCTCGAATCTCGATCCGATACGATACTAACAGGTACTCCATGTAATTTGACGATTTGTCGCATATACATATCGGCTAGTACCTCTGTGGACTGTCCAACTCTAAATGGCAAGAAGTGTGCCGATTTAGTGAGTCGATCCACTATCACCCATACTGCGTCTTTTCCGCTGGAGCTTCTCGGAAATCCTGTGACAAAGTCCATCGTGATATGCTCCCACTTCCATTCTGGTATAGGAAGCGGCTGTAACATCCCTGCAGTCCTCTGATGCTCGGCCTTCACTTGCTGGCAGACTAAGCATTTGGCCACAAATCTTGCGATCTCTCTTTTCATTCCATGCCACCAGTAATACTGTCTCAAGTCTCGATACATCTTGGTTCCTCCTGGGTGAACAGAGTACATGGAGCTATGTGCTTCAGTCATTAACTCCTGTCTCAATTCTCCATTTGGAACATACAAGCAATTTCCAAACCTCAATGTCCCGTCTTCGTGTATGCGAAGTCCTGTCTGCATGCCTGCTTCTGTCCTCTCTTTGAGTCTTCGGAATCTAGCATCGGTGGGCAATGCCTCTTTAATCTTCTCCACGAGTGATGACTGAATCTCAAGATTAGCCATCAAGCCATTCTGTCCCGGTAAGACAACCTCTATCTGTAGCTCCTGTAAATCTCTCAATAACTCGGGCTGCATCGTCAAGAAATAAGCCGTAGGCTTCCTGCTGAGTGCGTCTGCAACAACATTCGCCTTTCCCGGATGATACTGCAGATCTATGTCAAAATCTACCATCAGTTCCAGCCAGCGTCTCTGCCTCATGTTAAGCTCCTTCTGAGTATACACATACTTCAGACTCTTGTGATCAGTAAAGATTTCTACCCTCTCTCCATAAAGATAGTGCCTCCATATCTTCAATGCAAATATCACTGCTGCTAGCTCCAGATCATGTGTTGGGTAGTTCTTCTCGTGGACCTTCAACTGTCTCGACGCATAAGCAATGACTTTGCCATGTTGCATCAAGACACATCCCAGTCCACTGCCCGATGCATCACTGTAAACAATAAAACCTCCTGACCCCGAAGGAAGAGTCAAGACAGGTGCTGTTGTTAATCTTCTCTTCAGTTCTTCGAAGGCCTTCTGGCAGTCTTCTGTCCATATAAACTCTTGGTCCTTTCGTGTCAGCTTCGTCATCGGTTCTGCAATCCTCGAGAAATTTTCTACAAACCTTCGGTAATATCCCGCAAGTCCGAGAAAACTTCTCACCTCTGCAACTGATGTGGGTGTAGGCCAAGTCTCTATTGCCGCAACTTTCTCTGGATCCACTGAAAGTCCTTCTCCTGATATGATGTGTCCCAAGAAAGGCACTTTGTCCATACAGAACTCACACTTACTGAGTTTGGCATATAACTTCTCCTGTCTTAAGGTCTCTAACACGATTCTGAGATGCTCCTCGTGCTCTTCATGGTTCTTGGAATATATGAGAATGTCGTCAATGAACACCACTACGAATTTATCCAAGAACTGATGAAAGACTCTGTTTATTAAGCTCATAAACACTGCTGGCGTGTTGGTTAAACCAAACGGCATCACCAAGAACTCATAATGCCCATACTTCGTCCTGAAAGCTGTCTTCGGGATGTCTTCCTTTCTTACTTTGATCTGATGATAACCGGATCTTAAGTCGATCTTCGAGAATACCCTTGCACCACTCAATTGATCGAATAGATCATCAATGCGTGGTAAGGGATACCTGTTCTTGATGGTTACAGCATTTAGTGCCCTGTAATCAATGCACAATCGTACTGTTCCATCCTTCTTCGGTACAAAAAGTATGGGTGCCCCCCAAGGTGAAACACTGGGCCGAATGAAACCCTTCTCCAAAAGATCATCAACCTGTTCTTTCAACTCCAATAACTCCTTAGGTGCTAGCCGATAAACTGATGAAGTGATTGGCTCTGCTCCTGGAGTTAAGTCTATTGTGAATTCTATTTCCCGATCAGGCGGTAAACCTGGAAGATCATCAGGAAATACATCCACAAATTCTGATATGACTCTTGGGTAACCTGTCTCCCCTTCTACAGATAGTACCCTAAGAGTAGGCTGAACTCCTTGCTCTACTGCTCCTCGGAGAAACTCGAATTCTGGATGTCCAGGCGGTCTAAATATAACCCGCCCAAGTCGGCAATCAAGAGTCGCATGGTACTGACTTAACCAGTCCATACCAAGTACGACATCATAATCCGGCATAGAAAATATCAGAAACTGAGCTCGCATCTCTCTCCCACAAACTACTACAGAACATGATCTACAGACATCACTAACCGGAATAATTCCACCTCCCGTAAGAATTCTCTTCATCTTCGGAAGGGGTGCGGTTGCTACTCTATGGGTGGCTACAAAGCTAGCCGCTATAAATGAATGCGATGCTCCAGAATCAAATAATGCTACTGCTGGTAATGAAGCTACTAAAATAGTACCTGCGATGACCTCGCCTGCTGTAGCCTTCTCCTCAACAGCTAATGTGAAAGCCTGGCCTCGTCCCTGAGCTTGGCCTCTCTGCTGCTGCTGAGCTTGCTGAAATAGTGCTGCCTGTGGTGCCAGGGGTGGTCTCTGCTGATTCCCTTCTGGGGCTGGTGGCCTGACGCCTCCAACTCCTGCCTGCTGTGCTCCTACGGCTGGATACGCTGGTCGTGGTGCAGGCAAAGCTAATATGGGTGCTCCCTCTCTGCGCTCGGTGCAATCTCTGGTCTGATGCTGGTTGGAACCGCAAGCTAGGCAGAGTCCCAACTTGCGTCTGCATTCTCTCTCAATGTGACCTATCTTGCCGCAGTGGTGACAAGTAGGGAAAGATATGGCCCTGTGCGCTGTCCTCTCAGGCATACTCCTCTGGGTCCGCTTCACTGAATCCCCATGTCCTGTCCTCGATGGTGCTGATGTGATAGGCCTCTTCAGGGTCGACTCCCTTCTAGTGACGCGCTCCATGCGTCGGGCTGCTGCGAGAACGTCGGTATAAGATGTAGGTGCGACCGATCCAATCAATCTCTGAAGCTCGAACTTCAGCCCGTCAAAGAACTTCTCAGCTTTTTCTTCCTCCATCGAAATCAATGTCAGGGCAAAGCGGCTCAGGCGAATAAATTCCGCATTGTACTCTTCCACTGTCATGTTGCCTTGGATAAGGCGGTGGAACTTGTCTCTGAGCTATGACCGTGCTACTGCGGGAATATACATCTCTTTGAAGAGTCTGGAGAACTCTTCCCAGGTGACTCTGTCCTGCCCGAGCCTCATCTCCTCTGCTAACCACCAGTGATGTGCATTCTCAGTTAACTGCATTCTGACGGCAGTCATCCACTTCTCTCTAGGAAGTTCAGCGGCTTCCAACTGATGCTGAATGTTTGTGAGCCATTCATGAACTTCTGTTGGTCCCTCTTTACCAGAAAATGTACGAGGCTTGAGCTGTCGGAAGTCGGTGATAGATCCCATCGTCGTTCGCCTCGCTGGTGGATTTGCCTGCTCCAATGCGGATACCAGGCTGGTTCTCAGATTCTCGGCCTCCTGACGATGTGCCTCTTGCTGAATCTGCTGCTGTGCTTGCATCATAGCATACATCATCTGGAACATCTGTTGCCCATCCATAGCTTGTCCTGGCGGGAAAACTGGCATCTGTGGAGTGAATTGTGGTGGAGGTGGGATGTCATCTCTCCGGAACCTTGGATTAGGCTGACCGGTTTGATCGCTCTGCGATGCTTGTCCTCCACTCCCAGGAGTCACTCCGTCTGTATAAGTAACCACAGCGTCGTGTGGCGTATCCAAAGGAATCTCATCTCCGTTCCTTGGATCCATTTCTCTGCAACCAAAAGATAAACTGTAAGAACGCTCAGAGGAATCAATACAGGATACAGTTCAAGTAACAATTTCGAGTTCGACATAGAGTTCAATAATGGTTTACATAATGGATGAGAACCTAGAACTTATCCTATCCTTAGGGCAGGCTGGTTCGGTCCCTAAGTTGAAACCGAATAATTTGTCGTAGACCTGCATGGGCCACCACAAAAACCATGTCACGCCCCAGTCCCAAAATACCGTGGGACTAGACACGTGGCAATGGCCAGCAGTACGCACCGATGGACAAACCCAATTTAATGGATCCATCAGGGCATACTTAAGCTGTAAAACAAGTCTACGACAATCATGGCACAACTAATCTCATCCACACAAGATATGAAATATGATCCACAGAATAAATAAGGAATGTAAATCATCAGCTAGTCTCGCAAAGTACTTCGGAGAATAACCCAATAAATATCTAGTACAATGGTTCAACAAACCAGAATATAAAAGACTGAAATAAATAAGTAAAAGCTGAGCATGAACATGGATGCTCAAGAGAAGTCTTCAGCTAAGACCTCGCCCTCGGATGGCGGTACAGCTCCTGGATCGGCTCCTCCTGCTGCGGTCCCGTATACCTCGGGATAAACCTCGTCTGCAAAATCTGGGGACAAAATCCGGATCCAGGTCCTCAGGGGACATAGCAAGGTACAAGAAAGCTCATGCCAAAATAAATACAGTGCAGCAAATAATGAAATAAGCAGGGTAAGTATGTAAACATCTGTATAAATTGCAAGAGAGAATATCAATAGTACTCAGGTTGAAACAACTACAAGCTCTGTGTAGGGGAGCCGGTAGCAATTGTGTCAAGAGGTGGTCTATCTCAGCGGGAGACTGAGTAGCCGGCATAACATAATCAACCTGTAGCCTGTGGTCTCTCCAGCAATAGATGGAACAATAAGGGAATACTAAAATAACCAGATAAGTGATATGCAAGATGAGAGCAGCACTAGAACTCAGGCTGAAGCCACTACAAGCTCTGTGTAGGGGAGCCGGTAGCAGCAGTAATAATGAGTAATGGGCCAAGCTCGGGCTTCAGAGTCTTGGGCCTCACAATAGTAGGGGTGTATATATATGATCAGCCTGTAGTCTGTGTGTCTCTCCCCACCCAATGTAACCGCGCATATCATGACCATAACGTCTCATGTCCATGTCAGCGGGATCATAACTAATGCACAAGTCATAATGTATCTAGAATATAGAATCTATGTCAAGTCCTATACAGAATCACCATGAACATCTCGGGAAGATCCTGTCTCATGATCAGTGTCCAGTGTCCTGGGTCAAAGTGTACTTGGTAAGACAAGTACGAGAAGATAAAGTGTCACGTATGTCCATATCTAGATGACATTACCCAATATTGCGTACGATGTTGGCACCCGACTGATAATCGAACGCTAAGTATGTCAAACGGTCCTAGGTTAAGCATGCACAGTAATATAATGAGATAAGAAAATAGGTAACAAACTGCAGAGTTAGCAAGGTACACTTGCCTGATGTTTGAATATCAACTGTCGTCCTGGTATTGGTGGATCCGGTAGGGACTACTCCAAAAGCTGTAATAAACATCACCAAAAGTCTCAGAAGATGTCAAATAGCTAGAAATGCCTGTCCTTATGTCCAATTTGGACACAGGGGCAAAAGGATATTTCCGGGCCAAAGCGGGTTCCATATGTGGGCCCGCTTTGCACCGAAAAGTGGGTCAGGGTCAAAGGTCTCCAAATTCCTCAAACTCAGTGTCTACACGTCAGGAACGATGATACGAACCCAACGGAACTTCCAGAATTGGATTCCGATGAGCCGATCACAAAATCGCCTGTCAAGTGGAGCCTGTGGGGCCCACGATACGCGATTTTGTCAACGTTCTCAGAATCGAACCAAACTTGGCTCACAGGACCAGCGTATTGCTACAGATCCGATGGCGTAAGTTTTGTCTCGATCTGACATGTGTACACAAAGTTACAGCGTGTTCCAGAAAGGACGGATGCGGGGTGTCGTCGGCGGATACGCGTTGATTCCGGGGTGCACGCACCTCCGAATCGACTTCTGCAAAATCCCACACGACCGTATCAACGTCGCGCACAGTTCGGTAAAGACCGCGTGCGACCAAGTCGTCCCGGTTGGCGGGGCGTACTCAGTTCCGGGTGAAACAGGGCGTTGTTTTTTTTCCTGTTTTGGATCGCGGTGTACGATCACCACAGGACGCGATGCTCCGAGCGAGTTGCACGGCACCGAGAGGGTTATACAGTCTACGCGTAGCAACTGACAAAAACTAAATCGGAGTTGCGAGGTAAAAGAAATCGGTACCTGAACAGGGCTCCGTGAACGCTGAATTCCACGTGTCCGTGAGTACTGTTCGCGTCCTGGTTAGATTCTTGTGTCCTCACGTCCTGTGTCCGGTGTCTGCTGCTCGCGTCTAGGTCGGGGCTCCGTGAACACTGCTAGGGCTGCGTTGATCGACGGAGAGGAACTCGCGGCGGCCGCAGCGAGGATCGAGGATGCGTGCGGTCGAGCAGCTGCTCGAGCGGAGTCGTCGAAGAGGGTTCAGGTGTCGGGTTGGTCCAGGGGTCGTCGCTCGGCGTCCTGGCGACGAGGTGGGGGAAGTCGGGCTCGGCGCGTCGATCGGAGACGGAGTCGAACGGGGCGGCTACTATCGGGTCCGGTCGTCGACGGGAACAGGGTCGACTCGGCTAGGCGAAGGTGGGGGAGGTCGGGCTCCGCGTGAGGGAAGTCGACGTCTGAGGAGGAAGAGCGGCTGTAGGATCTCGAGGTGGCGGCCTCCCTGGCACGAACGCCGAGGCACTATATAGGGGAACAGCAACTCTCGGCTGCTAGGGTTCTGCTCTGGTTTGGGTTTCCGGACCCGACCCGATAATCGGTTTGGTTCAAGTTTAGCTCGGTTTGGGCAGGGTTTGGTTCGGTTTATCAATCCATTCGTTTTATTGGCTTGAAACGCCACTCCGGAGTCCAAATAATTCACCAAAAAATACCACCGGTCCGGTTTTCCATTTCGCACAATAAAATCTTATCTCCATAATATTTTAACAGCAGTTAGCAACACTTAAAATTCTTTAAATCATAATCACCTTCGTTTTAAATTCCAGAAAAATATCAAAAATTCGGAATAACTCATTTTAAAATTATTCTCAAAATCAGGGTGTTTACAATTTTATTCATGTATGAATGAGGGTATTGACTAGTCAATATTAGGGCTCCTCCATTGGTTTGAACCAATGGGGTGTTGACACCTAATGCAAATTTGCAAATTAGCCCCCTTAAATTTGGGTATTTGCACAGACACATAAAATGATAAAAAATTGGTGGGCGATTTGGTGTTTGGTGTTTTGTAGGGTGAGGGGGTATTGTGTGCTTGGTATGGGCTTAATTAATAGGGCACTGGAATTAAATCGGGATTAACGAAATCAGTCAAAATGGTATCCTCAATTTAATTAAAAATAAAATGCAAGCTGTGTTCTAAAATTAATTAGGAGTACATGGGGCCAAAATTAGGCTGGGTCACAAATATCATTAGTGAAGAAGACTCAGAACAGAATATTACCCTAATTTGGGTTGCACGAAAAATGGGTCAAGGTTGCCTCAAATTTTGATTGGAACGCACAACGATACAAAGTTGGAATTTATTCAGAATTTAAATAAATGTCCGCGACGAATATTGTGCGACTAAAATGAAGCACAAGAGAGCATAATTATGAGTTGCAAAAAGGTCAGAATGGAAGGCGGGCATGTCTAGGGCAAGGTTGTGAAATTTGTTGGAAGGCAAAAGCTAGGGTCGCGCTCCAAATATCGAAGCAACGGCAAGGTGCAACAATTAAATAAATTACGGTAATTAATTACGATCCCAATTAATCAAATCTTATTAAATACAATTAATACATGATCCTATAATTCAGTCAGGTGTTCATCTAGTGGACCTTTAGGTCAAGTCTACCAGCTCAGACATCAAGAACACAGTATATAATATAATATATTTAAGTACACATCTCACACAATTATTTAATTTAAATACACCTATCATGAAATTATTTAATATATCTACCACAATATTAATAATTTATAAAAGTCAAAAATACCCCTGTTTTTGGAATGTGGTAGGGACAACGGTGATGATGACGACGATGTCAATGATGATGATGATGATGATGAGGGTTACGATGGAGGCGATGATGATGCTAATGGCGACGAGGGTGACGATGATGATGATAATGGTGATTGTGTTGATGATTTATGATGATGATAGGTTGATGAAGATGATAGGTTGCCGGAGTTTGCTATTCCGGCCATGCTCAGGCGGCCGAGGAGGAGCAGGGAGGAAGGAGGATAGAGAAGAGGAGAAGGCGCTCAGGCGAAAGGCTCGCTGGTCGATGCAGGTGGTGCTGGTGGTGTTGGCCTGGGTGACTCGGTGCTGGTGGCGTGGTGGTGTTGGCCGGGTCTTGCTCAGGCGAAGGGGGAGAAGATGAAGTCGGGGAAGGAGAGGTCGACGAGATGACAATAGTGGTGGTGGTGTTGGTTCGTGCAGCGGTGGCTGGGATGTCCGACGGGATGTTCAGCACAGCGGTGCTCCGGTGTGATGGATCTGGCTGCTCGTCGCGGGTCCGTGCTCGAGTGTTCAGTCGAGATGGGAGGAGAACGACGGAGGTGAGGTGCTGATGGTAGAGTCGGGAAGAGAACGACGGTGGCTCGATGCACCGTTCGACGGGACCGCTCGAGAAGAGGAGGGTGGCGGTGGTGAGCAGCGGGAAAGGGGAGGAAGAAGAAGAGGAGGCTCGGGTTGTTGAGGTCCGGCGAGTCATGTCGAGGGTAGAGGACGACGGCAGGGATCGTGGCCGGGCTGAGGGGGAAGTCAACTGCTGCTCGTCGACGACTCCGGCGGGTCGGCGGGCTCCGGCGACGGGCTGGCAGCGGGAAGGAGATGAACAGGGAGAGAAGGGATGGTGATGGTATTTGGTTTTGGTTAACAAATAGAAAAGGGAAAAGAAAAGGAATAGAAAATTATATATTTCTACATGTGGGGCCTAGGGTTTTGTTGACCTAGGAATGTGGCTTGGTCAATACCTCCTTGGAGTTGGGCCTTGGGCTCTCATGGGGATGTTTGGGAGGGCTATAATCGCATTGTTTAAAATGCAAGGATAGATTTAAATGGGGGCGATGTTTGTGCGTTGCAAATTCCAAAAATTATGGAAAAATCTACATGAACGAAAAATAGGTTTCTTCATGTGTCATGTCCAATGGTGTGGACACCTAAATGCACTTTTGCATAAAAGTGCCCAACAATAGGAAAATTGTACAAAGATGGAAATTGGGTTCAAATTAAATAAAAAATAATGCGCATGGTATTTTTGAATTAATTAGAAGTACATGGGAATAAAATTAGGTGGGACACAAGTGTCAAGGACATAGAAGGCTCAGAGTAGAATTTTATCATAAATTAGGCTGCAAGAAACGGGTCAAGATTTTGTCTCCAATTTCGATTGGAACGCACAAGGATACAAAGTCATATTTATATAGAATTAAATAATAACGTCCATGACGTTTATTGTGCGACTAAAATGTAGCACAAGAGAGCATGATTATAAGTTACGCAAAGGTCAGAATGGTAGGCGGGCACGTCTAGGACAAGGTTGTGAAATTTGTAGGAAGGTAATGGCTAGTGTAGTGCTCCAATTATCGAAGCAACGATAAGGTGCACTAAGTGATATAAATATTGCATAATTAAATAAATGTCGTATCCTATTTCCAATTGGATACAAACTAGCCCTAATTTCTCTATTTATGCCAAGTAGACCTAAATTTGGGTGAGGGGGTTTATAATCTACCCAACTTAAAATAATTTCGTCCTCGAAATTAAAATAAGGCATAATTTGTTAATCCTTCACGTACATAAGGCAAGTCAATCGCAATCTCTTTGCGATAATTAAAATTCTAATCAAATCCTTCATAATCACTTCAAAATTAAGATAATCACTGTTCAAGTCAACCTTCAACCTATCGTAATCTCTTCTCACTTTTTCAAATCATCAACATCCAAATTTAAATTAATCCATATAACATCTTCAAGAATTAAATAATGTATATAAATTTTACCCCACTATTTTCAACTATCATAATCTCCTTTAGAAAATAATTCTAATCAAATATTATTCTTAACTTCAATTTATGAATTTTTGTACTCCTCAAATTTAAATTCAATTTGCATTCTCAATATTTCAAATAGGTAATACCACAATCAACATTTAACTTTTAATTTAAGGCCTCAAATTGTGAAATTTGAAATCTAATTCACCAATTGTTCAAGTCTAGATTTCTATATTTATCCTCAAAGTTTAAATCGGTGATTCAACCTTCCATATTCAAAATTTAAATCACATGCTCAAGTATAATTATTTGGTTCGCCATGTCACGGTTTTTAAAATTCATTAATCCTCATCATCTTAATCATTCTTCTAAAATTCTCAAAATTAAAATGACTTAAACCTCTCAATCTAATTTTACTCGCTCACAATCTAAAAGAAATTTCTCTCAAGTTGACAATGCAACATATACCCAACTTAGAATTTACCCATCTATCACATAAGGCTCTTACATTTACGAAAACTTATTCCTCAAATTTACTTAATCATGTTACTCAATCCTCAAAAATTTTAACACCAAATATAACATATATGATATATCCTTAATCAGTTATAAAAGATAGTCGTCTAGTAATGTGATTGGCCTATGGGGTATATCTAGTACTCTCTGTATATCAAACTTATACTAAGCACGAGGTTTCATCTTTCCGAAATAAGGGAAGACAAAAAACAATAATAAAGAGTTCAAGGGGGAGGTAATAGAATAGAAGGGTGGGGATCAAGGAGTTTAAAGAATTCTAATAGGAATTGTCAAGGCAGTTGTGGATTAAAATTCTATATTGGTAATTCCTATTCACATGCTCGTATCAGTACAGTTATGTAACTGATACGATATGCTCAGACATATCTAGAGGGCAAGTACATTCGTCTACTAATCACTATATATCTCAATCCACGTAAAGTAGTTATGCGAAGGGCGAACCAAGCGCACTATGGTTGATCAGACCGTAATACACTGATTCTGAAATGTATTAGTGTAAACCCCCTCGACCAGAAATTAGGGTTTCTAGTTTAATTAGCCTAATTAGGGTTTACTAGATTTAATTAAGATTTAATTATTGGTATTATAACACATGTGAAATGATTGAATGTTTTAGGACACTACCTTAGCTGTTGCCCTAAAACCAATTCCACGTATCTGACCTAGACACGTAAACCCATCATTTTAAATCAGGAACAAACCCCGGATACCGATTTTTGTGCCAGATTTTAGACGCACAAAAGTCGTTACAAACGTCCGCGCGCGAATTATTAAATTTGCGTAATTACGTTCGTTGTCCGTTCCAATCGGAATTGAGACCCAACCTCAACCAGTTTTGACCAAACCAGACCACGATGACATTGCACACTGAGCCTACTACACCAAGGACCCTTGTCCAACAAAATTTAGACTCCCAGTTTTTAATTAAATTAAATTAGAAAACGCCGTTACATTAATTATGAATTAATTAATGTGGCTACCCGACCTAATTTATATTGGACCCAAATCCAACCTAAACCCACATCCATACCCACTAGCCTCATACAAAACACCAAACACCGTCATCGACCAATGAGGAACACCAAACATGGTGTTTGGTCACATTAAATCCCTAATGCAATTAATTGTGCAATTACCAAATTGTTAGGGGCCTAATTGCAAAATTGCAATGAGGTGTCCCCCTCTCATTGGCCCAAACCATCATGGAGAAAAGTAATGGTCATGACCAATCATGAGCATTAAATTTCCCCCCCCATTTTATGTCCTTACATCACCTTTAGGGGAACACATCTTGACCCTACAATTTGAATGGCCTATTCCTAGCCCTCCATGCATCTTGATGAGCCACCCCACTCCCCAAAAAAATTCACCCAGCCGGCCCTAATCCCTAGGCAGCCCCCCCCACTCTCTCTCCTACATATACATTTATTTACTCATTATATGAATCAAAACCTAAACTAAAATATCTAAAACCTAACTCAACTAAACCACCAGCCGACATACACCTCCCCTCCCCGAGCTCGACCACCACCACCAGCGGCCACCAACCACCGCCATACCCGACGACCACCGTCGCCAGTCACCACCCCACCGGCCACCAAGAGCTCCGGCCCCCACGTCGCCGGGGCAGCCCGCACGACAGCCCGCACCAGTCGGGACACTCCCAGCCCGCGTTCACAGCCGACCCCCCCCGCAGCTTCGTGCTCCGCCACCGACGCGTCTCCGGCCACCAAATTTGGCTGACACCTCCCCCAGCCTGTCCTCCACCACCCTACCAACTTTCAGTCGACGCCGTCGACCCACCGGAGAGCTCTCGCCCCCGCAGCAGAGAGCTACACAGCACCGCGGCTGCTGTTGCCGAAGCCCCCAAGCCTCGCCGGAGCGCCGCCCGGCCACCCCCGCCGGCGACGTCTGACCCGCTCGTCCCCCTCGATCCGACGAACGACTTGGTATAATATTTTATGTAAATTTATTGCATTTTGTACATAAAATATCAGCTGCAAGTTTAAATATGCAAATATCGTACGGTTTCGTATTCGAATACGTATTCTAATTTTATACTGTATATTAATTATTTAACTGTATATATATTCAGAATACCCCTGTAAAATTTTTATAATATATATTTACATAATCCTTTAATGTATTTATAATATATATGAATGTGTATGTATGTATGTATGTACGTATGTATGTATATACATATATATATATATGTATATATGAGTATATGTACGTATGTATGTATATTGTACAGTATTTAAAACCATAAATTAAATATAAAAATACTGTGATTTAATATAGAAATAATACTATATATTTTTTTCATATTAAATATGTATGTGTGTAAGTATGTATTTATGTATGTATGTATGTATGTATGTATGTATGTATGTATGTGTATTTTTTTTAGTATATAAATTATTAATTTTATAAATACAAATTATGTCTAAATACTTTTATGGAAATTAAAAATATATATAATATATTTTATATATAAATGCTTATAAGTATTAAGTCTCTATGTGTATATGCATATATACATGTATATAAATATATATAGATGTATATGTGTGTATATATAATATATGTGTATATATAATATATGTGTATTTTGATATATAAATAAATATTGTAGTAGTGTGTATTTTCTGTATGATATTATATTTAAAATAAGTACGAGTATCTTTGTACCTATACAAAATTATTTCTAAATATATATATGTATTTATATGTATATATATTTATGATATTGCCCAGTTATGTACATATATTTAGTATGTGTATTTTTAGAATATACAAATTTATACATAAGTACTATTTTGTGCAAATAAACAAATATTCTATTTAATATATTTTAATATGTATTAATGTGTATATAAATACTGGTGTTAGCTATATATACACATAGCCCCGACCCTGTGTCAGTTGTAGATACGGACAATGTCCTAGTCGTGCTATCGTAGCGACTAACTTGGACATTACTATATACTATATAGGATTGCTGGACACTACTGCCGAGACATCAGGAGCAGGGCTTTGGATTTCGCAGCTACCCGGGGCAGGCAAGTATACCTTGCTGGATTACTGCTTTAAATTTAAATGTTAAATATTTCAATTATACATGAACTGTGCGCATTCGAGATTGACTCGGGTGCAGTCGACATTGCGTCGATGAGTAGTGTACTTGACCTAGTTGCTAGTTGACTCACCCACTGCTGCGAGAATATTCTGATATTCTCCTAGACCATGGCACTATACACGTACCGCAATGGTACATTCATATTGGGATGCGGGTCCGCGTACCCGATTCGCTATCGGTACGTACGACATGCATCACGGACTAGCATGTATTCTAGAGTAACATAGTTGAGACTTGGCATCTAGATACGGTACACACAGGTCGTGTATTCGACTTGCGTATTTACATTGGACGGGAAGGACAACTGACAAACGTATGGGATACCCCCATCGGACTCCGTGGTATCCAGAGGAACTACAGACCCGGTGACTCCCTATATTCAGACACCGCGCTCTTCGGAGTGTTACGGACGTATATACATTGCAGATACCACGTCCCTTAGAGTGTGGACGTTATATTATACAGATACCTCATTCTTCGGAATGATGGACGTTACAGATACCACACTCTAGAGGATGTTGGACGTTATGCCTACACCTACTTATACGTTCTTAGGTTGTCCTTACATTGCATTCACTTAGATGGTTAGCACACCCTTACATTTTATTTTATTCAGTACTATCTAGCATGCATATTGTATCTTGTTACGTCCCTCTGAGGACCTGGTTATCTTCCAGATCTGGACGAGGCCTTTTATCCCACAGTTTACGGGCCAGGTGTGGAGACGAGGTTTGCCCTCGACGAGGAGCTAGAGGTACTTCCATCAGAGTACCCCTGATCAGGCCTTCCGCCTAGGACTGGAGCTCCTTACCTAGTTAGATGTTGTTCCAGTCTCTTCTTATCTGCACTTTCATTTCAGACATTCAGTACTTATTTCAGTCTTTCAGTACATTTGTAGTGGGTTTGTTCCCACCGGACTTATTTCAGTTGTACTATGTCAGTTGACTATGTCCTTTTATTCCAGTCTTTCCCTTTCAGTATTTACTTGTTATCTGTGGATGAGATTAGTTATTGCCTGTTATGATATTAGACTTGTTAGATTTAGGACAGCGTAACACGCTTCGTCAGGATCCATTAAATTGGGATATCCTCGGAGTCGTGTCAGCTGGCCAATGCCACGTGGCCTGGTTCCATAATATTTTGGGACTGGGGCGTGACATAGTTTTAGTGGTGGCCCATGCAGGTCTAGTCTGAACATTAAATGTTTATCGCTTGTGGTATGGTAACATGCCCAGCGAGCCTGCAATAGGATAGAAATTACTAGGTCTCATCCACTTGATTACGCCTTTGAACCTCTTCCGTATTTTAAATATCTGCATCCTGTTTGATTTATTCCGTACTCTCTCTAATGAAGTTCTGTCTCTTACAGCGAGATGAACCTACGTAGCCGCCGTGAGATACTCGGTGCCAGGGTGCCACCTGCAGCACCGAGGGAGGACACGACTCAGGGACCACTCAGGGAGCAGCCTCAGCTAGAGGCAGTGGTGATCCCTCAGGCCCCGATGATGCACTGGCATCAGGTCACCCCCGACGAGGAGACGCAGCAGCCCGAGGGCCAGACGTCGCGGACGATCCCTAGACAGTACTTCGAGGGACAGACCTCGAGGGCGACCCCGATGCCGCAGCACGAGAGGCCGGTACCAGAGGAGACACCGAGGAGGCAGCCAGAGATACCGCTACCACCACCTCCACCATTTCCACCGCAGATGCCACCAGCAGGAGAACAGCCCCAGATGATGCAGTTCTTTCAAATGATGATGCAGGCTCAGATGCAGCAGACGGAGGCCCTTAGACAGGGATTGATGGCAGTATTGGAGAGGGCACCTGCCCAAGCACCAGCACCAGCACCAGCACATGCTCCTGTCCAGCTAACAGGCACTGTAAAAGGCTTTAGGCAGATGGGCCCGGGATCCTTCTCGGGCAAGGAGACGGCTGAGGAGATCTCAGACTGGGTCTCCAACACAGAGATGCTGCTAGAGGGTTCGCAGCTGCACCCCGATCTCTGGATGAACGCAGTGAGGGCCCAACTCACCGGCAACGCCCATCACTGGTGGGACTCTATGGAGCGCAGCATTGGCCGACAGCAGTCTTGGGAGGAGTTTCTAGAGCACTTCAACACGAAGTATTTCCCAGCTACGGTTAGGAACGCCCTGTACTCCCAGTTCTTGCACCTAGAGCAGGGGAACCTCACTGTGGACGCCTACGACGGAGAGTTCAGCAGACTCAGCCGATTTGGAGCAGTCCTGATCCCCAATGACCTGGAGAAAGCCAGGAGATTCCACCATGGCCTTTCTCACGAGCTTCAGCGGTACACCACTACCCAGGCGAGGATCTCTTATGAAGAGGTCCTATCAGAGGCGAGGATCCAGGAGGCTATAGGAGGAGGAGGAGCGAGACGTTCCAGCACGAACGTCCCAGCCAGGACCCAGCAGGGAGCCGGAGGACCGATCCGCCGTCCAGGAGCGCAGGCGCAGCAGAGGACAGCGCCATACCAGCAGAAGGAGCTTCCGACTTGTCACTTTTGTGGCAAGAAGGGACACGTCATCAGAGACTGCAGGAAGAAGCTAGGGCTCTGCATGGTCTGTGGAGCCAGCCAGCACCTTGCTAGAGACTGCCCCCAGCGCAGAGATGTAGCACCCCAGACTGGACAGAGGCCAGCAGCACCACCTTTGAGGATCCTACCCCCAGCAGGAGGCCAGCGTCCACCAGCTACCGGAGGACAGCAGAGACCACCCTTGGTTCCCCAGGAGGCACACTTCAACCAGGCCCGACAGCAGGCAGGAGGGCAGAGGTGCGGGCAAGCCTTTGCTCTAGCATCTATCGAGGAGGAGCCAGAGGGAGAGGCTATTGCAGGTACAATTCTAGTTGCATCACTACCTGCAACTGCATTGTTTGATTCTGGAGCTACATTGTCATTTATATCTAGTAGATTTATAGCAATGCATAGAGTAGCCACTTCCCCCTTACCCAAGAGTTGGAGAATACTTACCGGAGGAGGCATCGTACCGGTTACCAGCACCATTAGAACGTGCTCGGTAGTAGTTTGTGGTAGGGAGATGAGAGCGCGATTGTTGGTACTCCCAATGCCACCTTTCGACGTAGTTCTGGGCATGGACTGGTTAAGCCAGTACAATGCCGTGCTAGATTGCCGGAAGGGTAGCGTTACTTTTAGACTGCCAGGACAACCGGAGTTCGAATTCATGCGAGGCACCATCGAGCGAGGAGTAGGACACGCAGCTGGAGCTTACATGGCGATGGAGACGGCACCCCCAGAAATCGTTGCAGAGTTCGAGGATGTTTTCCCAGAGGAGTTGCCAGGCCTACCGCCTGATAGAGAGGTGGAGTTCACCATTGAGGTAATACCTGGAGCAGCACTGGTATCATCAAATGTGTACTGGTTGGCGAAGAAGGAGCTTGACGAGCTGAAGCTACAGCTAGAGGAGTTGCAGATCAAGGGATTCGTTCGTCCTAGTGCATCACCCTGGGGAGCACCAGTGTTGTTTGTACCAAAGAAGGACGGAACGTTCCGGATGTGCATTGATTACAGAGCCCTTAATGCTCTAACTATCAAGAACAAGTACCCTCTACCGCGAATCGACGATCTGTTCGACCAACTGACAGGAGCAGTGGTGTTCACAAAGATCGACTTGAGATCGGGCTACCATCAGGTGAAGGTGCGAAGGGAGGACATTCCAAAGACAGCATTTAGGACTCGTTACGGTCATTACGAGTTCCTAGTGATGCCTTTCGGATTGACAAATACGCCTGCTGTGTTTATGAACCTGATGAACCGAGTCTTCCATGAGTATCTAGACCAGTTCGTGGTAGTCTTCATCGACGACATCCTGGTGTATTCGAAGAGCCACGAGGAGCATGGAGAGCACTTGAGGCTAGTGCTAGAGACGCTGAGACGAGAGAGGCTTTATGCCAAGCTGAGCAAGTGCGAGTTTCTTCTAAATCGTGTCGCATTTCTTGGACACGTTATCTCGGGAGATGGCATTTCAGTAGATCCCGCGAAGGTTTCATCCGTAGAGACGTGGCTGACCCCTACCAACGTCACGGAGGTGAGGAGTTTCCTAGGACTTGCCGAATATTACCGGAGGTTCGTAGAGAACTTCGCAAGGATCGCAGAGCCGATGACCCGCTTGACCCGCAAGGATCAGGAGTTCACCTGGACAGAGGAGTATCAGACGGCGTTCGACGAGCTGAAGAAGCGTCTGACTATAGCACCCATCTTGACCATACCTTCTGGACCCGGAGGATTCGTGATCTATAGCGATACGTCCGGGAAAGGATTAGGATGCGTCTTGATGCAGCATGGGAAGGTTGTGGCCTATGCCTCTAGACAGTTGAGGACCCATGAGAAGAACTATCCTACCCACGACTTGGAGCTTGCCGCAGTGATCTTTGCGTTGAAGCTTTGGAGGCACTACCTGTACGGAGAGCGCGTGGAGATATTCACCGATCACAAGAGCCTGAAGTACGTCTACACGCAGAAGGACCTGAACCAGAGGCAGAGACGTTGGCTCGAAGTGATGGCGGACTTCGAGATTGAGCTGCAGTACCATCCAGGAAAGGCTAATGTGGTAGCCGATGCTTTAAGCAGGAAGCCCATAGCATTTTTCCTGACTACCCAACAACATCTGTTGAGAGATCTAGAACAGTTGGGTATCGAAGTCGTCATGCCCGGAGTAGACGGCCAGATGTCGAGTTTCCAGGTGCAATCGACATTGGTGGAGAGAATCAAGGCTGCTTTGCCGACGGACGCCAGATTTCAGAGGCTTCGACAGAGGACAGAGGCTGGAATACAGACGGGACTGCGTATACACGAGGACGGGACCTTGAGATGTGGAGATCGTCTCTATGTTCCGAATGGAGAGATACGCCAGGAGCTGATGACGGAGGCACACAGTTCGACCTATTCTATACATCCAGGAGGCACGAAGATGTATCGAGACCTGAGGCAGTACTACTGGTGGCACGGGATGAAGAGAGAGATAGCCCGCTTCGTGGCTAAGTGTCTGGTTTGTCAGCAAGTCAAGGCTGAGCATCAGAGGTCTGCCGGATTACTTCAACCGCTCCCGATACCGGAGTGGAAATGGGAGCACATCACCATGGACTTCGTCACGGGTTTCCCGAGGAGTCCTAGTGGTCGCAATGCCGTATGGGTAATCGTAGATAGACTCACCAAGTCTGCCCACTTTTTACCCTTCAGAGTTGGGCAATCTACGGAAGTCTTGGCAGACATGTACATGAGGGAGATCGTACGATTGCATGGAGTGCCAGTCAGTATCGTGTCTGACCGGGATACGAGATTTACATCGTACTTTTGGAGGAGTATGCAAGAGAGTCTTGGTACCCGCCTTAAGTTCAGTACTTCGTACCACCCGCAGACAGATGGACAATCCGAGCGCACCATTCAGACGCTGGAGGATATGTTGAGGGCTTGCATGCTTGACTTCAGCGGTTCATGGGAGGACCACTTGTACTTGGTCGAATTTTCCTACAACAATAGCTATCAGGCGAGCATTCAGATGGCTCCCTATGAGGCTTTGTATGGTAGAAAATGTCGTTCCCCCGTATGTTGGAGCGACGTAGGCGAGAGGCAGATTCTAGGGCCAGAGTTGATCGTCCATACAGTGGAGAAGGTGAAGAAGATTCAGGGGCATCTACGAGCAGCACAGGACAGGCAGAAGCATTGGGCTAATGTGCATCGACGACCCTTAGAGTTCCAGGTTGGAGAACATGTGTTCCTGAAGATTTCTCCTACCAGAGGAACCATCAGATTTGGAGGCAGAGGGAAGCTGAGTCCGAGGTACATCGGACCCTTCGATGTGCTAGAGCGCGTCGGAGAAGTTGCTTACAGATTGGCCTTGCCGCAGACACTGGAGGGAGTTCACGACGTCTTCCATGTATCTCAGCTGAGGAGATACATACCGGATCCGAGTCATGTGCTTGACCATTCGGAGATCACCGTTGGCCCCAGCTTGTCATACCAGGAGGAGCCGGTAGAGATCCTAGACCAAAGCGAGAAGGTACTACGAGGCCAGACTATCCCTCTAGTTCGTGTCGCATGGAGGCATCACGCACCAGGTGAATCAACCTGGGAACGGGAGGACGATATTCGGCAACGTTTTCCCCATCTCTTCGAAGGCCTAGGTATGTGATAGTATTTATTTCATTCATCAGTTATTCTATATGTCTGTTTTAATTTCGAGGACGAAATGCTCTAAGGAGGGTATGTTGTAAACCCCCTCGACCAGAAATTAGGGTTTCTAGTTTAATTAGCCTAATTAGGGTTTACTAGATTTAATTAAGATTTATTTATTGGTATTATAACACATGTGAAATGATTGAATGTTTTAGGACACTACCTTAGCTGTTGCCCTAAAACCAATTCCACGTATCTGACCTAGACATGTAAATCCATCATTTTAAATCAGGAACAAACCCCGGATACCGATTTTTGTGCCAGATTTTAGACGCACAAAAGTCGTTACAAACGTCCGCGCGCGAATTATTAAATTTGCGTAATTACGTTCGTTGTCCGTTCTAATCGGAATTGAGACCCAACCTCAACCAGTTTTGACCAAACCAGACCACGATGACATTGCACACTGAGCCTACTACACCAAGGACCCTTGTCCAACAAAATTTAGACTCCCGGTTTTTAATTAAATTAAATTAGAAAACGCCGTTACATTAATTATGAATTAATTAATGTGGCTACCCGACCTAATTTATATTGGACCCAAATCCAACCTAAACCCACATCCATACCCACTAGCCTCATACAAAACACCAAACACCGTCATCGACCAATGAGGAACACCAAACATGGTGTTTGGTCACATTAAATCCCTAATGCAATTAATTGTGCAATTACCAAATTGTTAGGGGCCTAATTGCAAAATTGCAATGAGGTGTCCCCCTCTCATTGGCCCAAACCATCATGGAGAAAAGTAATGGTCATGACCAATCATGAGCATTAAATTCCCCCCCCCCCATTTTATGTCCTTACATCACCTTTAGGGGAACACATCTTGACCCTACAATTTGAATGGCCTATTCCTAGCCCTCCATGCATCTTGATGAGCCACCCCACTCCCCAAAAAAATTCACCCAGCCGGCCCTAATCCCTAGGCAGCCCCCCCCCACTCTCTCTCCTACATATACATTTATTTACTCATTATATGAATCAAAACCTAAACTAAAATATCTAAAACCTAACTCAACCAAACCACCAGCCGACATACACCTCCCCTCCCCGAGCTCGACCACCACCACCAGCGGCCACCAACCACCGCCATACCCGACGACCACCGTCGCCAGTCACCACCCCACCGGCCACCACCACGTCGCCGGAGCAGCCCGCACGACAGCCCGTACCAGTCGGGACACTCCCAGCCCGCGTTCACAGCCGACCCCCCCGCAGCTTCGTGCTCCGCCACCGACGCGTCTCCGGCCACCAAATTTGGCTGACACCTCCCCCATCCTGTCCTCCACCACCCTACCAACTTTCAGTCGACGCCGTCGACCCACCGGAGAGCTCTCGCCCCCGCAGCAGAGAGCTACACAGCACCGCGGCTGCTGTTGCCGAAGCCCCCAAGCCTCGCCGGAGCGCCGCCCGGCCACCCCCGCCGGCGACGTCTGACCCGCTCGTCCCCCTCGATCCGACGAACGACTTGGTATAATATTTTATGTAAATTTATTGCATTTTGTACATGAAATATCAGCTGCAAGTTTAAATATGCAAATATCGTACGGTTTCGTATTCGAATACGTATTCTAATTTTATACTGTATATTAATTATTTAACTGTATATATATTCAGAATACCCCTATAAAATTTTTATAATATATATTTACATAATCCTTTAATGTATTTATAATATATATGAATGTGTATGTATGTATGTATGTACGTATGTATGTATATACATATATATATATGTATATATGAGTATATGTACGTATGTATGTATATTGTACAGTATTTAAAACCATAAATTAAATATAAAAATACTGTGATTTAATATAGAAATAATACTATATATTTTTTTCATATTAAATATGTATGTGTGTAAGTATGTATTTATGTATGTATGTATGTATGTATGTATGTGTATTTTTTTAGTATATAAATTATTAATTTTATAAATACAAATTATGTCTAAATACTTTTCTGGAAATTAAAAATATATATAATATATTTTATATATAAATGCTTATAAGTATTAAGTCTTTATGTGTATATGCATATATACATGTATATAAATATATATAGATGTATATGTGTGTATATATAATATATGTGTATATATAATATATGTGTATTTTGATATATAAATAAATATTGTAGTAGTGTGTATTTTCTGTATGATATTATATTTAAAATAAGTACGAGTATCTTTGTACCTATACAAAATTATTTCTAAATATATATATGTATTTATATGTATATATATTTATGATATTGCCCAGTTATGTACATATATTTAGTATGTGTATTTTTAGAATATACAAATTTATACATAAGTACTATTTTGTGCAAATAAACAAATATTCTATTTAATATATTTTAATATGTATTAATGTGTATATAAATACTGGTGTTAGCTATATATACACATAGCCCCGACCCTGTGTCAGTTGTAGATACGGACAGTGTCCTAGTCGTGCTATCGTAGCGACTAACTTGGACATTACTATATACTATATAGGATTGCTGGACACTACTGCCGAGACATCAGGAGCAGGGCTTTGGATTTCGCAGCTACCCGGGGCAGGCAAGTATACCTTGCTGGATTACTGCTTTAAATTTAAATGTTAAATATTTCAATTATACATGAACTGTGCGCATTCGAGATTGACTCGGGTGCAGTCGACATTGCGTCGATGAGTAGTGTACTTGACCTAGTTGCTAGTTGACTCACCCACTGCTGCGAGAATATTCTGATATTCTCCTAGACCATGGCACTATACACGTACCGCAATGGTACATTCATATTGGGATGCGGGTCCGCGTACCCGATTCGCTATCGGTACGTACGACATGCATCACGGACTAGCATGTATTCTAGAGTAACATAGTTGAGACTTGGCATCTAGATACGGTACACACAGGTCGTGTATTCGACTTGCGTATTTACATTGGGCGGGAAGGACAACTGACAAACGTATGGGATACCCCCATCGGACTCTGTGGTATCCAGAGGAACCACAGACCCGGTGACTCCCTATATTCAGACACCGCGCTCTTCGGAGTGTTACGGACGTATATACATTGCAGATACCACGTCCCTTAGAGTGTGGACGTTATATTATACAGATACCTCATTCTTCGGAATGATGGACGTTACAGATACCACACTCTAGAGGATGTTGGACGTTATGCCTACACCTACTTATACGTTCTTAGGTTGTCCTTACATTGCATTCACTTAGATGGTTAGCACACCCTTACATTTTATTTTATTCAGTACTATCTAGCATGCATATTGTATCTTGTTACGTCCCTCTGAGGACCTGGTTATCTTCCAGATCTGGACGAGGCCTTTTATCCCACAGTTTACGGGCCAGGTGTGGAGACGAGGTTTGCCCTCGACGAGGAGCTAGAGGTACTTCCATCAGAGTACCCCTGATCAGGCCTTCCGCCTAGGACTGGAGCTCCTTACCTAGTTAGATGTTGTTCCAGTCTCTTCTTATCTGCACTTTCATTTCAGACATTCAGTACTTATTTCAGTCTTTCAGTACATTTGTAGTGGGTTTGTTCCCACCGGACTTATTTCAGTTGTACTATGTCAGTTGACTATGTCCTTTTATTCCAGTCTTTCCCTTTCAGTATTTACTTGTTATCTGTGGATGAGATTAGTTATTGCCTGTTATGATATTAGACTTGTTAGATTTAGGACAGCGTAGCACGCTTCGTCAGGATCTATTAAATTGGGATATCCTCGGAGTCGTGTCAGCTGGCCAATGCCACGTGGCCTGGTTCCATAATATTTTGGGACTGGGGCGTGACAATTAGTGTATGCATCCAATAATACATATGTCGTGAACAAGCTTGATAAAAGAATGAGCTCGCAAAACTAGGCTATAATAGCGGCATCAGTCAAGGTAGTACATAAAATATAAATACGCTGGATCATGATGAAAGAAGGTACATAGTAATTCAAGTTCATAAAAAGAGTAAGACTCTACAGTCTCTACAGTTGTCATACTAACTCCTTGTCTAAGTCGTTAGTCGACCAAATAGGGACATGGACCTCTAAGTTCTACAGTCTGAATAAATATTATCTTCTTATGCAAGTCTACAGTTAATGTCATTCAGTTACACTTCAATAATGATTCAAGAGGACTATGTGTTACTATGTTGTGAGGTATACTACCCAACTTAAAACAATAAACTAATACTGTAACTGCCTTAAAGGACATTCTATGAAATAATTTTGCACTTGTAATTAAAGCAGAAACTCTTATTGGGGTACACGAGGAAAAGATCTTGGTACTTATTAGGGTCTCATATTGCATTATGTAGGTAGTGGTCAGAAGTGTCAATAGTAAGAATGGAAAAGTTACTGGCCTTCAAGGGGAAAGAGGATATAACCTATATTGAGGTGGGGTACATGTTACGTGAATTAAAACTAAATGATAATCATCAAGTCATAATCTACAAGAATAACTCAAAACTATCATGCTCTAACTACCAAGCACAAAATTTTCAAAATTCAAGATTACAACTATAATCCTAGAAACTATATATCCTTAATATAAGAGAACTCATTTGGCCTACAATCAGAAGTGTCAGGTGGCACGAGTTGAAAGGTGAAGAAGGAAAAGCATAATTAGTCGTCGCATAAATAGCGAGCGCTAAGGTTTCAGAGGAACAAGATATGAAGTTATAATAGAAGGACTCTAGATAATATCATGGTTTCCTAAGGGGAAGGTGGTATGCTAATATATGTGTTTGAGGTATGATCAAGGGAAATATTATTTTATTCCTCTAGGTTTTCTAAGGTGTTGTCTGCTAATGATAGGACAATGATCCAAATTTATGGTTCTCTAATACTATCTCACTTATGAAAGTTAGGTTCAGTCCTAATATTTAACCTTGGATTCTATTAGTTCCTCAATACTAGGGTCAAACACTATGGTCAAATTTCAAACTAATCCTCGTAGTGTTTATACTACTCTCAAGTCATACATAAACACCTCAAGGGATAATGGTAAATTAATCTATAGTTAAGGGACACTAGGGTTCATTAGGTAGCCTAAACTTAATGATGTGTCAATGCCCTAGTTGTATTCTTAATATGAATGTTATCCTAAATCTTATCTTATCAACAGGGGTTCTTATATTCTAGCAAGGGCCATACTCAAGGAACTTTTAGGGAAGCACATGAATCAAGCAGGATACAATTATTTAAACGGAACAGACTGGAAGGAAGATAAGTCATAGTCAATTATGGATGAGATCCTATACTCTAATCCTATTTACAGGCTTGCTCGGTACAGTAACGTAACTGAGACAATATGCTCTTGACCTGCATGGGCCACCACTAAAAACATGTCACGCCCTAGTCCCAATATACGTAGGACTAGGACACGTAAGCATGCCAGCCGCATGTATATGGCAACTCCAATATATGGAAACCATAACACATACGTACGTTGTATAATGAATAATAATTCATAAGTGGTAAAACTATCACAAGTCACAGGGTATAATCTAAATCTCATCCACGGAAACCATATCTATTCTACTATATAATGCCAAAAGTAGGCTTCACCGTGAAAATTTTCTTCCCAAAAATGCCCTTCAATATATTTACTAATTAAAAGAATACCTACAATAAATTTCACTGATAACCATTTAAGAGATTCATTAATGTATTACGGAAATCGAAGGGTTCATACTACTTGCTAAATTTTCTAAGATGTTTCCACGGAATTTGAAGGGTTGAAACAAAGTTAAATCAACTCATCAACATCATCCACTCCAAGATACGTGCAAAGCACGTGCATATATACTAGTATAAGTAAATAACCAATATCTAGGAACTAGATCTCAATATAAAGTATCTCAAGATGACAGTCGGATGGAAACAAATCCACTATCGAACTAGAATATAAAAGCAAACACAATAATATAAGTACAACAACCAACAATCACTGAGACTCGAAGAGAAGACCTCCTCGAAATATAAGTAGCCAGTCCGGATCTGAGCTCCTACGAATACTCATGAACATCTACACCTGGAAAGGGACCAGGTCCTCAGAGGGACATAACAAGATACATAGAAGCATGCCATAAAGTAAATACTGAATAAATAAAAGGGATGCGCTAACCATCTAAGTGAATGCAATTTGAGGACAACTTTGGTAAGTATGGGTAAGTGTAGGCTAGACATATGCTGACGTAATTCACCAATCGTCGTGACTGGCTAGTATATGCCACATATGCCCCCATACAAGGGCGCTATATAATAACGTCCAGCTCCGAAGAGTGTGGCAGCAGTATAGTATATCGTCCTTATCGCTCCGAAGAACGTGGCAGCAGTATAGTATATCGTCAATATCGCTCCGAAGAATGTAGCAGCAGTATAATATATCGTCCATATCACTCCGAAGAACGTGGCAGCAGTATAAAGGAAGTGGGTGTCCCATACGCCTACTAGTCGTCCTCCCCGCCCAATGTAGATATACAAGTCATGAATACGACGTGGACATCTCGTACTATAATGCAAGTCTCTATAGAAATAAACCACTAAGCTAAATACTGCCACACGTGTTACTCACACCGATGGCCAGTCGAGTATGAGGCACGCGTCCCTACATGACCTCACTCTGTGACGTATAATGATACGTGTCAAGGCTTGGGAGTCATACCAATAACTCCACAACTTTAGGTGGGTCCACTAGACACTAAGTCAGACACAAGTCCTAACGTCAACGCCTTCGTTGACTGCACCTGAGTCTCTCTCGGACGTGCACAGTTATATAATCTAAAAACAATAAACATGCAACTAAAATAATAACTGAATTTAGACAGTACAACAAGGCAACGTATACTTGCCTGGCAAGAAAGCTGCGAAGTACCAATAACCTGCTCCTGAAGTTGCGTAGAACGATCCAATAGGTCCTATATACATATAATATAATACAACACAACATCAGTCATTACACTAGCACATACACAATCATAAATACCTTGAACTCTGGGCATAGCTAGGTATGTCACTGGTCAACTAGGGTCAAGTGTGCGTCTAATCGCACGGGTGTCGCGTCTGTAATTGCTGTACAAGACAGAGAGTCAAAATGATATGGGGCTCGCCAGTACGTCAGTGTACATAATGGCAGTCTGCTAGAAATATTACATGGTTACAGGTCAACGTAACTACGGAATATCCGTGGTTGCACTCGGGTCACCTAGTAAATATATAAATATACCTTATTATTAACTGGCATATACATTAATACTTATAATATATATATACCAATTATTTACATACTAATATATACTAATGAATAACTAAATATACTTATACTAAATGTATACATACATATTCCTATTTGAATACCTATACACATACGTACATAAAATTACGGAGGAGGGGACAAGTACGAACCTGAGCGGGCGTGCACATGCACGAGATTGATGATGACGACGACAATGGTAAACGACGATGATGATGGCAACGATGCGGATGACGATAACGAAATTAACGACGATGATGACGACGATGGCGATGGTGATGATGACGACGATGTCAATGATGATGATGACAACGATGAGGGTTATGATTGTAAAACCCCTAATTCTGAAAACCGTATTAATTAGTTAATTATAGTAATCATGATATTAATAGAGGAAATATATTTTTATTACTGAAGGGCTTGTGCATTTAGAGGATTTATAGAGCCATTATAAGTTTTGGAGTTTTCTATGTGTTGATATATATATAGAAATCCCCATTTGGATCTCAACCCAAATCCTTAGCCCACTACCCGTCTGCAAACCCAAACCCGCGTAGAAAATATCAAACAGTAGCAATAGCAAACCAACCTTGCTTTCCCTTCTCTGCGCGTAAAACCAAAACCCCGCGTATAACACTCCGCCGCTTCCTATTTCATCTGCGCGTAAAACATCAGCAGCAGTAGCAAACCCACTTTCCTTTTCTTTCCTAGCGCGTAAACCCTCACCACCGTTTCTCACTTCAACTGCGAGTAAAATATTCCACCCGCCTAATTCCTTTCTCTATGCGAAAAATGGACCCCTGCGTAAATTCCTTCACCGCTTCTCATTTCACCCGCGCGTAAAGCAGCGCACCCCGCGTATATTTTCCCTTTTCCGCGTGTAAATGTCAGCAAGCAGTAGCAAACCGACTTCCTTTTTCTCTTTCCACGCGTGTAAGCTTTACATTCCACCGCTTAAATCTCTACACATTTGGGGAAAAATATCAGCAGCCGCCTCTTTACCTATTATTACTAAAAACCCCTCAACCGAAACCTAAACCAATGAGAAGAAAACAACAGCAACAGTCGTAGTTTTTTAAACACTAAGTTTCCCCATCGCCTCTTATTCTCTATATATATCCATGCAATACACTCCAATCCCTAAAAACCCTTCTTCTTACAAACAAACTTGACACTGTTGGACGTGCAAAAACACAGGACTTTTGCTCGGCAAGTATACCTTACCATAGTACTATTATTTGCATTCCAGCTGATACATGCATGTTTAATTTTGATTATATAGATGTTTATGTATAATTTGAACCTACTTAAGGAGACCACCCCAGTGCAAAAGCATTATTAGGTTATTTAGCCGTGACACAGTGGTTTACACGAGTTGTGAGTCTCATATAGATCACGGACAGCGTGACAGGGATGGCCTCCTATACGCATGGGCCGTGCGTTAGGAATGACTGCTGATAAAAACTTTGTATGCTAGTAGACCTGGCAGTTATTTAGGGTATTATCATGTTGTGGATGCAACATACATAGATCATTGGGCGGGGAGGACGACTAATAGGTGTACAGGACACCTACTTCCTTTATGCAGATTTCACACTTGTTTACAGTGCACCCTTGGGTTGGGGGCATATGTGGCATATACTAGCCAGTTGTCACGATTGGTGAATTACGTCAGCATATATCTAGCCTACACTTTCTCTTACACTCAAAGTGGTCCTCAAACTGCATTCACTTAGATGGTTAGGCGACCCATTGGATGTTTATATTTCAGTACTTATTTGGTATGTTATTATGTATCTTGCTATGTCCCTCTGAGGACCTGGTCCCTTTCCAGATATGGACGAGCAGGAGTATCCGCAGGATTATGGACCTGGACCGGATGCTACTTACGAGACTGAGGAGGTCCTACCCTCAGAGTATCTGTGACTATTATCACTGTTTAGATACTTTTGTTGCTACTTCAGTATAGTCGTTTTGTAGTGGATTTGTTTCCACCTGACTATCAGACTAGATACTCCTCTTGGATATTCAGTTATTTTGGAGTTCTTGATTCCTACTTATTATTGTGCTATGGATGAGATATAGATTATGTGTGACTTGTTGTGACAGTATATTACCACTGGTGGATTGGATATTCATTTACAGCGTACGTATGTATATGGTTTCCATATATTGGAGTTCATATACATACGGCTGGGCGTATTACGTATTCCTAGTCCTACGTATTTTGGGACTGGGGCATGACATGTTTTTGGTGGTGGCCCATGCAGGTCATGAATATATTGTCTCGGTTACGTAACTGTACCGAACAAGCCTGCGTATAGGAAAAGAGTATAAGGATCTCATTCACACTTGACTAAAACCTCACTCTTCCTTTCAACTATCCTCTGTTTGGATAAAATAAAGTTTTACGCCAAACCCTGTACCCTGTGACCAGACTCTTGCTGTCGTAAAAGCCAATTGACTATCTTGTTGGCGTAAAAAGTCAAACTAGGAAGAAGACTACCAAACTTACGCTGCAGTAATGACAAACTGTTACCCACGTTCCCTTAGTCTTCCTAATCCTGCGTATGACCTATCATACAAGCCACATAGGTAACTACCCCAACGTAAACTTGATGGTTCCTGAACAATAGATAAACCAGCGTAGAATAGCCTGATTAGGCGTAAAATATAAGGATGGTGAAGTGAGCGTATTTGACACAGCCTTAGTTTTCCAGTCATGACCAAATCTCGTGCATTAAATGCAGAGATATGCCTCGAGCCCTGTGCAGAAATAGCTTATTGACTTAGTGTCTGATTTTGTCTCCTCTTTAGCGTAAAAACTAATTTATGTCTGAATAGGTTAGACAGCATATTCAGAAGCCTCAAATTTCTCTTCCTTTTTGGATGCGTAAAAATGACTTATATCAAATATGACACTAAGTGACAATCTGGGTCTCTGTGCAACCATCATCACAGCCGTCCTCTCGATCTTCTTGCAGTACTTTTGTTAGACGTCAGGTTCACTGATTTGTCTGATAATTCATCCAAGGAAATACAAGGAGTTCTTGTACAACTTTACGCTGCAAAGTATGATATACTTTATGCAGACATATATTACGCATAGACTTTTACGCGGATAATTCTGAAACCATGTTTTACGCTGACTTCCATAAAATTCTGCTTTACGCGGCTAGCTCTGAAGCCATGTTATACGCGGATAATTCCCCAGCGTATTTCATGCTTCTACATCCTAATTAATACTTACACCCTGTTTGAATCTTGTACTTCCTCTAAATATTGTGTACATCACCTGCAGAAAGATGGACATGCAGAAAGGATGTACTATCGCCAATAGTAACACACTCCTGGAGTCAATGATCAGACTCAAGGAGGGACCTCAGCAAATCCTAGACTTTCAGGATCAGATGGACAGATTCACTATCCAGTTCCATCTGATCTTCCCGTTCCACCTAATGGGACCCTTCCAGTCTCATCGACATCGCAGGATGGCCAGGCCCAACTGTTCCAATTCTTCCAGATGATGATGCAGGAACATAGGCAACAGGCAGCCGAGCAAAGGCAAGAATTTTTGGCAGCACTTGAAAGGATGGCTGCACAGGCTGCTGTACCAGCTCAAGCACCAGCTCCAGAACCTCGAGCTAGAGTTGGTTCAGTAAAGGACTTTATACAGATGGGCCCGAGGCCGTACAAAGGCATTGAGAGCCCGGAAGAAACTACCAACTGGATCACTCATACTCGGAAGTTATTAGAAGCATCGCAGTTACCTACAGAGCTGTGGATGACAGGTGTAAGGACGCTTCTAGATGGTAATGTCCATCACTGGTGGGAATCCATGGAGCGCCATTTGGGTACATGGCATACTTGGGAGCAGTTCTTGGAGTGCTTTGAGAGGAAGTACTTCCTAGACACCATCAGAGATGCATTATATGATCAGTTTCTTCACTTGGAGCAGGAGAACAGAACAGTGGACGAGTACGATGCCGAGTTTAGTCACCTTAGTAAATATGGCGCTGCCTTAATACCAGATGACTTGGCCAAGGCTAAGAGGTTTCATCGCGGACTGACTCAGGAGCTCCAACATTATACAAGCTCCCAGTCCCGGATCTCTTATGTTGAACTACTGACCGAAGCCAGATTGCAAGAAACTATCAGCAGAGGAAAGGGAGGACAACTGAGGACACAACAAGGACCAGCAAAGATACAGCAGGGACCAGCCAAGACACAACAAGGAGGACCTATCAGACGTCCTTTAGCTCAGCAACAGCAGTATCATCACAGAACAGGACCGTACCAGATCCCAGAGAAGCCCCTTTGCCATCATTATGGGAAACGCGGACATATTAGAAGGGACTGTCGAGCTCGCCTAGGGAAATGTATGAGATATGGTTCCGGACAGCATATGATGAAAGACTGTCCTATACAACAAACATTGACACTACCACCGCCAATACAGAGGCTAGCACTTCCAGCACCAAAGCCAGCTCAACAGATGGCTAGACCAGGAGCACCTCTACCTCCAGCAGCAGGAGGATTTCAGCAAAGGCAACCGCTACCTACCCAGGAGGATCAGTACATAAGGGTTAGTCATGGACAGCCACAGAGGAGTGGACAAGCTTTTGTAATGGAAGTAGATGACATGGATCAGGAGGTTGATGTCATAGCAGGTATCACTCTTGCTTTTACTTTTCCTGCTGTGACATTGTTTGATACGGGAGCCACCCACTCATTTATATCATCTAGATTTATTGCAAAAAACAATAGTACCTCTACACCTTTACCTAGTTGTGTTTGAATTCTTACCGGAGGAGGAGTTGTACCTATTAGTAGAGTTTGTAGATCATGTCCTATAATGATACGTGGCAGAGAGATGAACGCTCGACTCTTAGTCCTTCCTATGCCAACTTTTGATATTATGCTTGGAATGGACTGGCTGAGCAAGTACCACGCTTTCTTCGATTGTTTTGGAGGAAGCATTCTTTTTAAGGTACCCGGCCAGCCTGAACTTGAGTTTGCATGAGGATCCACAGAAATCCTTGATGGTATGTAACTCGCAATGGATGATGTTATCTATCATCCCATTATTTCAGAATTCCAAGATGTCTTTCCAGCAGAATTACCAGGCCTACCCCCAGATAGAGACGTAGAGTTTTCAATTGAATTGACACCAGGAGCCGCACCTATAGCATCACATGTTTACAGACTGGCAAAGAAGGAGATGGATGAGTTGAAGACACAGTTGAAGGAATTAGAAGATAAAGGTTTCATCCGACCAAGTGCATCACCCTGGGGAGCACCAGTGTTGTTTGTACCAAAGAAGGATGGGTCAGTGCGTATGTGCATTGACTATAGAGCCTTAAATGCAGTAACAGTAAAGAATAAATATCCATTGCCACGCATTGATTACCTATTTGATCAGCTTAGTGGAGCCAAGGTGTTCTCAAAGATAGACTTGAGATCGGGATATCACCAGGTGAAGGTACGGAAGGAGGACATCCCGAAGGCCGCATTTCGGACAGGATATGGACATTACGAGTTCTCGGTCATGCCATTTGGATTAACCAATGCTCCAGCTATCTTTATGGACTTAATGCATCGAGTCTTCCACCAGTATTTGGACCAGTTCGTGGTCGTCTTCATAGATGATATACTTGTCTATTCGAAGAACCACGAAGAACACGAAGAGCACCTGCGAATTATTCTAGAGACCTTGAGGAGAGAGCAGCTATATGCAAAACTCAGTAAATGTGAGTTCTTCTTGGACAGTGTCTCATTTCTCGGATATGTTGTTACAAGAGATGGTATTTCTATTGATCCAGAAAAGATCTCAGCAGTCGAGACATGGCCTGTTCCTAAATCAGCAGCGAAGGTGAGAAGTTTCCTTGGACTTGCGGGATATTACCGAAGGTTCGTGGAGAACTTCTCAAGGATAACAACACCTATAACGCGGTTGACTTACAAAAATCAAGAATTCATATGGACCAACGAATGTCAAGCCGCCTTCGAGGAATTGAAGAAGCGACTGACTACAGCACCGGTATTAACTATTCCCTCCAGATCAGGAGGCTATGTGATCTACAGTGACGCATCAGGGAGAGGCTTGGGATGTGTGTTGATGCAGCATGGCAAGGTGATTGCATATGCATCTAGACAGTTACGAGTACATGAGAAGAATTATCCAACTCATGACTTGGAACTTACAGCTGTTGTATTCGCTCTAAAACTATGGAGACATTACTTATATGGGGAACGAGTGGAAATATATACAGACCACAAAAGCCTCAAGTATGTCTTCACACAGAAAGAATTAAATATGAGGCAACGTCGATGGCTTGAATTGATAAAAGATTTCGAGATAGAGCTACATTATCACCCAGGCAAGGCTAACGTTGTAGCAGACTCGTTAAGCCGGAAACTAGCAGCTTACTTCTTGATGACACAGAGAGAATTATTAGAGGACTTGCAAGGTCTTGGCATTGAAGTGATATTACCCGGAGCAGACGGGACACTAGCCAACTTGCAAGTACAATCATCACTAGTTGAGAGGATCAAGGCAGCCTTGCCTACAGATGCCAGATTCAGAAGATTAAAAGAAAGGACAGAGGCCGAAAAGCAGACAGGACTGCGCATCCATGATGATGGGATATTACGATGTGAGGATCGTCTTTATGTACCAAATGGAGAGATTCGGCAAGAGCTGATGACAAAAGCTCATAACTCGATATATTCTATTCATCCTGGAGGCACCAAGATGTATCGTGATTTACGACAACACTTTTGGTGGCATGGAATGAAAAGAGAGATAGCTCGCTTTGTAGCTAAAGGTTTGGTATGTCAGCAAGTAAAGGCGGAGCACCAAAGAACAGCAGGGTTATTGCAATCACTTCCAATTCCAGAATGGAAGTGGGAATACATCACTATGGACTTCGTCACGGGTTTTCCCAAAAGTCCAAATGGAAGAGATGCAGTATGGGTAATAGTGGACTTACTCACCAAGTCAGCTCATTTCTTACCTTTTAGAGTTGGCCAATCTACAGAAGCTTTGGCTGACTTATATATGAGGCGGATCGTGAGATTACACGACGTACCAGTCAGCATTGTATCAGACAGGGACTCGCGCTTTACATCACACTTTTGGAAGAGCATGCAAGAAAGTCTTGGAACTCGTCTGAAGTTCAGTACATCTTATCACCCACAAACAGATGGGCAGTCAGAACGTACGATTCATACATTAGAAGATATGTTAAGGGCTTGTATGTTAGACTTTGGAGGATCATAGGAGGACCACCTACACCTTATAGAATTTTCTTACAACAATAGCTATCAGGCGAGCATCCAGATGGCCCCATTTGAAGCATTGTATGGAAGAAAGTGTAGGTCTCCTGTGTGTTGGAGTGACGTGGGAGAACGTCAGATTCTGGGACCAGAGTTAGTGGTTAACACTGTAGAGATAGTCAAGAAGATAAGGACACTTGCGAGCAGCGCAAGATAGGCAGAAGCAGTGGGCAGACCTTCATCGTCGTCCCTTGGAGTTTAAAGAGGGCGATCATGTCTTCTTAAAGATATCACCTACCAGAGGCACCATTCGATTCGGAGGGCGCGGCAAGTTGAGTCCAAGGTATATTGGACCATTTGACGTACTAGAAAGAGTGGGAGAAGTGGCATACCGACTCGCGCTACCACCTTCACTTGAGGGAATACATGACGTATTCCATGTATCAGAACTTAGGCGATATGTGGCAGACAGCAGTCATGTCCTCGACCATTCAGAAATCACCTTTGGGCCAAGCTTATCATACCAAGAATAACCCGTAGGAATCCTTGATCGTCGAGAGAAAGTATTGAGAAACCAGTCTATTCCCTTGGTCCACGTGGCATGGAAGCATGGCGCGCCAGGAGAATCTACTTGGGAGCGCGACGATGACATGCGCCAACGTTTTCCGAACCTATTCCTTGACCAAGGTATAAATTTACTTTGTTAATATATATCTTATACCATCCTTGACTTTCTACCGTGACTTAGTTTTAATTTCGAGGACGAAATTTTTATAAGTTGGGTAGAATATAAAATCCCTAATTCTGAAAACCGTATTAATTAGTTAATTATAGTAATCATGAGATTAATAGAGGAAATAGATTTTTATTACTGAAGGGATTGTGCATTTAGAGGATTTATAGAGCCATTATAAGTTTTGGAGTTTTCTATGTGTTGATATATATATATAGAAATCCCCATTTGGATCTCAACCCAAATCCTTAGCCCACTACCCGTCTGCAAACCCAAACCCGCATAGAAAATATCAAACAGTAGCAATAGCAAACCAACCTTGCTTTCCCTTCTCCGCGCGTAAAACCAAAACCCCGCGTATAACACTCCGCCGCTTCCTATTTCATCTGCGCGTAAAATATCAGCAGCAGTAGCAAACCCACTTTCCTTTTCTTCCCTAGCGCGTAAACCCTCACCACCGTTTCTTACTTCAACTGCACGTAAAATATTCCACCCGCCTAATTCATTTCTCTACGCGAAAAATGGACCCCTGCGTAAATTCCTTCACCGCTTCTCATTTCACCCACGCGTAAAGCAGCGCACCCCGCGTATATTTTCCCTTTTTCACGCGTAAATGTCAGCAAGCAGTAGCAAACCGACTTCCTTTTTCTCTTTCCATGCGTGTAAGCTTCACATTCCACCGCTTAAATCTCCACACGTGTGGGGAAAAATATCAGCAGCCGCCTCTTTACCTATTATTACTAAAAATCCCTCAACCGAAACCTAAACCAATGAGAAGAAAACAACAGCAACAACAGTAGTTTCTTAAACACTAAGTTTTCCCACCGCCTCTTATTCTCTATATATATCTATGCAATACACTCCAAACCCTAAAAACCCTTCTTCTTAATAACAAACTTGACACTGTAGGACGTGCAAAAACATAGGACTTTTGCTCGGCAAGTATACCTTACCATAGTACTATTATTTACATTCCAGCTGATACATGCATGTTTAATTTTGATTATATAGATGTTTATGTATAATTTGAACCTACTTAAGGAGACCACCCCACTATTAGAAAGCATTATTAGGTTCATTAGCCGTGACACAGTGGTTTACACGAGTTATGAGTCTCATATAGATCACGGACAGCGTGACAGGGATGGCCTCCTGTACGCATGGGCCGTGCGTTAGGAATGACTGCTGATAGAAATTTTGTATGCTAGTAGACCTGGCAGTTATTTAGGGTATTAGCATGTTGTGGATGCAACATGCATAGATCATTGGGCGGAGAGGATGACTAATAGGTGTACGGGACACCCACTTCCTTTATGCAGATTCCACACTTGTTTACAGTGCGCCCCTAGGTTGGGGGGCATATGTGGCATATACTAGCCAGTTGTCACGATTGGTGAATTACGTCAGCATATGTCTAGCCTACACTTTCTCTTATACTCAAAGTGGTCCTCAAACTGCATTCACTTAGATGGTTAGGCGACCCATTGGATGTTTATATTTCAGTACTTATTTGGCATGTTATTATGTATCTTGTTATGTCCCTCTGAGGACCTGGTCCCTTTCCAGATATGGACGAGCAGGAGTATCCGCAGGATTATGGACCTGGACCGGATGCTACTTACGAGACTGAGGAGGTCCTACCCTCAGAGTATCTGTGATTATTGTCACTGTTTAGACACTTTTGTTGCTACTTCAGTATAGTCGTTTTGTAATGGATTTGTTTCCACCTGACTATCAGACTAGATACTCCTCTTGGATATTCAGTTATTTTGGAGTTCTTGATTCCTACTTATTATTGTGCTGTGGATGAGATATAGATTATGTGTGACTTGTTTTGACAGTATATTACCACTGGTGGATTGGATATTCATTTACAGCGTACGTATGTATATGGTTTCCATATATTGGAGTTTATATATATACGGCTGGGCGTGTTACGTATTCCTAGTCCTACTTATTTTGGGACTGGGGCATGATAATAATGGAGGCGATGATGATGCTAATGGCGACGAGGGTGACAATGATGATGATAATGGTGATTGTGTTGATGATTTATGATGGTGATAGGTTGATGAAGATGATGGGCTACCGGAGTTTGCTGTTCCGGCCATGCTCAGGTGACCGAGGAGGAGCAGGGAGGAAGGAGGACAGGGAAGAGGATGAGGCGCTCAGGGAGAGGCTCGTTGGTCGATGCAGGTGGTGCTGGTGGTGTTGGCCTGGGTGACTCGGTGCTGGTGGCGTGGTGGTATTGGCCGGGTCTTACTTAGGCGAAGGGGGAGAAGATGAAGTCGGGGAAGGAGAGGTCGACGAGATGGCAATGGTGGTGGTGGTGCTGGTTCGTGCAGCGGTGGCTGGGATGTTCGACGGGATATTCAGCACAGCGGTGCTCCGGGGTGATGGTTCTGGCTGCTCGTCGCGGGTCCGTGATCGTGTGTTCAGTCAAGATGGGAGGAGAACGACGGAGGTGAGGTGCTGATGGTGGAGTCGGGAAGAGAACGGCGGTGGCTCGGTGCACCGTTCGGCGGGACCGCTCGGGAAGAGGAGGGTGGCGGTGGTGAGCAGCGGGAAAGGGGAGGAAGAAAAAGAGGAGGCTCGGGTTGTTGAGGTCTGGCGAGTCATGTCGAGGGTGGAGGACGACGGCGGGGGTCGTGCCCGAGCTGAGGGGGAAGTCAACTGCTGCTCGTCGATGACTCCGGCGAGTCGGCTAGCTCCGGCGATGGGCTGGCAGCGGGAAGGAGATGAACAGGGAGAGAAGGGATGGTGATGGTATTTGGTTTTGGTTAACAAATAGAAAAGGGAAAAGAAAAGGAATAGAAAATTGTATATTTATACATGTGGGGCCTAGGGTTTTGTTGACCTAGGAATGTGGCTTGGTCAACACCTCCTTGGAGCTGGGCCTTGGGCTCTCATGGGGATGTTTGGGAGGGCTATAATCGCATTGTTTAAAATGCAAGGATAAATTTAAATGGGGGCGATGTTTGTGCGTTGCACATTCCGAAAAATTACGGAAAAATCCACATGAACGAAAAATAGGTTTCTTCATGTGTCATGTCCAATGGTGTGGACACCTCAATACACTTTTGCATAAAAGTGTCCAACAATAGGAAAATTGCACAAAGATGGAAATTGGGTTCAAATTAAATAAAAATTAATACGCATTGTGTTTTTGAATTAATTAAAAGTACATGAGAATAAAATTAGGTGGGACACAAGTATCATGGACATAGAAGGCTCAGAGTAGAATTTTATCATAAATTAGGCTGCACGAAACGGGTCAAGATTGTGTCTCCAATTTCGATTGGAACACACAAGGATACAAAGTCGTATTTATATAGAATTAAATAATAACGTCTACGACGTTTATTGTGCGACTAAAATGTAGCACAAGAGTGCATGATTATAAGTTACATAAAGGTCAGAATGGTAGGCGGGCACGTCTAGGACAAGGTGCTGAAATTTGTAGGAAGGCAATGGCTAGTGTAGTGCTCCAATTATCGAAGCAACGATAAGGTGCACTAAGTGATATAAATATTGCATAATTAAATAAATGTCGCGTCCTATTGCCAATTGGATACAAATTAGCCCTAATTTCTCTATCTATGCCAAGTAGACCTAATTTTGGGTGAGGCAGTTTATAGCAAGAAAGTTTACAACTTGGAGTTGTGCATCAGTTAGTAAGGGGTAGGGAGTTGAGTCTTTATTGTAAGAAGTTAGAGTATTGGTTTAAGGTCTTAATAGATGGTATATCAGCTAGATACTAAGGTAGATGGGTAAGTAGTCAAGTATTAGTTGTTGGTTAGTTAAGTGTATTAAGTTAAGTTAGTGTTTATGAGTATCAGTTAGTATAAATTAAGGTATCAGTTAGTGTTAGTAAAAAGTGTATTAGTTAGGGGCAGGGAATATTAGTGTATTAGTATACTAATCTAAGTATGACTAATTTTGAGTGACGTTAAAGGGAGTGTCCACATTTGATGAGTGTGGGTATCAAGGTTACCAAATGTGTATGGCTAAGTTATACTAGTTATTAGATAATACCATGTATTTTTAAGCTAAGGTTATTAATATGCTAAGGTATTAGCTATCAACTAAGTTATATGCATGAGATACTTCGTGTTAATAGTTAGTTAGCTATTACCTTAAAGGAAATAACTTAAAAACTCAATCAAACCTAGTGTGACCTAGTAATTACTAGTATAGCTTTATAATCAACCTAGAAGCTAGGTACAAATCTAATATCCATAGTTTGACCTAGTTTAACTTAGAAATAGCCTAGAAAGCATGTATTGATGCATTTTACTCATTTTAATTTTATTACACCCAAATTGACTTGATATTCATCCACATGGTTGTATGACACCAGCTCGGACACCGAGTTACCCTTTTTGCTTCGGACCAGAGGCAAGTACATCTCTCTATTAGTTATTATTTTATGATAGTGTATATATCACTTATTTTAGAACTGTGTACTTGATTCTGACACTTGGTTACATGGACTGGTACTACATGGATCCTGTCAGAAGATGTTATCCCCTTATTATGTGTATCGGGTAATCCTTACGCATATATCTTACCGTGTGTATCGGGTACTCCTTGTGCACGTATATATTCATGGGCCCCGTGTGCTCGGGCCATAATTATGTGCTTCGTGTGCCCATATTACCCTCATGTGCTTCGTGTGCTCACACTACACTCATGTGCTCCATGTGATTATACTCATGTGCGTAAGATGTCATGATCGGATCCATACGTATTGGTTGGGGAGGGGGAGTAGAACTAGGTTATGTGATCAAGCCCATTTACCTCATGTGTATGTCTATTATATATTTCACGTATAATTGAGTTACCCTATTTACCTCATGTGCAACCCAAGCTGATCACATAACGAACTTGTGCTCTAAATCACTTAGATAGTATTTATGGTTTACATTTCTTGCAGTTATTTCATATTGCCTGTTCTTTCCTTTCCAGTACTTTACATGTCCATTCTAGTTCATTTTCTTTCCAGTTGCTAGTATATCTTGTATTCTTTTCTATTACCTGTCATATATGCTCTACCATGTATTTGGAACTGCTTGCAGAGTTTTGTACTTTGTTCCAATCATGATTGGATATATTTTTTTAGATGATTGGATAGAGGAGCTATGTCTTACTTATTATGGGCCGCAGGACAGCGAGCCACTAGAGGATACTCACCTAGAGCAGGAGGACTTAGTTCCAGTGACTGAGGAAGCTTAGGCTTATATTTTGGATATTGTATTAGTTTCTTTATTAGACTCTTGGGCATGTATATATTATTTATGACTTGAGTTGTGCCTAGACTTATAGTGTTAGACTTGTGGATGTATTCTGACTCTTATTCCCTTTCTTTTATTCTATATCGTGCTTCATCTTCCTTAGTTTGATATTATGATTAAGTATTGCTTATATTAACATATTATTATCATTGTTCCTCCATTTGGAGTTTAGATAACATGACATGTATCCTTATTATATTGTGTGAGATATTTAGATAGTGTTGTAGACTTATACAGTATTCTACCTCCGATGATGCGATGTAGGCTGGACATTGCTCACTACTCATGCCCTCATTTCGGTACGGGTCGTGACAAAAACTGATACTAGAGGGATCTCCCCCCTTATTTGCCAGCTTCTTCGCTTGTGTACGAAACATTAAGAAAATATATTATCTTTATAATTAATGTTATTTAACTATATAATAAAAATATTTAATTACTTCATGTTATCTTACCAGGCTTCGATAGTGCATAGTGATGGGAATTGATTCACCAGTATGCAGACCCCAATGAGATCGTGTCGTCTTTCCTTGCTCGGACCTCTTCTTAAAATCATGAGTATAGAGCTCCTTCTGCATCTTCTCCCAAAAATCATCATGGATCCAGGGTTCTTGCCCTTTCCAGCATTTACCCTTTTTTGTAAATTATCCTTCTCATCCCGCATCTTCTTGCTAAAGGCGCCGCGATATGTCTTCCTGATCACCGCATCGCGATGCTCGGGCCACCAGTCAGTTTTCTGACATAAAAATTCAATTAATAATTAATATAAATAGATTAAAAAATAATTAATAAATAGAATAACATAAAAGATCGCATATACCTTCATCTGGTCAAGCCATATATACTGCATGTTGGGCGGCACATCGGAGAATCTAAGGTAGGGGTCGTGGTAGTTCCCCTAATGATTTTCCCAAGTGCTGGAGTAGCACTGTAGAAAAAAACCTACAAAGAAATAACAACAGATTATTTAGTTGAATAAATAAATAAAATATATAAAATTAACTACATCAGTTGAAATATATAAATTTACTTACAACTCTTTGGTCGCGGGCCAAAGCTCATTTCTGAAGTAGCCCTCCAGTCTCTCTGGTTGTGTTGGAGGACCACCCGGTCGGGGGGTATATCGACCACTAGCATCATACTCTAAGTCCAGATACTCTGGGGCCCATCATACAACTGTCGGAGTATCTGGTGGACGAACTGACGATGGGGTGTCGGGATCTGCATCAGATGATGACGGGGGCATAGATGCCAATGATGGAGCATCGGGGACATATGCGACAAATGGCGGAGTGTCTGTGCCTGTAGCCGATGGCAGAGTGGAGGTGCCTGCGACCGACAAGGGGGTATCGGGATCACGTGATCGAGGAGATAATCTATCCCCGGGTAGTATAAGATCATGACCACCTCGATCACGTCCACGACCACGATCACCACGATCCCGACCACGATCCCCACAATCATGACCATGACCACTAGCCATCTATGATCATGATTCACATATATAGACATCTAATAAATAGAACAAAGCAACATAATAGACATTTAATAAATAGAACTAAGCAACAAGATAGACATCTAATAAATAGAACTAACTAACAAAATAGCTATAAAAACTGAGATAGAAGTATTTTTAGTAAGAGATAGAAGTATTTTTAGTAACAAAATCAAACTCTATCTCTAGGTACAGCATGTAGACAACATAGGTAATCTAATCATCGCCATCTTCATCGTTATTGTCTTTATTGTCATCATCATCGTCATCGTCATCGTCATCATCCTCATCAAGCTCTTCTCCATTTTCTATTCTCTTCTTCTTCTTCTTCTTCTTCTTCTTCTTCAGAGACGTCTTTCTGGTTGTGGACAAGGCCAATTATCTGGTTGTGAGCTAAGTCTTGTATATCAACCTCTTCCTCTCCTCTATTTTCCTCGATAATAGCTTCAACATCAATATTATCCACGACATCTTCTTCCCACTACTGTCCCAAATATTGAGGCTCTTCGACCTGGTCCTCCTTGTATCCTTGGTCTCCAACATTGAACATATTTTTATCTTTAGTCTTATATGCCATCCACCAGTTAAATCGATCTCTACGACGTCTTGGGTAACTTATATAATAGACTTGAACAACTTGACTTGCTATCATAAACGAGTTAGACCCCCTATATCTCCTGTGATGGTTTATATCGACAAATCCAAATTGTTTATTGATTTTTCATTCTTGATTTGGTGTTGTGTCGAACCTCATATTTGAACATCACAATATTTATGTCATATATGATATTGTAACTCTACAATATCCCGAAGTACACCATAATAGTCAAAGTCTGGCTCGTCGTCGTAGATGATCCCTCTTATACAAATACCGAAATCTTTTGTATTCAAGCCGTCAGTAAGAAATTCAGTATTTATAGGATTTTTAGTTGCTTTAAACTTGAAGCCATTAATGACATAGCCTGGCCAAGTCCTTGCTTCCTTAATCGGTCCCAATGCAAAATAATGAAGGCTCTCATTTATGAGTATTGTTCCAGGCAAGAAAATCGGTAAACACACGTCAATAATAGACATGTTATTAGCGACATATACAGAAACGGTAGCTGCAGTATATTTAACATATTATATGAGTTACATACATATTTGCTAAACCAGGACATAAAGTTACAATCGACCTCTCTTTAAAGTTCCTCCTCATTAATATTGGGTGTCCTTATTTTAACTTCATCTCTAAATACACTGAGAGATAAAATAAAAATGAGTTAGTAAATTTTATTGACAATATTAGAGATAATTGTCAAATTCTAGTCACTTACATCTCCAAATCTCTCACTTCTTGTATGTCACAATTTAATAATACATATCGATGAGCTATATCCAACTCATTGTCACCCAACCACCGTTTCTTACTAGCCCTAATAGACTTGCCCCTCGCATTGAATATCGACAAGCCTCCATTGTAGCGTGCATCTCCTACGTCTTTGTCATCCTTGGATCTTTATTACGATTTGTCTTAACATAAGTATCGAAATAAATTGATCATAAGTTTGAGACCTCCTTGATAATATATGCTTCACATATCGAAGCCTCTATATGAGCCTTGTTTCCAACTTTCTTCTTAAGATGGTATAGGTACCTAACAAAACATATTACTTTGAATTAATTTAGAGTAAATTTTTTTACTTAATTTGTTAATCAAAATACGTCTTATATTGGTATTTTATCTTTTAAATGGATACATCCATCGATACTGAACAGGTCCACCGACACGTGCTTCGTACGGTAGATGAATCAGCAGATGCTCCATACTGTCAAAAAATCTAGGAGAAAATACTTTCTCTAATTTGCAAATTGTTAAGACAATTTTTTTCTCAAGTTCAACCATATGTTGCACCGTCAGCTTACTTGAACAAATATCCCTAAAGAATATAGATAGCTCGGCGAACGAAATCCATACAGCATGAGGCAATAACTCTCTAAGAGCAGTAGATAATAACCTTTCCATGAACACGTGGCAGTCGTGACTCTTCATTCCCGTTAGCTTGCGTTCATTGAGATCAATGCATCTAGACAAATTCGATACATAGCGGTCAAAAAATCGTAAACTGGATATCCAGTTGCATATTATCAATCTATCTTCCCTGCTTAATGTGAATGGCGCTATTGGCTTCACAAGTCCACTAGCTCACCATTGTATTAAGTTTAACTGAGGACGCTTGCATATCTCGGCCATGTCTTGTCTTATTTTGGGATTTTCCTTCGTCTTTCCTTTAATATCCATAATGGTATTAAAGACATTATTGAACACATTCTTTTCGATATGTATGACATCAATATTATGTCTTATAAGATTATCTCTCCAATAAGGTAAGTCCCAGAAGATACTATGTTTGGTCCAATTATGTCTATGTCCAAATCCCTCGACACGATTGTTCGATATTGGATCTTTTATCATGGTCGGCAAATCCTTCACATCTTCCCAAATATCGTATCCCGACAATCTGGTAGGTGGACGAGAAAGTTCTTGCTTTCCAGCTTTAAATGCCTCCTTGTTCTTTCTTCAAGGATGTGACGCGGGTATAAATTGACGGTGACAGTCAAAGAATGAGGCTTTTCCTCCATGTTTAAGATGGAATGCCTTACTCTTTCCTATACATATAGGACAAGACTTAGTGTCGTGGGTACTCCATCCCAATAATATACCATATACAGGAAAATCATTGATAGTTCACATAAGTGAAGCTCTCATTAGAAAGTTCTGTTTTCTCAAAATATCGTAGGTCGTGATGCCCAACTCCCAAAGCTATTTCAGTTCATCCACCAACGGCTGCACATATATATCGATATTCTTCGTCAGATTTTTGAGACCGGGTATGATAACTGTCAAGAACATATAAGGAGTCTTCATACACATCCATGGTAATAGATTGTAAGGGGTAAGAATCATCGGCCAACAGGAGTATTAAGATCCCGACTGTCCGAAAGGAGTGAAGCCATCAGAACATAGCACCAATCGGACATTTCTAGGCTCCGTAGCAAAATTCGCATAACATCGATCAAAATGTTTCCACGCTAATCCATCGGAAGGATGTGATAATTCTTCATCATCCTTTGTACGTTTCTCGTTATATCACGTCATGTGTTCTGCTGTATTAAGGGATATATACATCCTCTATAAGCGTTTCGTGATCGGCAAGTAATGCTTGTACTTGTACGGACGTTATTTTATTCTAGTTGACTTTTCTTTTCCCCGAAATGGCTTATAACGTTCTGTGTGGCAGAAACTGCATCTTTCTTTGTCCTCATTCTCCGTATAGTACAACATGCATCTGTTGTGACAATAATTTATTCTTTCATACCCCAGTCCTAGCTGTCGGACCATCATCTTTGATTTATAAAAGTTTTTAGGAAGCTCTTTTGATTCTTTCGGTAACACCTCTTTAACTAGTTGTGTGATTCGTTCATAGCAAGCTTTAGGTAAGTTGAAATCAGACTTTATATTCAATAAGCGCATCACTATCGACAAAACTAAATGAGTCTCACAACTAGGATATATATAGGAGTATCTGCATCCTTAAACATGTCATAGAACTCCTTTGCATCAGTATTTGGATCCTCAGGATTAAAATTAGGCCCTGTCACATCATACACCATATCTCGTGCCAAGTTGTAGTCTCCATATTCAACATAGTCCACATCATCTTCAATGTCAACATCCGTAGCAACATCCACAACAAAGCAGACTGTCTTTCCGCATAAAGTTTACCTTACGATGCCCACAGGTCATAATCACGTACAAAACCCTTAAGGGTCAGATGCTTCCTCACAATCACCACTTCTTCGTAACGTCTATTACGATAATGAGCACATAGACACTTGATTTTTGGACCATCCATATAATCAGGTTTTCTCATGGCATACTTAAGAAATACTTCAATGCCTGTCTTAAAATTGTCACTGTCGCATGTACATCTACGTACGATTAACCAAGTAACGATCTATTACTTGGTGGGTGTGGAAAATTTTGTATCGTAAGATAAAATACACAGAAGCAATTAGATGTACATACAACATTAGATGGGCATTCTAAAAGCATTGTAATTCTTACTTTGCGTATTCTACCATAGCGGAAATTAGATAAATAGGTAAAAGTTATAACATTGACATTTGTTTAATATGATGCATTTTCGTATAGTATCGACATGAATTCGGTTATCGATGGCTCAGAACACTACCCAAAATTTATTCTAGCATACATTAGTGCGAATCATCTAAGTTATGTATATCAGTGTAGTATATATTTTTATCAAATGTAGTATCTGAAGGATATAACAAAATTAAGATGAACCAACATAATGTAATGCTAAGACATCAGCTCACAATATAAAATATAGCGATGGATTGTTGTATCATCATTGCCGAGGGATGGGGGCCGAAGGACAGTCAATGTTATCTACGGCTGCATGGTCTCTACCTCACCAATCAAATGGCTTCATGGACTATGCCTTACCGTTATTGGGCCAAGTCCTTGCTTACCCATACTTTGGTATCCCAACTCCAATACCTATTACCTATTGGTATCCTAACTATGATACTCTCATAAAAACCTCCATGATACTCATGGAAATACTATGACATTCTAAATTCTATAAAACCCACACACAAATATGAAGTATCCATACTCATGATACTCAAACCAATATAATATTCACCAAATCCTTAATGATACCAAAGCCAATAAACTCCATATATGGAAATAAACTTGACATAAAAATAACTATAACCAAAGATCTAACCCAGGCGTGCTTCTCCTATTCCAGTATGCACACAGAAAATCTTCCTACTCACAAACACTTGCACACTTGAATTTTAAAGTATACAGATTTGGACACAGTTAAAATTTGGTGCACCCTAAGTTGCTGATACAGGAAATCCCCCTATTTACAGACAATTGCACAGTTAAATATTCCATAATTTTGTTCAGAAATAATTTGGACACAGTTCAGATTTGGACACAATTCAGATTTGGACATAATTCTAATTTATAGAGCACCCCAAGTTATAGAGTACAAATTTGAACACCATTCAGATATGCAAATGCACATACCAGTGCAAATCGAAGAAGGAAACAGATGGAGGAGAGGGGCGGAAGACTTACAGTGGAGGGAAACGGAGAAGAGGGGAATGTCGTAAAGGGGAACCAAGGAGAGGGGAGCAGTCGAAGCGGGGAACACCGGCGAGAGGGGAACGGAGGAGAGGTAAGCACGGGCCGGAGGGGAGCACGGGGCCGGAGGAGAGGAGAGAGAGGCGCGGTCGATCAAAATTTTTATTTCGATCGACCTCCTAATTAATATAACCTAGGATACAGTACTTGGCGATGGATATGCGGCGTCCAAATCCGTCGCCACAACTAAGCTATCTAGGCGACGTATCCGCGACTCAATATCCATCGCCAGATCGTCGTCATGTTTACCCGCGTTGTTTTCGCGGTTGACCGCGCAAACTGGTGATGATCTAGTGACTAATTGTCGATGACCTAGTGACGAATAGTTGTTTAATTCGCAAATAGTGGTTATTGGTCGTCCAACCGACGATGAACCGTCGTAACTTGGTGACGGATATTGATCATTGCAAATATTTCGTCGCTAAATTACTGTATTTTATTTGTGTTCTTATTCTTCCCTACTTCATCTTCTCCATCTCCTCAAGAGTGAAAAACCCTAATTTTCTAATTCATATCAAATTATGAAATTCTATCATTACCATACCATTTTACCTTCAAAACTTCTTCATATGGAGAGCTAGTGCTAGAAGCTCAAGGAGGAAGCTAAGAAGAAGTATTAGCAAGAGGATTGGTGTCACTTATTCTTTCATTCTTCTCCAAATTTGTGAAGATTCATTGAGATTCAACTCTCAATAGGTAAATCCCTCTTTTTCCCTAAATTCTATGGTAGGAACCAAAATAAAACCAATAGGAACCCTTTCATAAGTGAAAATGATCTTCTAATGGTAGATCTAGGTATGAGAGGACTTGAATCTATTAGATCTAGGCTTTTGAATGTTGTATTGGTGTTTTCTAGGGTTTATTTGGTGGAACTACGAATTTTGACCACCAAGTGTTTGTAGAATGGTCTCAATAGGATTTTTGGCATAATTTAGTGTTGTGTTAGTGTCCTTTGTGCCTATTTCTCTATATTACTCTAGATTTATTATTCTAAGTTATTTTCATGACAAATTTATTTCCATATTTGGTGTCCTATTGGTTTGGTGTGTTGGTTTTGGGTAAGTCATAGTTATTTGTATCCATATGTGTCATATTAGATATACCCTATATATTGGCTGCCAATATACTATGTAATAGTTGATATAGTTTCTTTTTGAGTTGAGTAATCATGGATTGGAATTGGGTACCCTATACTTGATATTGGTATATATACTTGGGATGTATCATTGGTGCCATGGTTTTAGATTTGATTATCGTTTGGGGGTTATACATATGTCACGCCCCAGTCCCAAAATACGTAAGACTAGAAATACGTAGCGTGTCAGCCATATGTATATGACAACTCGTATATGTTGGAAAATCATAACACATATATACATTGTAATATGAATATTAATTCACAAGTGGAACATATATTGTCAACATAAGTCACAAGCACCTATATCTCATCCATAAGCACAAGTAAAGGAATATCAAAATAGATAGTTAAATGTCTCAAGTATGAAGTATCAAAGAATAAGTCGATTGGAGACAAATCCACTACCCATCGACTATATCAAAAACTAAAATGATAGAGGAGATCAAAACTCCAATATAAGATAAATCTCAAATAAAAGAAACTACAACTAAGATATCCATCAGCAATGAAGTAATCACTGGTACTGAGAAGGTAAGACCTCCTCAACAGAGAATGAAGCGTCAGGTCTGGGTCCATACTCATGTGGATAATCCTGCTCGTCTATACCTAGAAAGGGACCATATCCTCAGAGGGATGTAACAAGATACATAAAAGCATGCCAATATAGTACTAAAAATAAATATCAAATATGGTCGCCTAACCGTCTATGTGAAATGTACTTTGGAGAACTATTTTCCAATGCATGGGCTATCTGGCTATAAATGGGATTGGCATGACTCTCTCGGAGAGTCAGGAGCCTAAAAAGCATAACTTCTTTCGATCATCAGAGGCCGCCTATAAATAATATAATATAAGGGTTATCTAACCACGCATCTCCAGCGGAGCGTATGGGTTACAAAAGAGAAAGTATAAAGGAGCCCATATGCCTAATTATTGTTCTCTCCACCCCATGCTCTATCCATGTCATATCCATGCCACGGTGATACCTCTAATATCTGCCAAGTCTCCTAACATGCATTTCTATCAGCAGTTATTTTCTATCCATACGTACAGGTGGCCATCCTATCACGCAAGTTCGTGTCCTACATGAGACTCACACTCGTGTAACAAATGTGTCATGGCCAATGAAACATAAGAATGCCTCAACATCATGGGGTAGTCTCATAAAACTAGGTCGACATGCATAATATAAATAAGTGACAAAAGATGACGCAACCGTCGTTGCACCCAAGTTATTCTTGGACGCGCAGTTTTATATAGCAAAATAAAATAACTAAATAGGCAACGGAAAATATGTGTGCTAATAATAAATGTAAATAAACCGCACAATGGCAAGGTATACTTGCATGGCAAGCTAGCTGTGTAATATAGATGTCCAAACGATGATCCCAAGGAACCGGAAAGTAGGGTCCCTGAATGAACGTCTCCGGATGCTGAAATAAATATCACCAACGTCTCCGAAATCAGTGAGATTTTCAAAAAAAAACTCTACGCTTTCTTCCAATTTGGACACAGGGGCAAAACGATAATTTTGGGTCAAAGCATGGTCCACATGTGTCCCACTTTTTACCAAAATGCGTGTCTGTGTCAAAGGTCTATAAATTGGAAAAATTATAGGTTAAACAAATCCTAAATAATAATACAAACTCAACGGTACGTCCAATTTTAGATTCCGGTGAGCCGATCACAATTTTGCCCGTCAAGTCAATCGTGGGTCCCGCGAATAGGCGGCTTGGTCAACTGTCTCGGAATTACGTGAAACTTGGGTCACAGGACCACCGTGATATCATGAATCCAATAACGCAACTTTCGTCGTATTATGACCAGCGTGCACCAACTATTCCGATGAGCGTGCACCAACTAATAGAAAAAATTACAAAATATCGATACGGGAGAACTTTTACGGATACAAGTTGATTCCAACGTGCATACACGTCCGAATCAACTTACGCAAAAGCTCGCACGTCAGGAAATACCATACGTGCCTTTTGGTACAACTGGTACGTGATGTGATGGTCCGGTTTATCAGAACGCACTCTGTATCACAAGTTTTCTAAGTTTTTAAAGGCTGCTTTTCATAATTTTTAAGCTAAATTTTAGCACAGAAATAACGAGCATATAGGTATAAACAATACATCATTTTGATGTCGTATAGGTTGTCTCTAAATCTTCGCAATTAGATTCCAGGTTCGTCAAATATTCTGGAATAAACTAGCCTTCCAATATGGCCTCATGGATCGATTTACAAGTGTTCTATTTTGCATGAAAATTCAGACTTTTTGGAAAGTTTCAGTTGAATTTAAAACAGAAATAGGATTGTTCGAATAAAACTACTTGAAGTCATTCGAAGATGTTTATATTGTGATTAAACCTAAGCAATTGGATCGAAAATTGGTGAAGCATGTACGAAAAAATAGAAGGGAAAATATGGGTACCTGGACTGTTGGTTCTGACGAGCGAACCGGGGTCGGAGCGGGCAGTTTCCGCGGTCGTCGACGGTGGCGGGTCTGGCGGCGATCGCAGGGTCATACGGTGGTCGCGAGGCTTTGGCGAGAGGTTGGTCTGGAAGCGGTGCTTGTTGATTAAAGAGAGGGGGAGTAGTAGTCCGGGTCGGGTCACGTTAAGGGGGTTCGTTTGTTTGTTGTTGTAGGTTATTGTTGTTGTAGTGTTTTATTTTTTGGTTTGTTGTATTATATCTTTTCTTTTCTTTTTTATATTTCTTTATTATTATTATTATTATTATTATTATTATTATTATTATTACTATAAAATAATTATTTTATTATATTTTAATTATTACTATTATTATTATTATGAATTATTAGTATGTCGTCCGTATACGTACTATTATTCTAATTATTATATATATATATAAATACTAAAAAATTAGGTGAGGTTACATTCTACCAAACTTACAAGAATTTTGTCCTCGAAATTAAAGCTAACGCATGATAAAGAATGAGAATATTATACAGTAGGAAAGAATAAAGTAAGATCATACCTTAATCTTCGAACAGATACGGAAAACGCTTGCGCATGTCATCCTCGCGCTCCTAAGTGGATTCTTCTGGCGAGTGATATTTTCATGCCTCGTGGACCTAGGGAATAAACTGATTTCTCAACACCTTCTTCCGACGATCAAGAATTTTCACGGGTTGCTCTTGGTATGACAAGCTCGGCCCAATGGTGATCTCGGAGTGATCGAGTACATGACTGCTATCTGTCACGCCCCGGTTCCATGGATAAGGAACCGAGCCACGTGGCAATGGCCAGTAGTGTACTTCGGCAGGCATTCCAATCCAATGGGCCCGTCGGAGTACACTTAAGCTGTAAAGTACAATGGAAAACCCAACACATAACACAAGTAAACTCAATCTAAATCTCATCCACAGGCAGCAATATAAGAGCACAATAGAAGTAAATACAACGACTAATGTGCAGGAAGGAAAATGTCCAAATAGTATCAAGTACAAACAATAGAGTAGTCGCACGGGGATAAACCCGCTAGCACAAATAAACTGGAATGGAAATAAGCAATAAGATAACTTGGAACGGTAGCAGGTAACTAGGTAAAGATACCGTCCCAAGGAAAGAGTCACTACCAGCGATCAGGCGAAGTCCTCAGGGATGACCTCATCCTCGGCAGTGAGTACAGCTGCTGGAAAGATGCCCGGTCCGTACTCCTCCGGGTAATCCTCGAAGCCTATACCTGGAAGGGAACCAGGTCCTCAGAGGGACGTAACAAGGTACAGAAAAATAACATGCCAGGTAAACAGATAGTACAAGTGCGACAACAGGGTAAACTAGTACAACCAAACAAGTGTGACACAGTTTAAAGACAACGTTCGACGCGTGGGCCGTCCAAAATAAAACTGCAGCTCCGAGCACAGAGACACACGGGTCGTACCGTAGCTCCGAGCACAGAGACACACGGGTCCTACCACTACACCATGAAACAGGATCACTACATATACATATATAAGCACGTGCAGAGTAGCCCAAACGTCTAGTAACTGTCTTCCCCTTCCCAAGCGGTCAACGATTGTGCGTTGAACCTGAACCTCTAACTACAGTCTCGACACACACAGAATTTAACTCAACAGACGCGACCCTAAGGTCGTCCCAGTCTCTGGTCATGATGTCAGTATCAGGATACAGGAATCTGGCACGAACACAGTGTATAAGTGTGTCCTGGGGTATCGATGTACTCTGGTACGTGCATCGAGGTACTATGAAACATCAGTAATAATTCTAGGTCGTTAAGTCGAAAGTCAACACCCGGTTGTGAACCGGACACGGAGTAACGAACATCAACATAAAAACGCGCACAATGTACAATAAGAAATAACAATATCTGTAAACTGAAATACTGGATGGCAAGGTACACTTGCCTGCGTGCGGCTGCTGATAACGGGGATCGGGTACTGCGTCCAAGTCCTCAGGTCCCGCAATACCTAGAGAAGAGATACAAATCTGAATCAATAAACCACTTAAGACAGACAGGTGTGCTACACTCTGTTACGTCTAGACTCAGTCTCAAGAATTACCTAATGTTTTTATCGTCCTCAATTCTTTGTCTCGTGATCCGATATAATACCCATTCCGGAATAATTCACCTGCTCTCCATTTGTATGTATTTCATACCCTCAATCAATTTTCTATTCATCCGAAAAATACTGGATTTAATTATTTATTTATCTTTAACCATGTATTTTATTCATAACCTCAATTTGGATTTAATCCCTAACTTTACCATTGATCCTAAACTCATTGTCTCTCCTTTAAATCATTTGAATATATTGACGACGATTAAATCCCCAAGTTTACCGTTAACCACAAGTCATAATATTTACCATTGATCTTAAACCACAATGTTCCAGTGCTATACTAGGCTAACCATATTTTATGCCAATAATATATATATTAAATTCTATCAACTATATCCACATATAATCCTCGAACCACTTACCATCCATAACCATCAATACTTATCCCTAGATAACTTAAGTCCATATGTATATATAAACATCCTCATTCCAAATAATTTGCATATATCAAACTCATATTTCCTTTACCACCTTGCACTATACAACCACATATATATAAACCCAAAACCCTAGCTAACAATTTTACTCATCCAGATATATGTAACTAACTTCTATTTAAATTTATATGTAAACTTCTGGAATTAAAATGAGAGAGAGAGAGGGAAGTCGACCTTGACAATGACGCCGGAGCACGACTGGAGAAGGTGGCCGAGGGTGGTGGTGATGATGGAGGTGGTGATAAGTGTGGGTGATGGAGGTGGTGAAACCGGACGGAAAGTACGGCGGTGGAAGTAGCACCACGGAGGGGGTCGCACGCAGCAGGTCGGCGGGGGAAGGATCGGCCGCCGGAGTGATCGGCTGCAGCGTGGGGGGAAAATGCGTGGGGATGGCCGGAGCACTGCAGCGGGGTGGCTACTGGTGGTGCGGCGCTCGCTGGGGTGGAGAGCCGGGGCAGCCGGCTAGAGCAGCAGTCGGCACAGTCGGAGAAGTTTTCGTCAACCGGCCGGAGTGAGGGGTTGCTCGGCCGGAAGGATCCTTAAACAGGAAGAAGAAAGGAAGAAGAAGAAGAAGGAGAAACTTTGCATGGGGAGTAAAAGAAAGAGGAGAGAGAGTGGTTTCTCTAGGGATTAGGGCCGGTGATGTGTTGAGGGTGGGGGAAAATGTTGCTTTATAGGGGGATGTGTGGGTTTGAATGAGTGGTTGGGATCCTCCTAGGTAGAATGAGTGGTGGTGATTTAATATGGATAGGGTGTGGGGTTTCTTCATGAGGGAATTGGGATTGGGACCCCATTTTGGGACCCTACAAATAATCATGACCAATGAGGTGTTGCCAATAATTTGTTAATTGCAAATAAGCCCCCATAAATTCGGGAATTTGCATGGACACATGAAATGACGTAAAAATTATGGAGAAAATATATTTAAAAATTGTCATAGTGAGGGGGCGTTGCGCGTTAGGCGCGGGTCAAATTTGAAGGGCATTGGGATTAATTTAATATTAAAAATAGAATTTACAAAGTTGGTAATCCCGATTTAAATAACGATAACGCGTCCCGCGAATTTAATTTAATTGGGGCCCGCGGGGTCAAAATCTGGAAACGGCGCAAAGGCCAAAAATGGTGGGGGCTTGGAGTCAGTCTTGGACCCTTTAGTTGGTCCGGCTCAACGGGTTAAGTTGGTACCCCCAAAATCGAGGGTAACGACACAGGTGTCCGACACGGAATTAAATACGGTTTACGATTTTCGGAATGTTGCGCAATTAATTTAGAGCACACAAAAGTTGATTTTAACAATCAGAAAAGTTCAGTGCCTAATTTGGCGAGTTGAGTCGAGTGTACAATATTTGTACGGAATTTATGGGCTGATAATGGGCTCCGAATAATTAGACAAAGATAGGGTGCGCCAAGGGTTTTAATTAATTAAATTAAAATTCCAGGTAAATATCCCCTACTCTAAACCTCAATATCTTCTATCAAAATTTTTCCTGGCCCACTCTAACTATCTACAGAATAAATTGAGGGGGTTTACACTATCTGCCATATATCGCCTGAGTTACGACACATGGAATACATCATGCACTCCCTCAAGTGAAGATGGTAGTGCCAGTCGATACGCAACTTCTCTAACTCGCTCCAACACATCAAACGGTCTAATATACCTTCGACTCAACTTGTTCCGTCCCCCGAAGCGAATAGTGCCTTTAGTGGGTGATATCCTTAAGAAGACATGATTGCCTTCCTTGAACTCCAAAGAACAACGATAAAGATCTGTCCACTGCTTATGTCTGTCTTGCACTGCTCGCAAGTTCCCTTATATCCTCTTCATCTTCTCCATAGTGCTGAAAACCAATTCTGGCCCCAAGATCTAACGTTCTCCCACGTCACTCCAACACACAGGAGACCTACACTTTCTTTCATACAAAGCTTCAAACGGAGCCATTTGGATGCTCACTTGATAGCTATTGTTGTAGAAAAACTCCACAAGATATAGGTGGTCCTCCCATGATCCTCCAAAGTCCAACATGCATGATCTCAGTATATCCTCCAGCGTCTGAATAGTGCGCTATGACTTCCCGTCTGTCTGCGGATGATAAGACGTACTGAACTTCAGATGAGTCCCAAGACTCTCCTGTATTTTCCTCCAAAAGTGAGATATGAAACGCGAGTCCCTGTCTGATACAATACAAACAGGAATGTTGTGTAATATCATGATCTACCTCATGTATAAGTCAGCCAAAGCTTCTGTAGACTGGCCAAGTCAAAAAGACAAAAAATGAGCGGACTTGGTAAGTCGATCCACAATCACCTAAATAGCATCTCGTCCACTTTGACTCTTCGAAAAGCCCGTAAAGAAGTCCATAGTGACGTGCTCCCACTTCCACCCAGGAATCGAAAGTGGTTGTAATAACCCTATCGTCCTCTGGTGTTCAGCCTTCACCTGCTGACACACTAAGCATCTGGCCACAAAGCGAGCTATCTCCCTCTGTATCCCATGCCACCAAAAATGTTATCGCAAGTTGCGGTACATTTTTGTGCCTACAGGATGAATAGAATATATCGAGCTATGAGCCTCTGTCATCAGCTCATGTTAAAGCTCTCCATTGGTAACATATAGACGATCACCATATCGTAATGTCCCGTCTTCATGAATACGCAATCATGTCTGCTCTCCAGCCTCGGTCCTCTCTCTTAAGCTCATAAATCTAGCATCCGTAGGCAAAGCTATCATGATCTTCTCTACTAGCGATGACTGTACATGCAAGTTGGCTAGTGTCCCGTCTGATCCGGGTAATTCAACCTCTATGCCAAGATCTTGCAAGTCCTCTAGTAATTTTCTCTACGTTGTCAAGAATAGCGTCGTAGGCTTTCGTCTTAACGCATCTGCTACCACGTTAGCCTTGCCTGGATGATAATGCAGCTCTATCTTGAAGTCCTTTATCAACTCAAGCCACCGATGTTGTCTCATATTCAGCTCCTTCTACGTGAAGACATACTTGAGGCTCTTATGGTCAATATAGATCTTCACTCGTTCCCTATATAAGTAATGTATCTATAGCTTCAAGGAAAAAATAACGGCTGCAAGCTCTAAGTCATGAGTTGGATAATTTATCTCATATACTCTCAACTGTCTAGATGTGTCACCCTCACTTTTTCAGCTATGGGTAGTTTGGTAATTTGACATGGATATTTAATTTTAGGAATATAATATTGAATAATTGTGTGATGATTGTATAAATTTATTTAATTAAGTTGAGCGATGATTATTGGACTTGTATTAATTAGTCATTAGAGACTTGTGTTAATTAGTTAGTTAGAGAGAGACTAGACAATATTTAGACTTATCACATATGGATCTAATTAGATTTGTCATGTCAATTAGTGAGCCCAACTTGGACCCAAGCCCATTAGTCATTCCACTAATTAAATTAAGGAGGATTAGTTTAATTATAATTAGTTAGAGACTTCCAAAATATCCATCCTTAATTATTCCTCATAATACAACATGTAGGGGCAACTTGGATATTTGAATTTGCTTTGGGAAGGGGGAATAGGCCGGCCACTATAGAAGGGGGGTTCTTCTCTCTCTCTCTCCTTATTTGTATTTTATTTTGATCCAAATTCTAGATCCCCAATTTTCTATTTTCCTTCCATTAATTTTTATATAATTCACCACCAATTCTTTCTCAAATTTATCACTCTTGGAGCCTTGGAGCCTTGGAGCTTGGAGAAGCAAGGAGCACAAGGAGGAGGAACTTTGGAGCTAGAGATCGTGTCCGGATCGTGTCCAATTATATTTTTATTGAAAATCTATCTCCCAATTGGTAATTCCTGAATTTCTCTTTTATTATAGTTTCTTAATCATGCATTTGATCATTAGGAATGACCCCATGGCATAGGACTACCTATAGGAACAAGTTCTAGGCTAATTGGCTATATATTGTGAGTTCTATGTGATATTTTATGTGCATGTTGGGAGAATTACGAATTTGACACATCAATTATGTGTCATGAGACCAATTAGATCTATTTAGAATTAGATCAGGGTTATGAGACTTTGTACGTGTCCACATATGGATATGTATAGGTCGTATCATGGTATTTTATGATACGGTGTGATACGGGGCCAATTTTGGGTGATTTACATAAATTCTCTTCATTATATGTTGTAATAACATCTAATAGTTGTAATTATATATATATGACTTGTGGGAATGATCAATTATGGAGAATGAAGAGCTTGGCACCTCAATGGGTTGAGTATCATAGATATTCTATTTGGTGCACTATAGGTATTATTTTAAATGTCTCAATATATATATATATATATATATATATATATATATATATATATATATTGTGTGTGTGTATTAGTGTTCACTGTCTAAGTGTCCAGTGATATGAAGTATGAGTGAGTGTATATGTTGTTATTAGTCGGGTAAGGGTGCAGGTAGTTGGTTGCCTGCTGCTCGCAGTAGGGAGGAAGTTGGTGTTGGTATATGGCATTGAGTGTGCAAGCAATATCAGTAGCAGTTGCTGCAGCAGCAAGCAGTATCTGTAGTAGTTGCTGCAGCAAAAATCTCAGTATCAGTAGCAATTACAGCAGCAACATAAGCAATAGCAGTGCAGCAGCAGCAGCAATAGCAGCAATTAGGTAGTACAACACAACAGCAGCAGCAACAGCATTGAAGGCAAGTTGCATCAACAACTTTCTGCCATGAAGAGCAGCACTGTAACAACAAGATGTAGGGGAAGGTGTTACACATGAGTAGCAGTGACTGTGAACTAAGGGGGAGCTCGAGTATGGGCATGAGGGTATGTGGAGATGATTTATTAGTTGATATAGGTTGGCTTCAGTTTCACCAAAGGGGGTATCACTCAAGTATATGTGTAGTACACCCTTGTACAGTGAACACAGTACACCTCTGAGCCAAGCAAATTGGTGTATCTGTAGGTGTCAAGATATAAGGTGGGAAGTATATCAGGTACCAGGGTGATATGTATTGGATACCAAGTTGATGAGTATCAGGTGGGGGTTAATGTATTGTGTACCCGTGTAAGGAAGATTGGAGTTTAGTGAGGGTAGTTAGTGCTAGTTAATATGGTGTTTGTAGAAGCATAAAAAATATGCTGGAGGGCTATACGCAGCATATTGATGCACAGCAGCGTAAGAAGATGACCTCAGAAGCCATCAACATGCAACAGAGCTTTCCCGCTGAGCACAGCGTAAAAACATAAAGCTCGAGGTCTATCCGCGTAGTGCAGCACGTCCAAAACTACTTCAGCGTAAAAAAGGAGGATCTCGCCTTTATGGCGTAAAACTCATCCGCTTTCCATGAAGCATTAAAGCATACGAGGAACGCTTTGTCTTCTTCAAAATGAACCTGTCAGATCATGCAGTGAACCTGACGTCTGATTTCTGACAAAGAACTGCACGACTATCCAGACGACGGCAGACCCTCGAGCCACGCCTCTGCATTTAATGCGCCGAATACTGACAGATGCCCAAGGCGCGTCTCTGCGTTTGATGCACAGAAGGGTGGCAGACCTCCAAAACACGCCTCCGCATTTAATGCACAGGATAATGGCGGATCTCTGCATTTAATGCGAGATTTGATTAAATGTAACCGAACCGTCGTTTAGTGACATCCCCTTTGCGTAAACTGCTTTTACGCGTACAAAGGGATGCGCTGCCTAGTTCTATACAGGCAGATGTGAGCCGCTTACGCTCCGCAGAAGGCAAGCAGACTGCCACGTCATCAGCTTCTCTTCGTACAGGGTTCGAGGCGCGTATCAGCATTTAATACGAAGAATGATGGCAAATCCTCGGGACAGCAGATCTTCGAAGACACTCCTCCGCATTTAATGCACAGGATGATGATGGCAAATCTCGGCATTTAATGCAAAGTCATAGGCTCTGCTATCCTTGAGAAATTTTCCATGAACCGACGATAATATCCCGCAAGTCCAAGGAAACTCCTCACCTCTGATGCCGACTAAGGAACTGGCCATGTCTCAACTATCGAGATTTTCTCTGGATCTACTAAAATACCATCTCCAGTGATGACATGCCCAACAAAAGAGATATTATCCAAGAAGAACTCACATTTTCTGAGCTTCGCATACAACTGCTCTCTCCTCAAGGTCTCTAAGACAATCTGCAAGTGCTTCTCATGCTCCCCGTGGCTCTTCGAATAGACGAGGATATCATCTAAGAAGACTACCACGAACTGGTCCAAATACTGATGGAAGACTCGATTCATCAAGTCCATAAAAACAGCTAGAGCATTGGTCAATCCGAATGTCATGACCAGAAACTCGTAGTTGCCGTATCTCGTCTTGAATACGGTCTTCGTAATGTCCTGCTTTCGTACCTTCTGTCACGCCCCAGTCCCAAAATATCAAGGGATCGGACGCATAGCAATGGACAGCAGCACACACCGATGGACAAACCCAATTTAATGGATCCATCGGGGCATACTTAAGCTGTAGTACAATAATAAATAGGTCCAATGATACAAGTCACAGTCTAATCTAATCTCATCCACAACAGATAATCACAGATCAAATGCCAGAATAAATGCAAATAAATTAAACTAACAAATCTCAATAAAAGTGTCTCGGAGAATAATTCGAGAACAAGTCTGATACATCAATGCAATAGACTGGAAATAAAGTAAATAGAAACAGAAATAAATGAGTATCTCAAGCCAATACTCAGGAGAAGTCCTCTGGTACGATCTCGTCCTCTGATCCTGGTCCTGCTCCAATGTGGGCACTTGCTCCTGCTAATGCTAATGCTCCGGTCCCGTATACCTCGGGATAGATCTCGTCAGCTAATCCTGGGGACATAATCCGGATCCAGGTCCTCAGGGGACATAGCAAGGTACAAGAATAACTCAAGCCAATATAAATGCAGTGCATCAATAAATGAACAATAATAGGGTAAACTATATAACCAGCTAAGTGATATGCAAGATGAGAGTATCACTAAAACTCAGGCTGAGCCACTACAAGCTCTGTGTCTGGGAGCCTGTAGCAGAGTTTTCTATGTGTTTTACTATGTGTTTACTATGGATTATATATATATATGAAATCAGCCTGTAGCCTGTGTGTCTCTCCCCACCCAATGTAATCTCACGTCTCATGTCCATGACACGCAGGATCATAACTAATGCAACAAGTCAGGATATAATCTAAGCATGTAAACTGTGTATGTCATAAACCTGTATCCTATACAGAATCACCATGAATGTCTCAGGAAGATCATGTCTCATGAATAGTGTCAAGTGTCCTGGGTCATGATGTACTTGATAAGACAATTACGAGAAATATGGGGTCTCGGTATCCATGTCTAGATGATAATACACAACGCCGCGTACGGTATTGGCACCCGACTAATAATCGGACGCTAAGTACGTCATACGGTCCTAGGTTAAGCATGCACAGCAATATAAATGAAGCAAAGAAAATATGTAACAAGAACTGCAATGTTGGCAAGGTACACTTGCCTGGGGTTCTGGCTCCAACTGTATCTCTGGTCTCAGTGTGATCTGCAGGTACCACTCCGGTTGCCGAAATAAACATCACCATTAGATTCAGAAAATATCAAATAGCTAGAAACGTCTGTCCTTGAGTCCAATTTGGACACAGGGGCAAAAATGATATTTTCGGGCCAAAACGGGGTCCACATGTGGGCCACTTTGCACCGAAAAGCGTGTCAGGGTCAAAGGTCTCCAATTTCGTCAAACTCAGTGTCAACAAGTCAGGAACGATGATACGAACCCAACGGAACTTCCAGAATTAGATTCCGATGAGCCGATCACAAAATCGCCCGTCAAGTGAAGCCTGTGGGGCCCACGATACGCGATTTTGTCAACGTTCTCATAATCGAACCAAACTTGGGTCACAGGACCAGCGTATTGCTACGAGTCCGATGGCGCAAGTTTCGTCTCGATCCGACGTGTGTACACAAAGTTACGACGTATTCCAGAATAGGCGGATACGGGGCGTTGTCGGCGGATACGCGTTGATTTCGGTGTGCACGCACATCCAAATCAACTTCTGCGAAATCCCACACGTCCGTATCAACGATGTGCGCATTTTGGTAAAGACCGCGTGCGACCAAGTTGTCCCGTTTGGCGGGGCGTACTCAGTTCCGGGGTGAAACAGGGCGTTGGTTTTCCTGTTTTTGGATCGCGGTTTGCGATCACCACAGGACGTGATGCACCGAGCGGGTTGCACGGGCATCGAGAGGGTCACGCAGGGTTCGCGATGCAACAGACGGAATCAAAAACGGGTAAACGAGCAGAGAGAACGGGTTACCTGAACAGGGCTCCAGACATTGCGAATCGAGTGTCCGAGTCTACTCGAAGTGGACCGTGTCCTGACCGTGTCCGCCCTAGGGTTAGGGATTCTGTGAGTTCGCCGGAGGAGGGCGGCGCTGCGGCTGTGTCGTTGGCTCGGGGCTGCGTCGGCGGCTCGGGTCTCCGGTGAGGTCGGCTGGGACGGAGTGGTGCGGAGAAGAAGGGCTGTGAGGGGGCGGCGCTGGGAGGAAGGAGGGGGAGGTCGACGGGCTTGGGGGTGGTTTGCTGGGAAGGCGCTGGAGGATGGCCGGGGTCGTGGCGGCGGGGGTCTAGGGTTCAGGGGGTTTCTTGGCCGGAGTCGAAGTCGGGGAAGGAGGAGTCTGGTCGGGGGAGATGGTGGTGCTGGGCTAGAACTAGGGCTAGGGCTGCGGGGAGGAGAAAGGATGAGGGAAGGCCGGAGGGAGGAGGCGGATCTAGGGTTCAGACGTGGCCGCGGCGGAGGGGAAACTAGGGTTTGGGGCTGGGCACGAAAGTCGAGGTTTTATAGGTGGTGAATAGTAATTCCGGTAGGGAGTCCGGTTAGAGTTCGGTTTGGGTTTCGGGTCGGGTTCGATTCGGATCCGACCCGACCCGACCCGCTAGGTCTGGGTTGGCCTGGTTCGGTTCAGTAAACCGGTCCGGTCCGGTTTATTTGAAATAAACCCGGTTTATTTCAAATAAACCCGGTTTATTTCAGGGTTTAATTAGGATTTATTAATACATTGGTTTTTAGGGCTTTAAAAATGATTCCGGAGTCCAATAAATTCTCGGAAAATTACTCTATGTCCGGTTTTCCATTTTACACCATAAAATATTATTTCTATAATATTTTAATATTAATTAACATCAATTAAAAGATTATTTAATTATCAAATGCCTAGGTTTTAATTACAGAAAAATCCCGGAAAATTCCAGAACAATTCTTGAAAAATCAGGGGGCTTACAATCTACCCCCCTTAAGAGGATTGCGTCCTCACAATCAAAGAATAACCGGTCAACAAAGATGACACGGCTGTAAATATTATTCAAAGCACATCACGATCAAGGGGAATCAAGGTTGAGGGCGTAAGAATAGCTTTATAGGAAAAATCATTTTCCTAAGCATCAAAAGTTATGCAATCTCCCGTATAAAGGAGATCTAGAAGACTACAGTTTAGAAAACTAGGTTATCACTTAAGAACATACTAGGTTATCAATTATAAAAGCATACTAGGTTATTAGCAAGTTCAACATTACTAGGTTAAGGCTGAGGTCACGAACCAACATGCAAAAACTAAAGCAAATCTAGAAGCAGAAAACTATAAAAAAAACTTACGCGCATTAGCTACTCCATGAATCTGCGCGTCCTCTAAAGTCATCGCGAAAGCTTGTCCGCGTCCTTGCGGTGGATTCCTCTACTGCTGCTGGGCCTGCTGGAAGAGTGCTGCTTGTGGAGCCAAGGGTGGCCTTGGTTGATACCCTCCTGGTGCTGGTAGAGCTTGTCTGTTTAATATCGGTGCTCTCTCTCGATGATGAGGACAATCCTTGGCTAAGTGATGGTTGGTTCCGCAAATCAAGCATAATCCTAACTTGCGTCTGCAGTCCCTCTCAATATGGCCTACCTTGCCACAGTATTGACATGTAGGTAATATCTGCGGAGAGGCTCTGGGTGGCTGGTGCAGGTGAGGTCTCTTTGCAGCTTCTTCTTGTGGTGCTCTGGCTGGTGTGGAAGACCGTTTCAGACTGGTCTCTCTCCTGGTGACGCGTTCCATGTATCGGGCTGCAGCAAGAACGTCTGAGTAAGAGGTAGGTGCGACTGATCCGATGAGTCTCTGTAGCTCGAAGTTTAGTCCGTCGAAGAACTTCTCAGCCTTCTCTTCTTCTGTCGGAATCAAGGTTGGGGCGAAGCGGCTCAGACGAATGAATTCTGCGTTGTATTCTTCCACTGTCAGATTGTCTTGAGTGAGGTGATTAAACTTGTCCCGAAGTTCTGATCGAGCGATAGCCGGAATGTACATCTCCTGAAAGAGTCTAGAAAAATCTTCCCAAGTGACTCGGTCTGGTCCGAGCCGTGTCTCCTCAGATAGCCACCAGTGATGCGCATTATCCGTTAACTGCATTCTAACGGCAGTCATCCAACGTTCTCTGGGAAGCTCAGCTGCTTCCAACTGGTGTTGTGTGTTGGTGATCCACTCATGAACTTCTGTGGGCTCCTCCTTGCCTGAGAAGGTATGGGGCTTCAGCTAGGGGAAATCGGTAATAGAGCCCGTCGGTTGCCGTCGAGTTGGTAGATTCGCTTGCTCCAGTACAAGTGCTAGGCTGCGGCTCAAAGTCTCTTGTTGAATCTGCTGTTGCGCTTGCATCATTGCGCAGAACATTTGGAACATTTGTTGCCCGTCCATAGCTTGCCTTTGTGGGAATACGGCCATTGGTGGTGTGAACTGCGGCGGAGGTGGAATATCGTCTTGCCGACCTCTTGAGGTATCTTGACTGTTTGGTTGTTTTAGTTGACCTCCACCAACTGGTGTCACTTTATCGTCATAGGTGACATCTGCAACTTGTGGTGTTCCTGCGGGAGTCTCGTCGCATGCTTGTGAATCCATTGCTCTGCATCAAAAATAAACTATAAGGGGCGCACAGGAATCAAGGCAAGATACAAGTCAAGAAATTAATTTGAATTCGATATAGATATCAAGAACGTTTCAAGCAAGTGGATAAGATCCTAAAAACTTGTCCTATTCTTATTGCAGGCTTGCTCGGTCCCTAAGTTGAAACCGAACAATTTAGTCGTTGACCTACATGGGCCACCACAAAAACCATGTCACGCCCCAGTCCCAAAATATCAAGGGACCGGACGCGTGGCAATGGCCAGCAGCACACACCGATGGACAAACCCAATTTAATGGATCCATCGGGGCATACTTAAGCTGTAGTACAACAATAAATAGGTCCAATGATACAAGTCACAGTCTAATCTAATCTCATCCATAACAGATAATCACAGATCAAATGCCAGAATAAATGCAAATAAATTAAACTAACAAATCTCAATAAAAGTGTCTCGGAGAACAATCCGAGAACAAGTCTGATACATCAATGCAATAGACTTGAAATAAAGTAAATAGAAACAGAAATAAATGAGTATCTCAAGCCAATACTCAGGAGAAGTCCTCTGGTACGATCTTGTCCTCTGATCCTGGTCCTACTCCAATGTGGGCACTTGCTCCTGCTAATGCTAATGCTCCGGTCCCGTATACCTCGGGATAGATCTCGTCAGCTAATCCTGGGGACATAATCCGGATCCAGGTCCTCAGGGGACATAGCAAGGTACAAGAATAACTCAAGCCAATATAAATGCAGTGCAGCAATAAATGAACAATAATAGGGTAAACTATATAACCAGCTAAGTGATATGCAAGATGAGAGTATCACTAAAACTCAGGCTGAGCCACTACAAGCTCTGTGTCTGGGAGCCTGTAGCAGAGTTTTCTATGTGTTTTACTATGTGTTTACTATGGATTATATATATATATGAAATCAGCCTGTAGCCTATGTGTCTCTTCCCACCCAATGTAATCTCACGTCTCATGTCCATGACACGCAGGATCATAACTAATGCAACAAGTCAGGATATAATCTAAGCATGTAAACTGTGTATGTCATAAACCTGTATCCTATACAGAATCACCATGAATGTCTCAGGAAGATCCTGTCTCATGAATAGTATCAAGTGTCCTGGGTCATGATGTACTTGATAGGACAAGTACGAGAAATATGGGGTCTCGGTATCCATGTCTAGATGACAATACACAACGCCGCGTACGGTGTTGGCACCCGACTAATAATCGGACGCTAAGTACGTCATACGGTCCTAGGTTAAGCATGCACAGCAATATAAATGAAGCAAGGAAAATATGTAACAAGAACTGCAATGTTGGCAAGGTACACTTGCTTGGGGTTCTGGCTCCAACTGTAGCTCTGGTCTCAGTGTGATCTGCAGGTACCACTCCGGTTGCTGAAATAAACTCCACCATTAGATTCAGAAAATATCAAATAGCTAGAAACGTCTGTCCTTGAGTCCAATTTGGACACAGGGGCAAAAATGACATTTCGGGGCCAAAGCGGGGTCCACATGTGGGCCACTTTGCACCGAAAAGCGTGTCAGGGTCAAAGGTCTCCAATTTCGTCAAACTCAGTGTCAACAAGTCAGGAACGATGATACGAACCCAACGGAACTTCCAGAATTGGATTCCGATCAGCCGATCACAAAATCGCCCGTCAAGTGGAGCCTATGGGGCCCACGATACGCGATTTTGTCAATGTTCTCAGAATCAAACCAAACTTGGGTCACAGGACCAGCGTATTGCTACGAGTCCGATGGCGCAAGTTTTGTATCGATCCGACGTGTGTACACAAAGTTACGACGTGTTCCAGAATAGGCGGATACGGGGCGTTGTCGGCGGATACGCGTTGATTCCGGTGTGCAGGTACATCCAAATCAACTTCTGCGAAATCCCACACGTCCGTATCAACGACGCGCACGTTTTAGTAAAGACCGCGTGCGACCAAGTCGTCCCGTTTGGCGGGGCGTACTCAGTTCCGGGGTAAAACAGGGCGTTGGTTTTCTTGTTTTTGGATCGCGGTTTGCGATCACCACAGGACGCGATGCACTGAGCGGGTTGCACGGGCATCGAGAGGGTCACACAGGGTTCGCGATGCAACAGACGGAATCAAAAATGGGTAAACGAGCAGAGAGAACGGGTTACCTGAATAGGGCTCCAGATACTGCGAATCGCGTGTCCGAGTCGACTCGAAGTGGACCGTGTCCTGACCGTGTCCGCCCTAGGGTTAGGGATTCTGTGAGTTCGCCGAAGGAGGGCGGCGCTGCGGCTGTATCATCGGTTCGGGGCTGCGTCGGCGGCTCGGGTCTCCGGCGAGGTCGGCTGGGACGGAGTGGTGCGGGGAAGAAGGGCTGTGAGGGGGCGGCGCTGGGAGGAAGGAGGGGGAGGTCGACGGGCTTGGGGGTGGTTTGCTGGGATGGCACTGGAGGATGGCCGGGGTCGTGGCGGCGGGGGTCTAGGGTTCAGGGGGTTTCTTGGCCGGAGTCGAAGTCGGGGAAGGAGGAGTCTGGTCGGGGGAGATGGTGGTGCTGGGCTAGGGCTAGGGCTAGGGCTGCGGGGAGGAGAAATGAGGAGGGAAGGCCGGAGGGAGGAGGCAGATCTAGGGTTCAGGCGTGGCCGCGGCGGAGGGGAAACTAGGTTTTGGGGCTGGGCACGGAAGTCGAGGTTTTATAGGTGGTGAATAGTACTTCCGGTAAGGAGTCCGGTTAGAGTTCGGTTTGGGTTTCGGGTCGGGTTCGATTCGGATCCGACCCGACCCGACCCGCTAGGTCTGGGTTGGCCTGGTTCGGTTCAGTAAACCGGTCCGGTCCGGTCCGGTTTATTTCAAATAAACCCGGTTTATTTCAGGGTTTAATTAGGATTTATTAATACATTGGTTTTTAGGGCTTTAAAAATGATTCCGGAGTCCAATAAATTCCCGAAAAATTACCCTATGTCCGGTTTTCTATTTTACACCATAAAATATTATTTCAATAATATTTTAATATTAATTAACAGTAATTAAAAAATCATTTAATTACCAAATGTCTTGGTTTTAATTACAGAAAAATCCCGAAAAATTCCAGAAAAATTCTTGAAAAATCAGGGGGCTTACACCTTCACCTGATGATATCCTGATCTCAAGTATATCTTCAAGAATACCTTAGCTCCACTAAGCTGATCAAATAAGTCATCAATGCGTGGTAGTGGGTACTTATTCTTCACAGTCACAGCATTCAAGGCCCTGTAGTCAATGCACATGCGCACTGACCCATCCTTCTTGGGTACAAACAACACTTGGGCTCCCCAGGATGAAGCCTTTCTTCTCTAACTCCTTCAACTGCGCCTTCAGCTCATTTATCTCCTTCTTCGCCAATCTGTAAACATACGAAACTATGGTGCTGCTCCTGGTGTCAACTCAATCGAGAACTCCATATCTCTGTCCGGAGGTTGCCCTGACAACTCCTCTGGAAAGACATCCTCAAACTCTGAAATGATAGGGTGATAAATGACATCGTTTAATGCCATATGAACACCCTCAAGAGCCTCTGTGGATCCTCGTGCAAACTCGAGCTCCGGCTGGCCTGTTACCTTAAAGAGAATGCTTCCTCTCTAGCAGTCGAAGAAAGCATGGTACTTGCTTAGCCAATCCATTCCAAGGACAACATCAAAGTTTGGCATGGGAAAGACTAAGAGTCGAGCCTTTATCTCTCTGCCATGAATCACTACAGATCAAAATCTACAAACACGGCTAACAGGTACAACTCCTCCTGAGTTGTCGAATCGTCTGCAATGATGGCGAGGCTAACGACACGTCTCACGAGGGAAGGAGAGCATTGGAACAGATTCAAGGTAGATGTAAATCAAGCAGTCAAGGAGAGTACAAAATTGGAATTCAAAGGAAGTGATTAAATAAGTGGATGAGATCCTAGACTCTAATCATATTTGCAGGCTTGATCGGTACAGTAATGTAACCGAGATAATATACTCTCGACCTGCATGAGCCACCACAAAAATATTTTATGCCCCAGTCCCAAAATACGTAGGACTAGAAATATGTAGCATGTCAGTCGTATGTATATGATTACTCCAATATGTTGGAAAATCATAATACATACGTACGATGTAATATGAATATTAATTCACAAGTGGAACATATATTGTCAACACAAGTCACAAGCATCTATATCTCATCCACACAAGCACAAGTAAAGAAATATCAAAATAGATAGCTAAATATCTCAAGTACGATGTATCAAAGACTAATAGTCTACTGGAGACAAATCCACTACCCATCGAATATATCAAAAACTAAAATGACAGAGGAGATCAAAACTCCAATATAAGATAAATCTCAAATAAAAGAAACTGCAACTAAGATATCCATCAACAATGAAGTAATCACTGATACTCAGAAGGTAAGACCTCCTCAATAGAGAATGAAGCGTCAGGTCCAAGTCTGTACTCCTATGGATAATCCTACTCGTCTATACCTAGAAAGGGACCTGGTCCTCAGAGGGACGTAACAAGATACATAAAAGCATGCCAATATAGTACTGAAAATAAATATCAAACATGGTCACCTACCGTCTATGTGAAATACACTTTGGAGAATAACTTTCCAATGCATGGGCTATCTGGCTATAAATAGGATTGGCATGAATCTCTCGGAGAGTCAGGGGCCTAAAAATTGTAACGTCTTTCGATCGTCAAAGGCCGTCTGTAAATAATATAATATAAGGGTCATCTGACCACGCATCTCCGGCAGAGCGTACGGGTTACAAAAGAAAAAGTGTAAAGGAGCCCATATGCCTACTTGTTGTTCTACCCACCCCATGCTCTATCCATGTCATATCCTTGCCACGGTGATACCTTTAATATCTACCAAGCCTTCTAGCATGCATTTCTATCAGCAGTTATTTCATATCCGTCGCACATCCTATACGTACAGGTGGCCAGCCTATCACGCAAGTCCATGTCCTACATGAGACTCACACTTGTGTAACAAATGTATCACGGCCAATGAAACATAAGAATGTCTCAACATCATGGGGTGGTCTCATAAAACTAGGTCGACATGCATAATATAAATAAGAGACAAAAGACGATGCAACCGTTGTTGCACCCAAGTTATTCTTGGACGCGCAGTTTTATATAGCAAAAATAAAATAACTAAATGGGCAACAGAAAATATGTGTTCTAATAATGAATGCAAATAAACAGCACAATGGCAAGATATACTTGCCTGGCAAGCAAACTGTATAATGTAGATGTCCAAACGATGATCCCAAAGAATCGAAAAGTAGGGTCCTTGAATGAACGTCTCTGGATGCTGAAATAATTATCACCAATATCTATGAAATCAGTGAGATAGCCAAAAAAAAACTCTACCATTTCGTCCAATTTGGACATAGAGGCAAAACAATAATTTAGGGTCAAAGCGGGGTCCACATATGGCCCACTTTGTACCGAAATATGTGTCAGGATCAAAGGTCTCTAAATTAGATAAATAATTGGTCATAAAAATGATAAACGATAATACAAACTCAACGGTATGTCCAATTTTGGATTTCGGTGAGCAGATCAAAATTGTGCCCGTCAAGTCAACCGTGGGTCCCGCGAATAGGTTGCTCGGTCAACTGTCACAGAATCGTGTAAAACTTGGGTCATAGGACCCGCTGTTTGCGTTGGATAAAAATGAAAAGAGGTTTTACAAGAAATATGTTAGACGAGGTTTATACGAAACTTGTTTCTTTTGTTTCACAAACAGAAAGTACAATTAATCCTATACGAGGATGTCTAGTACAATTTTTTAAATCTGGGTAAATATTGCTATAGGAGTCTGATCTGCGGTCGATCACTTTGTCCCTTGGACCACACGATGACGAAGATGTGCCGTAGAAGAAGAGGCTTCAAACTTTCTCTGTACTGGAGGCAAAATCCAGCCAGCAGAAGGTGTTGGGGAAAAAGCTTCGAACCCTCTGTCTGTGCTCTCTTTTCTTCTCTCTCGAAGACTCTTCGACTCTTCTCTCCTTGACCTCTTTTTCTTTGATCTTTGAAGAAGAGTAATTTTTTGTCGACCTTCTTTTGACCGATCTTTCGACCTTTTTTTGACCGATTTTTTGACCTTCTTTTGACCGATTTTTCGACCTTCTTTTGACCGATTTTTCGACCTCGGACCTCTGTCGATAGAGGTCTCTATTTATAGAGTTTTGGTGACAATGACCACTCATTCGGTGTAGAAACCGAGTAGTGGAAAGTACAGCACCCTTTTACACGATGGTTAAAATAATCGTTGCCCGCGTATAGATGATCTTTTGAATGAGCGTGTGACGCGTGTCCAGCTAAGGGACAACGCGTATAACTGCTGCGAAGATCACGGCGTAGAAGCCACGTAGGTAGGTATACCTCGCGTAGAAGAGGTTGGCGTAGAAGCCAATAACTGTCACCATGGCGTAGAAGCCAAGTAGGCATAGAAGCCGAGTGGGCGTAGAAGCCGAATGGGCGTGGAAGCCGAGAGAGGACGTGGATATCTGAGCCGAAATTATGGCTCTTCGGGGATATAATCAAATCCCTTGCATTAAATACAGAGATCCGCCATTATCCTGCGTATTGAATGCGAATGCGTGTTCTGAAGGCCTGCCATATTCTGCAGATTGAATGCAGAGACGTTCCTCGAGCCGTGTACGAAGGGCAGCTTTTGACGTGGCGGCCTGTTCGTCTTCTGCGGAGCGTAAAACATCTCACACCTGCCTGTGTAGAACTAGGCAGCGTATTCTCTTGCACGCGTAAAAGCAGTTTACGCCGAGGAGATGTCGCTAAACGACAGCTTGGCGATATTAATCAAATCTTTTGCATTAAATGCAGAGATCGCCATTATCCTGTGCATTGAATGCAGAGGCGTGTCCCGAAGGCCTGCCATATTCTGCGCATCGAATGCAGAGACGTGCCTCGAGCCCTGTACGAAGAGCAGCTTTTGACGTGGCAGTCTGTTCGTCTTCTGCGAAGCGTAAATAGCTCACACCTGCCTATGTAGAACTAGGCAGCGTATTCTCTTGTGTGCGTAAAAGCAGTTTACGCCGTGGAGATATCGCTAAACGACAGCTTGGCGATATTAATCAAATCTCTTGCATTAAATGCAGAGATCCGCCATTATCCTGTGCATTGAATGCAGAGACGTGTCCCGAAGGCCTGCCATATTCTGCGCATCGAATGCAGAGACGTGCCTCGAGCCCTATACGAAGAGCAGCTTTTGACGTGGCAGCCTGTTCGTCTTCTGTGGAGCGTAAGAAGCTCACATCCGCCTGTGCAGAACTAGGTCGCGTATTCCCTTGCATGCGTAAAAGCAGTTTACGCCGAGGAGATGTCGCTAAACGACAGCTTGGCGATATTAATCAAATCTCTTGCATTAAATGCAGAGATCCGTCATTATCCTGCACATTGAATGCAGAGGCGTGTCTCGAGGTTCTGTCATCATTTCAGCCGTCGTCTGGGTAGCCGTGCAGTACTCTTTGTCAGGAGTCAGACCGTCAGGTTCACTGCGTGATTTGACAGGTTCATTTTGGGGAATACGAAGCGTTTCTCGTACGCTTTAATGCTGCATTAAGAGCGGATGAGTTTTACGCCATATAGGCGATAGAGCATCCCCTTTACGCTGAAGCAGCCTGGTCGTACCGCTTTACGCGGATAGTCTTCTAGTTTGCACTTGGCGGAGAAGCTCTTTCGTACGCTGATGGCTTCAAAGCCATATTTTACGCTGCCCAGCATAAGAGTGCTGCGTAGAGTTCTTTAGCGTGTTTTTCATGCTTCTACAAGACCCACTTCAAAGCTTTCAAATTCCTCATAATTTGAAACGCTTTGAATGAAGCATGAAATGGTCAAGCCTGACTCGTTCTTCAATGCTGACTTTATGGCGGAGTAAATGGGGAGTTGTTGGGATTTGGTGTGTTCTCTTTTGCCTATAAAAAGGCTGAGGAGTTAACCTGTTCTTCCCACCTTTCCTTCACCACATAGAGATGATCGCCGGAGTTCGTCGGGTCGACCTGAGGAAGAAGAAGAACATGTTCTTCCAGCATGTAGGGAGCCGAAAAAGACAGCGTCTTCGAGCAAATGTCCTCTGCAACGATGGATCATGGAAGGAAATCATAGCCTCCTTTGCTCGGGATAATCAGCAACTTCATATGGCGATTCATCCAGGAGAGAGGAAGGGTCCCATTAGACCACACTGCTTGCAAGTGGTGTCTTCTCCCGTTATCTCCGCGGATGAGAGCAGATAAACTAGCTCTGTCCAGGATTGAGTTGGGTCAAACATCTCAACTCAATCTGTCATGGCGCTGGGCGTAAGAAAGCAGATTTACCCTACTTTTCTATTGGAGGATGGGTCTATGCCCAGTTCTGTATCCTCCCGCCATTAATCATTCCACGTCAGTCAGTTTGCGGGAACTGACTGACTGCTGGAGAAGATGGATAAAGAATTTCGCCCATGCGAGAACCTGGCAGAACAGATTCTGGGCGCGATCTTCAGGCGACGATGAGGAAGTCCTTTGTAGACGGGATTTCTCTCATATGTAATCATGAAAATGAAGAAAAACCCTTGTAGACAGGATTTCCCTCATATGTAATCATGATTTTAATCTTTAATAAAATCGTCTTCTTCTGTGCATATGATCATTTTGCCATATACGTTGCTGTGAAGTCTGAATAGGTGTAGCTTCGACACGTCTGGTAACTTTACGCCGACTCTGATAGAAAGAGTATTAAGTCCCGTCCTGTCTTTTACGCATAACTAGGGATGCGTAGAAAGTCGCTTAGCATTCGAGTATTCGAACTGTCCTGCTGTTAGGAATGGGGGAGCTGCGTAAAATTCTGAGCTGTCACTTCTGATAAACAGAATTCTTGTTCAGACTTCATCTTCAAGAATGATTTCTCAAAAATCCCTTAGAACAGGGCGAGAAATGGCTGTCAAAAACTGAGTTGCCGTCTTGAAGTTGTAGATGAAACATTCAGACTTGAATCTGGATGAACTTCCAATTGACCCATGGAGAAATGTTTGAACTCCGTATGCTTTGGGTACTTGGGATATTTTGGGGCCAAGAAGGAGTATCTTCTGTGTGAACTCTTGCACTTGACGGCCTTGAGAACTGTTCGGATATGCGGAAAGTTAGAGATCCGTAGTGTAGATGGGCAGAAAATCCTGAGTTCGTAGCCTATCGAGCGTAAAAGCCACCGAGCGTGAAATCATAGATTTGTAGCTTCTGAGCGTGAAGTCGTAGGTTTGTAGCCCCTCGAGCGTAAAAGCTACCGAGCATAAAGGCATCCGGGCATAAAACCATAGACTTATAGTCTCTCAGCGTAAAACCGTAGATCTGTAGCTATCGAGCGTAGAAAGCTCCTTGGCGTAGAACTGTAGATTTGCAGCCTGTGAAAAAGAAATCTTCCGAGCGTGAAGTTGTGGATCTGTTGCTTCTGAGCGTAAAAGCCATCGAGCGTGAAATCATAGATTTGTAGCTTCTGAGCGTGAAGTCGTAGGTTTGTAGCCTCTCGAGCGTAAAAGCTACCGAGCACAAAGGCATCCGGGCGTAAAACTATAGACTTATAGTCTCTCAGCGTAAAACCGTAGATCTGTAGCTGTCGAGCGTAGAAAGCTCCTTGGCGTAGAACTGTAGATTTGTAGCCTGTGAAAAAGAAATCTTCCGAGCGTGAAGTTGTGGATCTGTTGCTTCTGAGCGTAAAAGCCATCGAGCGTGAAATTATAGATTTGTAGCTTCTGAGCGTGAAGTCGTAGGTTTGTAGCCTCTCGAGCGTAATAGCTACCGAGCACAAAGGCATCCGGGCGTAAAACCATAGACTTATAGTCTCTCAGCGTAAAACCATAAATCTGTAGCTGTCGAGCGTAGAAAGCTCCTTGGCGTAGAACCACGAATCTGCTTTGCACAAAATCTTTTCGAATTCGCTGACTGTCCGCCTTCCTTGAGTTAATAGGCTGACGTAGTCCCCAATCATTTTTAACCGGATATTGAATGTCCGATTTGGTTAGGGTTTCGAGGAGTCCGTCCGAGGATTCGAGGAGTCGATCCGAAGATTCGAGGAGTCCATCCGAACCCTATATATACCCCAAGCTTTTGAGAGAAAAACTTTTCATCCGTCTTCTGCGAAAGAAAGCCTTCGATCGTTCGAGTTCTTCTTCGTTTCTTCTCCGAGCACTCTGAGTCTTCAGCAATGGCCCCGAAACCAATCTCTCTCTCTAAGGGAAAGAAGGCTGGCTCTTGTTCTCGATCTTCTGCTCAAGCGAGAGCAACTTCTATCGGGCAAGGCGAGCTTCATTCTGACCGAAGTGTCCCGCCGACGAGCTGTGCACCCGGGATTGAAGGTAGAGTCTTTGGGATGAAACAGAACGACTAAAAATCCTTCGCACACGTTGAACGTGACCGCGCTAGGTCATCTTCTGTGCTGATAGCCTCTTTGAGGAAGATGATGCACGGAGACGTTTCCTCTTTTATGCCCACATTTCTAATGTGTCAGCGTAAAAACTCCATATTTTCGCAGTCGAGCGTAAAGGCTTTGACTGTCGAAAACTTGGCGTATACTATAAAATTTGAGTTTTACGCTTCTGGATGAAAATTTTGGCGTAGAAACTCGAATTTTGGTAGTATGGCGTAAAACACAGACTGTATACTGCCAACCTTGAATTTTACGCTTCAGGAAATGGATCCCAGCGTAAAAGATCAAGTTTTTACAGTCTTGGCATAAAGCACAGACTGTTGCCTCTCGGCATATGCTGCAAGATTTGTAATGTCTAATATGGAAACTGACATGTTTTTCTTGCACTTTGTAGTCGATCTGCATAGGTCTCCACTGGCCGATGTGATGGGCTCTGCGGCCGGGATGCTGCATTCCAACTACTTGGAGGATCTGTCTCACGTGACATTTCCTATCTCCGGGCCCCAGTATCCCGAAGGAAGGGGAATTTTGATATCGGCTCAGGGCGAGCGAACGTTGCTGAACATGATTAACGGAGAGCCCCTGACGTGCATAGACGGGGACCAGTATATAAAGCCGGCCTTTCTCTTTGGGGACATGATTGACAAGCAGTCCCAGACGAAGCCCAAGAAAGAACTCTGGGTTTTCCCTGCCGGGAGCTTGGTCTTGCATCTGCCCAAGATGCCGAGAGATTATCCCATCTCGGCTTTCTTCCATGCTATATATCCCAGGAGGATGTCGTGGACGCTGACTCCCAATCTTCACGACAAGCCGGGGAAGATCTTCTATCAGAAAGGATCTGGCCTATTTGTCAGCCGCCCTTCCGGCTCTGTAACGCCATTTAGGGGTTTGTACCCGGGCAGTGTCCCGAGTGAAGACAGCTTGGTGCTCCAGTCGGTGCAATTACCGACTTTCTCCAATGATTTCATGGGGCGTGGGGGAGTATACCCCAAGGTGAATCCTCGGTGCGGTGGGTGGATCACCCCAACAAATCTTCGATGGGCTCTCCTAGTTGACTGGGCCCTGAAGCATTTTCAGAAAGAGCTGGAGGAAATTGGACTATATGCGGCTGTGAGTGCGACCAGTGTTGGGTTGCCTCTCAACCCAACCTGTTTCTGGCCTTGATGGAGCGATATATCTCGCTCACCGGGACTTTCGCCACTCCACTGGGAGAGTTGGGGTTAGCCCTTCACGAGATGGCAAAGATCCCGAGACTGCCAATGGGGGATACTCCTTATGAAGAGTATGTTCCCACAAACCGGGAGCTGGGGGATTCAGACTCTTAGGTAGTGGCAGTATACCAGGAGATGATGTGTCACTACCTGGCGTGCACCGCCTTTTATGGTGAGCCTTCAGATTTGGCTCATACCACCAAGTGGACGTCCTACCTCTTCTTTCACCGGGCCAGGACTGTTCAACCGGAGAAAGTCTTGGAGGGCAAGGATCAGCCTCTGAGTTTTCTGAGCGTGCTCACTGCTCAGGAAGTCGACGATCTCATGGAGGATGCTAGGGCTCCAGATCAGATTCTCGACGAAGGAGTAGGAAAATATCCTGCAGGCACTAAGGCCTACAGCTATCTGAGGCATTGCCGCAAGCCTCTGTCCAAGGAAGCTCAACTGGCTGGCTTCCTTTCCATATGGCTGCGTCGAGTGGTAGTGCCCGGCATCGCCTCTGCGGACCGCATTCACCGGAACACCCTATGGCCTGCAGTGCGTCTGGTGTTCGGGGCAAGACTGGGCTTGCTCCCTGCCATGGTGTGCCGCATCCAAGCTGGCTTGAGGGCCATGACTGAGGGGCTGCTCGTCGATGAAACTCGGCGTGATAGTTTTCCCAGGGTAGACTTACCATACCTGTATTTGATGGGATGGTTAATTCTGCATAACCCCCGGGTGATGTCTCCTGGCTCTGGCAGTAGTCTGGGAGGTAGTTTCTTGTTGAATTACAAGAAATCCTTCTGGAACGTGACTATAGTCCTAGACTGTCGGCGGGCGTTGAATTTCGGCCACAGCTGGAAGCTCTTCTGCACTATCCCCTCTATACATCGTAATCAATCGGGGATTAGGCTTGAGGATTCAGGTGGAGAGAAGACCATCCTTTCGCCTGAAGCTTTTAATTGGTTGGTCTGCATTAGACCTTCCCATTTATTGTACAGAAGTGAAGACCAGTGCTTCTTTGAACCCTACCTGCCTAGTCGGTTTGCCAGGCAGTTTGGGTATGATCAATTGCACGTGGGCAATGCCGTCACCAGCTTCAGGTCCAGGGGTGGACTCATTGATGGAGCGAGAGGATGGCGGTACTTCATTGCGGGTTGCACTGGAGCAATCTTTACTGTGCCCGTCCTCACACTCTCCACGGAGATGCGTATTCTCCATACGTATGCCCAGTTTTACGTGGCTACCAACACCTTCCATCGCGATTTCGACATGGGTGGAAGTTTTAGAGTGCCTTCCTCAAAGTCCGCGGAAATAGGCGATGTCCCTTCAGTTTACTCTGACGAGGGTGATGATTCCGCCAATCCAGATGAGCCTCTGTTGGCGGTACCGAGGGGTGACATACCTCCGCCTGCAGGGGCTTTGGTCATATCTGGGAAGCGAAGGGCTCCTGTTCTAAAGCAGACTTCCCCTCGCACGAAGAAGAAGGTGGCCAGTCGTCCCCTCAGGATTCCCGGTCGTGAGGTTCCTGCTGTCTCCCCCGTTGGGGATGTTCCTTTGATTAGAGGTCCCTCGCCTTTTAGAGAGGGAACCTCCACAGTTCCGGCTGGCGGTGCCGGAGAAGTCCTGCTTGAGGCTGCTGTCGCTGCTATCGCTTCAGGCAGTGATATGAGATCGCCTACTTGGCCGAGCCAGATGAGGCTATCTTTCCCCAGACCAGAGATGGATGTAAAACCCCCTGAATTTTCAAATTATTAAATCTTGGATTTTTCCTAATTTTCTGGAAATTTTCTGTAATTAAAATCATGGTTTTCAATTAATAAATGATTTTTAATTGTTAATAAATAATATTAAAATATCATGAAAATAACATTTTTGGGTGTAAAATGGAAAACTGGACTTAGGGCAATTTTTCTGGAATTTATCGGACCCCGGACCTATTTTTAAAAGCCAAAAAAACTATTTTTCTAAATTAAGTAATTAAATAATTAATTACTGTTTTATTATTATTATTATTATTATTATTATTATTATTATTATTATTATTATTATTATTTTAAATTATTTCCAGCCCGTTCCCTTGTCCGGCCCATTGGGCCTGTACCGGCCCAGTCCAACCGTTACCGGGTCGGGTCGGGTCAGACCCGACCCGCGAGCCACCCGCCCGTGCCCGCAACCCGCTGCGACCCTCTCCCCTGCGACCGAGTTCTCCGGCGGAGCCGCCGCGTCCGGCTCCGCTCCGCCCGCCACGTCCTCCGGCGACCTCGCCCACGACGCCACGATCCCCTCTTCCGCCTCACCCGCCGCCTCCGCCGGCCACTCCTCCTTCTCCACCCCTATTTAAGCAGCCTCCGCCCCTCGACCGACCACCGCCGCCCTCCTCCCGCCGCTGCCCTGCGCCACCGACGACCCCGCCACGGCTCCCCCTCTCCTCCTTCTTCCTCCCCTCCCCTCCGCCTGCCTCCGGCGACCTCGACGACGGCAACAGCTGCAGTCAGCAGAGCCGCCAGCCGCCTCCGCCCGACTCCCAGAGCTCCGCCGCCGCCGTCTCGCCCAGCCGCAGTGCAGCGCCGACGCAGCCCCGGCCGACCCCCGCCGCGTCCGCCCAGGCCGCCACCGTGGCCCCCTGAACCCTAACCCTAATTCCTTTTCTCCCCCCGTGTCCGACACAGGACACGTGTCCTGTGTCGTGTCGGACACGGTTCGATCCTGGTTTTCGGGTCCCCTTCAGGTGCGTGTAACTTTCGCCTCGTAGCTCTGTTTCTATTTCCGTAAATTGCGTTGTGAAGCCTGTAGGACCCTCTCGGTGTCCGGACAAACTGTTCGGGGTGCCGCGTCCTGTGGTGATCGCACACCGCGATCCAAAAACAGGAAAAACCAGACCCTGTTTCACCCCGGAACTGAGTACGCCCCGCCAAACGGGACGACTTGGTCGCGCGCGGTCTTCACAGGTACGTGCGCAGCGTCGATACGGACGTGTGAGTTTTCGCGGAAGTTGATTCGGGTGTGCGTGCACACCGGAATCAACGCGTATCCGCGGACATCGCCCCGTATCCGCAATTTCTGCAATTCACCCTAACTTCTTGTACACTCGTCGGATCGAGACGAAACTTGCGCCATCGGACTCGTAGCGATACGCTGGTCCTGTGGGTCAAGTTTGGTTCGATTCTGAGAACGTTGACGAAATCGCGTGTCGTGGGCCCCACAGGCCCCGCTCGACGGGCGATTTTGTGTTCGGCTCATCGGAATCCAAATCTGGAAGTTCCGTTGGGTTCGTATCAGCGTTCCTGACCTGTTGACACTAAGTTTGGTGAATTTGGAGACCGTTGACCCAGACACATTTTTCGGTGCAAAGCGGGCCCACCGGCGGACCCCGTTTTGACCCGAAACTGCCGTTTTTGCCCTTGTCTCCAAATTGGACCCAAGGACAGGCGTTTCCATCTATTTGATATCTTCTGAGCGTGATGGTAATGTCTATTTCAGCTTTTGGACTCATCTCTGGAAACTTCCCCTAGAACAATTAATCGGATCCAAACAACAGGCAAGTACCTGCACTTCAAGTTAATCTTTATATTGTGATAATTAATTCCCTGCTCTACTAGTACCCTTGCTGATTACACGTAGTGTTAGAATACTGTATTTCATGTCTTGAATATTGGAATTCGTGTCTTGTTTTTCGTGTCGGGTGGGAGAATACTGAAAGGCATGTAGTTTACCCTTCCCCATGTATTGTTTAATAACTGTTGGCCGGATCTCGATGGTATTGTATGATAGCCGCCTAGGACGGCCAGATTAGCCTTATAAGCCCCTACATGCCAACTATGTATTCTAAACACACAAGTTCACACACAGTTTCTAGTCTTGTCATATTTCTTGCTGATTGTTGTAGTTTCATTCCTGTCTCATTTATTTCCTGCTTTTCTCATATTCCTGTTTACAGCATTAACTCTGAGATATTGATGTTCCTTTATGCAAGTCTCTCAATATGATACTCAGTTTAATTGTCATAAATATTTAGTTTAATCTTGTTGTGCACTGTGTACTTTGCTCCTTTCCTGACTGGATCCGTTGTTTAGGCGATGATGAGAACCATGCCCCTACCTATTATGGACCCTATGAGACAGCAGGTGACACAGTTGCAGAGCCGGTGCCCACCCAGGAGACTACTCCTGCAGAGTAGTTAGCATTAGTTATTGTTTCCCTTTCATCTTATTAATCGGGTTTGTCCCCGGTATAATCTGTGGTTCTGTAATAAAACTCTGGATCTGATTATCTTATTCTGGTTATAAAATCTTAGCATTCTTTTCCTGCTATTTTCTTGCCTATTTAATTATTGTGAATGAGCTAGACTTATTACTTGTGGTCATGCCCTAGACAGCGTACTACCGCCGACTCTGCGGCGTAGGCTGGACGTACCCACGCACTCGTGCCCGAATTTCCGGGTGCGGGTCGTGACACGTTTTAGTGGTGGCCCATGCAGGTCAACGACTAAATTGTTCGGTTTCAACTTAGGGACCGAACAGGCCTGCAATAAGATTGAGGATTTTAGGAAAGGCTCATCCACTTGATCGAATCGTTCTTGATATTCATATCGGCTTCGAATCATTTTATTGACTTGAATCCTGCCTTGATTCCTGTGCGCCTTTATCGTTTATTTTTGGATGCAGAGTAAAGGATCTACCAGCAAGCGACAAGGTTCCTACAAGATCACCACGAAATGCTCTACCAGCATAACCGTGGAGAACGCGCAGACTCTTGGAGCAGCTAATGCGCGTAAGTGATTTCTTTTAGCTGCCTTTCTATTATTGTTTAGCTCGCGCCTATTGGTTCGTGACCTCAGCCCCAACCTAGAAAATTTTAAACTTGCTAATAACCTGCTATGTTTTTATAACTGATAACTGTAGAGTTTGTAGAATCTTTTGTTATTGTGCTTATTGTAGGTTGTTTTGTGAACTTAAATAAATTGTACCTTCCTTTCATCATCATCTAGCGCACTTAATTTTGGTGTACTCGACTTATGCTGCTATTCTATAGCCTAGTTTTGCAAGCTTACTCTTTATCGAGCTTGTTCATGACATATGTATTAGTGGGTCGACACACTAATACGATTGTCTATTCAGAATCAGTGTATTACGGTCTGATCAGCCTTAGTACATTTTGATTCGCCCTTCACACTACTTTACGTGGACTGAGATATATCGTTGACTGATATACTTGCCCTAGACATGTCTGAACATATCATATCAGGTTACATGACTGTATTAATACGAGCATGTGAATAGGAATTACCAAGATAGGATTCAATCCACAAATCGCTTGACAATTTCCCACCTGAATTCTTTAAACTCCTTGATCCCGATACTTCTGTTCTATCACCTCACCCTTGAACTCTTTATTATTGATCTTCGTCTCCCCTATTTCGGAAAGACGAAATCTCGTGCTTGGTATAAGTTTGGTACATAGATAGTACTAGATATGCCACATAGGCCGATCACATACTTGAGGATTAACCTTTCGTAATTGAGGACATATCATATGTGATATGATCGGCGTTAAAGTTCAAGGATAGAATGACATAAGTAAACATATTAAGGAATATTTTCTTAAGGTATATAGTCTTTTGTGATGAATGGGTAAACTATAAGTTGGGTAGCAGTGCATTTGTCAACTCAAGATAAATTCTTTAAAATTGTGACCGAGAAGATTAGATTGGAAGAGGTTCAAGCCATTCTCATTTTTAAAATTTAGAGGAGTGACTAAGATGATTAATGAATTGATATCCATAGTTATATCTCAAGTACATGATTTAGATCTTGAAATAATGAAGGTAAAATCGTCAATTTGAATTTAGAGGATATAATTCAGACTTGAACATTGGTGGACTACATTTAAATTATTTTTTTCAATTTGATGATTTGAATTACAAATTAAAATTGGATGGTTGGACTACCTAGTTAGAATATTGAGGATGTGAATGGAATTTAAAGAGTTGAAGCATACAATTGTGAATAAGAATACTGTCGGACTTGAATCACTTCTAGAGGAATTTATGATAATTAGAGGCAAAGTCAGGTGCAAATCTTGAAAATGCTATATGGACTTAATCTAAAATCTGCCTGTGGGAAATTTGAGAAAGTAAGAAGTAATAACCATAGGTTAAAATTTTGATTGGAACAAGTAGTCACCTTAATCATGAAGTGATTGCAGTGGACATGATTAGGATTTAAATTATCGCGAGGAGATTGCGATTGATGTACATGAAGGATTAACAGTATGGCTTAATTTTAAATTTCGAGGACGAAATTTTTGTAAGTTGGGTAGGTTGTAAAACCCCCTGAATTTTCAAATTATTAAATCTTGGATTTTTCCTAATTTTCTGGAATTTTCTGGAAATTTTCTGTAATTAAAATCATGGTTTTCAATTAATAAATGATTTTTAATTGTTAATAAATAATATTAAAATATCATGAAAATAACATTTTTGGGTGTAAAATGGAAAACTGGACTTAGGGCAATTTTTCTGGAATTTATCGGACCCCGGACCTATTTTTAAAAGCCAAAAAAACTATTTTTCTAAATTAAGTAATTAAATAATTAATTATTATTATTATTATTATTATTATTATTATTATTATTATTATTATTATTATTATTATTATTTTAAATTATTTCCAGCCCGTTCCCTTGTCCGGCCCATTGGGCCTGTACCGGCCCAGTCCAACCGTTACCGGGTCGGGTCGGGTCAGACCCGACCCGCGAGCCACCCGCCCGTGCCCGCAACCCGCTGCGACCCTCTCCCCTGCGACCGAGTTCTCCGGCGGAGCCGCCGCGTCCGGCTCCGCTCCGCCCGCCACGTCCTCCGGCGACCTCGCCCACGACGCCACGATCCCCTCTTCCGCCTCACCCGCCGCCTCCGCCGGCCACTCCTCCTTCTCCACCCCTATTTAAGCAGCCTCCGCCCCTCGACCGACCACCGCCGCCCTCCTCCCGCCGCTGCCCTGCGCCACCGACGACCCCGCCACGGCTCCCCCTCTCCTCCTTCTTCCTCCCCTCCCCTCCGCCTGCCTCCGGCGACCTCGACGACGGCAACAGCTGCAGTCAGCAGAGCCGCCAGCCGCCTCCGCCCGACTCCCAGAGCTCCGCCGCCGCCGTCTCGCCCAGCCGCCGTGCAGCGCCGACGCAGCCCCGGCCGACCCCCGCCGCGTCCGCCCAGGCCGCCACCGTGGCCCCCTGAACCCTAACCCTAATTCCTTTTCTCCCCCCGTGTCCGACACAGGACACGTGTCCTGTGTCGTGTCGGACACGGTTCGACCCTGATTTTCGGGTCCCCTTCAGGTGCGTGTAACTTTCGCCTCGTAGCTCTGTTTCTATTTCCGTAAATTGCGTTGTGAAGCCTGTAGGACCCTCTCGGTGTCCGGACAAACTGTTCGGGGCGCCGCGTCCTGTGGTGATCGCACACCGCGATCCAAAAACAGGAAAAACCAGACCCTGTTTCACCCCGGAACTGAGTACGCCCCGCCAAACGGGACGACTTGGTCGCGCGCGGTCTTCACAGGTACGTGCGCAGCGTCGATACGGACGTGTGAGTTTTCGCGGAAGTTGATTCGGGTGTGCGTGCACACCGGAATCAACGCGTATCCGCGGACATCGCCCCGTATCCGCAATTTCTGCAATTCACCCTAACTTCTTGTACCCTCGTCGGATCGAGACGAAACTTGCGCCATCGGACTCGTAGCGATACGCTGGTCCTGTGGGTCAAGTTTGGTTCGATTCTGAGAACGTTGACGAAATCGCGTGTCGTGGGCCCCACAGGCCCCGCTCGACGGGCGATTTTGTGTTCGGCTCATCGGAATCCAAATCTGGAAGTTCCGTTGGGTTCGTATCAGCGTTCCTGACCTGTTGACACTAAGTTTGGTGAATTTGGAGACCGTTGACCTGGACACGTTTTTCGGTGCAAAGCGGGCCCACCGGCGGACCCCGTTTTGACCCGAAACTGCCGTTTTTGCCCTTGTCTCCAAATTGGACCCAAGGACAGGCGTTTCCATCTATTTGATATCTTCTGAGCGTGATGGTAATGTCTATTTCAGCTTTTGGACTCATCTCTGGAAACTTCCCCTAGAACAATTAATCGGATCCAAACAACAGGCAAGTACCTGCACTTCAAGTTAATCTTTATATTGTGATAATTAATTCCCTGCTCTACTAGTACCCTTGCTGATTACACGTAGTGTTAGAATACTGTATTTCATGTCTTGAATATTGGAATTCGTGTCTTGTTTTTCGTGTCGGGTGGGAGAATACTGAAAGGCATGTAGTTTACCCTTCCCCATGTATTGTTTAATAACTGTTGGCCGGATCTCGATGGTATTGTATGATAGCCGCCTAGGACGGCCAGATTAGCCTTATAAGCCCCTACATGCCAACTATGTATTCTAAACACACAAGTTCACACACAGTTTCTAGTCTTGTCATATTTCTTGCTGATTGTTGTAGTTTCATTCCTGTCTCATTTATTTCCTGCTTTTCTCATATTCCTGTTTACAGCATTAACTCTGAGATATTGATGTTCCTTTATGCAAGTCTCTCAATATGATACTCAGTTTAATTGTCATAAATATTTAGTTTAATCTTGTTGTGCACTGTGTACTTTGCTCCTTTCCTGACTGGATCCGTTGTTTAGGCGATGATGAGAACCTTGCCCCTACCTATTATGGACCCTATGAGACAGCAGGTGACACAGTTGCAGAGCCGGTGCCCACCCAGGAGACTACTCCTGCAGAGTAGTTAGCATTAGTTATTGTTTCCCTTTCATCTTATTAATCGGGTTTGTCCCCGGTATAATCTGTGGTTCTGTAATAAAACTCTGGATCTGATTATCTTATTCTGGTTATAAAATCTTAGCATTCTTTTCCTGCTATTTTCTTGCCTATTTAATTATTGTGAATGAGCTAGACTTATTACTTGTGGTCATGCCCTAGACAGCGTACTACCGCCGACTCTGCGGCGTAGGCTGGACGTACCCACGCACTCGTGCCAGAATTTCCGGGTGCGGGTCGTGACAATGGACGAAACCCCTGCTGCGTCTGAAAGTGCACCCAGCGAGATTCCACCTGGTGAATCTCGATTGGATCTGGGTGAAGATTCGGAAGGAGACCTGCCGCTGTCAGCTAGCGCACCCCCTTCTCCAGGTATGACAGCTCGCCTTGTATTCTTAAGACATGACTTAGCTGTATCGGCTACAGACGCGGCGTATATACCATCAGCCATGGGTAAATGTCGTCTTTTACGCCTCTTTTCTAGAAAAATTAACATCAGGTCGATGTTAATCTTCCTTGTCTTCTTTTCAGGAGGAGACACCTACGGGGAGTTCAGTGTTGAAGCGCTTTTTGGCTCTGCTTCAGCTCCTGGCGATGACACGGAGGTGCCTGATTTTGAAGGAGAAACGTCTTCGGGTGCTGGCTCGCCCGAAGTGGCTCTGACATCTCAGGAGGAGGATGAACCTGTCGTTGCGACATTGCCTCCTTCGAGTATGCCGGCTACTTCGTCCGTGGCTGGCGCATCTTCCTTTGTCGCGCCAGGCGACGGCGGTGGCAACATCGTCTGCGGTTGTTCCTGGAAGGATGTTCGTCAATATTGCAACCACTCCCAGCGTCCATTCGGATCTAGCCGTTGTGACTGAGCAGTATACCAGTATCTTCTACACCACCTTGAAAATGTTAATATCGATGGTGTTGGAGAAGAATCTAAGCTTCGAGGTTCTGAGGAGCTCCTCTCAGTCTGCGATAGTGCCGATCAGAAGCTTCGACGACGGTGGGAGAGCTGATACGCTGGAGGCGGTGGTTAATGGTTTGGAGCGACCCATTAACGAATACTTGCAGCTAGCTCGCGGCAGCATTGACGATCTCGTCCAGGCTAGATACAACTCCCTGACCGCAGAGCTAGTTAGGCAAATCGAATCTCTGAATAAGTCCATCGAGGTCTAGCAGCAGGAGATGGACCAGGAGCATGCCCAATTAGAGTATATCATTCCCGAGCTGACTCGGTACGGAGCCGAATACGAGGAGGAGGCAGCGAGGGCCCGCAGATTGAAAGATGAGCTCGCTCAAGTAGAGGCGAAGGCTCTTTCTTTGTTGGCAGCCCGAGATGCGCTAGAGCATCGACGGGAGACTGTTCAGCAGAACCTGACACGCGTGGGTTCCTTTCGTTCAGGTTTTGTGCAGGCTCGGGCTGAGTTATCTGCTTTGAACAATGATACGGCAAGGTGGGAACGGGCTCGTGCCGACATCTTGAACTCCCGGGATGAGAGAATGGTTGCTCTGGCGCAGCAGATTCGTGACCTGACCGCTCCCCCCGAATGATGTGCTTTTTTGCCCTTTTCAAATATAATTTTGCTCTTTTTGGAAATAGTAAAGAGACTCTTATTCTGACTTTGTGGACCCATCATTTTGGAATATAAATGACAGGTTTAGGTGAAAGTGATATCAGAGGTAATATGGACGTGATATACTCTCGGTAAGTTTTAGTAGGACACGTCTATTCAGAGGTCATATGGACATGATAGAATATGCTCGGAATTAAAATTTGTAAACAAAACACTATCAGAGGTAATATGGACGTGATAGGTCTTGTGGTTTCAAATTAGTCGAACATATCTATTTAGAGGTTATATGGACATGATAGAATGTGCTCGGAACTAAAATTGGTAAACAAAACACTATCAGAGGTAATATGGACGTGATAGATCTTGTGGTTCCAAATTAGTCGAACATATCTATTCAGAGGTTATATGGACATGATAGAACGTGCTCGGACTAGTTTCGTTTTGGAAGTAGTATTGTCAGAATAAGATATTTACCATACTCCATTTAAGCAAAGGAGGTTAAGCATAGTACCTTTTCAGGAATTTGCCGTTTATAGGAGCCATTAGCAAGTCTCCATTAGGCTGGGCTAACCTGTAAGCGCCGTTTGAGAACGTCGTCTCGATCACATAAGGGCCTTCCCATTTGGGTTGGAATTTACCCTTACTCTTGTGAGTGATAATCATTGGCCTTCTTACGGCTAGAACTAGCTCGCCAACTTTGAACACTCTTTCCTTCACTTTTTGGTTAAAAGCTCTGGAAATGCGTGCCTGGTAGAACGCGATGCGCTGTTGAGCTTGAAGGCATTTCTCGTCTAATCCTTCTAGCTCTTGAAGCCTTAACAGGTCATTCTTTTCCCGTGTCAACTCATTAGCCACTGCTATCCTGAGAGACGGAATCTGGATTTCGATGGGGAGAACTGCTTCACTCCCGTAGACCAGTGAGAATGGGGTACAACCTGTCGGTGCTCGTACCGTTGTGCGGTATGCCCAGAGACATTCGCCTAGCTTCTCATTCCAATCCCTCTTGTTCGAAGAGACGAACTTCTTTAGGAGTTTGATAATGGTTTTGTTGAAGGCTTCCGCCAAACCATTAGCAGCAATATTGTATGCCGTGGAGGCCACATTTTGTATTCGATTTTTATCGCAAAATTGATGAAATGCATGGCTGATGAACTGAGGCCCGTTGTCATGAATTATCCTTCGGGGAATCCCAAAGCGATAAATGACATGATGCTTGATGAAGCTGATCACATTAGATATCTTCACCTCAGCAAGAGGGATCGCCTCTGCCCATTTGGAGAAGTAATCCGTGATGGCCAGTATGAACCGGTGACCTTTGGAAGAAGACGGGTGAATAGGACCAATAATATCCATACCCCATGCTTCGAAAGGCCAGGACGCAACCGTAGGATGTAGATGTTCAGACGGTTGATGTATGAAGTCTGCATGTACCTGACAGGCTCTGCATTGTCTTGCATACTTTATTACATCTGCGATCATAGTAGGCCAGTAATAGCCCATCCTCCTGATACGATCCTGTAGCTTAGGACCGGGCTGATGCGCTTCGCATATGCCATCGTGAGCTTCACGGATAATTTGCTGTGCTTCGTCCTCGGAGAGGCATCTTAGTAGCAGCCTATCGTAGGTCCGGCGATATAGACACTGTGAAGACGCGTCAAAGTAAAAGCGTAACAATCGTCTTTTGACGGATACGGCTTCTTTAGGGTCCTCCGGCAAGATTCTGTATGCCACGAAATCTATAAAGGGACTTCTCCAGTCTCTTCTAGGAGGATCTGTGTTCACAGCGTAGCTGCGTTCTATGTGAAAGTTATTTTTCACACAGAACAAATCTCTGCTAAGAAGGGTCACCGAATTCTGCCTTCTTATAGGAATAGCTAAATCTGCAGCTACACTGGCTAGGGCATCAGCTTCTTGATTTTAAGATCGAGGCACATGCTCTAGGAAGAATCTTTTGAATGTCATGGCTATCTCGATCGTTGCTCGGTGATAAGGGATGAGGTCTGGATTCCGGACTTCATATATTCCTCTGACTTGATTGACGATCAACAGAGAATCACCGAAAGCTTCCAGAGAATCGACTCCCAACTCTTTAGCGACTTGGAGCCCGATAAGTAGAGCGTTATACTCTGCGACATTATTAGAGCAGGGCTCGCTAAGGGAGTATGCTCGATAGATGACGAGTTTATCAGGAGTAACTAGGACAATTCCCACTCCTGAAACTACGTTTCCCCTGGGACCAGTTCTGGAGGCGCCATCGAAGAATAGTTGCCACGCATCACTTTCCATTGCGGAATTACATTCTGCAACTTCGTCGGGAATGTCCTCATATAGCTTGGAGGCTTCGGGATCGGATGAGCAGCTAGAAAGTCAGCCAACGCTTGACCTTTGATGGACTTCTGGGGGACGTATACCATGTCATATGATGTTAATAACATCGCCCAAGTCGCGAGTTGGGAGTTGAGAACGCTTGGCTTGTTCATCAGTACCCGAAGAGGATTGATCCTGGAGATGATATGAATAGTCTGGCCGGTGACATAATGTCGCGTTTTCTGAATGGCGAACATTAGCGCCAGGCATTCTTTCTTCACTGGATTGTACCGGTGCTCGACCTCGATCATCATTCCAGAGAATGATCCATCGCTCGAACATACAGCAAGAATAGTCTTCATATGACTGGAGGCACCAGAACTGGCGGACTGGTGAGGTAGCGTTTGATATCGTTAAACGCTTGCTGACAGGATTTGTCCCATACGAAGGATACACCTTTCTTCATAAGACGAGAAAAAGGATGGCATTGCCCAGAGAGGTTGGATATGAATCTCCGGATATAAGCCACGCGACCTTGAAATCCCCTAAGTTCCCTCAGATTACGGGACGGTCGCATTTCCAAGATGGCCTTGACTTTATCAGGGTCCACTTGAATGCCTTTGGCGGTAATGACAAGTCCCAGGAATTTGCCACTAGATACACCCAGGAAGGACTTTGTAGGATTCATCTTGAGTTGATGTTGGCGCATTAACTCGAATACTGTCCTCAAGTCTTGGATGTGATTACCTTTGAGGCGGCTCTTGACAGCTATGTCGTCTACATAACATTCTACTGTTTTGCGTAAATGCTCATGGAATATGTTACTCATAGCCCGTTGGTATGTAGCCCCGGCGTTCTTCAATCCGAAGGGCATGACCGTATAGCAATATACCCCCAGTGGTGTCCGAAAGGCGGTATGCTTCTCGTCTTCAGGATGCATCTTGATTTGATTGTATCCTGAGAATCCGTCCATGAAAGACATGCGTTCAAAACCGCACGTGTTGTCGATCATGATATCGGTGATGGGAAGAGGGAACTCATCCTTGGGGCAGGCTGCATTCAAATCTCAGAAATCGATGCAAACCCGTACTTTCCCTGTTTTCTTCAGGACTGGGACAACATTGGCGAACCAGTCTGGATGTTGTTCTTCCTGGATAAAGCCGCAGGCTATCAACTTTTTGATTTCAGCCTCGATGGCGTCCATCATATCTGGACGGAACCGACGTTGATGTTGCTTCACAGGCTTCGAATCGGGCAATATGTTGAGTTTGTGAGTAGCCACCTTTGAGTCAAGACCCAGCATATTCTCATAATTCTACGCAAAGACGTCGATATATTCTCTTATCAGCTGGATAACTTCTTCCCTTTCAGCTGGGGAAAGATTGTTACTGATAAATATCGGCTTTGGCGAAAGTTTATCCCCAACGTCAATCTGGATAACTTCATCTTCGGTGGGAGGCTCTCTCTGCTCGAACTAAAATTCCCATTGTCTATCTATTTGTTGAGCCCAAGGGTCATTCTCGAATGATTCAGATTCTTGTTCGTTTGCCTCGAAGGAATCTGTTAATACCATATTTACTGAGAATGCTTGTCCGAGATCGTCGGATGAGTCGGAGGATGTTGAGCTACCTTGAGGAGAGGTAAAGATATCCTCACTCGCCTCAGAAGTTGCAAGGGAGGCTGCATACCCTAACCCAAAATGAGTTCGTTGATAGTAGGGATTGCCGTGCAGCGGCGTCCGTCTGCCTTTCCCGTAGTTGAGACCTGGTTTCAGCTTCAAGTTGTAGCCTATACTTTGCATGATCTTCAACGCCTGCGGGCTGTATCGGTGATCTTGCACTTTCCCAGCATCGTCATCGAAAGAATCTTCTTGGACAGTCGGTTCATTGTGCATGCGGCCAAAGATTATTGAACGCTGACTGCTGTTAGTAGGCGGGACGGTGAAGATAGAATCCTCGTGCAGCCCGTATGTCGTGATGACATTGGATGATGACGCTACTTCCCACACATATGGATGATAGGCCTCTATAGCTCCTAAGAATTTTTGTGCTATAGGTGCTATCTCGTCATGGGGAGTGGATTCCCGATTTGGAATTCGAGCGTCAATATACTGGAAAAGAGGGCCTTTATTATCATCAGAAACCGCGTTCCTAGTTGTAGATACATCGATCGGCTGCTTGTTGCGCCGAATGTTGATGACCAAGGGTGGAGGCTTCTGGTTTAAAGTGATCACCAGAGGATGACCTCCCCTTCCTGACCTAGTTTTGTTCAGGTGGATAGCCATCGGCTCTATGGCTTTTGGACGAGCAGTTCGCCCTTTCACCTTGATCGACAAAGGTTGTTTGGCAGAGGGTTCTTCTGGCTCCCGATGGGATTCCTTCTCTGCTTCAGCTGACACCTCTTCCGTGTAGTCTTGAGAGTACAACACGGCGTCTGAGTAGTAGGATTCTACTCCTTTAAATGGGTTCAGGTCAGCAAACTCCGTTTGTACTGTCCCTTTGGCATCTACATATTTAAAGCATTGATGTAGAGTCGAAGGGACGATGTTGTGGTCGTGGATCCAAGGTCTATCCAGCAGAATATTGTAGGACACCTCTGAATCAATGACGTAACATGTGGCCACCGATCTGAGGTCGCCAATCTGGATCCTCATGCGAATTTTCCCCAACGGCTTACTTCTTCCGGCGTTGAAACCCACGATTGTAGTAGTGGTGTAAGCCAATTCACTGGTGGGAATCCTCAGCGGTCTAAGCAGACTATGAGGAATGATGCTGATTGACGATCCCGGATCTATGTGAATCCGGTCGACCTCTATGGAACCGACGTACCCAGTGTAGTAGAGGGGTCTGTCATGCCTGTTATATTTTAACAGCATGTTGTCTTGAGTGAAAGTGATGTTTGGGACCACCTCCATCACACTGTGGCATTGAGGACACGCCACGGGTTCTTCGTCAGGGGACTTGAGCTGGGTCAAGTATGCATCCGCCTGCATCAAGGCTTCACTCAGGGCTTAACGAGTGTCTTGAGAGAGCCTGAGTAGCTCGAAGATGGACAACCTGGCTGGTGTGTTGGCCAATTAGGCCAGGATGTCGAAGTTGTAGGGCTTCTCTAAACCTTTGTTTTGAATGTTTTTCAAAGGTATATCGAAGCGCGCTTTTTTTTGCTTCCCTTTGTCCGCCGGAGTTGGTCTTGAAGGACCGGTCTCTGGTATGGCGGTCTCTGGCTCTGAAGGCTTGGTAGCTGAAGCGTCTGCCGGTGCATCTTCCTGACTCGCTCCATAGTCTTTGAGGTAAGCTTTCCCTGAACGGATTGCAGTAGCCAAAAGCTCGTCTTCTGATGCTGGGTGTGCCGTAACCATGTGACATGGTTTAGGCTTCGAGTTCCTCTTAGACTTAGCTTTAGTGGCTAGAGTCTGCTTCTCGATTTCTGACACCAGATCAGGATGAACCCACATAATCTCGCCTCGCTGGGTGGTTAAGGGTACCAGGTCATGATTTTGACCCCTAGTCGGAGGAAGATTAACGATGTTCACCATCGTCCGGGAAATAGGTATAACACCGTCCGGGACTTCTTGGGGAGGTAGATCGCCAAATTGCAGAGAGATCATGTTGGCTGCGACCGTCTTCTCGCTGTTACGCAGAGTGATGGCTTTAGCATCGATCAGCTCCTGGATCTTCCTCTTCAGTACATAACACGCCTTTGTAGGGTGGTGTATGTATCTGTGGAAGATGCAGTATTTGGGGTTATTAGTACTGCCGACTTCATTGGGCCGCTTCTCCTCCGGAAGGATAATCTTGCCACTTTTGACGAGACACTCGAATATGCTTGGAATATCGTCATCATCGAAAGAGTACATTTCAATGGGCCTGGAAGTCCCTGGCTTCGTCTACGTGGTTGCCGCAGTCTTTTGTCTGGACGTATTGATTGCCAGAGCTTCTTTTCCTTTGGAACCGCGAGGATGGTCGCTGTTGGAGGATGGTCTCTTGCCTCTATCGGAGGTAGAGATCATGATGCCATTGTCACGCGCCTTTCGACTGTTGTCCTCGACGGCTACTGCTGAGATGATGAATGAGGGCCAATCATGGAACTGATATGATCCTGTGAACACCGAGATTACGGGGAGAAGGTTCTTCCTGCAAATGTCCACCAATGCCGAGTCTGGAACTCCGGGAGGCATTTGCAAAGTGGCTTGACGAAAACGTTCGATGAAGGTGCGAACGTCCTCTCTTTCCTTCTGCTTCACTTCGATGAGAGAGGATATAGACATGTCCATTCCTCCCTCGTAGAATCGTGTAAAGAATAAAGCCTTGAAGTCTTCGAAGGATGCGATGCAGTTGTCCGCCAAGCTGCGATACCACTGGTAAGCTACTCCCGAGAGACAGCCTTTGAACACCCGGGTGAGGAGGGCGTCATTCCCTTGTAGTAACACCGTCATCATACTGAAGTAGTTCATGTACTGACTCGGTGATGTTTTTCCCTCGAATAGAGCCATGGTCTGTGGTTTGTATCTGGGAGGGAAAGGGACCTCTTCCCAGATAGCTGGGTAAGGCTGGTTGATTCCCAGTTTCTTGAGCTGATCTTTGTGCTTCAAGGCATCAAACTGGGCTTTCAACTCCCGTACTGCCTGTATCGGATTTTCAGCCGGTAGCGAGACCATGGGGTGGTGAGGAATCGGTTGTATTGCGACTCCAACGGGAGGTAATACATTCTCCGAGTGAGGAAGCGGAGGAACTGCTGACTCTTGATCTAGAGCCGGCTCTTGGATCGTGTTGGGTAGTGGTAAGTCCACCCCCACACGTATCTGAGTTGGAGGGACGGATGCTTGAGCCATAGCAGTTGTGTGTTGAGTCAGCATCATCTGGTGCATGTTCTCCATCATGGACTGCATCTCTTTCAGAGATGTCTCCAGTACAGAAATGCGTTACTCAGCGTTTCCTGACGGGGAAGCTTCCTCGCGTTCATCTTCAATGGCATAGACTCCCATCTCCCTGGGTGTTATCGAAGGGTGAGTATAGGTCGTTGTAGAAGTCGACTCTATACTTTCAGCATCTGATCCGGAAGATTGGCGACCCCCAGCATCGGAATCAGAAGAGTACGAGGTCAGTTGTCGTGACCTCGAACGAGTGTTTCGGAACACTCCAGCTTCAGTGTTTCTAAGGAGCATGTTGAATCTCCTTCGGCTCGGAGTTCTAGAGGGATGACGTCTTGAGCTCGACCTTCCTCTAGGTATGTGTGAAGCCATGTTCACTGATGCATGCGTGGGCTCTTCTTCCTGAAAAGACGGAGAGTAGCTCAACCGGTCGAAAACCGACCGTTTTGCTTTATAACAGCAACAATTAATCACAATCCTATGATTATTATAACAGTGCTCGCTAGGAGGCGTAATAGGCATGCTGGAGGATCCCCTCCCCTTGCGTTTCTGAATCAGATATTCACGCAGGTCAGGAGGATTTACAGAAGAAGAAGAAGAAGAAGATCGTTTGTTCCTTCTGTTCTCATCAGTGGACATGCGGACGTTGGGAACCATAGTTCTCCCTGTGCCACCTGTATACAACAGGTTGGCCATCTGGGTGGCGGATGATCTCCGAGGAGGGTGTCTTTCCGCAAACTGAGGCTTCTTTACGCTGAGGGGCTGCACCCGGCGTAATTGGAAGCTCTGCTCAGGTTGGCGTAAATTTGAGGTCCTCAGTCGGCCATCAGTTTCTCGCGTAATCTGGAGGGCAGGAAGGTTGTTCCCTTGCTGGCGTAAAGGCCAAGAAGTTGAGTAGTCCGCCACTTGCTTTCCCTTGCATAGATTGCAGGGATCATCTGCTTTTCCGCGGAAGGCAGATGCAGTTTTACGCGCGGAGCACGCTTTCTGATTTGGCGCTGAGGCATTATCAGAAGTCTTGTCTATTCCGCCAGCGACGGGAGATAGAGTTTTACGCGCAGAGCGCGAAGTAGGCTTCTGGGCTAGCGCTGAGGCATTGCCAGAAGTTTGGTCGATTTCGCCAGTGGCGGGCGACCGAGTTTTATGCGCAAGGTGCGAAGTAGGCTTCTGGGCTAGCACTGAGGCATTGCCAGAAGTTTGGTCGATTTCGCCAGTGGCGGGCGACCGAATTTTACGCGCAAGGCGCGGAGGGAGCAATGCTACAACCTCGTTGGTCGGAGAGATCGGAGAGATCGGAGAGTCGACAAGAATGGTAGAGGATGTCTTGGGCATCTAGACCTTGCGCAGCTTCCTGTTGTCTTGGACCGAGAGGGAGTGAGAGCTACCCCCTGCTCGAAGCATATCTTCGTAGGCAGACTGGTCGAACTGGACGACCAGAGTCTTCTTTACGGATCCCACGGATACCGCATCGTGTTGAGCAAGAGCTTCCTCGTCAGAAGAGAAAGATGTCCCCAGCAGAGTCGCCATCTTGTTTGCGTTGGATAAAAACGAAAAGAGGTTTTACAAGAAATATGTAAGACAAGGTTTATACGAAACTCGTTTCTTTTGTTTCACAAACAGAAAGTACAATTAATCCTATACGAGGATGTCTAGTATAATTTTTTAAATCTGGGTAAATATTGCTATAGGAGTCTGATCTGCGGTCGATCACTTTGTCCCTTGGACCACACGATGACGAAGATGTGCCGTAGAAGAAGAGGCTTCAAACTTTCTCTGTACTGGAGGCAAAATCCAGCCAGCAGAAGATGTTGGGGAAGAAGCTTCGAACCCTCTGTCTGTGCTCTCTTTTCTTCTCTCTCGAAGACTCTTCAACTCTTCTCTCCTTGACCTCTTTTTCTTTGATCTTTGAAGAAGAGTAATTTTTTGTCGACCTTCTTTTGACCGATCTTTCGACCTTCTTTTGACCGATTTTTCGACCTTCTTTTGACCGATTTTTCGACCTCGGACCTCTGTCGATAGAGGTCTCTATTTACAGAGTTTTGGTGACAGTGACCACTCATTCGGTGTAGAAACCGAGTAGTGGAAAGTATAGCACCCTTTTACACGATGGTTAAAATAACCGTTGCCCGCGTATAATGATCTTTTGAATGAGCGTGTGACGCGTGTCCAGCTAAGGGACAACGCGTATAACTGCTGCGAAGATCACGGCGTAGAAGCCACTTAGGTAGGTATCCCTCGCGTAGAAGAGGTTGGCGTAGAAGCCAATAACTGTCACCATGGCGTAGAAGCCAAGTAGGCATAGAAGCCGAGTGGGCGTAGAAGCCGAATGGGCATGGAAGCCGAGAGAGGACATGGATATCTGAGCCGGAATTACGGCTCTTCGGGGATATAATCAAATTCCTTGTATTAAATGCAGAGATCCGCTATTATCCTATGCATTGAATGCGAAGGCGTATTCCGAAGGCCTGCCATATTCTGCGCATTGAATGCAGAGACGTGCCTCGAGCCGTGTACGAAGGGAAGCTTTTGGCGTGGTGGCCTGTTCGTCTTCTGCGGAGCGTAAAACAGCTCACACCTGCCTGTGTAGAACTAGGCAGCGTATTCTCTTGCACGCGTAAAAGCAGTTTACGCCGAGGCGATGTCGCTAAACGACAGCTTGGCAATTTTAATCAAATCTCTTGCATTAAATGCAGAGATCCGCCATTATCCTGTGTATTGAATGCAGAGGCGTGTCCCGAAGGCCTGCCATATTCTGCGCATCGAATGCAGAGACGTGCCTCGAGCCCTGTATGAAGAGCAGCTTTTGACGTGGCAGTCTGTTCGTCTTCTGCGGAGCGTAAACAGCTCACACCTGCCTGTGTAGAACTAGGCAGCGTATTCTCTTGTGTGCGTAAAAGCAGTTTATGCCGTGGAGATGTCGCTAAACGACAGCTTGGCGATATTAATCAAATCTCTTGCATTAAATGCAGAGATCCGCCATTATCCTGTGCATTGAATGCAGAGGCGTGTCCCGAAGGCCTGCCATATTCTGCGCATCGAATGCAGAGACGTGCCTCGAGCCCTGTACGAAGAGCAGCTTTTGACGTGGTAGCCTGTTCGTCTTCTGCGGAGCATAAGAAGCTCACATCCGCTTGTGCAGAACTAGGCCACGTATTTTCTTGCATGCGTAAAAGCAGTTTATGCCGAGGAGATGTCGCTAAACGACAGCTTGGCGATATTAATCAAATCTCTTGCATTAAATGCAGAGATCCGCCATTATCCTGCGCATTGAATGCAGAGGCGTGTCTCGAGGTTCTGTCATCATTTCAGCCGTCGTCTGGGTAGCCGTGCAGTACTCTTTGTCAGGAGTCAGACCGTCAGGTTCACTGCGTGATTTGACAGGTTCATTTCGGGGAATACGAAGCGTTCCTCGTACGCTTTAATGCTGCATTAAGAGCGGATGAGTTTTACGCCATTAGGCGATAGAGCATCCTCTTTACGCTGAAGCAGCCTGGTCGTACCGCTTTACGCGAATAGTCTTCGAGTTTGCACTTGGCGGAGAAGCTCTTTCGTACGCTGATGGCTTCAAAGCCATATTTTACGCTGCCCAGCATAAGAGTGCTGCGTAGAGTTCTTCAGCGTATTTTTCATGCTTCTACACCCGCGTGATACCAAGAATCCAATGTCACAAGTTTTATCGTGTTCTGACTAGCGTGCACCAACTAATGGAGAAATTTGCAAAACGTCGATACGGGAGAACCTTTACGGATACGGGTTGATTCCGATGCGCACACACGTCCGAATTAACTTCTGCAAAAGCTCGCACGTCAAAAAATAACATACGCGCCTTTTGGTACAACTGGTATGTGATGTGGTGGTCCAGTTTGTCGGGACATACTCCGTATCACAAGTTTTCTACATTTTTGTATGCTATTTTTTATAATTTTTAAGCTAAATTTTAGCACAGAAATGACGAGCATATAGGTATAAACAATACACCGTTTTGATGCCGTATAGGTTGTCTCTAGGTCTGTGTAATTAGATTCCAAGTTCGTCAAATATTCTGGAAGAAACTAGCCTTCCAATCTGGCCTCCTGGATCGATTTACAGGTGTTCTGCTTTGCATGAAAACTCAAACTTTTCGGAAAGTTTAGGTTGAATTCAAAACAGAAATAGGATTGTTCGAATAAAACTACTTGAAGTCATTCGAAGATGTTTATGTTGTGATTAAATCTAAGCAATTGGATTAAAAATTAGTGAAGCATATATGAAGAATTAGGAGAAAAAATATGGGTACCTGGTCAGTTGGTTCTAATGAGCGAACGGAGGTCATAGCGGGCGATTTTTGCGGTCGTCGACGGTGGCGGGTCTGGCATCGGTTGTAGGGTCATGCGACGGTCGCGAGGCGTTGGCGAGGGGTTGGTCTGCAGTCGGTGGTTGTTGATTAAGGTTAGGATTTAATTTTCGGTTGTCATATGTATATATATATATATATATATATATATATAGAGAGAGAGAGAGGGGGAGTAGTAGGCTGGGTCGGTTCACGTTAAGGGGGGGTCGTTTGTTTGCTGTTGTAGGTTATTGTTGTTGTAGTGTTTTGTGTTTTGGTTTGTATTATATAATTTATTTTCTTTTTCTTTTATTTCTTTATTATTATTATTATAAAATAATTGTTTTATTATATTTTAATTACTACTATTATTATTATATTATTATGAATTATTGGTACGTCATCCGTATACGTACTATTATTCCTATTATATATATATATATATATATATATATATATATATATATATATATATATATATATATATATATATATATCCTAGAAAATTAGGGGATGTTACATTCTACCCAACTTACAAGAATTTTGTCCTCGAAATTAAAACTAACCCACGATAAAGAAACGAGAATATTATACGGTAGGAAAGAATAAAGTAAGATCATACCTTGATCTTCGAACAGATACAAAAAATGCTTGTGCATGTCATCATCGCGCTCCCAAGTGGATTCTTCTGGCGAGTGATATTTACATGCCATGTGGACCTAGGGAATAAACTGATTTCTCAACACCTTCTCCCAACGATCAAGAATCTCCATGGGTTGCTCTTGGTATGACAAGCTCGGTCCAATGGTGATCTCGGAGTGATCAAGTACATGACTTCTATCTGCCACATATCGCTTGAGTTGCCACACATGGAATATATCATGCACTCCCTCAAGTGAAGGTGGTAGTGCCAGTCAATACGCAACTTCTCCAACTCGCTCCAACACATCAAATGGTCCAATATACCTTGGACTCAACTTGCCCTGTCTCCCGAAGCGAATAGTGCCTCTAGTAGGTGATATCCTCATGAAGACATGATCGCCTTCCTTGAACTCCAAAGGACGATGATGAAGATTTGCCCACTGCTTCTGTCTGTCTTATGCTGCTCGCAAGTGCCCTTGTATCCTCTTCACCTTCTCCATAGTGCTGACAACCAATTCTGGCCCAAAGATCTAACGTTCTTCCATGTCACTCTAACACACAGGAGACCTACATTTTCTTCCATACAAAGCTTCAAACGGAGCCATTTGGATGCTCACTTGATAGCTATTATTGTAGGAAAACTCCACAAGATATAGGTGGTCCTCCCATGATCCTCCAAAGTCCAACATGCATACTTTCAGCATATCCTCCAGCGTCTGAATAGTACGCTATGACTTCCCGTCTGTCTGCGGATGATAAGACGTACTGAACTTCAGACGAGTCCCAAGACTCTTCTGCATGCTCCCCCAAAAGTGAGATATGAAACGCAAGTCCCTGTTTGATACAATGCTAACATGAACGCTGTGTAATCTCACGATCTGCCTCATGTATAAGTCAGCCAAAGATTCTGTAGACTGGCCAACTCGAAAAGACAAGAAATGAGCGGACTTGGTAAGTCGATCCATAATCACCCAAACAGCATCTTGCCCACTTGGACTCTTCGGAAAGCCGTGACGAAGTCCATAGTGACGTGCTCCCACTTCCACTCAAGAATCGGAAGTGGTTGTAATAACCCTGTCGTCCTCTGGTGTTCAGCCTTCACCTGTTGACACACTAAGCATCTGGCCACAAAGCAAGCTATCTTCCTCTTCATCCCATGCCACCAAAAATGTTGTCGCAAGTCGCGGTACATCTTGGTGCCTACAGGATGAATAGAATATATCGAGCTATGAGCCTTTGTTATCAGCTCATGTCGAAGCTCTTTATTGGGAATATATAGACGATCGCCATATCGTAATATCCCGTCATCATAAATACGCAATCATGTCTGCTCTCCAGCCTTGTTCCTCTCTCTCAACCTCCTGAATATAGCATCCGTAGGCAAAGCTGCCCTGATTCTCTCTACTAGCGATGACTCCACTTGTAAGTTGGCTAGTGTCTCGTCTAATCCGGGTAATACAACCTCTATGCCAAGATCTTGCAAGTCCTCCAGTAATTTTCTCTGCGTTGTCAAGAATAGCATCGTAGGCTTTCGGCTTAACGCATCTGCTACCACGTTAGCCTTGCCTGGGTGATAATGCAGCTCTATCTCGAAGTCATTCATTAACTCAAGCCATCGACGTTGCCTCATATTCAGCTCCTTCTGCGTGAAGACATACTTGAGGCTCTTGTGGTCAGTATAGATCTCCACTCGTTCCCCATATAATTAATGTCTCTATAGCTTCAAGGCAAAAATAACGGCTGCAAGCTCCAAGTCATGAGTTGGATAATTCTTCTCATGTACTCTCAACTATCTAGATGCATACGTAATCACCTTGCCATGCTGCATCAATACGCATCCTAATCATTTTCCTGATGCGTCGCTGTAGATCACATAGCCTCCTGATCCTGATGGAATGGTTAATACTGGTACTAGGGTCAATCGCTTCTTCAACTCCTCAAAAGTGACTTGACACTCATCCGTCCATGTGAACTCTCGGTCCTTGCACGTCAACCGAGTCATAGGCTCTGCTATCCTTGAGAAGTTTTCCACGAACATACGGTAATATCCCGCAAGTCCAAGGAAACTCCTCACCAATATTAGATAAATCTCAAATAAAAGAAACTACAACTAAGATATCCGTCAGCAATGAAGTAATCACTGGTACTCAGAAGGTAAGACCTCCTCAACAGAGAATAAAGCGTCAGGTCCGGATCTGTACTCCTGCAGATAATCCTGCTCGTCTATACCTGAAAATGGACCAGGTCCTCAGAGGGACGTAACAAGATACATAAAAACATGTCAATATAGTATTGAAAATAAACATCAAACATGGTCGCCTAACCGTCTATGTGAAATACACTTTGGAGAACAACTTTCCAATACATGGGCTATCTAGCAATAAATAGGATTGGCATGACTCTCTCGGAGAGTCAGGGGCCTAAACAGCGTAACATCTTTCGATTGTCAGAGGCCGCCTGTAAATAATATAATATTAGGGTCATCTGACCATGCATCTCCGACGGACCGTACGTATTACAAAAGAAAAAGTATAAAGGAGCCTATATGGCTACTTGTTTTTCTCCCCACCCCATGCTCTATCCATGTCATATCCATGCCACGGTGATACCTCTAATATCTTCCAAGCCTCCTAGCATGCATTTCTATCAGCATTTATTTCATATCCGCCGCACGTCCCATACGTACAGGTGGCCAGTATATCACGCAAGTCCATATTCTACATGAGACTCACACTCATGTAACAAATGTGTCACAACCAATAAAACATAAGAATGCCTCAACATTATGGGGTGGTCTCGTAAAACTAGGTCGACATGCATAATATAAATAAGAGACAAAAGACGACGCAACCGTCGTTGCACCCAAGTTATTCATGGATGCGCAGTTTTATATAGAAAAAATAAAAAAACTAAATGGGCAATAAAAAATATGTGTTCTAATAATGAATGCAAATAAACAGCACAATGACAAGGTATACTTGCCTGACAAGCAAGCTGTGTAATGTAGATGTCCAAACGATGATCCCAAGGAACCGAAAAGTAGGGTCCCTGAATGAACGTCTTCGGATGTTGAAATAAATATCACCAACTTCTCCGAAATTAGTGAGATAGCCAAAAAAACTCTACCCTTTCGTCCAATTTGGACACAGGGGCAAAACGATAATTTTGGGTCAAAACGGGGTCCACATGTGACCCACTTTGCACCAAAATACGTGTCAGGGTCAAAGGTCTCCAAATTAGACAAATTATAGGTCACACAAATCATAAACGATGATACGAACTCAATGGTATGTCCAATTTTGGATTTCGGTGAGCCGATCAAAATTGTGCCCTTCAAGTCAACCATGGGTCCCGCAAATAGGCGGCTCGGTAAACTGTCACAAAATTACGTGAAACTTGGGTCACAGGACCAGCGTAATACCATAAATCCAATGGGGCAAGTTTTGTCGTGTTCCGACGAGCGTGCACCAACCAGTAGAGAAATTTGTAAAACATCGATACGGGAGAACTTTTACGGATACAGGTTGATTTCGACGCGCACAAACGTCCGAATTAACTTTTGCGAAAGTTCGTACGTCAGGAAATACCATACGCGTCTTTTGGTGCAACTGATATGTAAGGTGGTGGTCCGGTTTGTCAGGAGGTACTCCGTATCACAAGTTTTCTACGTTTTTGAAGGCTATTTTTTATTATTTTTAAGCTAAATTTAAGAACAGAAATGACGAGCATATAGGTATAAACAATACATCATTTTGATGTCATGTAGGTTGTCTCTAGGTCTACGCAATTAGATTCTAGGTTCGTCAAATATTCTAGAAGAAGCTAGCCTTCTAATATGGCCTCGTGGATCGATTTACAGGTGTTCTGCTTGCATGAAAAGACTTTTCGAAAAGTTTCGGTTGAATTTAAAACAGAAATAGGATTGTTCAAATAAAACTACTTGAAGTCATTCGAAGATGTTTATGTTGTGATTAAACCTAAGCAATTGGATTGAAAATTGGTGAAGCAGGTACGGAGAATTAGGAAAAAATATGGGTACCTGGACTATTGGTTCTGACGAGCGAACTGGGGTCGTAGCGGGCGATTTTCACGGTCGTCGACGGTGGCGGGTCTGGCAGCGGTCGCAGGGTCGTGCGGCGGTCGCGAGGCGTTGGCGAGGGGTTGGTCTGGAGGCGGTGCTTGTTGATTAAAGTTAGGCTTTCCTTTTCGGTTGTCATATATATATATATATATATATATATATATATATATAGAGAGAGAGAGAGAGAGAGAGAGAGAGAGAGAGAGAGAGAGAAGGGGAGTAGTAGTCCGGATCGGGTCACGTTAAGAGGGGTCGTTAGTTTGCTGCTGTAGGTTATTATTGTTGTAGTGTTTTGTGTTTTGGTTTGTATTATATATTTCATTTTATTTTCTTTTTCTTTTTCTTTTTCTTTTTCTTTTTCTTTTTCTTTTATTTCTTTATTATTATTATTATTATTACTATAAAATAATTATCTTATTATATTTTAATTACTACTATTATTATTATTATACAAATTATTAGTACGTCATCCGTATACGTATTATTATTCTTATTATTATATATATATAAATCCTAGAAAATTAGGGGAGGTTACAACATATGTTTGGTGACATGTATTGGGAGTGTGTGTGCAAAAATCTGGGAGTGGAAGTGAGTGTTTGTATCTGAACTTGAGAAATGGAGTGGTTATCTTGTGTCAAGAAATTGAGTTCATGGGCAGATCAGGGATATTAGGTGTGTGTCTTCGTTGGGGAGAAGTATGTGCATGGTTTGTGGAGAGCTCAGTTCAGTGTGCATGTGTAAGTGCTAGAGAAAGATGTGCACTTGGGGTATGTCAGTAGGGGGGATGCAATGCTGTGTACAGCATGTTGCATTCGGTTTTGGGTTGCAGATGCACCTGCAGTAGGTAAAGAGGAAGTAGCAGCGTGTAGTGCAGGCCATTATAGTTGGCAGTATGGTTGGAAGTGGCTTCCTACAGTAGGACTTACTATGTCCACTGTAGAGAGTAAATAGCAGTGCAGTTCAGAGGCACATTAGTGCCAGATTTGAGGGTGTATCGAGTGATAGGGAGAGTAGTGAAGAAGGTGTCAAGGGGACTGAAATGGGAACACTCAGGTACAGTGGAAGATTATGTGTGTTGGTTAGTTTAAGTGTGTGTGTGTGTGTGTGTGTAAGTATAAGTGTTTGATATCATGGAGGGGGTGTTTAGTTGTATATCCATGATACACATGGATATCATAACTTGATGATGCAATTATTTTGATTAGTGGTGAGCATGAGGGTACCAGATTTTGTGTGCAGTGGACTACAACAGATGTTGTGTCTATAGTGGGTGTGAGGGTGTCTTAAATGGCAGTATGAGGATAGAACATAGGGGTAAGCCTACAACTGCAGCAACAGTTAAAGGTCGGGCAATGGTTAGAGTTGAGATTGAAGTATTATATTGGGTATTGATATAGGTTAGTGAGTGTTGCTGTTCTTGTGTTATGTGACTGAAGAGAGGAAAGGGGGATATCTGTTAAAGTTGTATGTGTTTAAAGAATGGGAACGTTTGATTTAGGACTACATATACAGTGTATGTAGTAAAGTGGAGCAGGTGCACAAAAACCTGCAAGTGGCTGAGGTGCACTGGTCCAGATGGTATCAGGGGGAATTTGGTATCATAGATGGTGAAGAGTAGTGAGTTTCAGTTCAGGGCTCGGGTGGGTGTGTCTAGATATTGGTACTGTGTGATGTCTGGGTTGTTAGGCTCGGGTAAGTGCAGAAATAGGCATGTATCAGTGTGTGTTAGTGTGCATTGCAATTAGGGGTTGTCACGACCCGCACCCGGTGTAGGGGCACGAGTACGTGGGTACGTCCAGCCTACGCCGCAGCATCGGCGGTAGAACGATGTCTAGGTCAACAGTACTATATAATCATATCACATTATACATAAGAGTACTTGCCAGTAATATCTCAACTCCAATTGGAGGACATTATAATGGTTCAATTATAATCGATATTCAATCGCAATAAAATCTAAAGGAAGATAAAGGCACGATATGGAATAGAAGAAAGTCATAAAAGTCATAATACAATACATCCAAGACTATTAGTCTAGCTACAACGCAATCTCAAATAATATATATATGCCAATGTCTAAAACTGAAATATATACAATATGCTAAGAAAATCTAAGTCTTCTCAGTAGCCGGTACTAATCCTGAGTCGGCTCGCCATCTTGTGGCCCATAATAGGTGGGGCACATCTTCTCTAACCAATCAACTAAAAAATATATCCAGTCAGGATTAAAGCGAAGTACAACCCAATAACAGTTCCAATTTGTTGATAATGACTATAAATAGAAATAGAGAATGTAACACAAGATGAGAAACAATGAAACAATATATCATAATATGGTAGGTGAGACAGATAAACTAGAACAATATGGTATAAACTGATCACGATAAAATAGAATAAAGACAATGAATATAATATGGTGAAGAACTGTAACTATATTAAGGGTTTGAAATACTAGTTAGATATGTGATCAGCTTGGGTTGAACATTGTCTACTTAAACTTTGGATAAACATTGTCTAATTAAACATTGAATATTGAACATTTTCTAGGCTTTGATTACATATCTAGCTAACACTTCTTCTTTTCCCAACTAGTATAATGGATCCAACCATGACACGTTACGATACAAGATACTCAAGGCATTGTAAAATATTGAACATTGACATTGAACAATGAACATTGACTAATATTAAACATTGTCAAATAACCATATGAGAAAATAAAGAACAATAAAATAAGAATAACATCCCATGACTGAAGATCCATGTGTATACTAGTCCGTGTACCAATATATCATAAATCAAGTAATACATTTTTAAATACTTGCATTATAGTAATTATCAAATAATGAAAACTATCAGAGAATGTACTCGCAGGTGGTCATGAGCAAATGATATATCTCGGTATCCGAGCTGGTGTCACACACAACAAAATAGGAATATCTTGTTACTTGGTGAAATGATGTGAGAAATGAGGCAAAATTCACTAATATGAGTTTCTAGGCCATTTTTAGGTCTCACTAGCTAAACCAAGTCTGTCACGACCCACACCCGGTGTAGGGATGCAAGTCGGGAACAACGCCCAGCCTACGTCGCAGCATCGGCGTTAGAACGCTGTCTTGGTCAACTATACTATCTAAAAATCTCACAATAATATAAAATCTGCCAATAATATCTCAACACAAAACTCAAACACAATTCTAAAAGCATGAGAAGATATGAAGGAAGTCTAACTATACATTCAAAATATATATTAACAACAATAGAAATAATATCCAATCTTATACTATATGCCGAAAATAAATCCGGTACCAAAATACTAAAGAAACTAACTATGAAAAACTAATGATCCAGATAAACCTCCCGGCAATCACTCCAGAACTAGTGGGTCCAAATCTGCACCATCTATAGGTCGAAGTCCATAGTATGTCTGACACCAATCCCCGGGATCCTCTGAAAAATATTTTTCAGTCAGGAATGGAGCGAAGTACATCTCTAACAGCAGTTCTAATCAATGATATAAACTATGTAATAGTAAATAGATGTAAATATACAAGATGCAATAATAGATACAAGAGATATACAATAAAGAAAATACTGGAATAAATACAAGAATAAACAATATAACAATAAAAAAGAATACTAATGACTAAGTGAGTGAGTACCAGCTTTAACATGTGATCGGCTTAGGAACTTGCACAAGAAACTTGCAAAGGAATAAGTGCCTGGTTAGTCATACGTGTGATGTATGACCAACACTCACAAGAAATAAGACATGCACAAGAAGGGTATAATCACATATCTACACTTCATACTCCCCGCCCCGACTGGTATAGTGGATCCAACCATGGTACGTCATGACACAGGTTTCCAAAAGAAGGGCGCTACTCTTCTCATGAACCAATGTCTATACATGCACAAGAAGAACAATAAACAAGGCTTGCACAAGATATACCATACATACCAAGGAATAACATCTCATGACGAGATTCGGATATACCAATCCGTGTAACCATCGTGTCAAGAAATCAAGGATATCTACACTATATACAATAAATATAGAGGATATCATAAATGAGAAACTATCAGAGAATGTACTCGTCTGTGGTCCAGAGCAATGAATGTCAACTGTGTCCGAACTAGTGTCACACAGACATATATATGAAATATTATATTAATACAAGGTTCTGAAATAAAAATAAGTTAAACTAGTTCAATTCTAGGTCATGAAGCCATTTCTAAGTCAAAATAGTCAAACTAGGTCAACTCTATGCCAAACTAGTCAAACTTGGTCAAACTACCTATTTCTAGGTTGTATGAGTCTATCTCTAGGATGCTAGGTCAATATTCTATGAAACTAAGTTACCCTAGCTATTCTAAGACACTAAAAAACCAACAAGATACAGTATCCTAAGATACGCAAGCAAAAATATGAAATAGTCATATATGCATATCTAAACAATATTAGATATACTAATCCTCACTACAAATGCCAAATGATCACCTTGGCTTTGAACCAATGTGGTATCGCACCACTACACCCCCATCTTGACACTCAATTCCAATACCTTGAGTATCCTCTCAATACCTTGACATTTACCTTGGTATCTCAAGGTAATGTGCTCTTAGTATATGTTATCTACCCAATCTCTAAACTATAGGCTAATATATATTTATCTAATACAACTACTAGCTATAATTATTAATATTTACTAATACCCAACTACCTATTACTACTAACATATAATACATACTAGTACATAGATACATATACATCATATTAACATATCAATACGATACTACATAGATACAATAGTTACTATTCTCACTAGTAGGTGTATCTATCTAACTATTCAACTAACAAGTATACAACTAGCTATCTAGCTATACAAACTACTAACCTTAACTAGCCAAACACCTAAACTAGTTAGCTGAACCATTACCTGTGCTGCTGAACTATGTTGCAAACACTGCTGCTGCGTTGTGTTGCAACGTTGCTGTTGCTGAACTGTTGTTGCTGCAGAGTGTTGCTGCTGCTGCAGCCTGCTACGCACCGCACTGCTGTTCGCTGCAGCCGCGTGCCTCATTGTGCGCTGCAGCGCGTCTCGCTGCTGCAGCTGCTGCTGCACGCCTCGCTGCTGCTGCTGCTGCTACACGCCTCGCTGCGTTGCACTGCCTCCACACGCACACACAACTACACATATATCTATATATATACACACACAAGTATATAACTATACACATATACATATGTATATCTATATAACATACACACATACACTCAAACACCAATGAATCATATATATATATATATATATATATATATATATATATATATATATATATATATGAACCCTCCACTCACACACATAAACACATACAAATATACTTATCTATATATAAAAATCTATATAGATATCAATATGTATCATCCTATATATACACTCACCCATACATATATACACATACACATGAACATAACACTTATATATATATATATATATATATATATATATATATATATATATATATATATATATATATATATATATATATATATATATATATAACTCTCATCTATATACATATATAGATATACCCCCTCATACACACATATATATACATACAAACATACCCATATACATAGATACCCATATACACTTATATATATATATATATATATATATATATATATATATATATATATATATATATATATATATATATATATACACATAGTCTCACCTATATATATATAGCTATACCCTCATGCCTATACATATGTACACAACCATACACATACTCACATATATATCATATATACATATATAACACATAGCTATATATACATACCTATATAAACACAAATTCATATATCACTACATATATACATATAGCCACTTATACTTATCTATATGATACAATATAGATACATACACATATATATCATACATAATATATCATACTAATAGTTATACACAAGTTAATTGAATTGAAAAGCAATAAAGCAAACACGTGGAGTGCATCGCACCCGTATCACACTATATCTATGATACGCTTGCGATACAAGTCCACCACACAACCAAACATACCCCGAAGGACACGAGCAAGTCTAAAATAGTATATATAAATAATACGAAGAGTCAATTACACAACTACGTGTTCGTGTCAAAATATGACAGGCACAAAGTCCCGTGTCGCAGGAAAAACTCCCAAATCAACACGTATCACCAAATTATTGGGATACGACCTACACGTACCCAATTATGGATACGACACTAGACACAAACATATGCCAATTTGATCTATAGGACCAATTGACTAACACAACAAGTGTCAATCTTGAAATTTCTCCAAAATTGACACAAAAAGTACCATAACTTTCTCAATAGGCCTCATATGAACTCAATTCCAAATCCTATGGGTAGCCTATGCATATGGGTTAATTTCTCATAGTTAATTCTTATATTTAGAATATATTTAAAGGAAAAAAAATGAATTGTACCTATTGGAAGATGGATTCCCAATGAAACCTCCAAAAATAGTGAAATGAGCCTTCAACTTGTAGATCCTTGCTCCTCTTTATAGATCCATGCTCCCTCCTTGTAGATCCATCATCTAATAGCATTCAATGGTGATTTGGGAAGGAATTAGGTGGAAATTTGGTAGAGATTTGTTGGAATTTGGTTGAGAAAAATTCTAGATCTAGATTTGAAATAAAAAATAAAGAGAGAGAAAGTTTTTATCCTCTTTATATAGGCCTCACTTGCCCCCTCCCTCAAGCTACTATGTAAAGTCTAAAATACCCCTTGGGGCCTCTCATGAAGAAATTAATTAAGGAGGGAAGGTTCTAGAGGAAATCTATTTTTTGTTTTTATGATTCGATTCATTTAATTTATCCGATTTCATGGATTTAAAATGAATAAAAACAAAAAAATGGAAAAAAAGGGAAGAAACTCGGGAGTCAAGCGTTCCTATTTACGGCAATCCCAACATTTCTTTGTGAAACCCTGTGTCCCTTCTAATGAATTTAACATAATTAATCATCCTCCTAATGATTGGGCTTCTAATTATTTGGCTCAATTCTAACTAAAATTAAATGTTGGTCCATGGATCTAATCTACACTAGTTAGGTCCACTAACACAAGTCCAAAAATAAATCTAACATGCTAACAATAAATAAATAATATAATAAATAAATATTTAATATGCACAATATTTAATTAATTACTAAATGACTAAAATATTCTTTCCTAGAAAATGTGGTAGTGACAAGTCTACACCCCTTAGAAGAATTTTGTCCTCGAAATTAAAACTCTCACCCCTCTCTTAGGCCAGTCATATCATATTCATACAAATCTTACTATGGTCAAATCCCATCAATCACAGTCTAAAATAGTATATATCATATAACCTACAATCCTACCATTCTACTGAAAGAGAAATCATACTTGGATATAGTCTCTTAACTATCATGAAATTCAGTCTATGTCCTGCTGAGTGTCTCCCTCTACTGGTGCAGGGTAATTTGCTATACCACCTGTGGCCTATTCCATCATACGCTAAGCATTCATTAATCATCAACCTAGTCAAAATATTTTTAATACTGAGGGTTACCAAATACTAGTGATATACTAAAGTTCTAGGTCATGGATATGCTTCACTCACTGACACTTGCTACCTGGGATACTATACAAAACAGCGCTAAGATACTGCCTCCTCTATCCGTTTCAATTCTTGTAATCACCAAAATTTCTCAACCATTCTCTAGCAAGGAATACTTGTATACTTTTTCAATCATGTGTTTTATTAGCACACCCTTGTCCAACTTGAATACTCCCGATATGATGCCTTCTCAAATCTTGTTACTGTCTAAATAAGGCACCAGCTCTTATATGCATTTTTAGATGACATCCTCATATCAAGTTACTCATGTCTCACCTCTATACTATTATACTAAAATGCTTGTGCCTAAACTTTCATAATACATGAGGTACTCTGGCTCTTGTTACTAGGGTATCTCTTTCTATCTGATACTTGGTGCAACTCATCCTCTAACTTTGTTAATCATCCTAAGGTTCTCATCTGTACATTAGTATCACAATACATACACAATTACCTTCTAGCCAATACAATACCATGATATCTCATTGGTATCCTTATACCCCTCGTACTATTCTCTGATACATACGACCTCTATAGCAAGGTACTATACCTACTAAACTTATGTCTATATATATATATATATATATATATTGTGTCTCTCCTCTACTGCTTGGATCACTTGTGCTATTACTTCCAAATGCTTTTCTATCCATTAACTGATATACCAATCCAATTATCTCACAAGGTGCTTACTGTTACTAGTACATTACTCAACTAATCCCTGATATAGAAACACTAGCACTCTTGATATAGCAACACTAGCTTCCTAACTACACCACATATGCCCTTAATGTTCTAGGACACCAGCTTATCATTAGATTACCTCATCACACTCACTAGAAATCATGATCACCTGCATCCAATGCACTAGTTATTAACTTCTATAATACACATATTTTACTTTACTCTCAAAGGCAGACATATGGTTCCATATCTCTATTGGTGTATATGTATCTCCCCTTAAACCTTTTACAGACTGATACACTAATTAGTGATACATATCTTCTAGGACCAATCTTGATATTTCTCAACCCATGACATACTATTAACACTCAAGCTTCCACTTTTTGATACTCATGAACTCACACTGACACTCATCACCTACTGTGCATCTTGCACACAATTTTTTGATACTCTTTCACCTATTGCTTCCAACACATCACTAGCATTAATATCAGGTGATATACCCATCACTAGTCATATACTGGTATACTCCTATCTACTCACATTAATGCTCTACTTTTACCTGTAACACAAATGTTACTACTTTAGCATAATGTATTCTTATTCCCTCACACTCTCCTATACCCTTATGGGTACCATTCTACTATGGCACACTCACTAATACCCTTTATGCATATATATTTCTTTACTCTTGACACACCCAAGTATCAATCATCCAATTGAATATCATGCTCCATTAATTTTCAACACAATTTCATTGATACTTAATTAATTACATGGATCACCCAACTACATGAATTCATGACTATCCAGAGCATGCATGCTGGTACTGATACTAACTCATGGAACCACCACTGATACTCTCTACTCCTCCTTCTACCTATAGTACCCATACTATCTATAGTGACACCTATCATAGAACTATTGCTATAAGATACTACGCTATGGATTATCTCTAGATTGATGCCTATTGCTCACATGCCCAACCAAGAACCACTCACAGACTCATAAGCCATACTCCCAACAGTCAATACTGATACTCAAGACACAAACCTAGTTGCAAGTCACCAATTATCATACTAACAAGGAACCATATTGGAATGAAGCTCTATAAGGAACTGGACTAAAGAACTGAAGATATCTCTACTACTAATCTAAAGAATGATGGAACAAAGTCCTATAATAACAGGAGTGGAAAAGTATTAAGATGATACTTTAAGAACCAATTTAAGATACAATCTGATAATCATACACGTCTGTCCAAAATTATAACACTCAGAATCCTCGCCACGTCAATAAGTATAGCTGCGATAAACGATAGATTCTATAACTTAGGTATGCACCTCTATAATCATGTTGTCTAGAATCCTCGCTGTGCCGACTAGTATAGCTGCGAGAAATTCTAAATTTCATAACTAAGATATATACATCCGAAGTCAGGTCTCTACGTTTCTGCCACACCAGCTAATATGGCTACGATAAACTCTGGGCTCCATAACCAAAGCAGACGTTTTACCTTTCTCACTGCCCTCATCAACATATGTCATCAGATGATACCATAATTTAGTCCATAAAATTTATCTCGATATGAAATCAAACTCAACAACGAACACCAAGAATTAAATTCAATAACCGATCACTAAGAATCAAATTCAATAACAACAAGTGAGAGAGGACAAAAATAAGGAAAAGATTTGAATTGGAATTTATAATAAGATTCTCAAGGGTCGTCCCAGGAATCTCTCAAAAATTTATGATTGAGTATCCTCTCTCATCCTAGTATATTATATCCTATATCCTATCGCAGGCTCACAGTAGTACAACTAAGTCATCACACTACCACGACATCGTACAACTTGTGAAGCCTAACCTGTATGGGCCACCACTTAAAACGTGTCCCGCACTCGGTGTAGGGATGCAAGTGGGGTAACAACGCCTAGCCTACGCCGCAGATCGGCGGTAGAACGCTGTCTTGGTCAACTATACTATCTAAAAATCTTATAATAATATAAAATCTGCCAATAATATCTCAACACAAAATTCAATCACAATTCTAAAAGCACGAAAAGATATGAAGGAAGTCTAACTAAATATTCAAAATATATATTAATAATAATAGAAATAATATCCAATATCAAACTATATGCCAGAAATAAATCCGGTACCAAAATGCTAAAGAAACTAACTATAAAAAACTAGTGATCCGGATAAACCATCCGGCAATCACTCCAGAACTAGTGGGTCCAAGTCTGCACTATTTATAGGTCAAAGTCCATAGTATGTCGGACACCAATCCCCGGGATCCTCTAAAAAATATTTTCCAGTCAGGAATAGAACGAAGTACATCTCTAACAGCAGTTCTAATCAATGATATAAACTATATAACATTAAATATATATAAATTTACAAGATGCAATAATAGATACAAGAGATATACAATAAAGGAAATACTAGAATAAATACAAGAATGAACAATATAACAATGAACAAGAATACTAATGACTAAGTGAGTGAGTACTAGCTTTAACATATGATCAGCTTAAGAACTTGCACAAGAAACTTGCACAGGAATAAGGGCCTGATTAGTCATACGTGTGGTGTATGACCAACACTCACAGGAAATAAGACATGCACAAGAAGGGTATGATCACATATCTATACTACATACTCTCTGTCCCGACCGGTATAGTGGATCCAACCATGGTACGTTATGACACAGGTTTTCACAAAAAGGGCGCTACTCTTCTCATGAACCAATGTCTGTACATGCACAAGAAGAACAATGAACAAGGCTTGCACAAGATACACCATACATACCAAGGAATAATATCTCATGACGAGATCCAGATATACCAATCAGTGTAACCATCATGTCAAGAAATCAAGGATATCTACACTAGATACAATGAACATAGAGGATATCATAACTGAGAAACTATCAGAGAATATACTCGCCTGTGGTCCAGAGCAATGAATGTCAACTATGTCCGAACTGGTGTCACACAGACATATATATATATATATATAATATTGTATTAATACAAGGTTCTGGAATAAAAATAAGTTAAACTAGTTCAATTCTAGGTCTTGAAGCCATTTCTAAGTCAAAACAGTCAAACTAGGTCAACTTTATGCCAAACTAGTCAAACTTGGTCAAACTACCTATTTTTAGGTTGTATGAGTCTATCTCTAGGATGCTAGGTTAATATGTTATGAATCTAAGCTACACTAGCTATTCTAAGATACTAAGAAACCAACAAGATACAGTATCCTAAGATACACAAGCAAAAATATGAAATAGTCATATATGCATATCCAAACAATATTAGATATACTAATCCTCACTACAAATGCTAAATGAACACATTGGCTTTGAATGTCACGACCAGCACCCGAAAAATCGGGCATGAGCCGTTGGTACGTCAAGCCTACGCCGCAGAATCGGCGGTAGAACGCTGTAAGGTTCGTTCTAGGTCAACCAAATCTATATAACTCACAAAAATCTGTCAATAACCTCTCCAAAAGGAGGGCAACCACGCAATATATATATGAATAATCCTCTCCAAAAGGAGGGCAACCACGCAATATATCTATGAATACTCAATCACAATAATCTAGGGGAAGAGTAAAAGCACGATATGATAACAAAAGGAAACCAAAACCAAAGAGAGCAAGACAATATCCAAAATATACAGTCCAAGTCTATAATAGTCTACAACATCTCACAGCATTAAAAGAATAAGTACAATCATCCAAATAACAACTGGGAACAACCCAGGAAACCCACCTAGCTAACTAGGGTGCTAACGGCGTCTCCTCGACGTACTCCTCCTCGATCTCGGGGTCACAACCCTCGTCGACACCCGGCCCGTAGAATGTAGGGCAATAATCCTCAGGATCCTCTGGAAAAAATATGCCCAGTCAGGACTGGAGCGAAGTACATAACTCTGAAAGCAACTTCAAATACATGGTAAGGTGTATATGACGAGCAATAGAAAAGTATACAAGATGCACAGGTAAATAAATACATGATGGAGCAGATAAAGTAGCTGCAATGTAAACTGGAGAACAATACAAATAGAGAAGTAACTGCATGTGAGAAACATGAATACTAGCTAAGTGCCTTGAGCACAAGTTCGTTATGTGATCGGCTTAGGTTGCACATAAAAATCACTACGATAACTCCGTTATGCGTGAGTTGCATAACCGACATACACATGAATACTGTTTGGCTTTGATCACATAACCAACTCCTACTCCCCTCCTCCACTAATACTCTTGGATCCAACCACAACACGCTACGTACATGATAATAGCTCGCGCACATGAAGGCGAGAGCACAAGAAGCACATGATAGCACATGAGAATCAATACCTGAAGCACATGATGAAATACACGTGATAGAGTACCCGCTGAACACGGTAAGGGGGATAGCATCTCATGATGGGATCCACTAGTACCAGCTCGTGTAACAATATGTCAGAATCAAGTATCACAGTCCTAGAACAGGTGATATAAACGCTATCATGAAATGGAAACTATCAGAGGTAGGTACTCGCCTGACGTCCTGAGCAACTGATGAGGATCGAGATCCGGACCGGTGTCGCAAGAACCAATTGCGAAAAGCAGAATTAAACAGGGTTCTATGGAGTTAAACTGATATAAAATAATTAAAAACAGGCTTCTAGGGATATTCTAGGTCGAACAGGTCAAACCGGTGAAATTCGGGTCAAAAAGTCAACCTGGGGTCCAAAAAGTCAACCCTAGGTCAAAACTAGGTCAAACGTTGACTTTTACGGTCAACGGGGATAATTATGGTCAAAGCTAGGTCAAACTAGGGTGCCCCTAAAATTCTAGGTCAAACCGAGCTCATTAAGCTAGAAAACTCTCAAACTCGCCTCCTCGCGATACCAAGATACCCTCGGTATCCGATACCTCGACCTAGGCCACGCACCCCGCCTAAACCCGCTAAAACCTATGCTAGCACGCGTAATTATATACACATATACATACAAAAATCACTCCAATACTATTCCTAGGCTATTGCTCAAATACCCCGCTCGAAACTCAATACCTTGGATATCTCAAGGTATTGGGATACTCTCCAATACCCCTCTAACTAACTATCTAGTTAGCTAACTAAGCTTATAGATACACTCCTAATTACTAATCTAGGCTAGAATATCTATACCTATCATATATTATACATATCTAAGTATCTATGCATATAGGTACCCACAACCACAACTATATACATACCTTACCTAAACTCATATATGTATATATATATATATATATCTAGATATCTATAGATATATATAGCTATAGGTATATATATATCTATACCTTAGATCGATATAACTATCTATCTATTAACTATCTACCTATAAATCTACGTATCTATCTAGTATCTATTTATCTAACTAGCTATCTACTTATCTAACTATCTATCTATTTAACTATATATATCTATCTAGCTATTTACCTATCTATCTATCTAACAATCTAACTATCTATCTATCTAACAATTTATCTATTAACCTATCTAACTATCTATCTATTAATCTATTACTCACTCTCTCCCTCGCTACCTGCCTCGCTGCTACGCTGCATGCTAGGGCCTGCTGCTGCTGCTGCCTTGCATTGCTGCTGTGCTGCTGCTGCTGCATTGCTGCTGAGCTGCTACTGCTGCTAGCTTTTACTGCTGCTGCTGCTGCTACATTATACTGCTGCTGCTGCTGGCTGCTGTTGGGGCAGCTGCTGCTGCTGCTTGGCTGCTGTCCCCCCCCCCCCCCCCCTTCGCACTCTCACACACTCACGACCACATACACAAACACAATCACACACCCACATATATACATATATATATATAACTCTATATATATATATACACACACACTCTAACATATATATTTATACACACACAAACACTTATATACCTACACACACTTATGTATATAAATACACACACACACACGTATACAAACACATACACTTATCTACATATATATATTTACACATATCTATGTATATATAAACACACAAGTATATATATATACACACACCAATTTATATATATATATACATACACACATATATATATATACATATACACACACTCACACTTATGCATATATATATACACACAAACACATAGACATATACATACACAAGCACATATATATAAATACACACATATATATATACATATACACATATACATATATATATTTAGATACACACATAAATATATATATAGACACATATACACTCTAATACAAAACACAACACAACACACAACAAAACACTCACAACGCCCACCAACGCGCGCCCAACGACCCCCACGCACACGAACACACATACATATATAAAATATGACCCGAGAATTCTATCACACACTCCCCGATGCTAACCCAACGCGCGCACAAGCCCGAAAATACGAAACCACACCGAAATGGCCGTTCGGTCATTTGGACGAACACGCGGTATGCGGTTCGAAAAATCTCCTGAAACGCACACCAAACAAACTCGGAATCGGCCCAAAATTTACCCACGGGCTCTAAACGATGTCTAGATCCTAGAAAAAATGCTACCCCGTCGATTCTAGGCCCGTGGCGAAAACGCACACGCACTTAGAACCGGCGACGACGAAAACCCCGAAAACGACCGAAACGCCCGTTTCTCCGCGACATGGCTTCCCGTGTCCGAACGAAGACACGCACTAATCCTCTAGACACCCGACAACATCTACCTAGGTCCTTCTAACCTAGGACATTACCCAAAATTGGGCCAATCTTGGATTCCACCCGAAATTGACACAAAACCTAGTGTCAAAGTCTCCAAACTCAACCAAACTAGTTCCAACTTCCTCCTACGGGTAGGCTTAGGGTCTAGGAAGGTTCTAAACCACTAATTACACTACATTAGAGTAATTAGCAAAAGGAAAGTTAGGGTTTACCTCTTGGGAGTTAGAATCCCAAGGCCAAAGTCTCCAATCTACTCCAAATCACCTCCCTCAAGCTCCAAGCCTCCAAATCTAGCCTCCACACTAAATCTAGGCTCCAAACACCTAGTTTGGGGAAAAACATAAGGTTAGGGTTCACATAAAGAAGAAGAAATGGAAGAAGGAAGGAAGAAAAATGAGAACACTTACTTGGGAAGAAGAAAGAAAGAAGAAAGAAGGAGTGGAGAAGAAGAAGAAGTGAAGAAGTAGATAGAAAAGGGGGGCTGCTGTTATTGCACGGGTGTGGGTAGGTAGGGGCCGGCCAAGCATTAAAGAAGGGGTTTCACTAAGTGGAAAATTACCAAAATGCCCTCCCGTAACTCGGTTTTGGGTTTCGGGTTCCAAAAGCACTCAAACTAACTCCAATTCTCTCCAACTAACCCACTAAAAATATAATAAATATTTCCAAGCCCCAAAATAATTCTCACAAGGGTGTGGGCTGGGTCGGACATGGGTCCACTAGGGTCTGACATGGGTCCAGGCTAGCCAAAACCCTAAAACAATCAAATAAAAATAATACAATCACTATTTAAATATAAATATAATTATTTATATACAATACACAATTTATCAAATAAAAATAAAAAAATAACCCTATTTTCTAGAATTGGGTAGTGACAAGCCTACCCTCCTTAAAATAATTTCGTCCTCGAAATTAAAAAGACGAAACTAGGACAGGAATGCAAGAAAAGAAAATAACCATACCTCAGGTCTCGAAAAGATAGGGGTATCGCTCGCGCATTTCATCCTCCCTCTCCCAGGTTGACTCACCTGGAGAGTGATGCCTCCACGTGACGCGAACCAAGGGAATAGTCTGGTTCCTCAACACCTTCTCCCGCCGATCCAGAATCTCCACTGGCTGCTCTGGATAGCTAAGAGTAGGGCCCACCATGATCTCTGAGTGATCCAATATGTGACTGGGATCCGCCACGTACCGTCTCAACTGCGACACGTGGAACACATCATGAACTCCCTCCAGCGTAGGCGGCAAATCGAGCCTATACGCCACGGCGTCGACCCTCTCAAGGATACGGAAGGGTCCGACGAAACGTGGGCTAAGCTTCCCGCCTCCACCGAAGCGAATAGTGCCCCGCGTCGGAGAAATCCTCAGGAACACCAGATCTCCAACCTAGCACAAACAAGGTCTCTGCACTTAGTCTAAAACAAGCAATCACAAGCAAACACAAGAACAAAACCTAGATTCTAAGCTATACCTCGAACTCCAAGGGTCTCCGGTGGCTATCGGTCCAATGCCGCTGCCTGTCCTGCGCCACCCGAAGTCTATCTCTAATGAGCTTGACCTTCTCCGCTGCATCAACCACCATCTCCGGGCCAAGCAAAGCTCTCTCACCTATATCATCCCATGATAACGGAGTGCGACACCTCCGTCCATACAACGCCTCGAATGGTGACATCTCGATACTGGCTTGGTAGCTATTATTGTAAGCAAACTCTACCAAGTGCAAGTGATCCTCCCAAGAGCCTCTGAAATCCAAAACACAAGTGCGAAGCATGTCCTCAAGTGTCTGGATGGTCCTCTCTGACTGACCATCTGTCTGTGGGTGATACGCACTACTAAACTTGAGCTGGGTGCCCAAGCTAGCCTGCAAACTCCTCCAGAAATGCGAAGTAAAGCGACTGTCCCGGTCTGAAACAATGCTCACAGGAACTCCATGCAGTCTGACTATCTGGCGCACATACATCTCTGCTAGTCTCTCTGTAGACGTACCCACTTTGAATGGTAGAAAGTGGGCCGATTTGGTCAACCTGTCCACGATGACCCAAATCGCATCCTTTCCGCCTGGAGAACGGGGAAGTCCAGAAACAAAATCCATGGTCACATGCTCCCATTTCTACTCCGGAATGGGTAACGGCTGGAGCAATCCTCCTGGCCTCTGCCCCTCTGCCTTCACCTGCTGGCACACTAAGCATCGGGATACGAAGCGTGCTACCTCCCGCTTCATCCCGTACCACCATACATGCTCTCTCAGATCTCTATACATCTTGTTGGCACCTGGATGCATAGAGTACTGGGATCGATGCGCCTCCTGAAGAACCTCCTCGCGCAACGACCCACTCGGCACACACAACCTGGTACCGTGCCACAATGAACCATCATCAGCAATGGTGAAGTCATCCGATAATCCCATCTGAACCTGCGCCCTGATGCTCCTCAGGGACTCATCCTCAAACTGTGTAGCCCTAATCCTATATACTAACTCTGACTGAATCTGCAGTCCCCACATCTGCATCTCAACTCCAGGCACTATAACCTCAATGCCCAAGCTCTCTAGATCTGCCAGAAGATAACGATCTGTAGTCAGGCACATAGCTACCGGATACCTGCTCAGTGCATCCGCAACTACGTTCGCCTTCCCTGGATGGTACTGCAATAATATGTCAAAGTCCTTCATCAACTCCAACCATCTCCTCTGCCTCATGTTCAGCTCTTTTTGGGTAAACACATACTTCAAGCTCTTGTGGTCTGTGAAGATCTCCACACGCTCTCCGTATAAATAGTGTTTCCATAACTTCAGAGCAAAGATGACCGCTGCCAACTCCAAATCGTGGGTAGGGTAGTTCTTCTCATGAGGACGTAATTGCCTGGAAGCATAGGCAATCACCCTCTTATTCTGCTGCAACACACAACCCAGTCCCTTCCCCGATGCATCACTATAGATAGTGAAACCTCCAGATCCTGATGGCAACGTCAACACTGGAGCTGTCGTCAACCTCCTCTTCAGCTCATCAAAGGCGATCTGGCACTCCTCTGACCAAACAAACTCCACGTCCTTCCGGGTCAGCCTGGACAATGGCTCTGCAATCCGGAAAAAATCCTGAACAAATCTCCTGTAGTAGCCTGCCAGGCCCAGGAAACTCCTGACCTCGGCTACTGAACTCGGAGCACTCCATGCCTCAACTGCCATGATCTTTCTCGGATCCACCGAGATACCCTCTCCAGTCACCACATGACCAAGGAATTCAACCTTGTCAAGGAAGAACTCACACTTCGAGAGCTTTCCATAAAGCTTCTCCTTCCTGAGAGTCTCCAGCACTATCCTCAGATGCTCCTCGTGCTCCTCTGGGGTCTTCGAATACACCAAGATATCATCTATAAACACCACTACAAACCTGTCCAAATGCTGATGGAACACCTTGTTCATCAGATTCATGAACACTGTCGGGGCATTAGTCAACCCAAACGGCATCACCATGAACTCATACTATCCATATCTGGTCCGGAAAGCTGTCTTCGGAATATCCTCCTTCCTGACCTTCACCTGGTGGTAGCCTGTCCTCAGATCAATCCTGGAAAACACCCTCGCTCTGCTCAACTGATCAAAGAGATCATCAATACGCGGCAACGGATACTTGTTTTTGATTGTGAGGTTGTTCAGAGCCCTGTAGTCGATACACGTCCGTATCGACCCATCCTTCTTCGGCACAAAAAGTACCGGAGCACCCCACGGAGAAGAACTAGATCTGATAAATCCCTTGTCCTGAAGCTCATCCACCTGCTTCTTCAACTCTATCAGCTCACTGTTGCTGACTCTATAGACGTGCTGGGATATCGGCTCCGCGCCTGGCACCAAGTCTATAGAGAACTCCACATCTCTGTCCGGAGGTAACCCTGGCAACTCCTCCGGAAAGACATCCATGTACTCCTCTATCAGTGGATGTAGCAACCTCGGCTCTACCACCAGGGCTCCGCAGAAGACTCCCTCGCTCTGCTCCGCTGCATCTCTGGCAAACTGAAACTCTGGCTCACCCGGCGGACTAAACAACACTCTGCCTCTGCGACAATCTATACTAGCACAATGCATACTCAACCAATCCATCCCGAGTACAATGTCGTAGCTCGGAAGTGGCATTACGAGTAGGCACACACTCAACTCCCGTCCTATCAAGGTAACTCTTCGGTCTCTGCAGACATCACTGACTAGGATGATACCACCCCCGGTCGTGATCTTGCAGAGTCTAGCTAAAGGTTCAGCAACAAGATGGTGTCTAACAGCAAAAGATACAGACATAAAGCTATGGGAAGCACCGGAATCAAATAAAGCAAGTGCTGGAATGGAATCAAGAAGAACAGAACCTGAGATCACATCACCAACGGTGCAAGATACGATATCATCAAAGAAGGACAGTAATATTGCAAAAGAAAACAATTTCAGGAAAATTAAGATAGCAAAAGAAATCAGGAAGGGTCCTAGTTGTGATTGAGCACACTCTCTCTCAGCCTATATCCTATATCCTATTGCAGGTAAACCTAAAAACTAGACCTGCATGGGCCACCACCAAAAATGTGTCACGACCCACACCCGAAAAATCGGGCATGAGCCGTGGGTACGTCCAGCCTACGCCGCAGAATCGGCGGTAGAACGCTGTAAGGTTCGTTCTAGGTCAACCAAATCTATATAACTCACAAAAATCTGTCAATAACCTCTCCAAAAGGAGGGCAACCATGCAATATATATATGAATAATCCTCTCCAAAAGGAGGGCAACCACGCAATATATATATGAATACTCAATCACAATAATCTAGGGAAAGAGTAAAAGCACGATATGATAACAAAAGGAAACCAGAACCAAAGAGAGCAAGACAATATCCAAAATATACAGTCCAAGTCTATAATAGTCTACAACATCTCACAGCATCAAAAGAATAAGTACAATCATCCAAATAACAACTGGAAACAACCCAGGAAACCCACCTAGCTAACTAGGGTGCTAACGGCGTCTCCTCGGCACACTCCTCCTCGATCTCGGGGTCACAACCCTCGTCGACACCCGGCCCGTAGAATGTAGGGCAATAATCCTCAGGATCCTCTGGAAAAAATATGCCCAGTCAGGACTGGAAAGAAGTACATAACTCTGAAAGCAACTCCAAATACATGGTAAGGTGTATATGACGAGCAATAGAAAAGTATACAAGATGCACAGGTAAATAAATACATGATGGAGCAGATAAAGTAGCTGCAATGTAAACTGGAGAACAATACAAGTAGAGAAGTAACTGCATGTGAGAAACATGAATACTAGCTAAGTGCCTTGAGCACAAGTTCGTTATGTGATCGGCTTAGGTTGCACATAAAAATCACTACGATAACTCTATTATGCGTGAGTTGCATAACCGACATACACATGAATACTGTTTGGCTTTGATCACATAACCAACTCCTACTCCCCTCCCCCACTAATACTCTTGGATCCAACCACAACACGCTACGTACATGATAATAGCTCGCGCACATGAAGGCGAAAGCACAAGAAGCACATGATAGCACATGAGAATCAATACCCGAAGCACATGATAAAATACACGTGATAGAGTACCCGCTGAACATGGTAAGGGGGATAGCATCTCACGACGGGATCCACTAGTACCAGCTCATGTAACAATGTGTCAGAATCAAGTATCACAGTCCTAGAACAGGTGATATAAACGCTATCATAAAATGGAAACTATCAGAGGTAGGTACTCGCCTGACGTCCTGAGCAACTGATGAGGATCGAGATCCGGACCGGTATCGCAAGAACCTATTGCGAAAAGCAGAATTAAACAGGGTTCTATGGAGTTAAACTGATATAAAATAATTAAAAACAGGCTTCTAGGGATATTCTAGGTCGAACGGGTCAAACCGGTGAAATTCGGGTCAAAAAGTCAACCCGGGGTCCAAAAAGTCAACCCTAGGTCAAAACTAGGTCAAACGTTGACTTTTACGGTCAACGGGGACAATTATGGTCAAATCTAGGTCAAACTAGGGTGCCCCTAAAATTCTAGGTCAAACCGAGCTCATTAAGCTAGAAAACTCTCAAACTCGCCTCCTCGCGATACCGAGATACCCTCGGTATCCGATACCTCGACCTAGGCCACGCACCCCGCCTAAACCCGCTAAAACCTATGCTAGCACGCGTAATTATATACACATATACATATAAAAATCACTCTAATACTATTCCTAGGCTATTGCTCAAATACCCCGCTCGAAACTCAATACCTTGGATATCTCAAGGTATTGGGATACTCTCCAATACCCCTCTAACTAACTATCTAGTTAGCTAACTAAGCTTATAGATACACTCCTAATTACTAATCTAGGCTAGAATATCTATATCTATCATATATTATACATATCTAAGTATCTATGCATATAGGTACCCACAACCACAACTATATACATACCTTACCTAAACTCATATATGTATATATATATATCTATCTAGATATCTATAGATATATATATCTATAGGTATATATATATCTATACCTTAGATAGATATAACTATCTATCTATTAACTATCTACCTATAAATCTACATATCTATCTAGTATCTATTTATCTAACTAGCTATCTACTTATCTAACTATCTATCTATTTAACTATATATATCTATCTAGCTATTTACCTATCTATCTATCTAACAATCTAACTATCTATCTCTCTAACAATCTATCTATTAACCTATCTAACTATCTATCTATTAATCTATTACTCACTCTCTTCCTCGCTACCTGCCTCGCTGCTACGCTGCATGCTAGGGCATGCTGCTGCTGCTGCTGCCTTGCATTGCTGCTGTGCTGCTGCTGCTGCATTGCTGCTGAGCTGCTGCTGCTGCTAACTTTTACTGCTGCTGCTGCTACATTATACTGCTGCTGCTGGCTGCTGTTGGGGCAGCTGTTGCTGCTGCTTGGCTGTTGTCCCCCCCCCCCCTTCGCACTCTCACACACTCACAACCACACACACAAACACAATCACACACCCACATATATACATATATATATAACTCTATATATATATATACACACACACTCTAACATATATATTTATACACACACAAACACTTATATACCTACACACACACACTTATGTATATAAATACACACACACACACACGTATACAAACACATACACTTATCTACATATATATATTTACACATATCTATGTATATATAAACACACAAGTATATATATATACACACACCAATTTATATATATATATATACATACACACATATATATATATATATATATATATATATATATATATATATATATATATATATATATATATATATATATACACACACTCACACTTATGCATATATATATACACACAAACACATAGACATATACATACACAAGCACATATATATAAATACACACATATATATATACATATACACATATACACATATACATATATATATTTAGACACACACATAAATATATATATAGACACATATACACTCTAATACAAAATACAACCCAACACACAACACAACACTCATAACGCCCACCAACGCGCGCCCAACGACCCCCATGCACACAAACACACATACATATATAAAATATGACCCGAGAATTCTAGCACACACTCCCCGATGCTAACCCAACGCGCGTACAAGCCCGAAACTACGAAACCACGCCGAAATGGCCGTTCGGTCATTTCGACGAACACGCGGTGTGCGGTTCGGAAAACCTCCTGAAACACACACCAAACGAACTCGGAATCAGCCCAAAATTTACCCACGGGTTCTAAATGATGTCTAGATCCTAGACAAAATACTACCCCATCGATTCTAGGCCCGTGGTGAAAACGCACACGCACTTAGAACCGGTGACGATGAAAACCCCGAAAACGCCCGAAACGCCCGTTTCTCCGCGACACGACTTCCCGTGTCCGAACGGAGACACGCAATAATCCTTTAGACACCCGACAACGTCTACCTAGGTCCGTCTAACCTAGGGCATCACCCAAAATTGGGCCAATCTCGGATTTTACCCGAAATTGGCACAAAACCTAGTGTCAAAGTCTCCAAACTCAACCAAACTAGTTCCAACTTCCTCCTACGGGTAGACTTAGGGTCTAGGAAGGTTCTAAACCACTAATTACACTACATTAGAGTAATTAGCAAAAGGAAAGTTAGGGTTTACCTCTTGGGAGTTGGAATCCCAAGGCCAAAGTCTCCAATCTACTCCAAATCACCTCCCTCAAGCTCCAAGCCTCCAAATCTAGCCTCCACACTAAATCTAGGCTCCAAACACCTAGGTTGGGGAAAAACATAAGGTTAGGGTTCACATAAAGAAGAAGGAATGGAAGAAGGAAGGAAGAAAAATGAGAACACTTACTTGGGAAGAAGAAAGGAAGAAGAAAGAAGGAGTGGAGAAGAAGAAGAAGAAGAAGTGAAGAAGTAGATGGAAAAGGGGGGCTGCTGTTATTGCATGGGTGTGGGTAGGTAGGGGCCGGCCAAGCATTAAAGAAGGGGTTTCACTAAGTGGGAAATTACCAAAATGCCCTCCCGTAACTCGGTTTTGGGTTTCGGGTTCCAAAAGCACTCAAACTAACTCCAATTCTCTCCAACTAACCCACTAAAAATATAATAAATATTTCTAAGCCCCAAAATAATTCTCACAAGGGTGTGGGCTGGGTCGGACATGGGTCCACTAGGGTCTGACATGGGTCCAGGCTAGCCAAAACCCTAAAACAATCAAATAAAAATAATACAATCACTATTTAAATATAAATATAATTATTTATATACAATACACAATTTACCAAATAAAAATAAAAAAATAACCCTATTTTCTAGAATTGGGTAGTGACAAGCCTACCCTCCTTAAAATAATTTCGTCCTCAAAATTAAAAAGACGAAACTAGGACAGGAATGCAAGAAAAGAAAAGAACCATACCTCAGGTCTCGAAAAGATAGGGGTATCGCTCGCGCATTTCATCCTCCCTCTCCTAGGTCGACTCACCTGGAGAGTGATGCCTCCACGCGACGCGAACCAAGGGAATAGTCTGGTTCCTCAACACCTTCTCCCGCCGATCCAGAATCTCCACTGGCTGCTCTGGATAGGTAAGAGTAGGGCCCACCACGATCTCTGAGTGATCCAATACGTGACTGGTATCCGCCACGTACCGTCTCAACTACGACACGTGGAACACATCATGAACTCCCTCCAGCGTAGGCGGCAAATCGAGCCTATACGCCATGGCGTCGACCCTCTCAAGGATACGGAAGGGTCCGACGAAACGTGGGCTAAGCTTCCCGCCTCCACCGAAGCGAATAGTGCCCCGCGTCGGAGAAATCCTCAGGAACACCAGATCTCCAACCTAGCACAAACTGTTGTGTCCCACCTAATTTTGTGCAACCCAATTAATGATAATGTTCTACACTGAATCCTCTACGTCCATGTCACTTGTGTCCCACCTAATTTTATCCCCATGTACTTCTAATTAATTCCAGAACACCTTGCGCAGTAATTTTAATTAATTTAAACCCAATTTCTATCTTTGTGCAATTTTCCAATTGTTGGGCGCTTTTATGCAAAAATGCAATAAGGTGTCCACACCATTGGACATGACACATGAAGAAACCTATTTTTCGTTCATGTGGATTTTCTCCATGAATTTTCGGAATATGCAACGCGCAACATCGCCCCCTTTATTTTAAACCTATCCTTGCATTTAAACAATGCAATTATGGCCATCCAAACATCCCCATGTGAGCCCAAGGCCCAATCCCAAGGAGTGTTAACCAAGCCCTAATCCTAGGTCAACCCCAAACCAAAAAATCCTACATGTATAAATATCTCCCTTCCTTATTTTTCCCAAAACCTAAACCCAAGGAAACTACCCAGCCGACATCCCTACCCCGACCTCATGTTCACCTTCTTCCTCGCCATCCCCCGCCGGACCGAACCCCTCCGCCGTGAACCTCGCCATCCCTCCACCTGGACCGTCGTGCCCCCGCCTGACCCCCGCCGGATCCTGCACCCTGCCCTCTTCCTCATCTCCTCCACGCTGAACCACAACCCACCGGGTTCTCCTCCGCCTCTTCACAGCGACCTCGACTCCCTCGGACCGCCAGTCTCCACCACCGTCCGCCTCTCTTTCTCCTCCAAGTCGACTATGACGCCACCCTACTGCCATCTCCCTCTCCACCAGTCTCTGTCCACCTTCCTCGACGCTGGACCACCCTCCTTCCTTTCAATCATCACCATCATCATCATAACCACCACCACCATCGTCACTCCGGCCAACCACTGCTCCCAGCACGACCACCACCAGTAACACAAACTTCTCCTCCTCTTCTACCTTCCTGTCCTCTCCTCCCCTCGGCCGCCTGAACATCCCCGGCCATTCCCTCCTGAGCTTCTCCTCCCGATCATCCCCTGACCTGCTACCACCCGCAACACCACCGCCACCCGGCCAGACACCTCCCTCTGGCCGGAGCTGCATCACTATCACCATTTATCCCTGCTCCCTGTCCTCCTCCTCCTCCTCCTTGCCGGACTCCCCTGGCCGGAATAGTAATGACCCCATCACCACGATCATTGCCATTATCGACACCATCACCATTAACATCATCCACATCATCCCATCCTAACCTAATCAACATCCTCATCTCATTACCATCATCCACATCATCATCATCATCGTCCCAGTCACCATCCTCGTCATCACTATCACCACATCATCATCCATATCATTATAAACATCATCATCATCACCTCCATCGACATTGTCGTCATCATCGTCGTTAACTTCGTCATCGTCATCCACATCGTTGCCATCATCATCGTCATCATCGTAGTTTACCATCGTCGTCGTCATCGTCAATCTAGTGCATGCCCGCGCAGGTTCGTACCTGTCCCCTCCTCCGTAATTTTTTGTACGTATGTGTATAGGTATATGTAGGTATACATTTAGTATATGTATATTCAGTTATTCATTAGTATATGTTAGTATGTAAATAATTGGTATATATATATTATAAGTATTAATATTATATGCTAGTTAATAATAATGTATATTTATATATTTACTAGGTGACCCGAGTGTAACCACGGATATCCTGTAGTTACGTTGACCTGTGATCATGTAATATTGTTAGCAGACTGCCATTATGTACAATGACGTACTGGCGAGCCCGTATCATTTGGACTTTCTGTCTTGCACAACAATTACAGACGCGACACCCGTGCGATTAGACGCACACTTGACCCTAGTTGACCAGTGACATACCTAGCTATGCACTGAGTTCAAGGTATTTATGATTGTGTATGTGCTAGTGTAATGACTGATGTTGTGTTGTATTATATTATATATATAGGACATATCGAATTGTTCTGCGCAACTTCAGGAGCAGGTTATTGGTACTTCGCAACTTTTTTGCCAGGCAAGTATACATTGCCTTATTGTACTGTATAAATTCAGTTATTCTTAGTTGCATATTTTATTGTTTTATATTATATAACTGTGCGCGTCCGAGAGAGACTCGGGTGCAGTCAACGAAGACGTTGACGTTAGGACTTGTGTCTGACCTAGTATCTAGTAGACCCACCTAAAGTTGTGGAGTTATTGGTATGACTCCCCAGGCCTTGACACGTATCATTACACGTCACAGAGTGAGTTCATGTAGGGACGCGTGCCTCATACTCGACTGGCCTTCGGTATGAGCAACACGTGTGACGGTATTTAGCTTAGTTGGTTATTTTTTTAGAGACTTGCATTATAGTACGAGATATCCACGTCGCGTTCGCGACTTGCATATCTACATTGGGCGGGGAGGACGACTAGTAGGCGTATGGGACACCCACTTCCTCTATTCAGTTTCCCCGCTCGACGGGGCGATATGGACGATACACTATTCAGTTTCCACGTTCTTCGGAGCGATATGGACGTTATATACTATGCAGATTCCCCATTCTCCGGAGCGGTATGGACGTTATTATATTACATAGCGCCCTTGTATTGGGGACATATGTGGCATATACTAGCCAGTCATGACGATTGGTGAATTACGTCAGCATATGTCTGGCCTACACTTTCCCATACGTACTAAGTTGTCCTCAAATTGCATTTTACTTAGATGGTTAGCACACCTCCTTTATTTATTTAGTATTTACTTTATGGCATGCTTATATGTATCTTGTTATGTCCCTCTGAGGACCTGGTCCCTTTCCAGGTGTAGATATTCATGAGTATTCACAGGAGCGCATATCCGGACTGGTTACTTATGTTCCGAGGAGTCATCTCTTCGAGTCTCAGTAATTATTGGTTGTTGTACTTATATTATTGTGTTTATTTCTATATTCGAGTTCGGCAGTGGATTTATTTCCATCCGACTGTCATCCTTTGATACTTCATATTGAGATCTAGTTACATAGTTATTGGTTATCCATTTATTCATTTAATTTTTGTGGATGAGATTAGATTATACACTGTGACTTGTGATAGTTTTTACCACTTGTGAATTATTATTCATTATACATCGTATGCATGTGTTATGGTTTCCATATATTGGAGTTATCATATACATGCGGCTGGCATGCTTACGTGTCCTGGTCCTACGTATTTTGGGACTGGGGCATGACATGTTTTTAGTTGTGGCCCATGCAGGTCAAGAGCATATTGTCTCGGTTACGTTACTGTACCGAGCAAGACTGCACCTAGGAATAGAGTATAGGATCTCATCCGACTATGATTCACCTTCCTTCCAATCTATTCTATTTTGAATAGATGCATCATGCTTGATTCATGTGCTTCCCTAATAGTTCATTGAGTATAGCCTTCTCCTAGAATATAGAAGTCCATGTTGTTAGATAATAAGTAGGGTAACCTTCCTATTAAGAGTACAACTAGGGCATTGACACATCATTAAGTCTAGACTACCTAATGAACCCTAGCGACCCTTACCTGTAGAATGATTGACCATTATCCCTTGATAATTAGGGATGACTTGAGAGTAGTATAGACACAACTAGAGTGAGTTATAAATTCAACCATATTGTTTGACCCTAGCATTGAGGGACCAATAGAAATCCAAGGTTGAATATTAGGACCAAAACTTAACTTTTATAGTGAGATAGTATTATAGAACTATAAATTTGGGTTCTTGTCCTGATACTAGCAGACGATACCTTAGCAAGCCAAGAGGAACGAATATAACATTTTCCTCGATCAAACCTCGAACACAGATATTAGCATACCACCTTCCCCTTAAAAAAACCATGACATTATCTAGAGTCCCTCTATTTTAATTGCATATCTTGTTCCTCGGCAACCTTAACGTTCGCCAATTGTGCGACGACTAAATTATGTTCTTCCTTTCTTCATCTTTCAACTCGTGCCACATAACCTTTCTGATTGTAGGCCAAGTGATTTTATTTCATGTTAGGATATATAGTTTGCTAGGATTATAGTTGTTACTCTTGAATTTTGAATTATGTGATTGGTAGTTAGAACTTGATAGTTTAAGTTATTCTTGTATATTATGACCTAATGATTATTCCTTAGTTTTAAATCGCGTAACATGTACCCCACCTCAATATAGGTTATCCTCTTTCTCCTTGAAGGCCAGTAACTTTTCCATTCTTACTATTGACACATGTTCTATGAGCACTATGATTAAGACTTAAGGTGACCATTACCTATATAATGCAATAGGAGACCCTAATAAGTACCAAGATCTTTTCCGCATGTACCCCAATAAGAGTTTATACTTTATTTACAAGAACAATATTATTTTATAGGATCCCCTTAAGACCGTCACAGTATTTGTTTATTCTTTTAAGTTGGGTAGTATATCTCACAACCTAGTATCACATAGACCTCGGGACCCATTAATGTAGTATAATTGAATGACATTAACTGTAGACTTGTATAAGATGATAGTGTTTATTCAGGCTGTAGAACTTAGAAACCCATACCCCTATTTGGTCGACTAGCGACTTAGACAAGGAGTTAGTATGACAACTGTAGAGATTGTAGAGTCTCATCTTCTTTGTGAACTTGAATTATTTTGTAATTTCTCTCATCATAATCTAGCGTACTTATATTTGTTGTACTACCTTGATTTATGCTGCTATTATTGCCTAGTTTTGCAAGCTTATTCTTTATCGAGCTTATTCATGACATATGTATTATTGGAGTGCTACACTAATACATTGTCTAAATCAGAATTGGTGTATTAAGGTCTAGCTAACCTTAGTGCGCTTGGTTCGCTCTTCGCATGACTACTTTACGTGGATTGAGATATATAGTAGTAGACGAATATACTTGCCTCTAGACATGTCTGAGCATATCGTATCGGTTAAATAACTTTTCCAATATGAACATGCGAATAGAAATTTACCAAATAGGATTTTAATCCACAACTACCTTGACAATTCTCATTTGAATTCTTTAAACGCCTTGATTTCCATACTTCTATTCTATTACCTTCCCCTTGGACTCTTTATTATTGTTTTTCGTCCTTCCTTATTTCGAAAAGATGAAACCTCGTGCTTGGTATAAGTTTGATACACAAAGTACTAGATATACCCCATAGGCCAATCACATTACTAGGTGACTATCTTTTATAATTAATTAAGGGCATATCATATATGATATATTTGGTGTTACCTTTTGAGGATTGAATAGCACGATTGAATAATTTGAGGAATAGTTTTCTTAAATGTAAGAGCCTTATGTGATAGATGGGTAAATTATAAGTTGGGTAGAAGTTGCATTGTCAACTTGAGAGGAATTTTTTTTAGATTGTGATCGAGAAAAATAATATTTAGAGGTTCAAGTCATTTTAATTTTGAGAATTTTAGAAGAATGATTAAGATGATGAGGATGAAGGAATTTAAAAAAAACTATGATATGACGAATCAAATATTTATACGTGAGCATATGATTTAAATTTTTAATATTGAAGGTTGAATCATCGATCTAAATCTTGAGGAAAATAAATAGAACTCTAAACATGAACATCGATGGATTAAATTCCAAATTTGATGATTTGAATTAGGACTTAAATTTCGATTATTGGATTACCTATTTAAAATATTGAGGATGTAAATTAAAGGTAAGATTTGAAGAGTACGGAATTCACAAGTTAAAAATAGAAATAATATTTGATTGGAATTATTTTCCAAAGGAGATTATGATAGTTGGAGATCGTGATGTAAAAATTGATATGGGTTAATTAAATATTGAAGATATTATATGGATTCAATTTAAATTGGATGTTGATAATTTGAAAAAGTAAGAAGAAATTACGATAGGTTGAATGTTGGCTTGAACAGTGATTATCTTAATTTTGAAGTGATTGTGATATATTTGATTAGAATTTTAATTATCGCAAAGAGATTGCGATTGACTTGCCTTATGTACGTGAAGGAATAACAGACTATGCCTTATTTTAATTTTGAGGACAAAATTATTTTAAGTTGGGAAGATTGTAAACCCCCTCACCCAAAATTAGGCCTACTTGGCTTAGATAGAGAAATTAGGGCTAATTAGAATCCAATTAGAAAGAGAACCCAGTATTTTATTTAATTATACAATGTTTATATCATAAAGTGCACCTTACCGTTGCTACGATAATTGGAGCACCTCATTAGCCACTACCTTCCTACAAATTTCACACCCTTATCCTAGACGTGCCAGTCATCTATTCTGACCTCGGTGTAACTTATAATTATGCTTTCTTGTGCTACATTTTAGTCGCACAACATTCATCGCAGACGTTATTAATTAATTCTAAATAAAATCAACTTTGTACCCTTGTGCGTTCCAATCGAAATTGGAGACACAATCTTGACCCGTTTTATGCAACCCAATTAATGATAATGTTCTACACTGAATCCTCTACATCCATGACACTTGTGTCCTACCTAATTTTATCCCTATGTACTTCTAATTAATTCCAGAATACCATGCGCAGTCATTTTAATTAATTTAAACCCAATTTCTATCTTTGTGCAATTTTCTAATTGTTGGGCGCTTTTATGCAAAAATGCAATAAGGTGTCCACACCATTGGACATGACACATAAAGAAACCTATTTTTCGTTCATGTGGATTTTCTCCATGAATTTTTGGAATGTGCAACGTGCAACATCGCCCCCTTTATTTTAAACCTATCCTTGTATTTAAACAATGCAATTATGGCCCTCCAAATATCCCCATGTGAGCCCAAGGCCCAATCCCAAGGAGTGTTGACCAAGCCCTAATCCTAGGTCAACCCCAAACCTAAAAATCCTACATGTATAAATATCTCCCTCCCTTATTTTTCCCAAAACCTAAACCCAAAGAAACTACCCAGCCGACATCCCTACCCCGACCTCCTGCACCTTCTTCCTCGCCATCCCCCGCCGGACCGAACCCCTCCGCCGTGAACCTCGCCATCCCTCCGCCTGGACCGCCGTGCCCCCGCCTGACCCCCGCCGGATCCTGCACCCTGCCCTCTTCCTCATCTCCTCCACGTTGAACCACAACCAGCCGGGTTCTCCTCTGCCTCTGCACAGCGACCTTGACTCCCTCGGACCACCAGTCTCCACCACCGTCCGCCTCTCCTTCTCCTCCAAGTCGACTACGATGCCACCCTGCTGCCATCTCCCTCTCCACCAGTCTCTGTCCACCTTCCTCGATGCCGGACCACCCTCCTCCCCTTCAATCATCACCATCATCATCATAACCACCACCACCATCGTCACTCCGGCCAACCACTGCTCCCAGCACGACCACCACCAGTAACACGAACTTCTCCTCCTCTTCCACCTCCCTGTCCTCTCCTCCCCTCGGCCGCCTGAGCATCCCCGACCATCCCTTCCTGAGCTTCTCCTCCCGATCATCCCCTGACCTGCTACCACCCGCAACACCACCGCCACCCGGCCAGATACCTTCCTCTGGCCAGAGCTGCATCACTATCACCGTTCATCCCTGCTTTCTGTCCTCCTCCTCCTTGCCAGACTCCCCTGGCCGGAATGGTAATGACCCCATCACCACCACCATTGCCATTATCGACACCATCACCATTAACATCATCCACATCATCTCATCCTAACCTAATCAACATCCTCATCTCATTACCATCATCACACCATCATCCACATCATCATCATCATCGTCCCAGTCACCATCCTCGTCATCACCATCACCACGTCATCATCCACATTATTATAAACATCATCATCATTACCTCCATCGACATCGTCGTCATCATCGCCGTTAACTTCGTCATCGTCATCCACATCGTTGCCATCATCATCGTCATCATCGTCGTTTACCATCGTCGTCGTCATCGTCAATCTAGTGCACGTGCACGCCCGCGCAGGTTCGTACCTGTCCCCTCCTCCGTAATTTTATGTACGTATGTGTATAGGTATATGTAGGTATACATTTAGTATATGTATATTCAGTTATTCATTAGTATATGTTAGTATGTAAATAATTGGTATATATATATTATAAGTATTAATATTATATGCTAGTTAATAATAATGTATATTTATATATTTACTAGTTGACCCAAGTGTAACCACGGATATCCCGTAGTTACGTTGACCTGTGACCATGTAATATTGTTAGCAGACTGTCATTATGTACACTGACGTACTGGCGAGCCCATATCATTTGGACTGTCTGTCTTGCACAGTAATTACAGACGCGACACCCGTGCGATTAGACGCACACTTGACCCTAGTTGACCAGTGACATACCTAGCTATGCCCTGAGTTCAAGGTATTTATGATTGTGTATGTGCTAGTGTAATGACTGATGTTTTGTTGTATTATATTATATGTATATAGGACATATCGGATTGTTCTGCGCAACTTCAGGAGCAGGTTATTGGTACTTCACAACTTTCTTCCAGGCAAGTATACCTTGCCTTGTTGTACTGTTTAAATTTAGTTATTCTTAGTTGCATGTTTTATTGTTTTATATTATATAACTGTGCGCGTCCGAGAGAGACTCGGGTGCAGTCAACGAAGACGTTGACGTTAGGACTTGTGTCTGACCTAGTGTCTAGTAGACCCACCTAAAGTTATGGAGTTATTGGTATGACTCCCCAGGCCTTGACACGTATCATTATACATCACAGAGTGAGTTCATGTAGGGACGCGTGCCTCATACTCGACTGGCCATCGGTATGAGCAACACATGTGACGGTATTTAGCTTAGTTGGTTATTTCTTTAGAGACTTGCATTATAGTACGAGATATTCACGTCGCGTTCGCGACTTGTATATCTACATTGGGCGGGGAGGACGACTAGTAGGCGTATGGGACACCCACTTCCTCTATTCAGTTTCCATGCTCGACGGGGCGATATGGACGATACACTATTCAGTTTCCATGTTCTTCGGAGCGATATGGACGTTATATACTATGCAGATTCCTTGTTCTTCGGAGCGGTATGGACGTTATTATATTACATAGCGCCCTTGTATTGGGGGCATATGTGGCATATACTAGCCAGTCATGACGATTGGTGAATTACGTCAATATATGTCTGGCCTACACTTTCCCATACGTACAAAGTTGTCCTCAAATTGCATTTCACTTAGATGGTTAGCACACCTCTTTTATTTATTCAGTATTTACTTATGGCATGCTTCTATGTATCTTGTTATGTCCTTCTGAGGACCTGGTCCCTTTCCAGGTGTAGATGTTCATGAGTATTCGCAAGAGCGCATATCCGGACTGGTTACTTATGTTCCGAGGAGTCCTCTCTTCGAGTCTTAGTGATTATTGGTTGTTGTACTTATATTATTGTGTTTGTTTTTATATTCGAGTTCGGCAGTGGATTTGTTTCCATACGACTGTCATCCTTTGATACTTCATATTGAGATCTAGTTACATAGTTATTGGTTATCCATTTATTCATTTGATTTATGTGGATGAGATTAGATTATACACTATGACTTGTGATAGTTTTTACCACTTATGAATTATTATTCATTATATAGCGTACCATGTGTTATGGTTTCCATATATTGGAGTTATCATATACATGCGGCTGGCATGCTTACGTGTCCTGGTCCTACATAGTTTGGGACTGGGGCGTGACAATAATTATTAATATTTACTAATACCCAACTACCTATTACTACTAACATATAATAGATACTAGTACATAGATACATATACATCATACTAACATATCAATATTTTACTACATAGATACATATAGTTACTATTCTCACTAGTAGGTGTATCTATCTAACTATTCAACTAACAAGTATATAACTAGCTATCTAGCTATACTAACTACTAACCTTAACTAGCCAAACACCAAAACCAGTTAACTGAACCATTACCTGTGTTGCTGAACTGTGTTGCAAACGCTGCTGCTGCGGCGCTGTTTTGTAACGCTGTTGCTGCTGAATTGCTATTGCTGCAGCCTGCTGCGTACCGCGCTGCTACTCGCTGTAGCCGCGCGCCTCGCGCTGCGCAGTAGACCGCTGCGCTGCTGTTGTTGCATGCCTTGTTGCGCACTGCTGCGCACTTCTGCGCGCCTTGCTGCTGTTGCTGCTGCTACACGCCTCGCTGCGTTGCGCTGCCTCCACACGCACACACAACCACACCTATATCTATATATATACACAGAAGTATATAACTATACACATATACATATGTATCTCTATATAACATACACACATACACTCAAACACCTATGAATCATATATCAATACATATAACCATATACATATATATATGAACCCTCCACTCACACACATAAACACATACACATATACTCATCTATATATAACAATCTATATAGATATCAATATGTATCATCCTATATATACACTCACCCATACATATATACACATACACATGAACATAACACTTATATATATATATATATATATATATATATATATATATATATATATATATATACCCTCATACACACATATATATACATACAAACATACCCATATAGATAGATATCCATATACACTTATATAAACACATATACCTATATAGATATGCCTATATATATATATATATATATATATATATATATATATATATATATATATACCCTCATGCCTATACATATATACACAACCATACACATATACACATATATATCATATATACATATATAACACATAGCTATATATACATACCTATATAAACACATATTCATATATCACTATATCTATACATATAGCCACTTATACTTATCTATATGATATAATATAGATACATACACATATACACATATATATCATACATAATATATCATACTAATAGTTATACACAAGTTAATTGAATCGAAAAGCAATGAAGTAAACACGTGGAGTGCATCGCACCCGTATCACACTAGATCTATGATACGCTTACGATACGAGTCCACCACACAACCAAACGTGCCCCGAAGGACACAAGAAAGTCTAAAATAGTATATATAAACAATACGAAGAGTTAATTACACAACTACGTGTCCGTGTTAAAATATGAAAGTCCCGTGTTGGAGGAAAAACCCCCAAATCAACACGTATCACCAAATTATTCGGATACGACCTATACGTACCCAATTGTGGATACGATACTAGCCACAAACACAAACACATGCCAATTTGATCTTTAGGACCAATTGACCAACACAATAAGTGTCAATCTCAAAATTTTCCCAAAATTGACACAAAAAGTACCATAACTTTCTCAATAGGCCTCATATGAACACAATTCCAAATCCTATGCATATGGGTTAATTTTTCATGTTTAATTCTCAGATTTAGAATCTATTTAAAGGAGAAAAACTGAATTATACCTATTGGGAGATGGATTCCCAATAAAACCTCCAAAAATGGTGAAATGAGCCTTCAACTTGTAGATCCTTACTCCTCTTTGTAGATCCATGCTCTCTCCTTGTAGATCCATGCTCTAATAGCCTCCAATGGTGATTTGGGAAGGAATTGGGTGGAAATTTGGTAGGGATTTGATGGAATTTGGTTGAGAAAAATTCTAGATATATATTTGGAATAAAAAATGAAGAGAGAAAAAGTTTTCATCCCCTTTATATAGGCCTCATTTGCCCCCTCCCTCAAGCTACTATGTAAAATCTAAAATACCTCTTGGGGCCTCTCATGAAGAAATTAATTAAGGAGAGAATGTTCTAGTCTAATGGGTTTAACATAATTAATCATCCTCCTAATGATTGGGCTTCTAATTATTGGGCTCAATTCTAACTAGAATTAAATGTTGGTCCAGGGATCTAATCTACACTAGTTAGGTCCACTAACACAATTCCAAAAATAAATCTAACATACTAACAATAAATAAATAATATAATAAATAAATATTTAACATGCACAATATTTAATTAATTACTAAATGACTAAAATATCCTTTCCTAGAAAATATGGTAGTGACAAATTCAAACTGGATCAACCCTAGTCAAACTAGCTATATCTAGGTCCAATACTAAATTAGTTAGTCTATATTGGTCACTAACTAGTTAACACTAAATTTTCTCTTCTACTTCTTATATGCACTAGATATGTTACATTACTTTACATTACCTCTCTCTCTCTTTATTGTTTACCATTATATCACTTTATTACTTTCCCATCTTGCATTTCATTCTCTATTTAGTGTTTTATAGACTTTGTCAATTAATTAGAACTGCTATTGGGTTGTACTCATTCCATCCTGACTAGATAATATTTTTCAGTTGATTTGGAGGATTAGTGCCCGACTTGCTACGGATCGTAGGAGGGAGTAGCAACCATGGACCCTGTAGTTCAGGAATAATTACCAGGAGGTCTAGCCGGTGTCACTAGATATCTTTTGAGATGTATTATTATGACTCCTAGACCTATGTTGTTATAGCTAGACTTATTTCGATTTATGTTGTCAGTTGTGGACTATCTAGTATTGTGACTTTGAGACTTCTTTTGCTTTATATCTTATCGTATCATTTCTTTCTTATAGATTATTGTGATTGAGTATTTGTACATTATTATCATCTTTTTCTTCTTATGGAATTGAGATATATTGGACAGGTTGAGTTATATTATTGTGTGAGATGGATAGTTAGTCATTATTGTCATATACAGCGTTCTACGTCGTTGTTGCGGCGTAGGCTGGGCGTTGCCACGTACTCGTGTCCGAACATCCGGGTGCGGGTCATGACAAATCTGAACGTACCATTCAAACACTTGAAGATATGCTTCGTATATGCGATTGGATTTTGGAGGATCATGGAAGATTATCTTCACCTTGTGGAATTTTCTTATAATAACAATTATAAAGCAAGTATCGGGATAACACCTTTTAGGGCTTTATATTGATGAAGATGTCGTACCTCATTATCATGGGACAATATAGGAGAAAGCTTTATTGGGCTAGAAATGGTGGTCAATCCAACATAGAAGATTAAACATATAAGAAAAAGACTTTGTGTGGTACAAGACAAGAAACGACTTTGGGCTGACACCCACCGAAGACCGTTAGAATTTGAGTTAATAAAATTTATGAAATTCAAGATTTATTTATTATTATTATTATTAAACTATGGTTTGATCATGATTTTATCAAGGTTGGAGACTTGGTGTTCTTAAAGATTTGTCCAACACACGGCACGATTAGATTTGGAAGAAGTGGGAAGCTCAATCCAAGATTTATTAGGCTATTTGGCATATTGGAGAAGATCAAAGAAGAGGCATACCATTTGGCATTTCCTCCCACTCTAGATGGATTTCATAATGTATTCTACATGTCATGACTGAGGAAGTATGTCGCAGATTCAAGTCACATTTTGGACTATTTAGAGATTAAAGTGGGCTCATGTCTGACCTACTAAGAGTAGCCTATGAATATTTTGGACCGAAGGAAGAAGGTTTTAAGGAATCAGGTCATTCTCCTTGTTCGTGTCTTTTGGAGACATCATTCTCTCAATTAATCCACTTGGAGAGTGAAGATAAAATTAGGGAGCATTAAGTGTGTAACTACCCTATTTTAAAATACATAATTTTTTTAAATTTTCTGGAAAACCAATTAGCATTTACCACCTAGTGGTAATATAAATTAGAAATAAAAGAATAAATTTGAATATTCATAGATAAATAAACTATTAGATAATTAGCTAATAATTATAATTATTATTTAGTAAATAATTATGATAATCATTAAATAATTGAGTTATTAACCATTTAATAAATTATTAACAACTTCTTAAATATTAAATTTAATCCTTTAATAGTTAATTGGATAATTATTTATGTTAACAAAAATCTAGAGGAATTCAAGAGTGTAGTGCCCCACTCCGCGTCGGCACTATGTACAAGAGAGATCGATTTGCTGACTCAAAAAGGATATCTTCCTTAAGAGCTCCTTGTTGAAGCTGGATATGACTGATCAAGGTAAGTGGGCAGAACTTCATTCTCTGATTCTTACATGCCTTAATAATGAATTTGAGTTTTTAAATGCTTGTTTGCTTAAGAAGATAGTTTCATAAGAAGAATGATAGAACCTGCCTCTGCATACTTAATAAGAGAACTCATATAGCTTGTCATTGAAATGAATCTGCTTCCTGCTTGCCTAACTAGAGAACTTGAAATGCTTGTCTAAAGAGAAAGAGATAGAACCATTGCTATGCTAATAAGAGATAGAAATATGCATGCTTAGCTACACGGACACTGCTATCGATCGAACTGCTGCCATGATAATAAACAAGAGTAATAGAAGTTCAAATGTTTCCTTCGTATATGCTAAATGAAAGAGTATAACTACATGCTTAGTTAAAAAAATAGAGAACTGTTTACATGCTTGCTTGCTTATATAGAGATTGTTATATATTTCTATAGAAGTTATCGAAATGCTTGAACAAAATTAGAGAATGTGGCAGCCAGTCTGCATAAGAGATAGAAATGGTGGCCTGACCGCACAGAGACAGAGATAGAGAAAGAGTAGGGAATAAATATGTGCTTGTTATAGAATTTTTGCATCCATATAGAGTTTATCTGATAGAGCTGCATTCATGCATTGGTCTTAGACAACTTGTGCACAAGGAAAGATCCCACGAACGGTTTTTCGGGGCGTTGGGGACCATTCGCCCTGGGAGGATTAGAGGAATACCTGAGGCAAAGAAGTCCTCGCGATCAGGGCGTATTCATGTCTATTAGATAAATGGTTCACGTGTCAAAGCAGCTATGTATTATGAGTGAGTATATATAGTGCAGTGCTAGAACGTGATAACACCGCTGCTAATCTTAAGGAAGGAGACTCAGGGGCCATCATATAGTTAGGGCGCATGCTAGGATAGCCTTCTTGCATATCTAACTATTTGATGCAGAGACGAATAGGGAAAGAGAGCCTTATTCTTATATGCATATGTTTCTAACTTGTATGTCTGCTGCAGGGATAACCGCTCAGCGAAAGGGTAAGAATCACTAAATAAGTGATATGCATGCTATTGATTATGCTCTTCTGTATTAAATGCTTGTGTAGAGAAGTCTTATTTCCATATATGCTTCGATCTCGTTCATACGATAAGATGTTGCAAATAAGAGAAAGATAGAGATGCTAAGATGATAGTCCACTAGATGCTTGCTTAGAGTCTTTAAAGAAATGCATATGATTTCACGAGATACGCCGTGCACCAGAGATAGTATATGAATCTGCTTATCGTATATGAACTGCTTGTCTTGCCTGCTTGCTTATATCGAATATGAACTCGATTTTCAAAGATGCTTCCAAAGAGAAGTAATATGACTCCGCTCTTGTGCTGTATGTAACGAACATAGGTAAAACTAGAAAGATCACTAGTAATGTAATATTTTATAACATAATTACTTAGTGTTGGTTTTAGTGAATGTTTCTTCTGTTCAGTTGTCTTAGACTCACCAGTACTTTCTCCAAAGTGCTGATCCACCAACAGTTTGCTTGTTCGCAGGTGTTGGATCGTCCGAGGAAGCGATAGGCGTGCCTCATCCCCAAGACCCGGAAATCTTGTATCGATGCCTTGAGCCGTATCGATTGCTTTGAGCTGCTTTCGTATAAAGGGGCATAATGTATGGAATGATGCCATTGTATTCAGAGAACCCTGTGCCCCAATTTGCCCCGTATACTTAGATAGATAAATGCTTGCAACAATGTTCTTTTGCTGCTTACTCGATAGATGCGATGATAGCCAAACTTTAACGATGTTGCCTTATGCGGGCGCAACCCCAGGCTCGTACGGCATCACGTCTCGGTAGCAAGCGACTATACGTCCCGCGGGAGCACCGAGGCGCGGTGATGCATGCCCGGCGGGGGCGTCGATCGGGAGACCCTACGGGACCGGGGCGTGACATAATGGTATCAGAGCGATTCAATTCTTTGCCTATTCCGTTGCCTTCGACTCTGAGATGTGCTCGATATTGTATTACAATAGAGCGTTTCATACAATAAGTCCATAGATATTCTCAAAGTTCTGCAAAAATTTTCTGTATTTGATTTGTTGCTTAGAGTTATGATTTCGTGCTTATTAGAGATTGCTAGAGTTTTCGATTGAGGATGGTGAGGGATGAGGACTATTGCTGCTCAGGATATCGAAAGTTTTTTATTGAAGTTTTGAGGATAAAACTTTTTGTTGGTGGGTAAGTATGTAGTGCCCCGCTCCACGTCGGCACTATGTACAAGAGATATCGATTTGCTGACTCAAAAAGAATATCTTCCTTAAGAGCTCCTTGTTGAAGCAGGAAATGACTGATCAAGGTGAGTGGGCAGAACTTTATTCTCTGATTCTTGCATGCCTTAATAATTAATCTGAGTTTTTGAATGCTTGTTTGCTTAAGAAGATAGTTTCATAAGAAGAATGATAGAACCTGCCTATGCATGCTTAATAAGAGAACTCACATAGCTTGTCATTGAAACGAATATGCTTGCCTGCTTGCCTAACTAGAGAACTTGAAATGCTTGTCTAAAGAGAAAGAGATAGAACTATTGCTATACTAATAAGAGATAAAAATGTGCATGCTTAGCTACATGGACACCGCTATCGATCAAACTGCTGCCATGGTAATAGACAAGAGTAATAGAAGTTCATATGTTTCCTTCGTATATGCTAAATGAAAGAGTAGAACTGCATGCTTAGTTAAAGAGATAAAGAACTGTTTACATGCTTGCTTGCTTATATAGAGATTGTTATATGTTTCTATAGAAGTTATCGAAATGCTTGAACGAAATCAGAGAATGTGGCAGCCAGTCTGCATAAGAGATAGAAATAGCGGCCTGACCGCACAGAGACAGAGATAGAGAAAGAGTAGAGATTGAATATGTGCTTGTTATAGAACTGCTGCATCCATATAGAGTTTATCTGATAGAGCTGCATTCATGCATTGGTCTTAGACAACTTGTGCATAAGGGAAGATCCCACGAACAGTTTTTCGGGGCGTTGGGGACCATTCACCCTGGGGGGGATTAGAGGAATACCTGAGACAAAGAGGTCCTCGCGATCAGGGCGTATTCATGTCTATTAGATAGATGGTTCACGTGTCAAAGCAGCTATGTATTATGAGCGAGTATACATAGTGCAGTGCTTGAACGTGATAACACCGCTGCTAATCTTAAGGAAGGAGACTCAGGGGCCATCATATAGTTAGGACGCATGCTAGGCTAGCCTTCTTGCATACCTAACTGTTTGATGCAGAGACGGACAGGGAAAGAGAGCCTTATTCTTATATGCATATGTTTATAACTCGTATGTCTGCAGCAGGGATAACCGCTTGGCAAAAGGGTAAGAATCACTGAATAAGTGATATGCATGCTATTGATTATGCTCTTCTGTATTAAATGCTTGTGTAGAGAAGTCTTATTTCCGTATATGCTTCGATCTCGTTCATACGATAAGATGTTACAAATAAGAGAAAGATAGAGATGCTAAGAGAGAGATGCTAAGATGATAGTCCACTAGATGCTTGCTTAGAGTCTTTAAAGAAATGCATATGATTTCACGAGATACGCCGCCCACCAGAGATAGTATATGAATCTGCTTATCGTATATGAACTGCTTGTCTTGTCTGCTTGTTTATATCGAATATGAACTCCGTTTTCAAAGATGTTTTCAAAGAGAAATAATATGACTCCGTTCTTGTGCTGCATGTAACGAACATAGGTAAAACTAGAAAGATCACTAGTAATGTAATATTTTATAACATAATTACTTTGTGTTGGTTTTAGTGAATATTGCTTCTGTTTAGTTGTTTTAGACTCACCGGTACTTTCTCCAAAGTGCTGACCCACCAACAGTTTGATTGTTCGCAGGTGCTGGATCGTCCGAGGAAGCGATAGGCGTGCCTCATCCCCAAGATCCGAAAATCTTGTTTCGATGCCTTGAGCCGTATCGATTGCTTTGAGTTGCTTTCGTATAAAGGGGCATAATGTATGGAATGATGCATTGTATTCAGAGAACCCTGTGCCTCGATTTGCCCCATATACTCAGATGGATAAATGCTTGCAACAATGTCCCTCCGCTGCTTACTCAATAGATGCGATGATAGCCAAACTTTAACGATGTTGCCTTGTGCAGGTGCAACCCCAAGCTCGCACGACATCACGTCCCGGTAGAAAATGACTATACGCCCCGCGGGAGCGCCGAGGCACGGTGATGTGCGCCCGGCGGGGGCGTCGGTCGGAAGACCCTGCGGGACCGGGGCGTGATAAAGAGTTCCTAAATTTTGAAACTCGACATTGGATTAGATACATCTCATCCCTCTGAAAAGAAAAAACTAAAAATAATTCCAATCCTCCATTTCTCTAGATAAATCATGATCATATACCCACCACTAGAATTTACCAATAAATAGATATATATTTTCCTAACTTTTTTCCATCCCAAAGCAAGCCTAGAAAGTCTACATTAAACATCACCCACAATCCCGCTCACTTTTATTTCATGGAGAAACCCACTCTGACTGTCACTCGTATCGGCTCCTCTTCAACAATGGCTGGAAGTGTGAGTCCGACCAACGCTGCCTCCATTACCCTCGGGTCCCTGGCGAGCAGCACCTTAATCTAGCGCCACAAAAGTCTAATTGCACAGTCCGACTGCCTCCCAAGCGCTCACCTACAGTCTTTCGAGGCTAGGTAACTTGCCCTCTTCCTCCTCTTTAGCTAAAACAACATAATAACAGAAGAAGTAGAAGAAGAAGCTGATATACACACACACACACACACACATACTTTGAGGAGAAAGATTTGAGTAGCTTAGAAAGAATCTTTAGCTAACAAAATGATGCAAAGTCAATAAATAAGTAATAAAAGTGAGAAGAAAGGAAACCATAAAAAGAGTATACAAATCACTGACCACTATATATAAATACGTATTGTTGTGAAGAATATGGATATGGACAATAGTTTTGCTCACAGGAATTCGTGCCAAGCTTCCTTCATGATAACAAGTTTTATAAACCATTAATGATCGAACCACTAATGTACTCTCATGTGCATGGTAATTGGAGTATAAGAGAATTAAGCATATAGTAGCATAATAGAAGGATTTATGTGTATTTTGTTGTCAAAAGAAGGAAAATTTAAGTTGAATAATTTATTCAAAAGTCTAATAACTAGAATATTAGCCATTTAATATTTTAGAGAAGGGAATAAATGGTTGAACAAAACATTAACTTAGTAAATGATAAATAAATTTCCTAAATTATAAGTATCTCTAGACTAAGGAAATTAGAAAATAATTTTGAGTAAGATATAAATAAACCCAATGCATGATATAAACTAAATATAACGAATCACTCATTCGACTATGTAACAAAATTCTTTTGACTAAAATAAATAACAGGGAGCGGTAAATTTAATATAAGTAATTAAATTCTAGCTAAAAGAGTGAGAAGATAAATAAATGACAATAATATATATTCGTAACCAAGAATTAGCTTTTCACCCTAACCTTAAACCGCGAATCCTACACCACCATTGGATTCACGACGGCGTTCTGATAAGAACCAAATATAAGTTGTAGAATTTTAGCCATGTATAATTAACTATTTTATGTCTTATTATGGGTTCCCTGTGGACCCTGATATATTTAGAAATCTTGATCTTTGGCGAATCTCAATTATTGACTACTTATGTTCTTCTAGACTATTTTGACTCCTTGGTGATATTATTTTGGTAATCATATTTGGAATATTAGCACTGGACCCAATTCCGTATTGGCAGGATCATGACCAATATGTCGACTTCAAATTATTTCTAAGTAAGTACCCTGAACTTCAAGTTTATTCTTTATAACATGATATTTAATTCAATACTCTACTAGTACACCGTTTGCATGATTATACTTAGTGATAGATTCTTGATTTTTGTGTCTTGATTTTCATGTCGGAAGGGAGAATACTAGGAGGCATGTAGTATACCCTTTTCATCATGTCATGACTGCTAATCGTTGAATACGCAATCGTACCAACGTGCCTTATACTGGATTATTCCTGGTTGCTAGTCGTCTATGACGTGCCTTATTAGTCTTATAACCTCCCTATATGCCAACTATGTATTCTAAATGTACATATGCACATACATAATTTCCTTATTATATTGTATTAGGTTTATTTTCCAGTCTTATGATATTCCTGTTTCACTTATATCCATGATTTATAGTACTTGTTACTTAGTTCATTTTTCACTATTTATCATGATTATTTAACATAACTTTGTCGTGTATTGGTACTTACTCTAATCCTGACTGGATACGTTGATATTAGGCGATGATGAGGACTATGCCCCCACCTTCTATAGCCCACATAATGTAGCTGAAGACACCATTGAGGAGCCAGTCCCAACCTAAGATGATACATTTGAGGAGTAGAGTAGTTAGTTAGACTACTATTGCATTTTTAGCATATTATCGGGTTTGTCCCCGAGTTATCTTTCTTATGGTATGTATTAAACTATGGATTGGTGGATGTCTCAAAACTATAATTTTTTGATATACTAGTATTTTCTGTTTCCTTATCATTATTTTATGTCCATTTTATTTACTTACTGTGAATGAGCTAGAGTAGTATTTACTTGTAGATATCGATGTTTATTATGCTGGATGGTTATGAGTAAGGTTTAGACAGCATACTACCGTCGATACCGCGACATATGCTAGACATACTCACGTACTCGTTCTCGATTATCTGGGTGCGGATCGTGACAACATGATCTTCTAATGGCCCCGGTGTCCAAGGTAGCATTGAAAATTTATTTTAGTGCATGTTCAAGAATACTAAGCAAGAAGAGAAGTAGCATGCTGTCGAATATTTTAGAATTCTGCGTTCGTATTCAAGAATTGGACTTTCAGTCTCTTACTATGGATGATCCTACTAGAGGAGGAGGAGCTGAACAAGAAACTGTCCAAAAGACCTAAGACTTGAAAAACCGGGTCAACTAGGACCAAAAAAATGTTAGGCTAAATTTCAACTTGATACCCTCAACTATTCAAGTTTTTCAACTTAATACCCTAAACATTTTTACTCGACAGAAAGAGTTGCAAAGCGACCACAGATGAATCCACCACAAAGAGTAGTATCACATTCCCTAACCCTTCCTACTTGTCACTACTGTGGCAAGATATGCCATATTGAGTGGGAGTGTAGACTTAAATTGGGATTATGTTTAGCATGCTGATCCAGTCAACATTCGGTAAGGGATTGCCCTGAGCGTCGAGAAGGCACACCGATGGTAAACCGACAAGCTTTACCAGCACCAGGAGGATATCGACCGAGGCCACCTTTGGCACACCAGGCAGCACTCTTTCAGCAGGCCCAGCAACAGCAGAGGATACCACCACAAGGACGCGGACAAGCTTTTGCGATGACAATGGAGGACGCACAGAATCGAGGATTAGCGAATATGCGTAAGATTTAAGTTTTATCATAGCTATCTATTCCTAGTAATGCTTTAGCACGTGCCTGTTAGTTCATTACCCTAGCCTAAGCCTAGTATTATGAACTTGTTAGTAATTGATACCCAAGTTTTCCTAAGCTGTAGATTTTCTTATTCTAACCAGGTTCTTTTACTCTTGAATTACTTATCTCTCATTGCCTAGGAAAATATTTTTATTCCTTTCCTACGTATTCTTCTTAACCCTCACACTTTCGCTCGATTCTGCTTATTCATGATTCTTATTCCTTTGTGTTGTGTTTCAAATATGTCTTGTAACTGCGTCATCTCTTCTGACCCGTTATGTTTCATTTTCTTAATTGCGAGGACGCAATTCTTTTAAGGAGGGTATATTGTAAACACCCGAATTTTTCAGAAATAAAAATATAAATTTTTATGATTTTCTGTAATTAAAATAAATGTTCTTCAGGTATTAAATATTTTTGAGTATTAAATTAAATATTAAAATATTATAAAAATTATATTTTTGAGTGTAAAATAAATAATTAGTCATAGTGTAATTTTTCTGGAATTTATTGGACCCAAAAACTATTTTTTAAACACCTAAAAACATAAATAAACCAGATTAAACCGGATGAACCGAACCAAACCGAACCAAAAAATAAACCAACCCAACCCCTAGCGGGTCGGATTTGAACCCGACCCGTAGCCGCTAACCCGACCCATTAACTCAATCTCTACAGTAAATTCGAAACTCCCCGACTCCTCTTACGTTCACCGCCCCCGCGACTTCCTGTAACCGCCGCCGAGACCCCTCGTCTCCCTGCCGCCTCCAACCGACGAGACCCCTCGTCTCCCCACCGCGACCCCTCCGGTCCACCTCCCGCAAACGGTCGGCCACCCAGCTCTATAAAACCCTCGACCCCGAGCCCGATCCCCACCGCTGCCACCACCACTTCTCCACCACCACCACCATCCCCCGGCCACCCCGACCCTCCGCCGTGACCCAGAGCCCCGGCGATTCCTCTAACGATCCAGCCGTAGCACGCCGACGACCCGCCACTTAAACAACCCGCCGTCGAGGAGAACCGCCACCCCGCAGTTGCCGCGCCGCGCCGTCCCGTGCACGCATAATTTTAGTCGATTCCGACTCCTTGTTCTGGTGAGTTTTTCTCTCTTCTCGTCTCGTCGATTATCGAACGGTCTGTTGCGATACGTTCGCTGTGTAACCCTCTCGAACCCCGTGCCATTAGAATAGGATATCGTGTCCTGTGTCGATCGTAAACCGCGACACAAAAACAGGAAAATATATCCCAATTTTTGGACTTCGAAAACTATCCCGAACTCACAAGTTCTCGGCCATTTTATGACCAACCTGTTTAATAATTCTAAAATTCACTTGAACAGTGAATTAGATAATATAACCAAGTTTTAAACTCGGTAATTAGTTTATTTTATGGTGATGTATATTGTGTTTTATTCGCGGGTGAAATTGTCCAAAATCTTGGTTTTTAAAACCCGAATTCTTTCAAAACTGGGTGCGTTCCGCTAAACGAGGTGACTTGGTCGTGTTCGAATTTCACCGAAAGGTGACCATCGTCAATGCGGACGTGTGGGATTTCGCGGAAGTTTATTTGGATGTTCGTGCACACCGGAATCAACGCGTATCCGTCAAAATTGTCCCGTATCGGGCCTGTTCTGAAACTCATTGTAACTTCGTATGTGCTTGTCGTTTCACAATAAAACTTGTGTCATCGAATTCGTAGCGTTATGCTAGTCCTGTGACCCAAGTTTGGTTCGATGTTGAGAACGTTGACGAAATCCCGTATCGTGGGCCCCAAGGCTCCACTTGACGGGCGATTTTGTGATCGGCTCATCAAAATCCAGTTCTGGACATTCCGTTGGGTTTGTATCATCGTTCTGCACTTGTAGACACTAAGTTTGACAAATTTGGAGAACTTTGTCTCTGGTACATTTTTCGGTACGAAGTGGGCCACATATGGACCCCGCTTTGACCAGAAACTGTCAATTATGCCCCTGTGTCCAAATTGGACTTATGGATAGGCAATCCTAGCTATTTCATATCTTCTGAGAGCGATGGTAATATTTATTTCAGCATCCGGAGTAGTACCTGAAGATCCTGCTGTTACTTGAGCAATTGGAGGAATCTAAACCCCCGGCAAGTGTACCTTACCAAACTTGCAGTACTTGCTTCATATTATTCTCTCAATTTATTTATGTGATGTATCTGTTCAACTTAGGACCGTGAGACGTTGCTTAGCGTCCGAATAAGATTCGGGTGTCGACGTCGTACGCGGAGTCGTGTAACGTCCCATAGAGAATTGATATTGCGATACTATATATTTTCGTGCTTGCTTTATCAAGTACGTCATACCATAGGACACTTGACACTATTTATGAGACAGAATCTTTTATGAGTATTTTATGGTGATTCTGTAAAGGATTACATGATTCGTAACATAGATCTTACATATACATAGCTATCATTATGACTTGCTGCATTAGTTAGAGGTCATGATCTTGCGTGTTATAGACATGAGACGTCGTGGACATGAAACGTGTGATTACATTGGGTGGGAAGGGTATTACCATATTAAAGGCTGATTATATTATATATATATATATAGTTTTCTGGAGGTGCCTTAGACTCTGCCCAGAGCTATGGCACATGCATTGGCCCTTTGAGATATATTATGCTGCTATGGGTTTCCCCGACACAGAGACTATAGTAGTTTCAGCCTGAGTATGATTAATGCTCTCATTTGCATATCACATAGTTGGTTACATAGTTTGCCCTATTGATACATTTTATATACTGCATTTATTTGGCTTGAGTTATTCTTGTACCTTACAATATCCCCTGAGGACCTGGATCCGGATTATGTCCCTAGGTTTAGCAGAGGAGATCTACCCCGAGGTATACGGGACAGGAGCAGACATTGGAGCAGTACTAGTACCAGAGGATGATGTGATGCCAGAAGATTTCTCCTGAGTATTTTCTTTATATACTCAATCATTTTTGTTCTTGATACTCTATTTCATGTCTCGTGGATTTCTGTATTAAACTCATTATCGGGTTGTTCCCCGAGATATTTTATTGAGACTTGTTGATTTATATTTTATCTTGTTTATTCTGATATTTGAACTGTGATTATCTTCTGTGGATGAGATTAGATTTATACAGTGACTTGTATCGTAGGCGTTTATTGTTGTTTTACAACTTAAGTACACTCTAACGGGTCCATTAAATTGGGTTTGTCCATTGGAGGGTGCTGCTGGCCATTGGCACGTGGCTAGTCCCTCGGTATTTTGGGACTGGGCGTGACAAGGGATGAGGACTATCGCTGCTCGGAATATCGAGAAGTTTATCCTTGAAGTTTCGAGGACGAAACTTTTTGTTGTTGGATAAGTATGTAGTTCCCCGCTCCGCGTCGGCACTATGTATCAAGGTGAGTGGGCAGAACTTCGTTCTCTGATTCTTGCACGCCTTAATAATGAATCTGAGTTTTTGAATGCTTGTTTTCATAAGAGAATCATGTCACGGCCCAGTTCCAAAAATACGTAGGACTAGGACACGTAAGCATGCCAGCCGCATGGATATGGCAACTCCAATATATGGAAACAAAACCCATACGTACGCTGTAATATGAATATTAATCCACAAGTGGTATAAACATATGTCATAAGTCACAGGGTACAATCTAAATCTCATCCACAGAAAATCAAATATAAATAAATAACCAGTATCTATGAAACTAGATTGCCATAAGAAGTATCTAAGGATGATAGTTGGATGGAAACAAATCCACTACCAACTCGAATGAAAAAGTAAATACAATATAAGTACAACACAACAAACACAATATAAGAATACCAGCTATCAATCACGGCTCGAAGAGAAGACACCCTCGAATCATATGTAACCATCTGAATCTGCGCTCCTGCGAATACTCAAGAACAGATACACCTGGAAGGGCCAGGTCCTCAGAGGGACATAACAAGATACATAAAGCATGCCAATAAAGTACTGAAATAAATATCCAATGGGGTCGCCTAACCGTCTAAGTGAATGCAGTTAAGAACAACTTTCCCCACAAGTGAGCTATCTGGCTGAAAATCTGGGATTTGGCATGGTTCTCTATTGGAGATCCAGGGGCCTAAAAGGCACGTCGTCTTTTGAACGGCGGAGGCCCGCCTGATAATTCATAATATATAGTGGTCATCACCACCTGTATCTCCAGCGGAGAATCCGGGCACACAATAGAAAAAGTGCAAAGGAGCTCAAATGCGGTACTTGTTGTTCTCCCTACCCCATGCTCTAAGTATGTCACATCCATGACACAATTTGGTTCATAGCCTATTCTTAGTACCCTAGCCCAATCCTGCAACCAAACAAGGACAAGGATGGGACCACCGTACTACAATAAGCTATGTCCCTGGACCTCTAATAACTGCTAAGTCTTCTAGCATACAAAATTTTTATTAGCAGTTATCCTTAACGCACGGCCCATACGTACAGGAGGCCAGACCTGTCACGCAGTCTGTGATCTATATGAGACTCACACTCGTGTAACAACTGTGTCACGGCCAATGAACCTAATGATGCTACATGATAATGGGCTAGTCTCATAAACAAGGTCAATGCAATACATAAATAAAAATATATCGCGACGACACTGTCGCGCGCATTTTAAATAACAGTTAAAAATATATGAACTAAAGACAGAAAATAATGATGCATGCAATCATATGGAATAAGAATAACAATACAATGGCAAGGTATACTTGCCTGGCAAGGAAGCTGCAATGTACCAATAACCTGCTCCAGAAGTTGCGCAGAACAAATCCAATCTTATGTACATATAATATAATACAATAAAATTATTAGTCATTACACTAGCACATACACAACCATATTTACACTGGACTCAGGGGGTATACTAGGGGTAACACTAGTCATCTAACACGGTCAATTATGCGTTAGATTACGCAGGGTCACATCTTCAAGTGTTGTACACAATTAGACAGTCAGCTGACAGGTGTCTAAGCCAGTGCGTTAATGTACGCAAGGCAGGCAATTCACAAGTTCTTAGGGTCAACATGGTCAAGGTAAGTACGGGAGAGTCCACGGTGTCCTAGGGTCGTACAGTCTGAATACACATAATCCTAATTATTTATTAACATATAATTAATTACAATACATATATACCATATATATTTATATATCATCCAATAATTATACGTATTCCAAGTTGAATAGTATGCATATACTAAATATATATAAATATATCAAACTAAATAATATACGCGTACGAGTACAAGTTCGTGTACGCAGCACTGGGTTCACCGACTCAGGGTCCGATATCAGCTAGCAGTCATAAGCAATACGCATGTTCTAATAACATATACTCAAGCACACATACGAAATAAGAAGGTGGGACAGGTTCGAACCTCGGTGTACGCGCACGGGATCGGTTGAACGTCGACGAAGAGAGGTTGACGATGATGATGACGACTATAACGACGATGAAGTGATGATGATGATAATGGTCATGGAATGATGATGATGAATTGAGATGATGATGATGATAGAAGATGGTGATGATGATAACCATATCCATGGTGGTGATGTTGATGATCCTGCTGATGGAGATGGTGTCCGCCGGAGTCCGGCCAGGGGAGCTTCTCCGTGAGTCATGGCGGAGCCAGGGAGCAGGGCGGCGCGGCACTGGTGATGGGGTGGTGAACATGGAGGCCAAGGAGGAAGAGGGACTCAGGTGAACGGAGGGAGGAAGATGGCAATGGTGGTGGTGGTGTTGGTGCTGCCGGCGGTGAACGGGGAAGGAGGATGCACTGGGAGAAGGAAGAGGTTGAGGGAGGAGATGACAGGGTCGAGGTCGGGTCAGGGAGGCTCTGTGGGATGCATGGTCGACTGATCAGCGGTCAGCGGGGTGGTGGACAACAGTGAACTTCGACGAGGTCTTGGTGCAGTCGGGTCGGGCTCCAGCGAGGAGGAAGATCCGGTCGAGAGCAGTCGGCGAGGGCGGCGACTCTGGTGGGGAAACGGAGGAGAGGAGGGTGGACTCGGGGACGATGGTGGCACTCTGGGTTGCTCGGGAACGAAGTGCGGCTTCTGGGTGCAGCGGGGTCGACAGGGAGATGGCCGGCTCGGGAAGACGGTGGAGATAGGCAGGCTGCTCCGGGTTGGTTTAGGCGGAGGTAGGGAGGAGGAGAGTCGAGGGAACGAGGGAGGATGCTCGGGGGACGTTGACGAGGGAAGGAGACGCTGCTCCGGTGGTCGGGGCTACGGACAGGAAGGAGGAGGAAGAAGAACAGTAATGGGGGTCGGCTAGGGTGTAGTTTTAGTTTGGGAAAAAAAATAGAAAAGGGAAAAGTAAGGGAAAAGATATTATATACACATGTGAAAGAGGGCTGAATGTTTGACCTAAAAGTATTGGGCTTGGTCAACATCTCCTTGGGATGGCCTTGGGCTTGCATGAGGATGTTTGAGGGCCATAATTGCATGGTTTAAAATACAAGGATGGGGTTTAGATGAGGGATCGATGCTGTGCGTTTGCACATTCTGATAATTATGGGAAAAATTCCTATGAAGGGGAAAATAGATTTCTTCTCGTATTGTCTAATGGTGGGGATACCTCAATACGCTTTTGCATAAAAATGCCCAACAATTAGAAAATTGCACAAAGGCGGTAATTAGATTTTAATTAATTAATAATAGTGCGCACGATGTTCTGGAATTAATTAGAAGTACATGGGATTAAAATTAGGTGGGACACAAGTGTCAGGGACGTAGAGGGCACAGTGTAGAATATTAATAAAATTCGGGTTGCACAAAACGGTCAAGATTGTGTCTCCAATTTCGATTGGAACGCACAAGGGTACAAAGTCGTAATTTATTTAGAATTAATATAATAACGTCCGCGATGTTTATTGTGCGACTAAAATGTAGCACAAGAAAGCAATATTATAAGTTACACAAGGGTCAGAATAGTAGGCGGGCACGTCTAGGACAATGTTGTGAAATTTGTAGATAGGCAGTGGCTAGAGAGGTGCTCCATTTATCGAAGCAACGGTAAGGTGCGCTACATGATATAAATTATTGTATACTTAAATAAATGCCGTGTTCTATTTCTAATTGGTTCAAACTAGCCCTAATTTTACTATCTGAGCCAAGTAGGCCTAATTTTGGGTGAGGGAGTTTACAGTATGTAGTTCCCCGCTCCGCGTCGGCACTATGTATCAAGGTGAGTGGGCAGAACTTCATTCTCTGATTTTTGCATGCCTTAATAATGAATATGAGTTTTTGAATGCTTGTTTTCATAAGAGAATCATAGAACCTGCCTTGTATGCTAAATAAGAGAACTCACCTAGCTTGTCTTTGAAACGAACTTGTCTGCTTAACTAAGAGACCCTGAAACGATTGTCTAAGGCTAAGAGTTTGCATGAACATGTTCCACTATCGCTTGTGCTTCGAGAGAACCATATCGTGTGCTTGAACTTGTTCAGAATGAGAGCGGCTAGTCCGCAACAAAGATATATGGTCTGATGGTTTGTCTCGTCTGCATCCTAGAGTTTATTTGATAGTGTTTCATGCATTCGCATCGGTCGGACAATGACATAAATGGTATCAGAGCGAATTCGATTCTTTGCCCATTCTGTTGCTATGACTCTGAGATTTGTTCGATATCGTATTGCAATAGAGCGTTCCATACAATAAGTCCATAAATACTCTCACAGTTGTGCAAATATTTTCTGGACTTGATTGTTTCGATTGAGTACGGCGAGGGATGAGGACTATCGCTACTCAAAATATCGAGAAGTTTATCCTTGAAGTTTCGAGGACGAAACTTTTTGTTGGTGCGTAAGTATGTAGTGCCCCGCTCCACGTCGGCACTATGTATCAAGGTGAGTGGGCAGAACTTCGTTCTCTGAATCTTGCATGCCTTAATAATGAATCTGAGTTTTTGAATGCTTGTTTTCATAAGAGAATCATAGAACCTGCCTTGCATGCTAAATAAGAGAACTCACCTAGCTTGTCTTTGAAACGAAACTTGTCTGCTTAACTAAGAGACCCTGAAACGCTTGTCTAAGGCTAAGAGTTTGCATGAACATGTTCCACTATCGCTTGTGCTTCGAGAGAACCATATCGTGTGCTTGAACTTGTTCAGAATGAGAGCGGCTAGTCCGCAACAAAGATATATGGTCTGATGGTTTGTCTCGTCTGCATCCTAAAGTTTATTTGATAGTGTTTCATGCATTCGCATCGGTCGGGTAATGACATAATGGTATCGGAACGGGGTAGAACTTCATTCTCTGATTCCTATTATGTCATTGTCCGACCGATGCGAATGCATGAAACACTATCAAATAAACTCTAGGATGCAGATGAAACGAACCATCAGACCTTATATCTTTGTTGCGGACTAGCCGCTCTAATTCTGAACAAGTTCAAGCACATGATATGGTTCTCTCGAAGCACAAGCGATAGTGGAACATGTTCATGCAAACTCTTAGCCTTAGACAAGCGTTTCAGGCTCTCTTAGTTAGCAGATAAGTTCGTTTCAAAGATAAGCTAGGTGAGTTCTCTTATTTAGCATGCAAGGCAGGTTCTATGATTCTCTTATGAAAACAAGCATTCAAAAACTCAGATTCATTATTAAGGCGTGCAAGAATCAGAGAACGAAGTTCTGCCCACTCACCTTGATACATAGGGCCGACGCGGAGCGGGGCACTACAGTACTCTGGTATACGCAACTGGCTTTGTCCGCCCCCGCTCTCTAGTATTCTGGTTCTGGGGAGTGACACGGTTTAACTGGTGGCCCATGCTGGTCTGAAAATTCAGAAGTGTGGGGGTTTATCATTGTTTAGATGTCTCAATCATGCTACTCCTTGATCTCCTCCAACATCGAATTTGTATCGCAGAAATCTTGATTCAGCATCTGCTTTGATCCTCGAACTATCATGTCCTTCTGATTTGATCCTAATGTTCTCTATCTTTCAGGGACACTGTTCCTGGTCCTTTCGATCAGCCAGCTAGAGTTTTGCCGGTAGCAGGACAACCACCAGCCGAACAGTATCTCTTTGCGGTTCAGCCGCAATATTCTGAAGCAGAGTCCTGCAGGATGGCTCAAGATGTGGAACAGCAGGTCCAGTCAGAACCACCAGTTATACCCACAGTGGCAGTCCTGCTAGTACCCACCAATGCAGAAAGTGATACACATGCTCTGATGGGGATCATCAGGCAGACAGTTACTAGCATCTCAAGAGCGACGGGGTGACGCTCTCACCCAGTCATTACATGAGGCCTTAGAGAGAGGTAGACATCTTGTCCCCCAACACAGCAAGCAACTTCAAGCGCCTTCAATATTCGTATTTTTATCATACCGAATATATGATTGCATCAGATGTGTGGCTTCAGGACATTGAAGCTATCCTAGAGGCAGCAGGAGTTCCTAACAGAGAGCAAGTATCAGTAGTTCGACTGCAGTTGCTAGACTTGGTTCGAGACTGGTGGGCAACACAGATGATTTCTCTGACAGTACCCGTCCCTTGGGCCGTCTTCAGCGAGATGTTTTAGATGAGGTACTTTGACGCAGTATCGCGTTATGACCTTCATCAATGGTTTAACAACTTGAAGCAGATGGGTAGGACTGTCGACGGTTATGCAGCAAAGTTCTACAGATAAGTCAGTTTGTGTCCTACCTTGGTGGCGACCGAATTGGATAGAGCTAGAAGGTTCTAGCAGGGACTTCACCTGGAGTTTATATTGACAGTAGAACAGTATGAGTTCCAGACTTTCGATGCCGTATTACGGGTAGCAAGGAGGCATGAGTATACCTCCTAAAGTATCGTGGATAGAACTGGAGGAAGGAAGAGGACCTACCCCTCAGGAGGTTCTTACTTCCAGTCTTCAGCATCAACCCCGGCTATTAGGGCCTTAACCATTGGATCTTCGACGAGGCCAACATCAACAGCCTCGATCCAGCAAACAACACGAAATCGACCCCAGTAGCAGAGGATATCTTTTTCATAGGGTGTTCTCATTGTGGGAAACCTGGGCACGTATTTTCTGAATGTCGCAGAGCACAAGGATTGTATTTAGCCTGTGGTGCTCCAGGACACAGAGTGAGATCTTACCCATACAAAGCCAGTTTATCATCGTCTTCTCCGGCATAACCACAATATAGGGCTCCAGTGCCGGCTCAGCAGAACCAGGGTCAGAGGCCTTTGCCGACCCAATCTCAAGTATACCAGCAACAAAGGGCACAGCAGTATATGCAGGCCCAAGCTCAAGCACAGGTCAGACAAGGAGGTACACAACAGAGAGGACCAACACCGAGAGGACGATGTCAGGCAATGGCACTCACAGTGGAAGGGCAGTTAGCTTCAGGTAAAGTAGTGGAACGTACCATTCTCGTCAACTCTCATTCAGCTTTAGTATTGTTTGATTCAGGTGCATCATATTCTTTTATGTCTGCACGATTTGTGACACGAGTTGGTTTGGAACCCGAATCCTTATTAGTAAGACTCAATATACTTACTGGTAAAGGTATCGTGGCAGTCGATAGGGTTTATGCATCGTGTCAAGTCATAGTGTGCCGACGAGAATTTTTTGCCAGATTGATAAAATTTCCTATGGAAGATTATGACGTCGTCTTAGGGATGGATTGGTTAAGTGCTCGATACGCGACGATAGATTGTCATGCTGGCAAGGTTATCTTTCGTATTCTCCGAGAAGAAGAATTCTCATTTTCTAGAGGCGAAACAGAGTCTTCACCAGCAACCTTAAGAATGGTAGTAGCGGAAGAAGTACGATTCCCCAGAGTTGTTGATGAATTTTCAGATGTATTTTCAGAATAACTTCTAGGCATGCCACTAGAAAGAGAAATTGAGTTTACCATCGATCTACTTCCCGGAACAGCTCCAGTGTTAGAGAGAGTCTACATGATGGCGCCTTCAGAGTTAGAAATCTTGTACTGAATGATTGAAGAATTGAGAACCAAGGGATTCTTTCGTGCTAGTGGATCGCCTTGGGGAGCTCCGATGCTACTTGTGAAGAAGAAGGACGACACGTCACAATTATGTGTTGATTATCGTAACCTCAATACGGTAACCATCAAGAATAAATATCCAATGCCTTAGATAGATGACTTGTTCGACCAGCTTAGTAGAGCGACCGTGTTTTCAAAGATTGATTTACGGTCTGGATATTATCAAATCAGAGTCAGAGAGCAAGATATACCCAAGACGGCGTTCAAGTCTTGATATGGCCATTGGTAGTTTCTAGTGATGCCCTTTGAAGCAACCAATGCGCCAGCATTATTTATGGATCTTATAAATCGTATTTTTATCCCTTACTTGGACAAGTTCGTGATAATGTTCATCGACGACATCTTGGTGTACAGTCGGAGTGAGACAGAGCACGAGCAGCATCTTCGAGCAGTTCTTCAAATTGTTCGAGAGCATAAGTTATATGCAAAGTTCAGCAAATGCGAGTTCTGGCTTGATCGTATTTCCTACTTAGGACACATCATTGCTAGATGTGGAGTGAAGGTAGATCCCAAGAAGATAGAAGCCGCTGAGACGTGGCCAGTACCCAGAACAGTTGCAGAAGTTCGCAGTTTCTTGGGATTAGCAGGATATTATCGACGATTTGTGGCGTGCTTTGCTAGAATTTTTGCACTATTGACGCAGCTAACACAAAATAATGTGCGCTTTAATTGGAAAGATGCATGTCAGACCTCTTTCGATAAGCTTAAGCAAAAATTGATCACATCACCTATTTTGACGCTTTCGTACGGGACAAGTGGATTCACAGTTTATTGTGATGCGTCCGACAAGGGACTGGGATGCGTTCTAATGCAACTTGGCAATGTTATAGCTTATGTGTCCCGGCAGCTTCGGGATCATGAAAGAAATTATCTGACGCACGTTTGCGGCAGTTATTTTTGCACTCAAACTTTGGAGATATTACTTATATAGAGATCGAGTAGAGATTTATACCGATCACAAGAGTTTGAAGTATGTCTTTATCCAGAAGGATTTTAACATGATGCAAAGAAGATGGCTGGAGCTGATGACAAACTATGATTTTGACCTTCACTATCATCCTGGAAAGGCCAATATGGTAGCAAATGCCTTGAGTCGGAGAGCAGTAGCTTATTTTCTCACAACACAACGAGAGATTTTAGAAGATCTTCATGAAATGGATATGGAAGTAGTATTGCCTGGCAACGCAGCATTGATGGCAGGTCTACAAGTTCAGTCCAGTATAGTGGAAAGAATCATGGTAGCACAGTCAACAGATGCCAAGCTTCAGCGACTCAAGGTAGAGTTTGAGGCAGGACATAGACCAGAACTTAGCATTCTCAATGACGGAATTCTCTATTTTGGGAATCGTCTTTGTGTGCCTAATGGAGACCTTTGTCGTGGAAGCCCATAGTTCGTAATATTCAGTGCACCCCATAGGAACCAAGATGTATAGAGACATTCGTCAACATTTCTGGTAGAATAGAATGAAGCCCAACATTGCGCGGTTTGTTTCTCGATGTTTGGTATGCCAACAAGTTAAAGCTGAGCTTCAGAGACCAACAGGACTTCTTCAACCTTTACCAATTTCGGAGTGGAAGTGGGAACATATTACCATGAATTTTATGACAGGTCTACCTAGGTCCCCAGCTGGCAGGAATGCTATTTGGGAAATAGTGGACCGACTCACAAAAGTTGCACACTTTCTTTCTTTCAGGGTTGGCCAGTCCACAGAATAATTAGCCGACATGTACATGAGACAGATTGTTAGACTACATGGGGTATCAGTTAACATAATTTCAGATAGAGATTCCAGATTTACTTCTCACTTTTGGCAGAGTCTTCAAAAGAGCCTAGGCACCTGCTTGAAGTTCAATACAACTTATAACCCCCAAACAGATGGTCAGTCGGAGCAAAATATCCAGACTCTAAAAGATATGCTTCGATCATGTACCCTTGACTTTGGTGGTTGGTGGGAGGATCATCTGCACTTGGTAGAGTTCTCCTACAATAACGGTTTTCAGGCCAGTATCTAGATGACACCCTTCGAGGCACTGTATGGCAGGAAGTGCAGATCCCCTGTAGCTTGGGATGATATTGGCGAAAGGCAATTACTTAGTCCCGAGATGATAGCCCAAACAGTTGAAGTAGTCAAGAAAGTCTGGAAGCATCTTCAAGTAGTACAAGATCGCCAGCGTCATTGGGCCGATTCACAACGACGACCTCTTGAGTTTTCTGTCGGTGACCATGTATTCCTTCGAATCTTGTCTACCCGCGGAGTCTTTAGATTTGGTGTACGGGGAAAGCTTAGCCCGCGGTACATAGGTCCGTTCGATATTCTTGAGCGAGTAGGAGATGTTTTCTATCGTCTTGCTATTCTGCCGTCGCTTTGTGAGATACATAATATTTTTTATGTATCCCAACTACGACGGTATATACCAGATACAAGCCATGTCCTAGATCATTCAGAATTATTGGTACGGACCTTTTGTTTGAGGAGAGGCCTGTATCCAGTTTGGACTGGAGAGAGAAAATTCTCAAGAACCGAACTATTCATTTAGTCCGAGTTGTTTGGGGGCATCACTCATCTGGCGTGTCAACTTGGGAGCGCAAGGATGATATCCGAGCTCGATACCCGTATCTGTTTGACTCGTGAGGTATACTTGTTCGTAGATCCCGTACCCTGATCTTGTCTTGTGCATGCTTGCCTTGTTTTAGATAGCTCATAGCTTGTGATTGACACCCGTACCATGATGCTTGTTTTATTGTCTGATTCCTGTGGTCTCCTTGCTAGATCCTATGCCTTATTGAAGTTTCGAGGATGAAATTTTTCTAAGGAGGTGAGAGATGTGAGACTCGTCTCACTATTGCGTATTTTTCATGTTCATATCTTATATATATATGCTATTGCTGTATATTATTTCCCGTATATTTTTTGGATTTCTCTAGCTGCTCTCATATAATTTCTAGATTGTGCATAGTGTTAACCACCCTTGATATATAACCCCTCTCTTTCTCTCTCTTCTCCATTCTTTTAATTTTTCCTATTTTTATTTTCTTCTCCTTTCCTTTTTCCTCCTCCCTAGCCGAGAGTTGCCTAGGACCGATCCCCTCCCATTTTTCTTGGTAGTAGTGGTAGTTAGTGGTGGTTTTAGGCAAGTACATCTTGCCAATGTTGAGGAACTTGCACTTTTATATTATTGTGGATTTTTTGCATTTTATTGGTCTATATTGTACTCTATGAACTCCTATGCATGTTTACTTCTTGGTATTTTCGGTTTTGATAGCTTGGTTGGACTAGATCTATATTTTTAGTTTAATGTGTTCTTGGTATTTTTATGTTTTTGATCTCTTAAAACTTGTTATTTTCCACAACTAGTTGTTCTATGTGAGAGAGCATCTGATTTTAAGTGGTTTAAAACTTTACTTCTCTAGATTTGAGCTAGAAATAAGAATTTCATGGAGAATCACATTTTCAGGACTTAGAGCCTTTTCTATGACTGAAACTTGATGTTCTGGGATGAAGGAGCTCCATGCGGCCTACTTTGCATACGGTCTGGACTCCTCGCTCCAAACTCAGCATGCGGCCATCTTGTTGGACGCATGGCTGAATCTACACATGCGCCCCTTGACCAATGCATGAAACTTGAACGATTTTTTTCCTCTAAGTTTTTGATTCCATGCTGCCCAGAGGAGCATGTGGCCCAGAGGAGCATGCAGCCAAAATTGTTCATACTACCAAAATTGTCCATGCGGGCCCGAGCTATGTATTCCTTTTTTCCAATACATGACTCAGCGCCGCCTTGGCACAATTTTTCTGAATTTTTCTTTTCTTCTTTGACACTTTATTGGCCAGTCACATCGGTCACTTCTCTGCCACGCTTTATTGGATAGTCACTTCAGTCACTTCCTGGCCTTTTATCTATTCCCTGTCACTCAACCCTTGTCCCGAGGAGTGGACCTTGCGATGATCCATGCGGCCAGTTTGATCCATGTGGCCAGCTTCTTACATGCGGCCTATTTCTTGCCTGCGGCTAGCTCATCTCCTATACTTCTAACTCTTATAGTAGCAATATTTTCCTTTGTTATATGTTCTCTTATCGATTATTTACTCCTTGTGCTTGGCCCAATTAGTTAAATTCATATGATGCATGTTATTTCTAATTGCTTATAACCTGGATGCTACACTTACCAGAACTTGGAATACCCGGAATATGAAATATAATGGCACTGTTAAACTGAGAACTCCCGGTACCTGACTTGTACTGAATGAACTTGATCCCTGACTACAGATACCTGACATATACTGATAAACCTGATAGTGGCTCAACGTAGCTCACTCCTGACATGCTAAAATCTCCAGAACTGAAATGCTTGTTCTGAATAAAAAAATTCTCGTAGTTGATTGCTTGTTCCTGTTCTGATTGTACTTGTCCAACTATCGTCCAGTCTTGCATCATGTCTAAGGCAGATTTCTGACCAACATGATCAGGAATCCTTGATAACTTGCCTAAGTTAATAACTAGAATAATTATTTAGAAACATCTAGAGAGATTTTCTGGCTATATGCAATCCCGATATCCCAGCGACATCTGATGGATTTGGAGGTTTCCGTCGAGCGGGACGCACTTCCAGCACACCGTCGAGTGTTGCAATTTATCAGGAAAATACTTTACTTAATTAATCTATGCTATGTACTCTTACGTCTGGATAACCCGGGTAGTCTGCAGGGCATGTGGTTGTATGAAATCTCAACTGCATTTGTTAGTAACCAGGATTGTGATAACACTAATTAGTTAATGGTAGTAAGCCGTAGGTCATGATTCGCCGTGATTGCATATTTTCTAGTCTTGTCTTGGATCATCCAGTTACTAATCCTGAATTATACTCGTTACCGATTCCTGAAATTGCTTAAACTGCTTATTTACATATTACTTTTACTTATATTTTCTTATGTTATTTTTAATGTTTGCATGCTGGTTTTAGTTCCTAAGTTGGCTCATTTGTGGTACTTTGCTGTTTTGGGGGTCTCACCCCATTGGTTTTATATGGCCAAATTTTGGAGCAACACCGCAGGATCTCCCGTACATCCCGCCTCCAGATGGTGAACACGAGGAACACCCGAGGACTTGAGTGGGTTTTTTCTTTATCACCCCCCTGATCTTATACTTGTACTTTTGAGGCGTTTAGCCACCGAGTACGTGTTTAGCTCGTGTTTTGGTACCTGACATTTTAGCCTGCGAGCCTACATGTAAAGCATATTCTAGATTAAAGTTAGAGATGATCATGTAATATTGCACTCTGCTCATTCTTCATTTTTGGTAACTAACTTCATGATCATCTATGTATGTATTGTTTGAGACACCTTACTATTATATGTTTGGTGATTATACTTCTTGTAACTTGTAAACACCCTGATTTTTTGAATTAAATTTTAGAATTTTAATAATGGGTATTTGTAATTACTAAGATTAAGGAAGAATTTTCTTTATTTTTTAGCAATTTATAATATATAATATTCATGGATTTATAATTATGTGTATTTAATTAATTATTAATATAGTGCAAAAAATATATTTTTGGGTGTAAAACTATTAAAAGAGTATTGTTGAATTTTTCTGGAATTTATTGAATTCCAAAACTATTAATAAAGTATTGTTGAATTTTTCTATATATATATATATATATATATATATATATATATATATATATATATATATATATATATATATATATATATATATATATATATATTATTGATTTAAATAAACCAACCCAAACCAAACCGAGTTAAACCAAACTAAACTGAACCCGCACCCGTACCCGAACTCGCACCCTAAACCCTAGACCTGCACCCGAGACCCAGACCCGCTAACCCATACCCGTTGCTACAGTAACCCCTTCACATTTTGTAACCGCAACCCCTCGATTCCCCTTCCCCACAACCGCCGACCCCCCTATTCATCTCCTTGTAACTCCCTCTCCTTCACCCTATATAAAGACCATAGGAGACTACCCCCACCACCATCATCTTCTCTACCACCACAACCATCGTCGACGCCGGACCGCCACCGCAAGCCGCCGCAAAAAAGCCCGCTCCGACTTCCAGGTCAGCAGCACACAGCGAGGTACCCTACTTTCCACCTCTGTATCTCCCTGCACAGTAGCCCTAATAATGATCCGTCGAGTTATATGCGAAGACCACATGACCCCCTTGAACCCTGTGTAATTAGTTTAGTGTATCGTGTCTTGTGTCGGTCGTAATTCGCGACGCAAAACAGAAAAAAAATGACCCAGTTTGTTGATTAGAAACTGTTCCAACCACCCATGTTCATGTCTGATTTTCTTTCAACCTAGTTTATATTTTTAAATTCTACTTGAACAGTAATTTAGACAACATAACCGAGATTTAATCTCTTCAATTAGTTTATTTTAATTCGTTGTATGCTGTATTTTATTTGCTGTTGAATTTAGTTAAAAAATTGGTTTCTTAATCCCAAATTTTCCCGAAATGGGGTACGTTCCGCTAAACGAGGCAACTTTGTCATGTGCGAATTGCACCAAAAGGCGCGTATCTTCAATACGGACATATGAGATTTCGCGAAAGTTGATTTGGATGTGCGTGCACACCGAAATCAACGCGTATCCGTCGAAAAGCCCCATATCGGCCTGTTCTGACACTCAAAATAATTTTGTGTGTGCTTGTCGTTTTGCAACGAAACTAGCGCCACCGGATTCACAGCGTTACGCTGGTCCTGTGACACAAGTTTGGTTCGATTCTGAAAACGTTGACGAAATATCGTTTCGTGGGCCCTACGGTTCCACTTGATGGGTAATTTTATGACTGGCTCATCAAAATCTAGTTCTGGACGTTCCGTTGGGTTCGTATCATCATTTTGGACTCATAGATACTAATTTTGACGAATTTGGAAAACTTTATCTCTGGCACATTTTTGGTACGAAGTGGGCCACATGTGGATCCCGCTTCTACAAAAAACTGTCAATTTACCCCTGTGTCCAAATTGAACTTATGGGTAGTCAATCCTAGCTATTTCAAGTATTCTGAGAACAATAGTGATGTTTGTTTCAACATCCGGAGGCGTACCTAGAGATTCCATTTATATCGGAGCAACTAAGGGAGCTCAGAATACATGCAAGTGTACATTGCCAACTTACAGTATATCTTGTTATATTAATTGCTTGTGTTCTTTCTTTGTACTTCTGTGATGTACCTGTTCAACCTAGGACTGTGAGACGTTGTTTAACGTCCGAAAAAGATTCGAGTTTCGACGCCGTACGCGGAGTCGTGTAACGTCACTTAGAGAGTTGATACCACGATCATATATTTTTATGTGCTTGCTATACCAAGTACGTCATACCATAGGATACTTGACACTATTCATATGACATAATCTTTTCTGAGTTATTCATGGTGATTCTGTATATGCTTACAGGATTCGTGACATTAGACTTGCATATATAGAGATATCATTATGAATCGTTGTACTAGCTAGAGGTCATGATCATGCGTGTTATGGACATGAGACGTGAGGTTACATTGGGTGGGGAGAGACACACATGCTACAGGCTGATTTTGGTTTTATATATATATATATATATATATATATATATATATATATATATATATATATATATATACTTATGTTACTGGAGAGTGCCTTAGTCTCTGTTGTCACGCCCCAATTTTTGCTAAATCGTCCCCTGGACGTGATGCCGTGCACGTGTAAGGCGCGCGTGCACAAGGCCTATGCATAATGATATACTTTAGAACAAATGCAACAGAGTACGCAAATAAGATATCACACTTTGAGATATTGAAAAGTTTATTTTTATTGATAATGAAACATCTGGTTACAGACTCTTGACCCAAAAGTAATAAAGATGCCGCACGGGCTTACAACTTGGACGCAAAATGAGATAGCCGTTCCATACATTACATCATTTACTAAAATTTTAAAATATAATAGACACCTGGCATCACAAGCTATATTAGACGATTTTATAGTCTCTGAACGAAAATGTGGTACAACGCAGGTAGCGGGCCCCCACTGCACGTATCATTCCGTTCGATTCAAATGACTATTGAAATTGTTCTGTCCGGATCAGATCGGTCCCGGTGCCCCAGCGACCGTCCGCGGGAACCGAAAGCCTTGTGCACAAGTTGTCCGTGATTGTTCCACGTCTTAATACTAAGTTATTAACAAAGCAAATTCTAGACATCAAAATTTTACTACCAAAATATGATAAAATAGCGACGTTGTTAGCGACGTCAGAGTAAAACGTCACTAATATTAAAGATTTCAGCGACTCCAAATTTTAACGTCGCGATAAGTCGCTGTTTGGCGACATATAGCGACATTTAGCGACTGTAATTCAGTTTTTTAAAAGAATAGTCGCTATAAGCTTATTTAAGGTCACTAAACGTCGTTGAGTTTTATTATTTAGCGACATTTAGCGACTTATTTAGCGACGTTAATCTTTTAGATATTTAGCGACGTTTTCAGCGACGTCCAAAACGTCGCTTAATTTTTTTTTAAGCGACGTCATAAGTTGACGTCGCTAAACGTCGCTAACATTTCAATATAGGTTTCGGTTCCCCCCTTCTGTCGAAATCCTCCAATTTTTAAAAACCTACCCCTCTCTTCCCCCCTCTCCAGCGAACTCCATACTCCGGCGTCCTCCACAGCGGCCTACTCCAGCGTCCCCCTCATCCTTCTCCCCCTCCTCTAGGTAAACCCTAACTCTCTCTCTCTCTCTCACACACACACAGGACACGACATAACACTGACACAGACACGACACACACACACAGAAGAGTACTTGTTTCATGCTAGGGTGATGATACATGTGAGTCAAGAGTTGTATGTGTGGAGAGTGAGGGTGGACTTGCTCGAGTGTGTGGCTTGGTGTCTGTGCTGTGGTTTCAGCACAGAGAGAGTGAGGGCAGTGGTGTATTGAAGGAGTATGAGGTGGGGATGGCCCGTGTTGAAGGTATATGCCACCATCATCAGGTATGGAGGTCGGGTTCAGTATGAGAATGAGAGGGTGCTCAAATCAGGAGCAACAACAACAATGAGATGGTAAGGAGAATGTGCACAAATTGCATAAGCAAGAGCCTGTGCTCAGGCCAAGGGATGGCAGGCAGTAGGGGTTCTCACTTGACACTACAAGGAGTGTTAAGGATGTGCATTATGTATCCAGCAGTATTGTGGATAAAGTGCTTTGGTAGGTGTATGTGTGCACAGGTGTGGGTGTTTAAGATTGGGGTTCAGTCTTGGATGTATGCTACAACAAGTGTTCAGATAGGGGAAAATAGTGGGAAGCTACGGCTTTGTCATTAAAAACAGTTGTTGTTTGTAGTGGTACTGGAGAATATTGCAGTAGTAAGGAGAGTGCAACTTACAATCAGTGTATAAGTTTGTATGGAGTATCAGTGAGGGAAAAATAGCAGTTATATATGGGGTATTTCAGGTCTAACCATGGGGGAAAGTATACTCCCTAGTTGAACTAGGTTGGAGCGTTGAGGGATATGAGTGACTGCAAACATTAGGAGGAAGTATCGGGCAGTAGAGTGGGAGAGTGTATTACTTCCTTTGGTGTTACAATAGATGATGAGACTGATACAAGTGTATAAGTAAGATGGGGAGTTGTTGACTGTATCAGTGAGAAGGCATGAGACCAGTTAGTAGTGTCCTTGTGTTAACTTGTGTGTGGGTGATTATCATTTTGAGTGTTAGTTAAGTGAGTTCATGGTATATGTCAGTGAACCTTGCATTAGAATGTGTATCAGTGAACATGTAGGGCTATTACAGGCAGTGCCTGACTAAAGGCCAAGCAATGAAGGAGGAGTGGCAATGCACTATTTTGCACTGTCAAATATTAGGGGAGTTAAAAACCTGATGTGTGAGTTCATATGCACAGGTGCAATCTACACAAAGCCTGTGTGAGCAATTGAGGTACTAGGACTAGTTGAAGTATCAGTTGGGGACTAGAGAATTAAGTAGTAGTTTAGGTAGTAATATTTCACAAAGGGTAGTAATATTTTACACAGGTGCAATGTACGCAAAACCTGATGTGTGAGTTCATATGCACAGGTGTAATGTCTAGAGTCTTGTGTTAGTTAAGGTAGTAATATTTCACAAAGGGTGTAAAGTTTGACAACAAAAATGACTAAGTCTTCGTAGTAATTTGATTTATAGGACACAGACTGTCACATAGGGCATTGTGTATAAAGTTAAAGCAGTTCTTACCTTCCTCCAGAGAATCATACTGTATTTAACGATAAGTATATATGCTAGGACTAGGAATATCAGTGCATGTACTGTATTAACGATGAGTATATACTTGAATGATGTATATTCATTTTTACAGAAGTATCTAGAAATGGATATGAATTACTATCTGCGTTATCGTTCGTGGATGTACAACCGTCATCCTGATGACATGTGCGGTGTGCAGGATGAATTCATTGAGGGTGTACAACAGTTTCTGCAGTTCGCCAAGGCGTTCCCTCAGTACATGGACGGTACCAAAATTAAGTGTCCGTGTGTGAGATGTCGCAACTTGAAATATTATCCAAAAGTGGAAGTCACATATCATTTGTACTCGAAGGATTTCACGCAGAATTACTATCAGTGGACCACACACGGAGAACTTGTGTCTTTAGCATCGGAGTCAGAGCCTTATGTGGAGCCGTATATAGATGTTCATGATCACGCTGCTTACGACGACGGGTGGGTGAACATGGTTTTTGATGCGGCGAGGCCTAGTTTCGATCCGGACAATCATGATGCAGCTGAGGAGGCACCGAATACCGATGCTGCGAAGTTCATAGAGTTGCTGGAGAATGCAAGGACTCTATTATATCCTGGTTGTGAAGATCATTCACCGTTGGAGGTTATTACAAGATTGTTGAGCATCAAGTCCGATTTTAACATGTCGCAAGAATGCTATAACCGACTGATGGATTTGATTATAGAGATCTTACTAGAGGATGCAAAGTTGCCTAAAGACTTCTACCGATCTAAGAGGATGGTGAGATCGCTCTGGATGGGATACGAGAAAATTGATGCATGTCGCAACGGGTGCTTGTTGTACTACAAAGACGACAAGGATGAAGATGCGTGCAAATTCTGTGGTCCTGATCGCTACAAGCCTACTGGAAGAGAAAAGTCTGTCGGTGCAAAGAAGCCTACCGATTCGATGCACTACTTTTCTTTGACGCCGCGGTTGCAGAGGTTGTTTATAGTGAAGGAGACTGTAGAAAACATGAATTGACACAGGCAGAAACAGATCGAAGGAGTATTGGATCATCCATCCGATGGAGAAGCATAGAAGCACTTTGATCGAGAGTATCCAGATTTTGCTTCGGATTCGTGTAATGTCAAATTGGAGCTCTCCTCCGACGGTTTTATCCCATTCGGACTTTCGGTGTCGATTTCACGAGGCTGTTATCTACCATGGATTCATACAACCAGCGACTAGCAGAGTTGGAGCAGATACGTCCTCCTGGTGCGCCTACATCGATACAGACTCCACCGACGTCACTGCCTTCTCCATCGACATCGGTGTCGATTTCACGGGAGCAGTATGATCTGTTCTTATCCCTGATGTGCGCCGGTGGTCATCCTCCTGCAGATCCGCAGTAGTCCTAGTTATGACCGTTTATTGATTGTTTGTGTTTTAGACCTATGATATTTGGTCATTTATGAATATTTTTTATTTTTGAGCCATTCAGACATTATTTCTTGTATTCTTTAGGATGGGGCTTTCAGACTCAGTTGTGTGGATATTTGCTGTATTATTTACGATGAGATTTTCTCCTGATTCGGTTTGTAATCTCAATGTTTTGTTTTTTAAATTTTATTATATTATTCATATTAAATGTATGTTAATTTACCGGTGTTGAGTGTTAAACCGAAGGGGGTCGGCGAACCCAGCAAATTCATCGGAGGGTTGCTCCGGGTCTATTTGTACAAATTGTGAATTCATAAACTGCAGGAAGAATGGTTTGAAAATAATTCAATTTTTATTGTTTCAGTATCTTTAGCGATATTTTTAGCGACGTTTTGCTACGTTTAGCAACGTTTACATACGTCGCTATAAACGTCGCTAAATACATCGCTATAAACATCGCTATATACGTCGCTAATTTAGCAACGTTGTGTCGCTAACCTTCGCTAATTTAGCGACATATAGCGACAAAAAATACGTCGCTAATTTAGCAACGTTGCGTCGCTAAACGTCGCTAATATAACGACGCATCTACGTCGCTAGAAAACTTCGGAATACCGACGTTTTGCGACGTTTTTCCAGTCAGCGACTAGCTTAAAGGCAACTTCAACGAAACGTCGCTACCGACGTCGCTAAAATTATTTATCGACATTTTTTGGCCATTTAGCGACGTTTCTAGACGTCGCTAATTTGACTTATTCTGGTAGTGTTTAGCATAACTATTTAGCACACAACGAAGGCATAATCTATATGTTTCAAATGATCATATTTCAAAATAGGTAATTCACATTGCACAGTTATAGATGAATGAGTTCTAGCTATAACTGAAGCATTGGAAGGATATATACATACACAGCGAACAAGCACGCATCAATATGATCGTAAACGAAGTAGTGTGAGAAGCACGAGGGTTCCTTTATTTTGCTTCTTGTAAATCTTGACTCAGTTAATGTAAATTTTTGGTATCGTTGATCGGGTCATGTAAACGTGTCAGATTATTAAGAATGAAGACTTGGAAGAAGAGAGCTAATCGAAGTAAAGTCACTCACAAGTTGGTAAACTGGGAGAGAAAAAAGGGAAGATCTTCAAGACTCTGCTTGCGCGTCGCATACACGATCACCTGCACGTACCAACAGATTATCAATATCTCCTGCTTCAGTCTCTAAGGGTTCGATACGAAATGCGAAATCCTAAGAACGAAGGCAACGAAATCCATCAAAACCGATCAAGAAAACGTAAGTCACAAAACCAACAAGAAAGCAACCAAGCGGCATCGAAAACGGGTAAGAAAACCAGCACAACGGAAATGCCCCTCTTGACTCTGCCGCCGAGTCCTTCCTTGAAGCACGATCCGTTGAATATGGGACCTGATTCCGAAGAAACCAATCCATAACGAGAAAAGGATCTTGATTCAATCTGTCCCGATCGGACGATACCAAGTATTTCTTAGCCACGCTCCCCGAATAGGAAAAACGGGGCGCTACATTTGTACCAGAGCTTTGGCACATGTACTGGCGCTTCGATATACTACTTGCCGCTATGGGTTCTCCGACACAGAGCCTGTAGTGGTCTCAGCCTGAGTACTAGTGATGCTCTCATTTGTATTTCACATAGCTGGTTACATAGCTTGCCCTGAGGATCTATTTTTATATACTGCATTTCATTTGGCTTGAGTGTTTATTGTACCTTGCTATGTCCCCTGAGGACCCGGATCCGGATTATGTTCCCAGGTACAGCCGATGAGGATTACCCCGAGGTTTACGTAACATGAGCTGACGTTGGAGCAGTACTGGCACCTGAGGACGAGGTTGTGCCGGATGATTTCTCCTGAGTATTCAGTTTCATATTCAATTATTTATGCTCATTGTTAATTCATATCTGGACTTATAGACATGTATTGACGTTATTCTCTTTTCTTATTTTATCGGGTTGTTCCCCGAGACACTACTTATGATGACTTAATGATTGACTATTTCCTTTATCTATTATCTTGACTGGTCTATCATATTGACTTATGTTTACTTTCAGTCGATGAGATTATAATTATTTTGTGATAGATGGTGTAGGCTGCATTTATATTTATTACAGCTTAAGTGTACTCTAACGGGTCGATTAAATTGGGCTTGCCCATTGGAGTTGTGCTGCTGGCCATTGCCACGTGGCTAGTCTCTCGGTATTTTGGGACTGAGACGTGACATAACTTGTTGTTTGCTTGAGATTGAGACAACTAGTACTCTTGACACAGGAATGCCCGTTGGATTGTAGAGTAAACCCTCACATGTCTAGACAACCGTAACCGTATCTTGGGATGTATAGTACTCTGGTATACACAACTGGCTTTGTACGCCTCCGCTCTCCAGTATTCTGGTTCGGGGGCATGACAGACGTACAAAGAATTCTCAGATGAGCGACGACTGCGCGACGTACATCAAAATATTTTTTTCCAGTTTTGTCTAACTTAGCGATGGATTAGCGACGGCTAGCGACGCCTACGCAGCGTTGAGACGATGTACAAAGAATTCTCTGATGAATGACGGCTGCGCGACGTACGGAGGTGCATGGCTACACGATGAGGACGGAGCTGCCGTCAATGCCCCCCTCCTCCCAAATATTGCTCCGTCTCCCCCCCTTACCAAATATTGCTCCGCCCTCCCCCTACCACTCCACTCACCTCCACCGTACGCTTGCATCGCGCGGTGTACGCACGCACGCCAAATAACAGGTTGATACACAATTTATTCTTGTTGTAAAGTCGTGTACTCGCTCTCCTTTCCAACATACACGGCCATTATTTGAATGTCTTTGGGATATGGATATCACACTGCCATGTCAAATTGTGATTAGTTTGTTTGAGAAAACTACTACTGTATCATTTATAATGTTAAGGAGCTTTTTCGGGAAAGAAAAATGTCATCTTCAAAAAAAGATGATTAATCATCTAAGGAATTTGTTAACATATGTCCTAAAAGTCTGATTAGTTATTAGGAATTGGAGTCAAATTCTCCAATTCGTGTTGAATTGGCTCCAATTTTTAACGACTTACTGATTTGTCGGAGTTGGGGGGATAAGAAAATGGTTGAAGTGACCGGCTCTAATTCCTGCCGGTGGGAAAGTGAATGGAGAAGAAGCTGGTTGCCACATCCAGCTTTTGACCATTGGTTGTGATTATTTTTTTATCAATTAATTAAATAATAAATAATTGATTAAATAAAACTAGTAATCACTCTCATCATGATTTTGGATTTGCTGTCACTAAATATGATGTTCCAAATATGTCTTCTAGTTTATAAAATATTGGGTTCCACATGTTTAGATTGTTATTTTTTTTTTTAATAAAATCGGAAGGATACACCATTATAAATAGATTTATAAAGGTCTGTTTGGTTGGATACAATTCCTAAGAGCATCTCCAATAGAAGAGGTTTCCAGTGCAAAATTTTGACTTTAGTCAAAATTTGTAACACTTGAAAAATACACTGGACACTTGTACACACTTAAAAAATGGTAGCAAACCAAAAGATTTTCAAATTTGGAGCGTCTGTTAGCTCCGCTATAGCAGTTTTGGGGCCCATCAAAACCAACCGCAGGTGCTCTCTCTCTTCTTGGGCACGCACACTCTTTCCTCTTCCTCTTCCTGTCCAATTCTTTTTTCTCCAAAACTCTCTCTCTCTCTCTCTCTCTCTCTCTCTCTCTCTCTCCTTTCCCCTTTCCTTTCCCAGCCACCAAAAATCAAAAACCCAATCCCCTCTCTCCCTCTCTCTCTCTCTCTCTCTCTCTCCTTTTCCTTTGTCCTACTTTCTTCTATCAAATTTTTTGTCTTCAAGGTTTGTGGACCACCATCTCCATTTAGCTGAAGGCCTCCTCCTCTCCAAGGTATGTGTTATTCCTTATTCTTCTTCTCATCTCTTATTTATCTCCTCTTGCACAAGACATCGACATCGAATCGATATCGGGTTACTCAAATTTCTCCAATCCGGACTCGTTTTTCGGTTGGCCGATCAAGGAATTGAGCGGAGCGAGAGCAGAGTCCGGTCCTCGGATGCGTAGGAGTGGTTTGCCCAGTCTTAAATAAATTTTTATACATAAATTAATGTTTGTTGTTGTGCTCAGCCTACATAAACGGCCGACAAAGGGAGTTGGTTAGTTAGGGTTTATTGTTGTATTGATGGTGTTCTTGTTTATGTTGTGAAATTATGAGTTGTGCTCACCATTTTCAAATTCTAATTAAATAAAATTGCTTCAGTCTACTTAACATAATACATACATATGTATCAGATTTTATTATTGTACTGATGTTTTATTGGAAGTTATTTGTAATCCTCATATCGACTTCGTCCCTTGATACAAAATGGTGCTCCTCTGGTGAGTTGTTCCTAAGTTTAAAAATGTGATGTTGTTCACTTCATAGAAAAAGAAGAGAAGTAACAATTACCAGAAAAGGCTTCAAAATGAGTTTTTAGGATGACCAAATGAGACCAAAATTTAATCATGTTTTGTATCTCCTCGGATGTTATGAAGACAAAGATATAGGTTATAGTATATATTTTGAATCAGTTAAATGATCCTGGTGAAAAAGCCTTAGGCAAAAAGTTGACACAATAGGTATACAAAACTACCATACTATTGTAAATTGGAATTTGAGTATTGATTTTCACCTGTTCCACTATTTTAGAAACGGGCATTCATATAAATAATTTGATATTTTTACTGAAACTTCATACCATGTCAGTCCAATACACTGCATTGTCATGATTGTTGTAAAGTACTTAAACATGGCATGCTACTCTCTATGATCTATTCTCCAGAAGAAAAAAGAAGGTTTTATCATGTACGTAACCTGGATGATCCATTCTCCTAAAACTATCTAGCATGTATATGTTTCTCCTTATGCTATCTATTGGCACATATATTGTGCTTCATGGATCTATCAAACACATTCTCCTCATTTATGATTAACATATATTGTGCTTCATGGATGACCCACTTATTTTTAGTGTAGCTTTTCATCGACATGTTAACAGAGATTTAGGTTCTCTTCCTAGAAAACCTAATTATTTTCCTCCTCTTGCCCACACCCCCTCCCCCTAGTTTACCTACCAAAGAACTTAGCACTAAACAACTATCAGTTATCCACTTACTACTAAACCTTCATTGTAAAATTTGATTAGAAAATATGAGATTTTGTTGCCACTCTTTTGTTCTCCATTGGTGATTTTATTTTTGTCGAGATGAGATTTTGTTGCCACTCTTTTGTTCTCTATTGGTGATTTTATTTTGTCGAGTTTTTGTTAACTTTTTTTTTCTTCATTTCAGGTTATTTGGCACCACAAACATAAACAATAGATCGCTCCACTTCGACAACACATCAACATTCTTCACAACAACAACCCCAAACAAACAACGTCTTCTTACAAAAATTTTCGCATTTTTAAGTACCATACTCTACCCAATGGCCAACCGAAGAGTCATTTACCCCATCACAAATGCAAGCTACGACATTTGCATCATATTTTCAGCAACAATTACTCACCCAAAACTAGCCTCCTAATCCTAATCCCTCATATGGTGGTGTATCCAATTTTGAATCCTTATCCAAATTTCCAACAAGTGTTGAATCTCAACCCTCTTTAACGCAAACTACGACACATGCAACACAATGGACCAATAGAAAAGCACCAAACTAGAAAGTGAATGAAGACATTGCATTATGCGAGTCCTGGATAAGATTCAGAGGACCCAATTGTGTGAAATGTCAGGTTCACGAGGCATTTATGAAGAGTATTTGGGATGAATTCAAAGACCGAATACCAAGGACAGAACGCGTTCAAAGATCATGTGAAAATAGATGGTCTACAATTCAAGCTGATGTTTCCAAATGGAGGGATATTATGAACAGAATTCATAGAAACATGGGTAGCGGTACAAATTCGAATGATGAGGTATTTTTATATTCATGTCATAACTTTATTATGATGTTCTATGAACTTTCATACTTACAAATTTGATTTGAAAATCTTTGGACTTTATTATGATGTTCTATGAATTGGTGTATGGCTTAACTCAATACCAGTTGCAGAAAATTAAGGTCTAACAAAGTAACTAGTTTAGCAAGTAACTGCCATTAAGGTCTAGCCATAACTCAATACCAATTGCAAAAAATTTCCCTTTCCTTCGAGTCTTCTGGGCTTTATATCAGTGAGATTTTTTACTCTGTATATAATTGGGTTTTATCTTATATTAATGATATTTGATTTGGATCTGATTTTTTCCGAAAGAAGAAAAAAAATTCACTTCTTTCTTTAATTTTGGGAATGTTAGTAAAGAGTTACTAAAATTCACTTCTTGGAGTTATGCATTAACTACCATTTGGTGGCAAAGGCTTATATTTGATGATTTAGGAAAATTTCAGTTCTAAAAGGAACAAACTTGAAAGTTACCTAGCTTTTTATGTCATGAGGCTGTATGTTATAGCCATGGATACTTCATCAATTTGACATATTTGACTATTTATAGCATTTAAGTAGTGCATGTTTGATCTTAAGAGTGGTGCATTAACTTCCATTTCGTGGCAAAGACTTATATTTTATGATTTAGGAAAAATTTTAGTTCTAAAAGGAACAAAATTGAAAGCTACCTAGCTTTTTATGTCATGAGGCTATAAGTTATGTAGCTAAGAGAAATATCAAGGTTTAAAATTTGCACGTGTTTAAACTAATGTTCCATATATGTTTGTTCCTAACAGTTCTTATGTGGTTCTGGCTGTTGGTTAAATTGTTATGTTTTATTTTTGTGATATATGAATGTTCCGTAAGCACCAAATTGATGTATTCATTTTTAGATATAACACAGACAACTTAAGAAAGTATTGAATTTATTGTTTGCTTCTTTAACATGACCATAATTGATGTATTCGTTTGTAGTGGGGAGCATGTATGGTTGTTTTCAAGAAAGACCACAAGCGGGATTGTAAATTTTTTCATTTTTGGGAAGAGCTTCGTTATTGCACAAAATGACACTCATCTACCAATGAGAAAGAGACTAGGGATGAAAGTAGACAAGGTCGGGTTGGAACAAGTCTAGCAAGGAATCCAAATATAAGTAGACAGGGTTAAGTTGCACTACCAAAAAAAGTCAAATTAGCGACATCTAAAAACGTCGCTAAATAACCAAAAATCGTCGCTAATTTGGTTTAGCGACGTTTTAAAGCAGTCAAAAAAAACCAAGTCGCTAAAACAAAAAACGTCACTAAACGTCGCTATGCCGACGTTTTTTAGCGACTTTAATGTGTCGCTAAATTTAGCGACGTTTGGCGACGCCGCGTCACTAAATAGCGACGTTTATTAAAGTCGCTAAACGTCGCTGATTAGCGACTTATATAGCGACGTTACACCGACGTCATTAATGACCTGGCAATACTGCCATGTTAGCAATTTGCGACGTACAGCGACGTTTTTAGCGACGTCATTAGCGACTGGTTACAGCATCGCTAATTAGCGACGTATTTAGCGACTAAGGAGAACGTCGCTAAACGTCGCTAAAAACGTCGCTAATTTTCAAAAAAAATAAAAAAAATATTGCAATTCTGGGTTTACCAACCCCTTGGGTTCATTATCAGGTATATGATGGTAGTAGAAATAATTGAATAAAGAACACAGTAGCAGCACCAAGGGAAAAAATTCTAGTGCACTGGGTAAATACATGCCAAGTATCAGTCATTAGTTGTAAACCCAAATATGAATAATATAATAAAATTTGAAAAAAAGAAAGCATCCAGCAAATATCATCGTAAACGTAAAGAATATGGCAAATTTATATCCATACAATCGCATCCTAAATAATAAAAAAAATATAAATATCCAGTAACTAACTATACTACTGCGGATCTGCAGGAGGCTGACCACCGGCACGCTTGAAGGATAAGAACTCCTCATACTCGTCCCGTGGAATCGACACCGATGTCGATGGAGAAGGCAGTAACGTCGGTGGAGTCTGTGTCGATGTAGGCGCACCAGGAGGCCGTGCCCGCTCCAAGTCTGCGAGTCGCTCGTTGTAAGAATCCATGGTAGATAACAGCCTCGTACTGCTATGAACCATTGAATCCTGCATTATCGTCAGCCTCTCGCCAATTGATACCTGTGACGCCTGCAGCTCCATGATGTTGCGGTCATTGGAGGCTCTAATATCATTTGTCAAATCCCGGAGCTCCGTCATGCTGCGGTCGAGCATATCCAATCGTGCGATGAGCATCGGATCGTCCGCCTGCGGCTGGGACCGGGGCTGCTCCTCCATACTTCGCAGCAACTCGTCACGGAGAGACGCAATCTGACGGTCAATGGCCTCCTGGACGGCCTCCTGGACTCTGGCCGACGACTGCGAGGGCTGCGACTGCGAGGGCTGTGTGGAATGCGCAGCTGTCGGGGAGGCCCTAGATGGCTACGTCGCAACCAGGGTGCCATAGGAGCCCATACCGTAGTACGTACCCCTCTGGAGACCACCAGCTGCGGTCACCCACAGGTCGTCCGACGACGGAGCTGGAGCGGGCTGCGACGAAGTACCAGCCTCTCTAGGTGTAGGTGCACTAGCAGTCGCCCGCTCACGCAGCCTAAGATACTCGGCCTAGAAATGTTTGGAAACTCGATAATTGCCTAAGTTATATTAAAATTAACACAAAGTAAAGTAATACTTACATAGGTCTGTGAGGCCCTCTCATCAATGAGATTTCTGTCCTTGCGATGGGTGGCCAAGAAGACGGTCACCATGTTTGCATCCTCACCCCTCTGTACCTGTTAAAAATATATTATTTATTACTAAACTTAAACATTTTTTCCAAGTACCATTTTATGGTACTTATATTAAAATAATATATTTTAAAAGAAAAAACATACCAGACGACGGAAATGTTCCGTCATTGGAATCGAGCCACCATACCACTTGGCAGCATTCTGCCTAGCCGCCTTGGCCTTCTTAGACCTTTCCTTGTAGCTCGGATCGTCGAATCTAGCCCTCATCGCAGTCCACTGCTCAGGCGTGATCCAACCTTGGATCGGTTTTCCAGCACGATCACGAGCCTTATGGTCATCCAGAGCATCTCGGATAAGCTTGGCAGCAATGGTAGGAAAGAGCCGCTCGATCAACTCGGCCCGGTGCGGAGGATAAAAATACGTTTGCTACAATAAATAATTTAGTAAGTTAGCATCACGGATAATATGCATAAATTAGAGGATTTATTTAATATACTTTTACCTGGAAGTGCGCAAACCAGAACGCCTTCCTCTCCTCCGGAGCCTCAGAGTAATTGATGCAAGGGCCACCGTAGTTGTTCCTCAGAAATTGGCTCAGGCGTCTCTGAACCGACGATGGACGATATCTATACAGAGATAATAATTTAGAATACTGAAAAAGTCAATATACGATGAATAAAGAGAAACACAAATATATACTAAACCGAGCAGTCGATGCGACATGCATCGATTTTCTCGTATCCCATCCAAAGCGATCTCACCATCCTCTTAGATCGATAGAAGTCTTTAGGCAACTTTGCACCCTCGGGCAAGATCTCTATAATCAAATCGAGCAGTCGATTATAGCATTCTTGCGACATGTTAAAATCGGACTTGATGCTCAATAATCTTGTAACCACCTCCAACGGTGAATGATCCTCACAACCAGGATATAGTGGAGTCCTTGCATTCTCCAGCAACTCCATAAACTTTGCAGCATCGGCATTCGGTGCCTCCTCAGCTGCATCATAATTGTCCGGATTAAAACTAGGTCCCGCCGTATCATAATTGTCCGGATTGAAACTAGGCCCCGCCGCATCATAAACCATGTTCACCAACCCGCCGTCGTAAGCATCATGGTCGTGGACATCCATATACGGCTCCACATAGGGCTCCGACTCCGATGCTAGAGATACAAGTTCTCCGTGCGCGGTCCACTGATAGTAATTCGGCGTGAAGCCCTTCGAGTATAAATAATATGTAACTTCCACTTCTGGATGATATTTTCTGTTGCGACATCTCACACACGGACACTTAATTTTGGTACCGTCCATGTACTGAGGGAAAGCCTTGGCGAACTACAGGAACTGCTGTACACCCTCAATGAATTCATCCCGCACACCGCACATGTCATCAGGATGACGGTTGTACATCCACGAACGATGACGCAGATAGTAATTCATATCCATTTCTAGATACTTCTACAAAAATGACAGTATATATCATATAAATCATTACATACAGTGGTTTATCACCTAACTTCATAACTTAACCGTACTATAAAAATCATAACTGATATAATACATACTTTCATTTATCAAAGTCTAAAATAAGCAATATTCAAAACAACTGACCATTTATCAAAGTCTAAAATAAGCAATACTTTCATTTCATAACTGATATAATACATACTTTCATTTATCAAAGTCCAAGAGCCCTTGAAATGATAAACATGGTTAACTAGTTCATGGTGATGTTTCTAAGCCACTTCTAGATCCATACTAGTTTATACTAGTCAATACTAGGTTAATACCTTGCTACACTATGTCTTCTAGGTCGTACTAGGATATTCTGCTTTAAAATTAAGTACTCTACTATCCACACTGAGAGCCTCTTACCCTTGGCCTGGCACCTTGCACTTCATCCTTATACTTGCTCACTGGACTACAACCCAGTTAAGGGTTGTATTGGCATGCAACAAGTGACCGGTGAACACCTACCCGATACTTGTCTATACCTTAACCCAAACACATGCCTGCAGACCCTAACTAAGTCTGCAACCTCTGATACTTTGCACTTATTCTGCAGTGGCTAAATCTTTCCTTCACTTAGTTGTTTCCAACTTCCCTTAGCTACTGTCATAGCTCGCAACCGTGCTTGTTGCTGCCTTGCCATTGCTCAAGCATGCATGTGTTTGATGCTGCTCAAGTGTGCACCAACACTCTCCCACTGCAGAAGATGACAGGAACCAATCCCCTCCTCACAGTGCCAACCCGACACCACTGCAACACATTGCCAGCTTGCCTAATGCACTAGGCCAAACTGAATTGAGTTCTGTTCCTGAAGCCTCATAGTTCAGTAGTGACACCCACACATAACTCGACTCTTCTACCCTCTCCCACATCAAGCACAGCTAGAAGACACTATGAACACCAACACAGATAACAGTAGCTATATACCTATCTATATATATATATATATCGAGATACACCTATATATGCATACACTCTCTCATATGCAAATAGATAATACACCAATTTACATATACATATCATATGATACTCTAAGGCATAAATAGACACACACACACACAACCACTAGTCCAATTCACAAATATTTGGTGTGCAACACCAAGATACTCTAGGATACATCCTCCATACACCACACCACCATGATACCAACCCTTAATTCACATGGACACATCCAATAGATCAAATATTGTGTGTGTGTCAGTGTGTGTGTGTGTCGTGCCTGTGGCAGTGTCAGTGTCAGTGTGTGTGTGAGTGTGTGTGTGTGTGTGTGTCAGCGTCTGTGTGTGTGTGTCGTGTGTGTCATGTGTGTCTGTCAGTGTCTGTGTGCGTGTGTCATGTCTGTGTGCGTGTGTCGTGTCTGTCAAGTGTGTCTTGTGTCAGTGTCACATGAGAGAGGGAGAGAGAGAGAGAAAGAAAGAGAGAGAGAGATTACCTAGAGCTCGAGGAGGAGGAGGGGGATGCCGGAGTAGCCGCAGCCGTGGAGAGCCGGTCGCCGGAGAGGGGGGGGGCGGGGGAAATCGAAAAGTTTCAAATTTTCGACAGATGGGGGAAAAGAAAACTGAGCCCTAATTAACCAAAATTTAGCGACGTTTAGCGACGTCAAATAAAAATATCGCTAAAATAAAAATTAGCGACGTTTAAGATGTCGCTAAATACGTTGCTAAATATTTTTGACAGATACGTCGCTAATTTCGATGCTAAACGTCGCTAAATCAGATATATTAGCGACGTTTAGCGACCTTAATTGAACTTATAGCGACTAATCTTTTAAAATCTTAATAAAAATCGCTAAACGTCACTAAATGTCGCCATTTAGTAACGTCTAGCGACGATTTTTACGGAGTCGCTAATTTAGCGACGTTTTTACTTGGAGTCGCTAAAATACGTCGCTAATTCCGCTTTTTCTAGTAGTGTTGGAACAATCTTTGACACATGCAGTCCAGGACTTGATATCATAGATGACTCTTGCAACAATCCAAGTATAAATGCGGCAAATTCAACCTTGGGTACACCCTTCAATGTTGATGAAATCCTCCAACAGTTTCCATTCCGATGCACCGATCCAACGACCATTAGGACGAAAATCAACAAAAGAGAAACATCGTCACAGCATAGAAGGTGTTTCAGAATCATCCTCTGCTGATAGTGAAAGGCTGAATGCAACTGTATTTGCTTGGAGAGAGTCATCGAAGTCCCGATTCGAATCATTGAAACAAACAACAGAGGAGCAAGCATTCCATACTATAAAAAAATGCAAAGCTTGACTCTGTATAGAAGAGTATAACCATTACAAAAGTGCTAATGGTTGTTGAGAAAGAATTATTGCCACTTGACCCAAAACTCAGTGCAGATCATGTATTAGAAAAAATGATTGCAAGAATAAGGGAGTTGGGGGCTCTAGACAAAGAAAACAAAGGTAATCAGAAAGTGTACTTTTGATTTTACGTAAATAATTTTAATGTTGACCCTTAATTTGATTATGCCATCATTTCTTGTTATATTATTTTTGTGACAGATACTAGAACACTTGAGTATTCTCCGGGTGGCATTGGAGGAAGGCGTTTGAACAAGGATGGAATCCGCCTGAGTCTTCGTACCATCAGAATAGTTTCTAGGATGAGAATTGTTCTCAAGATAAATTATGAGATAATTTATTATATTTTATAAATGTTGAAGTGATTTGTGTTCATGGGTTTTGTCACCCCCATATTTTTAGATGAGGGTATTTTTGTCATTTTTGTATTTTATTTTATTTTTAGTGGTTAATATTAATTAGTGTGCTATTATTTAATATTGTGAATTTTGTTATTTATTTTATAGTGTTAGTGGGTTAGCCTAGTATTTTGGACTTGACACTAGTGGACCAACTTAGGCTTGGCATGACATATTGAACCCAACATTTGGGCTAGGCCCATTAGACTCATCCTTTTCATTAATTAGGAGAATAAAATTAGCCACCATTAGTGTTATAAGCTTCCATAATTAACCCTTCTAGTTAAATACCCTTCATGAGTAATTAGTGTAGGATATTTTGGACCTTACATGTTGCTTGGGAGAGGGGAGAAGGGGCCGGCCAGATTTAAAGGTCTCTCTCTCTCTCTCTCTCTCTCTCTCTCCACGTTATTAATTAATTCATTCTAGATCCCCAATTTGATTCATCCCCAATTTACTTCATCTCTCTACCAAATTCATTCTCATTCCTCTCATTTTCACCAATTGAAGGACATTGGAGATTGGAGTTGCAAGGAGCACTTGGAAAAGGAGCATTAGTAAAGAGCTTGTGTCCGAATCGTGTCCATTTGAGCATTTCATTGGGAATCCATCTCCCAATAGGTATAGATCTGAATTTTCTTCTAATTTGAGTCATGCATTTAACTATTAGGAACCCTTCCTGGGCTTATAGCTACCCATATGAACTAGAACTAGGTTCATCTGGCTTGTATTGTGACTTTTACATAGTAATTTGTGGCCAATTAGGGAAAATTACGAGATTAATGCATCAAGTGTTTGTCATGAGATCAATTAGGTCTAATTAGATTTAAATTGGTGGTATGAGACTAGATACGTATCCACAAATGGATACAAGTAGGTTGTATCATAGTATTTTGGGATACACTATGATATGAGGACTCATTTTGGGAGATTTGTACATAATAGTGTAATTACTCTTAAATTTTTATTGTAATTAGTTGCATTAGTTGTTTATATGTGTAATTGATATGTTTGTAGACTTTGGGTAGAGTTTGGTGGAGTTTGGAAAGCGTATCATGAGCGTATCATAGTGTATCACTCTTGTGCACCACAAGTGTTTGGTGTAATGCCTAGTAGTATATATTAGTATAGATATTCAGATTTGGATATATATATGAGTGTGTGTTGTGGGTGTGTGTATTGTCAGGGGATAGAGTGTAGTGTGTGCACTCTGGTGTCTGTGAGAGGTATGCACCTCACTGTACACTAGATTGGATCCGGTTGGACTGTGTGGAAGAGTGTGTGCAGTGTGCATATCAGAACTAATGGAGCTCGGGTATTAGGCAGCATATAGGATATTTGGAGGGGGCTCAGGTATGAATTGATACCTGGAGTATCAGTGTTAGGGGAGGTTGGTGCTCGAGTATCTCTGATACTCGAGAGTATCAGAGCAGTAACATTAACAGTGGTAGTAGCTGTTGCAGCAACCTTAGTTGCATCAGCAACTAAGGCAAGGTAAAGCAACAACAGCAGCCTTGAGGGGGGCATTGGTCTGTCCAGACCAATGGGTTGGAAGGTTGCTCGCAACACAGACTTATGGAAGTGTGGGGGTATTTTTAGGCTTGCACAGTTGATTGTGCACTTGGAAATATGTGTTAGAGCAACAGTAGTATCAGTCAATAGAAACTCACAGCAGTGAGTAATGGATGGGGGGAATCGGGTTGTTCACAGCATGCATCAGAGCATGCGACAGCAGTGGTAAGGAAAGGGGGCTTGTGAACAAGTGAGTGTGTGTGTGTGTGTGTGTGTGTTATATGTATGTAAATTTGGAGCATTATATATATTTAGTATTAGATTTATGTATATATATACATATATGTATGATTGTGTTATGTGAGTGTCAGTGAGGAGTGGAGGCTCAGTTGGGTTGTCGTGTTATCTGTAGTAGGCAGTGATGTGAGAAGACTGCTGCATTAGTTTGCATTCAACATCACTATCAATAGGAAGTAATTTTGGGTTAATTGACACTAGAGTTGGGGGTACGAGATGACTGGGGTGCAATTGAACACAACAGTAGTGGCTCGGGTAATCTATTTTAGAGGGGGGAGTGTGTAAGGTTAGTAGTGTACCTATGTGTGTAACATGCAAAGGTGGATGTTATACATTTTGTTCCAGAATGAATAGAAGCAGCAGTAGCAGTGGTGTAGGGTATGAAGGATTAAGAGCTAGGTGAAAGTGGTTAATGTATCTGTTAACATCAAGATATGATATTAGTGATAACTCGTATACTGGAATATTTGATAACTGATACAGTGTATCGGTACCTTGTTTGTGCAGTGGGTAAATGGGGTAGAGGTTAGAAGTTATAGAGGTGTATTAGCTAAGGTACTAATACAAAGTTAATACCATAGAGAGTTAACAGATAAAGTATGGATATTAGTGATACCAAGTCAGTGAGGGGCTTGGTTGTGAAGTGTGTGAGGAAGTGTAAATATACCTATATGTGTGTGAGTGTATATTATGTATGAGGTATAGGCATGGGGTCTGTGCAAGTGGAGTGTGAGGGTTGTAGTGAGGGTGAAGTGCAAGGGTAAGATAAGTGTGAGAAAATTAAGTTAAAGATACTAGATAGTACCTTGAATTGAGGTTTTAGGATGGGTATGCTAAGGTATTTGCTTTATATCTATAAATATATGAGTTTGGTACTATAAATACTTAGAGTAAAATAAGTACCAATGATAATTAGCTAGTATATATATTAGTAGCTAAGGTATTGTACATAGGCCAGGATATTAAGTTAATAGATATTAGTTAAGGTATTACTTATACACTAAGGTAATGACCTAGTAGAGTTAGATATTAGCTTAGGACCTAACCAAGACCTAGTATTGACCTAGAAATCATATTTAGTGCATTTATAGCTCATTTATCATTCTTTTTACCCATTTGATCATTCTTTTTACCCATTTGACATGCCATTCACATAGAGGTGTGTGACACCAGCTCAGACACTGAGTCATACCTGTTGCTCAGGACCAGAGGCGAGTACATTCTCTGATAGTTTCCATTATTTGATAATTACTATAATACAAGTATTTAGAAATGTTTTAATTGATTCCGACACAGTAGTTACACAGACTGGTACTATATAGATCCTGTCAGGAGTTTTCATCCCATTATCGTATACTCCGGATACTCCTGTCGCATGTACTTTATCGTGTGCATAGAGTATTCCATTTGCTCGTATTCATTCGTGTACATTCATGTTCTTTATGTACTCATATTATATTCATGTTTATGACGTGTCATGATCGGATCCATGGGTATTGGTTGGGGGCGGAGAAAATGCTAGATGGATATGTAATCAAACCATTAAACATTGCATCATGTAGACAACAACCAGTCATACACCTCACGTATGATTGTGTTACTCCGTAGACAACAACCAATTTTAAATGATTGTGTTCTTTATAGACAACAGTCAATCTTAAATGATTGTGTTCCTTGTATACAACAGCCAATCATACTAATCATATGATTGTGTTATTGATCGTGTTAGTAGATATTGATAACCCAAGCCAATCACATATCTAACTAGTATTTCAAACACTTAGTGTAGTTACAGTTCTTCTCTATATTCTAGTTCATTGCTTTTATTCCATTTTATTGTGATCAATTTATACCTTATTGCTCCAGATTATCTGTCTCTTTCTGCCATAGTATGATATTGTACATTGCTTCTCGTCTTGTATTACATTCTCTATTTCTGTTTATAGTCATTATCAATTAACTTGGAACTACTATTGGGTTGTACTTCGCTCCAATCCTGACTGAATATATTTTTAGATGATTGGTTAGAGCAAATGTGTCCCACCTACTACGAGTGTCATGCCCCAGTCACAAAATATCGATGGACTAGACACGTGGCAATGGCCACCAGCACACACCAATGGGCAAACCCAATTTAATGGACCCACTAGTGTGTACTTAAGCTGTAAAACAACTATAAAGGTCTTTGATACTAATCTCATCCACAGCAGAAAATCATAAAATAAATGTCAGAATAATCAAGATCAAATATATCCAACAAATCTCAATAAAAAGTCTCGGGGAACAACCCGATAAATGAGTTTGATACAATAGTTCAATAAACTGGAAACAACAGAAATAAATGAGTATAGAATAAGCAGATACTCATGAGAAATCTTCGGCGATCACCTCGTCCACGGGTTCTGGTACTGCTCCAATGTATGCTCCTGTTCCGTACACCTCGGGGTAGATCTCCTCTACTAAACCTGGGGACATAATCCGGATCCAGGTCCTCAGGGGACATAGCAAGGTACAAGAATAACTCAAGCCAAAATAAATGCAGTGCAATAATAAATGAATCAATAGGGTAAACTATGTAATTAGCTATATGATATGCAAGTGAGAGCATTATTTATACTCAGGCTGAGACTACTATAGGCTCTGTGTCGGGGAAACCCATAGCAGCATTTTCTCGAAGGGCCAGTAAATGTGCCAAAGCTCTGTGTCAGAGTCTAAGGCACCTCCAGTAATGTAATATATATATATATATATATATATATATATATATATATATATATATATATATATATATATATATATATATATATATATATAATCAGCCTTTAGTATGGTAAAACTCTCCCCACCCAATGTAATCACATGTCTCATGTCCAGGACACGCAAGATCATATCTAATGCAGCAAGTCATATGATAGCTCTGGATATAAAAAGTCTATGTCTCGAATACTGTAACCTATACAGAATCACCATGAATGACTCAGAAAGATTCTGTCTCATGAACAGTGTCAGGTGTCCTATGGTATGACGTACTTGATAATGCAAGCACGAAGATATATATGGTCGCGATATCAATCTCTAAGTGACGTTACATAACTCCGCGTACGACGTTAACATCCGAATATTATTCGGACGCTAAGCAATGTCACACGGTCCTAGGTTGAACATATATATCACAAAATATATCAACAGAATAATATGAAACAAATTACTGCAAGTATGGCAATGTACACTTGCCTGGGGTTTGAATACCAATAGTTGCTCCAGTATCAGCGGGATCTGCAGGTACTCCTCCGGTTGCTGAAATAATCATTATCATCATGTTCAGAAGATATCAAATAGCTAGAATTGCCTGTCCATAAGTCCAATTTGGACACAAGGGCAAGATTGACCGTTTCTGGTCAAAGCGGGGTCCACATATGGCCCACTTCACACTGAAAAATGTGCCAGAAACAAAGTTCTCCAAATTCGTCAAACTTATTGTCTACAAGTCCAAAACGATGATACCACCCCAACGGAATGTCCAGAACTGGATTCCGATGAGCCGATCACAAAATCGTCCGTCAAGTGGAGCCGTAGGGCCCACGATACAGGATTTTGTCAATGTTCTCAGAATCGAACCAAACTCGGGTCACAGGACCAGCGTATTGCTACGAGTCCGATGGCGCAAGTTTCATTTCGAAACGACGAGCGTACAAAAAGTTACAACAAATTTTAGAACAGGGCCGATACGGGGTGTTGTCGACGGATACGCGTTGATTCCGGTGTGCACGCACATCCAAATCAACTTTCGCGAAATTCCACACGTCCGTATTGACGGCGCGCACCTTTCGGTGAAGTTCTCACACGACCAAGTCGCTTCGTTTAGCGGGGTGCACCCAGTTCCGGAAAAAATCAGGGTTTTAAATGACCAATGTTTTGGTCATTTTCACCCTTGAATAACATGCAATTTACAGCTCAATAAATTGAACTAAAAATAGGGTTTAAAACTTGGTTAAGTGGTCTAAATAACAGTTCAGGTAGATTTTGAAAACATTTAGCAGGTTGTGCGTAAAACAGTCGTGAACCGGGGGGGGGGGGGTTCGGGCCAGATTCTGAAATTTCAGAAATAAGGGAATATTTTCTTGTTTTTGCGTCGCAGTTTGGGACGACACAAGACGCGATACCCCGAATTATTTGTACGAGTTTCGAGAGGGTCAGACGGTCTACGCGCACGATTCCACAGAACAAAAATCGGATTAATGTACAGGGTGATACGCACGCGGGAAGGCGGTTACCTTGCTGTGGTTTTCGATAGGATAACGCGGCGGCGGCGGCTGCGGGGTGGCGGAGCTCGGCCGACGGCTGCGGCGATTGTTGCGGCTGTGCTGGTCGTCACTAGAGGTCGTGGAAGTTGCCGGAGCTCGGTGGCCGCTGGATGGCTGTGGCGGTGGAGAAGGGTGTTCGTCGGGGGGCTGAGGTCACCGCGGGGAAGCTCGGCGGAGGACGGTGATGGTGGTGGCTGTGGGCTGTGGGGAGATGGCGGGGTTTAAATAGGGGCGGGTCGGCCGTTGAGGCAGGTGGAGTGGCACGGGGAGGCGGATCGGCCGCGGGATGAACGACCGGAGGGGAAACGGCGGGGAGGCGAGGCGTCGTCGGGTAACGACCGGGGAGAGGAATCGGTTCGTCGAGGGTTTGATTGGGGTTACTGTTGCATAGGCGGGTCGGGTTTGGATGCGGGTTTTAGTTAACGGGTCTGGATCCGACCCGATAAGGGCTGGGTTAGTTTAATTGGGTTCGGTTCAGGATGCTTGGTTCGGTTCGGTTTAATAAACCGGTTTGGTTCAGGTTGGTTCATTTAGGTTTATTTAAAAACATAGTTTTTAGGTCTTCAAAAATAGTTTTTGGGTCCAATAAATTCCAGAAAAATTACAGTATATCTAATTATTTATTTTACACCCAAAAATATTATTTTCATAATATTTTAATATTTAATAAAATCACAAAATTAATTTAATACCATAAATCATTTATTTTAATTAGTAAAAAATCACAGAAAATTCCCGATTTTTTTTTTAAATTTGAAAAATTCTGGGTATTTACAACGAGCCGCAGGATGGCGAGGCCATTGAGATTGTACCATAGAGCCTCTTGATATAGTACCACCAGTTGGAGAGTTTTAGATCATTCATTATGATGTGGTATTTGATCTTAGCTAGACTTTATGACATGTACTATATTTGAGATCTTTTGGGTTGAGATTAAACTATTGGACTCAGACTTGTGATGTATGGCAACTCTGAATTTCTTTTCTTCTATTCCATATCCTGCCTCTTATCTTCCATTAGTTTTATATTGTGATTGAGTATTGATTATCATTATCATATATCGTTGTCCTCCAAGTGGAGTTGCGATGGCATGACAGGTACCTTATATATATATTGTGTGAGATGTTAGATAGTATGGTTGTCCTAGACAACGTTCTACGTCGTTGTCATAACGTAGGTTGGGCATTGCTCACGTACTCGTGTTCCTACACCGCGTGCGGATCGTGACATATTTTTGTGGTGGCCCATGCATGTCCGGCGTCGCAATAGTGCGATGTCGTGGTAGTACAACGACTTAGTTGAACTACTGCGAGCCTGCGATAGGGTAGGATATATGTACGATACTGAGAGAGCGAATACTCAATCACAAATGGGAAACAATTCTACCATATTGATTCTTTCTATCTTTATCATTCCAAATATAGCTTCCTTTGAATATTATTGTCATTCTTTGATGATATCGTATCTTGCTTAATATTGATTCCTTTGTTTTGAATCTGTCTTCAGGATGCCTCTGAAGATCATATTCTATCGCTTAGGAGCATCAGCAGCTTCCTCAGCTACTTCCCCGCCTACTGTTGAGAGGACAACAGCTACTACTCCACAGCCTTCAGTTCAGAGGGTCGCCTCACCAGTTCAGGTGGAGGCTTCCGCATCAGCTTTTGGGGGGTGCTCCGCCTCCAGTTGAGAGGATAGTGCCTGTAGTACCAGAGGAGCTTCCACCACCACCACCACCACCAATTGATCCGGCGCAGATATTTGCATTATTCCAGCAGATGATGGACGCAAAGCGGGCCCAAACAGTGGCTCAACACTACTAGTTGGACGTTATGAGACAGGGCATTGAGAATGCCCACCAGCTAGCACTCGTCGCGGTAGAGAGAGTCGCGACCGTTCAGCTACCGGTCATATCGCCTCAGCCCGACCCGCAACAGCCGAGGCCGGGTATCATTGTTGATTTTAAGAGGATGAGGCCCAAGGACTTCAAGGCACCGAGGGAATTTTATATGATGACGATTGGATCGAGGACATTGAGAGAAACTTGCGACTAGCATAGATTTTAGAGAGTTTTCAGATAGAGGCGTCTGGTAGTCAGATGTTTGACATAATAGCACTGACATGGTTTCGCACAGATCCGAGGATTGCGCCGCCTGGATTGATTTGGAGATCTTTCAAAGAGTTCTTTTCGGATGTGGCTCAGAGTGCATTAGAGCCAGTTTCAGGATCTCTTCCAAGGGAGTATGACGGTGGACGAGTACGCCGCAGAGTTCTGCAGATTAGGCAGATTTGTGGAGGGGCATAATCCCCTAGGGAGAGCCAAGAAATTTTGCAAAGGTTTGATAAGGGAGATCAAATCCCATACCAGGGATCATCGCACCGCTACCTTTGAGGAGATTCTAGCAGAGGCACAACAAGCCGAGGATGACTTGGAGCTTAGATCCAAGAGGATGAGGGACACCTCATGAGGAGCTAGTAGTAGTGCGGGTCCAGCTAAGCGGCCCCACTTTCAACAGCCGAGAGGATATCAGCATCAGCAGTATCTTGTGCCAGTTAGGAGACCAGCTCCGCAGACACATTAGTTGTAGAGGCCGGTTCATCAGGCCCCACAATAGCCTCAAGTTCAGATACAACATGCACCCTTCTGCAACTATTGTAAGAAGCCTAGGCATGTTCGGGAGGACTGTAGGAGAAGGCTCAAGGTGTGCCTGTATTGTGGATCTTCAGAGCATCACGTGAGGGATTGCCCCACCAACCCTTATGGTACACCTCTGGTGCAGTTTTAGATCAGAGAGGTGGAGTTAGGCCACCTGTGGTACCACAACTTGCTCAGCCCCCGCAGAGGGAGCCACCCCGGCAGGGTGGGCCATTTGCGATGACGGTCGAGGAGGCAGATGCTATATGTGATGGGTTAGCAAGTTCGGTTCTTTCTTTTTGTCCTTTTCCATTTATTTGATTTGATTGCTTCCTTAGTACCTTGTAGTTGCTTTGTGATATATTTAGTGTAGTTAGTAGAATAACCTTGACAGAGACTACAATTGTAAAACCCCTAAATTTTTTTAAACCGTATTAATTATTTAATTGATTTATAGTAATTATTAGCTAATTAGAAGAAATATAATTTATTGGATTTTAATTATTAGGTAATTATGCATTTAGAGAATTATTATGCAAACTATTATTTTAGCTTATTTTATTGTATATAGAAAAATCGTTGTAGAAAGGTGATAGAATTTTAGATGTACTAATAATTTTTTTTCCTGAAATTTTGATACCGTATATACATGTTAAAACAAATAGTAATAAATAATAGTTATAATAAATATACTAATAATAATAATAATAAGCGTTAATAATAATAATAATAATAATAATAATAATAATAATAATAATAATAATAATAATAATAATAATGATATTATTATTAGTAGTAATAATAATAATGTTAATAAATAGAATAGAAAAAGAAATGAAAAAGAAATGAAAAGAAAAGAAAACAAAGGATAAAGTGAAAAGAAAATAAAATAAAATAAAAAAAAGGAAAAGAAAATAGATTAATAGCTAAACCCATACCCAAACCGCCTAAAACCCTACCCACTAAGCTAGCCTACCCGCAACCCGCACCCGGAATCACCCGCAGTAGCAGCTGTGCAAATTTCCGCGCGGCCCACGAGTAACCCCCTCTCTCTCGATCTCTCACCCTATATATATATATATATATATATATATATATATATATATATAACAACTAAGAACCCTAAACCCTAGCTCTAAACCCTCACCATCCTCCTCGACGCCGACCCTGCGACCGTCGCCGACCGCAGGCCGCCGTCGCACCGCCGCGCCACCGCCGCCGGCGACCGCCACGGCAGCCCACGCGAGCACTGTGATAGCAGGAAGTCGCAGCAGCGGACCCTCCTTCACGCTTCGTTTCCCGTCGCGTCGCTCGACCAACTCGACCCCGTCTTCACCGGTATGATCCCCACCTATCCCTCTCTAAATCCCGTAGATTAGTTTCCATCGTTCAGCGCGCAAACCTAGGTAAAAATCGACGCCAAGTGGAGGAAAAACCACGACATTTAATCTCAGAAAATCTGTTGCAACCACCCATGTTCAAGGGCTCGTATCTCCCACCATAAGGATCCAAACCTAGAAAATCTTTTTGCTATGGAAAGACCACCTGACCGAGATCATTCTCTGTCAATTACATTATTTTATTTGGTGTTATATGCAGAAATAAATTAGGTTGAAAACTCATAAAAAACTGTTTTTAAAATGTTAAAATTTGCGATACGGAGCGCCCCCGCCAAACGGGACCGCCCCGTCGTGCATCAAGTGCACCGAAAGCTGCGCACGGTATACCCAGACGTGTGGGCTTTCGCAAAAACTGTTTTGGACGCGTGTGCGCGTCGGAATCAGCCCGTATCCGCGAAAAGGCCCCGTGTCGCGACTTTTGCAAAACACCGCATCATTTAGTGTACGCTCGTTAGAATGCGATAAAACTTGCGCCATTAGATTCGTGGTATCGTGCAGGACCTGTGACCCAAGTTTCACGTGATTCTGAGACAGTTGACCAAGTCACCTATTGGTGGGCCCCACAGTTGACTTTTTGGGCGAATTTGTGTTCGGCTCACCGGAATCCAAAATTGAAAGTAACATTGAGTTCGTATTGACGTTTAGAATTGGTTTGACCTATAATTTGTCCCATTTAGAGACCTTTATCCCCTGGCACACTTTTTGGTGCAAAGTGGCCCACACGTGGAGCCCGCTTTAACCCGAAATTACCATTTTGCCTCTTTGTCCAAATTGGACGAAAGGGTAGTATTTTCTAGATATCTCTCTTATTCTGGGAACGTTGGTGATGTTTATTTCAGCATCCGGAGACGTTCATTCTGAGGTCGTAGCTTCTGATCCTGTGTGCTTGACTCCTGGATGTTACACTTTGCAGCTTGCTTGCCAGGCCAAATACCTTGCCAAATTATTTACAGTACTTTTGCATGCTATTTATATTTCTATATATTCATTGCATGTGTAGTTTCTTCATTACTATATATTAGATATGTTGACACACACATGACACTTAGTATCATGAGAGGACAATCAGTAGGCGTATGGGCTTTAACCACTCTGGTAAACCGTAGTATCTAGCTCGCACTACGGGAGTGTGTCGCGCTGGTCACTGCCCCCGAGGTATATCAATTTCTGTAGAGTCGCGCTGGTCGCTACCCCCGAGGTATGTCGATTTCTGATGTTCTAGACGGGTGTGTGAGTTGTGAAGCTTAGATCGAGTAGCCTACCCTTGCCCATACGTCGAAAAGTTGTCCTCATTATGCATTCATATAGATTGTCTAGTACAGCGTACTTATATATTTTTTGTCTGTTATGCATGTTTACTGTATTCAAATTGGCATGTTTCTATGTATCTTATTACGTCCTTCTAAGGACCTGGTCCCTTTCCAGGTGTAGATGTTCATGACTATTCGCAGGAGCACGGATCAGGACTTACTACCTATCTCTTCCGAGGAGGTCTTACCTTCAGAGCATCTCTGATTATCTCTAGCGATGGATTGCTTCGCTGATACCTTTATATCATCATCTTATTTATATTGGAGATTTTATATCCCTCTCTCACTTTAGTATTGATATAGTCATTGGTAGTGGATTTGTCTCCACCCGACTATTAGTTTTGGATTATTTAGACTCATTATTCTAGTTTAGTTATTTTCTTTTGTGACTTGTTGTGTGGATGAGATTTAGTATATCTGTGACTTGTGACCATATATATATCACATGTGAGTTTATATTCATAGTACAGCGTACGTGTGTATTATGGTATCCATATATTGAAGTTGCCATATACATACGGCTGGCATGCTTACGTGTTCCTGGTCCTACGTATTTTGGGACTGGTGCGTGACATGTTTTTGTGGTGGCCCATGCAGGTCGAGAGCATATTGTCTCGGTTACGTCACTGTACCGAGCAAGCCTGCGCATAGGATTAAAATATAGGATCTCATCCACTTACTTAATCACCTCCCTTGATTTGTTTCGCATTCTCCTTTGATTGCTTGCATTGCATCCTGCGTGATCCTTTCTCAACGTCAATCTTATCTTTCCTTCGTGCTTGATAGGGGTTAGGAGGGTGCCTTGTACCAGGTATAAACACTCTAGTATTCAATAACACTATTAGTTAAATTATTGTAAGTTGGATAGTATGCCTCATAACCTAGTAACACATAGTCTTGTTGACTCATTAATGAAGTATAATTGAATGACACCAACTATAGACTTGCATAAAAAGATAGTGTTTATCCAGACTGTAGAACTTAGAGGCCCATACACCCATTTGGTCAACTAGAGACCTTGACAATGAGTTATTATGAAATCTGTAGAGGCACAACACCGATCTTCTTGGTGAACTTAGATTATTCTGTACCTTCCTCCATCATAATCAAGCGTACTTATATTTTTAATACCTCGACTTATGCTGCTATTATAGCCTAGTTTTGCAAGATTATTCTTGTATTGAGCTTGTTCATGACATATGTATTATTGGGGGCCCACACTAATACATTGTCTAAATCAGAATCGGTGTATTATGGTCTGATCAACCATAGTGCGCTTGGTTCGATCTTTGTATCACTACCTTATATGGATTGAGATATAGTTGACTCAACTTATTAGACAAATATACTTTTCCTCTAGACTGGTCAAAGCATATCATGTCAGTACATAACTGTTCTGATGTGAACATGGAAATAGGAATTTACCAAAATAAGGTTTTAATCCACAACTGCCTTGGCAACTCCCTTTCAAATTCTCTAATCCCTTTGAATCCCGTACTTGTATTCTATCATCTCCTCCTTGAAATCTTTATTATTGTTTTTCGTCTCCCCTATTTCAGAAAGATGAACGTTCGTGCTTAGTATAAGTTTGATATACAAAGAGTACTAGATATACCCCATAGGCCATGCACTCATGATGACAAATAAGGGTGCACAGACACATGAAGTCGTAGATACAGGTATGACCATAGTTATATGTGTCATTTCATACTCATGACCCCAATGTGACACGAGATCCAAGGTGCATAATAGCCGTAGAATTATATATAAGAAAGTTTAGCAGTTATGAGGATGTGTTGATATCCTAACTAGATGGCATATCCACGAAGCTAATAGATGACGCGAGCAGCAGTTGTAGTATTCTCCTCCTATCACCATCTCGCCCCCTTGGGTGGCTCATCTTCTCTTCACTATCCATTCCTTATCTCGTGCTTAACTCTTCCTATCATAGTCGTATCCTTTCGTGCCATTATAAATTGTTTGAATTACTTCAACCTCACCCTTATTTTGTTAGTTAAAAATATAAATGGTTTAGTAAATGATTAATAACTAAAAGATGAGTACATAACGATAACCCTTATGTATATGCATTATAGCAATATATGTATTCTTTTATTAATTTAACCCTTAAGTAGCATCATTTAGCCCAATAGGAATCTATTAGCTTGTTGAAATAGTTCATACTCCTATTAGTTTTATAAAGTTAGTCAAGACCTAAAGTGTTGCCCTAAAACTTAGACTATGCCTAGGAAAGAGTTGAAGGCACTTGTTACGAACTGACAACTATGACAAATCGCTGGCAAAGTAGCGACAGCTGCAGCTAGACCATTGTAGTAGAGTAGTCGAAGTATTTGCAGACATATTGGTCAGGTGGCATGGCAGTATTAGACTACGATACTTGACGGTTACAAAGAAAAATCATGGTTGTGAGATTCAAGACAAGTACCCCAAGATTCTCGACCCAATAAATATATTCGTCTTACAACCTAGACAATAGCCTCAAGAGACTGTGACTACTAGTAGAACTCTTGTAAGTTGGGTAGTGTAGACGAGTTAGAGGATAATATGATAGTGTATGGACAATAAATGAGAAGTGTTAGAATGGCAGACCATGACTTTTAGGAAGCACTGCAAGATAGCCATGTAGTGTAATAGCTATAGTGATCATTATGAATATGGGTTAGTATCAATTTCGAGGACGATATTTTTGTAAGTTGGGTAGAATATAAAACCCATAAAAAATTTTAAACCGTATTAATTATTTGATTAATTATTTAATTGATTTATAGTAATTATTAGCTAATTAGAAGAAATATAATTTATTGGATTTTAATTATTAGGTAATAATGCATTTAGAGAATTATTATGCAAACTATTATTTAGCTTATTTTATTGTATGTAGAAAAATCGTTGTAGAAAGGTGATAGAATTTTAGATGTACTAATAAATTTTTTTTCCTGAAATTTTGATACCGTATATACATGTTTAAACAAATAGTAATAAATAATAGTTATAATAAATATACTAATAATAATAATAAGCATTAATAATAATAATAATAATAATAATAATGATATTATTAGTAGTAATAATAATAATGTTAATAAATAGAATAGAAAAAGAAAAGAACAAGAAATGAAAAGAAAAGAAAAGAAAACAAAGGATAAAGTGAAAAGAAAAGAAAAGAAAAGAAAAGAAAAATAAAAGGAAAAGAAAATAGATTAATAGCTAAACCCATACCCAAACCGCCTAAAACCCTACCCACTAAGCTAGCCTACCCGCACCCGGAATCACCCGCAGCAGCAGCTGTGCAAAATTCCGTGCGGCCCGCGAGTAACCCCCTCTCTCTCGATCTCTCACCCTATATATATATATATATATAACAACTAAGAACCCTAAACCCTAGCTCTAAACCCTCACCATCCTCCTCGACGACGACCCTGCGACCGCCGCCGACCGCAGGCCGCCGCGTCGCCGCCGGCGGCGACCTCCACTGCAGCCCGCGCGAGCACTGTGATAGCAGGAAGTCGCAGCAGCGGACCCTCCTTCACGCTTCGTTTTCTATCGCGTCGCTCGACCAAACTCGACCCCGTCTTCGCCGGTATGATCCCCACCTATCCCTCTCTAAATTCCATAGATTAGTTTCCATCGTCCAGCGCGCAAACCTAGGTAAAAATTGACGCCAAGTTGAGGAAAAACCACGATATTTAATCTCATAAAATATGTTGCAACCACCCATGTTCAAGGGCTCGTATCTCCCACCACAGGGATCCAAACCTAGAATTTCTTTTTTCTATGGAAAGACCACCTGACCGAGATCATTCTCTGTTAATTATATTATTTTATCTGATGTTATATGCAGAAATAAATTAGGTTGAAAGCTTATGAAAGACTGTTTTTAAAATATTAAAATTTGCGATACGGAGCGCGCCCCGCCAAACGGGACCGCCCCGTCGTGCACCATGTTCACCGAAAGCTGCGCACGGTATACCCAGATGTGTGGGCTTTCGCAAAAACTGGTTTGGACGCGTGTGCGTGTCGGAATCAGCCCGTATCCGCAAAAAGTCCTCGTATTACGACTTTTGTAAAATACCGCGCCATTTAGTGTACGCTCGTCAGAACGCGATAAAACTTGCACCATTAGATTTGTGGTATCGCGCTGGTCCTGTGATCCAAGTTTCACGCGATTATGAGATAGTTGACCAAGTTGCCTATTGGCGGGCCCCACGGTTGACTTTTTGGGCGAATTTGTGTTCGGCTCACCGGAATCCAAAATTGGAAGTACCGTTGAGTTCATATTGACGTTTAGAATTGGTTTGACCTATAAGTTGTCCCATTTAGAGACCTTTATCCCCTGGCACACTTTTCGGTGCAAAGTGGCCCACACGTGGAGCCTGCTTTGATCCGAAATTACCGTTTTGCCCCTGTGTCCAAATTGGACGAAAGGGTAGTGTTTTCTAGCTATCTCGCTTATTCTGGGAACGTTGGTGATATTTATTTCAGCATCCGGAGACGTTCATTCTGAGGCCGTAGCTTCTGATCCTATGTGCTTGACTCTTGGACGTTATATTTTGCAGCTTTCTTACCAGGCAAGATACCTTGCCAAATTGTTTACAGTACTTTTATATGCTAGTTATATTTCTGTATATTCATTGCATGTGTAGTTTCTTTCAGTCATTACTCTATATTAGATATGTTGACACACACATGACACTTAGTATCATGAGAGGACAATCAGTAGGCGTATGGGCTTTAACCACTCTGGTAAACCGTAGTATCTAGCTCGCACTACGGGAGTGTGTCGCGCTGGTCGCTACCCCCGAGGTATGTCAATTTCTGTAAAGTCGCGCTGGTCGCTACCCCCGAGGTATGTCGATTTCTGATGTTCTAGACGGGTGTGTGAGTTGTGAGGCTTAGATCGAGTAGCCTACCCTTGCCCATACGTCAAAAAGTTGTCCTCATTATGCATTCATATAGATTGTCTAGTACAGCATACTTATATATTTTCTGTCTATTATGTATGTTTACTGTATTCAAATTGGCATGCTTCTATGTATCTTGTTACGTCCCTTTGAGGACCTGGTCCCTTTCCAGGTGTAGATGTTCTTGACTATTCGCAGGAGCACGGATCAGGACTTACTACCTATCTCTTCCGAGGAGGTCTTACCTTCGGAGCATCTCTGATTATCTCTAGCGATGGATTGCTTCGCTGATACCTTTACATCATCATCTTATTTATATTGGAGATTTTATATCCCTCTCTCACTTTAGTATTGATATAGTCATTGGTAGTGGATTTGTCTCCACCCGACTATTAGTTTTGGATTATTTAGACTCATTATTCTAGTTTAGTTATTTTCTTTTGTGACTTGTTGTATGGATGAGATTTAGTATATCTGTGACTTGTGACCATATATATATCACATGTGAGTTTATATTCATAGTACAACGTACGTGTGTATTATGGTATCCATATATTGGAGTTGCCATATACATACGGCTGGCATGCTTACGTTTTCCTGTTCCTACGTATTTTGGGACTGGGGCGTGGCAACAATACCATAACAGACGGAGACCAACCCTATACATGTTGACATAATTAGTGATTCTTTAATTTGCATGCTTGTATGACTTTAGATTGGACTGGGGGTGTGACCTAGAGTGGGGTACGATCATCTTTAAATTTCGAGGACGAAATTTTTCTAAGGAGGGTAGGATTGTCACCCCCACATTTTAAAATGAGGGTATTTTTGTCATTTTTGAATTTTATTTTATTTTTAGTGGTTAATATTAATTAGGGTGCTATTATTTAATATTGTGCTTTGTGTTATTTATTTTATAGTTAGTGGGCAAGCCTATTATTTTATACTTGACACTAGTGGACCAACTTAGGCTTGGCATGACATATTGAACCCAACATTTGAGCTAGGCCCATTAGACTCATCATTTTCATTAAATAGAAGAATAGAATTAGCCACCATTAGTGTTAGAAGCTTCCATAATTAACCCTTCTAGTTAAATACCCTTCATGAGTAATTAGTGTAGGATATTTTGGACCTTACATGTTGCTTGGGAGAGGGGAGAAGGGACCGGCCAGATTTAGAGGGCTCTCTCTCTCTCTCTCTCTCTCTCTCCACTTCATTAATTCATTCATTCTAGATCCCCAATTGACTCATCCCCAATTCACTTCATCCCTCTACCAAATTTCTTTCAAATTTACTCTCTTTCCCTCTCATTCCTATCAATTGGTGAGCATTGGAGCTTGGAGTTGCAAGGAGCACTTGGAGAAGGAGCATTGGTGAAGAGCTTGTGTCCGGATCGTGTCCCTTTGAGCATTTTATTGGAAATCCATCTCCCAATAGGTATATATATCTGAATTTTCTTCTAATTTGAGTTCTAAATCATTTATTTGACCATTAGGAACCCTTCCTTGGTTTATGGCTACCCATAGGAACAAGAACTAGGTTCATCTGGTTTGTATTGTGACTTTTATATAGTGATTTATGGCAAATTAGGAGAAATTGCGAGATTAATGCATCAAATGTGTGTCATGAGACTAATTAGGTCTAATTAGATTTAAATTGGTGGTGTGAGACTAGATATATAACGCTCTAGTCCCAAAATATGTAGTAATAGGAATACGTAACATGCTAGTTACACAGTCGACCAGACTCTGGTCCGACTCGAATACGTATAAGTTGTATTATAATGGTCACTATCTAGATAATCCAGTAAATATAAATATCTATACCTAAATCCAAAATGAACAGAATACAACAAGAATGAGCTACATGTGCTAAATTCGGCCACCCAGTAACACACAAGCTCGAATAAACTCGAAAAAGAAATACGAGTCTATAAAAACTAGGCTACATCAGTAGATGGATCAATGATATAACTAAATAGCATAACTCTAGTAGAAATGATATTAGTACCTGGTACCAATGCCCACATGGCAAAGCAACCCAAATCAGTAACTCTAGGAAGGCTCCACAATGATCTATGTTGTAAAACTGGCAAGGGACCAGGTCCTCAGAGGGACATAACAAGGTACAAGAAACAACATGCAAAAGTAAAATAGTATAATGCCACATACTCAAGGGTAAGCTACTGTAACAATCTAAGTGATATGCACATGAGAACATCACTCGTACTCAGGCTGAAACCACTACAAACTCTGTGTCGGGGAGCTCATAGCAGCAAGTAATATCTCGTAGGGCCAGTACATGTGCCAAAGATCTGGGACATAGTCTAAGGCATCTCCAGTAATATATATATATATATATATATATATATATATATATATAATCAGCCTGTAGTATGGTGTATCTCTCCCCACCCAATGTAACCTCACGTCTCATGTCTACGACGTCTCATGTCCGTAACACGCAAGATCATGACCTCTAGCTAGTACAATTAGTCATAATGATATATGTATATAATATATAAGGCTCATATCACGAGTCCTATAATTCTATACAAAATCAACATGAATACCTCAAGAAGGATTCTGTCACATGAAATAGTGTCAAGTGTCCTATAGTCTGACGTGCAAGGATACAAGCACGTGAAATGGGATTGTGGTATTAACTCTCTAAGTGACGTTACTCGACTCCGTGTATGACGTCGACACCCAATCTTTTTCGGGAACTAAGCAACGTCTCATGGCCCTAGGGTAAACACACACATCAACCATATCAAATAACTATAATAATAAAATAAGATAATTAAGGCAAGGAACTGTGATACATCATGGCAAGGTACACTTGCCTGCTATCTGTGGCTGCGATGCTGTCTGTCTGACGTACTCTGCTGGAGTAGAATATCCAAGATGCCCTGTTAAATTTATTCTAATCAATAGCCATACACGCTAACTACTCTAGGACAACACGAAAGATCGTTGCACAACTTCAACTTTCAGTTGACGTTCTTGTCCAACAATCCAATAGTTGCGTAGCATTGAACAACGTGCCAAGATACATGTGCCATGCCACTCTCAAAATACGTTGTGAGGGTGTCTTACATCGACATACCACATGTACTTATAGAAACTTACATGTGTTTGCCTACACGTAGTCCTATATGTACGTAGGAACGTATTGATGTTGCAAAACTTGCACCATTGCTATCCTATTAATCTAATATGCATGGAACCTCTTAATCATGTATTTTAACATCATTTATTACTGAATTAATTATAATTAATATTCTGAAATTATTTGTAAATAATCAAAAATAACCAAACATCGGCATTGCATGCCATTATTTGTTTCGGATGACAACTAGTCATTCTAACCAACTTTGGCACGTAGCCTTGACATACAACCTTCATGTTGGCATCCAAATATGATTAAATAAGAAATTAATACATTAAATATTCAGAAATTAATATACATTAATTTCTGAAATTTATTTACTTCAGTAAAATATAACAACTATCAAAGAACTATAACTATTCTTGATGCGACGTGTCCGTATCAAGGTTGTTCATTGGTTTGGGGTAATTTTTGTAGGTAAAATATAGATCTAATGCATGGAACTAATTCTAAACATCATATATCATTAATATAAATTTACACAAGGTTTTATTCATAAAAAATAGGGAAAGAAACAAAGTTGAAAAACTTACGCGATTGCGATTTCGGCGGGGACCTTTTTCGCGACTACGGCCAAACAAAGTACCAAACGAACTCCAAACCTCACAAAACTTGACGAGGCTCTTGTGGACTTCGATTATGATGTAAATATATGATTTTTGGTATTTTTTTCTGCTATGAAGGGGTCTGAAATACTACTGCAACCAGCAGCCAATATTTGGCCAAAAATGGGTTCAGTTGGAGTTTTTGTGGAGTTGTGGCCTGTGGGGAAGGAGAGAGGAAGAGGGAAAGAAGAGAGAACGTGAGGAAGGAGTTTTTTGTGAGGTAGAGAAAAAGAGAGGCCGAACCTAATAATTAGGTTTAAGTGTTGGGGAGTTGATAAATATATGTAGTTTAAATAGGTGTGTGGTTAGGATTTGATTTAATATTTAAAAATATGTGGGTAGGATTTTGTGGAGTCTTAATATGGTAAGGGGCTGAAATTTAATTTAGGGGATTGTTAAAAAAATATTCACTTAGGATTTGGTTTGATCCAAAGATAGGAATATGCAAAAACTAGGGGTTTCCTAATTTAGAAATGTGGGATTTAAATCTTTAATTGATTTGTTCAGATTTTGTGGATATATTTTATATGTGGGATGTGTTGTGGAATAGTAAAAAGGTGTGAAAATTATTTGTTAGGATTGGAATTTGGTTGGTTAGGATCTTGGATAGTTAGGTAGTTAGGCCAACTATGATGACACCTATGTCGCTTTCTATAAATAAAAATTCTATAAATAAAAACAAATTAATTTATATATATATATATATATATATATATATATATATATATATATATATATATATATATATATATATATATGGGGGTATTTGGGTGCACTACATGCCTACATGTGTTTGGATTTGGTTTGGGTCAAGTTCTAGTCAAAAGGAAGCAGTTTTACGGTAACCGTTGTTCTAGATGTTTGTCAATATTTTTGGAGTATGGGGGAGACCAAACAAATACAACATCCATGTCCCAAATATATTAGGTACAATCAAGATTATTAATATAATTTTTTTTTGGAAGGAAAAATGTTGTGCATTGCTCCAAATATCCAAGCCATGGCAAAGTGTCATATATAAAAAAATAATTTTATAAATTCATACTTTAAAATATTAAATAAAATAAAGTAAATAAAATAAATTGAAAAGTTTCAAATTATCCCTATTCCAAAATGAGAGGGCTTACAATCTATCCACCTTAAAATAATTACGTTCTCGCAATTTAAGATTTTTAATAATACACTTTCTTTTTCCAATGGGGTCAAATTCTTTAATGTAATTTTGCAAAGTCCTCAATATTAACTTCATTTTTCATACTTAAAATAAAATTTTAAGTCCTCGAAATTTAACCCCTTCAAGAATTAAACTCCCCAAATTTAAATTAAATTAGATTCTCACTTTTAAAATTATCATTCTTCTACTCGATCAAATTTCTTTATCTCTTCAACAATTAATCCATGAGATTTCGAGTCCTCAATATTTTTAAAACTTTAGTTTAATTGCATTCTTCAAAATAATCTAAAAAGAAAAATATATTTTATATCGACATCTTGTAGTCCAAGGACTGTAATGTAAATCTTCTTAATTCCTCAAAATTATAAATTAATAACCTAATACTCAAAATTTTAAATCCAATCCTCAAAATTCTATCTTCCAAATTTAAATTTCAAAGATTTACTCTTCTAGAATTAGACCCTTCAAATCAAAAGAATATTTAAATCTAGAATATCATGATCTTTCCAAAAATTAATATTTCACTATTACCACTTAATACCTTTTAAATTCCATCCTCAAAGTTGTCAAACTTAAAATTTTTAAATTCAATTCTTAAGATAGTTTTCTCCTCAATTCCTCCAATTATTAAATTATTTTTTTCTTTCGAATCCATAATACCCATACTTAATTAATTTATCCTCTATCATTAAACCTAGCAATCATAAATCTACACAACAAAAATTGTTATATGACATATCTAATCCTAGTCTATCTCTTAAGATCAAATCAAATCCTCAAAATTTATAATTTTAATACATCCTTATCTCCTCAAAATCTTAAAATTTAATTTAATTCCATCTATTCTTAAAATTTGAATCCAATTAAAGACTTTAAAATATTCTCATTTAAAATTTGAATTCTAAAATTTGTTCTATTAAACTTACTCCTCCCTTTTTTTTTCTAATTACTAAGACGATAATAATTAACTTTACAAAATTATCGAATTTGAATTCACCAACTATCATGTCCCAAAATTCTCCAATTTAAAGTCCAAGTTCGGTCTTATCGTTATCTCCTCACCCTTCTTCAAAATTTTAAATTTTAATTAACACAATAATCAATTTTCTTTATTTGCAACAAACAAAAATCTTTCGACGGCTGCTAGCCATCTTAAGTCCAACCAATCTATCTTTCATTTAACCTCAAAATCTAAAAATTTGAATTCAATCTTCAAAAAAAAGTTAAAAATTTAAATTCAGATCTAGTTAAATTTCTCTAATATTTATAAATTGATTATCCTCAACAAATTCAACACTATCATAATCCGATATACATTCAAATTTTTTTTAAATCACATAGAAGTTTAAGCCTTGAAGAACAAGAATTTGACAATTCTTATTTTCATCAATTGTATAACCTCTAAACCAAATTTGCTAGTCGAGAAGCCTACCCACCTTAGATCAAACCATCTCATCAAAACACAATATTATACCATCACATAAAATGGCTCACATTCGTCCAAAAGGTTTATCTAATAGTAACCCATCACTTCTAATCTATGGCAATTGATAGAGTCCTTATTTTAGGTTTCGACTGCTAATGTTAATTCTCATGTCTTTAATCTATTCTAACTCTAATATCTAGAAATTATCTACCATAATATTTCCTTCTTAAGTACCCATCTTCTTACAAATATTCTACCAAATATATCTTCTTCGTCTTGACGAGAATCTTTTGGAAAAATCACCGCACACGAGTGTTCATCTTTCCGAGATAGGGAAAGACGAGAATCAATGAATAAGAGTTCAAAGAAAGTATGAATGAATATAATTTTGAGGTTCAAGGACGAAATTAGAATTCAAAGGAAGTTCCAATAGCAATTGTGGATTAAGATCCTAACAAACTTATCCTGACGCAGGCTCCCTCGGTACAATAATGCAACTGAAATAATTTAATCAGGAGCTGCATGGGCCACCACAAAAATCTGTAACGCTCCAGTCCCTAAATACATAGGACTAGAAATACGTAACATGCCAGCTACATATTCGACCAGACTCTGGTCCGACTCGAATACGTATAAGCTGTATTATAATGGTCACTATCTAGATAATCCAGTAAATATAAATATCTATGCCTTAATCCACAATGAACAAAATGCAACAAGAATGAGCTACATGTGCTAAAGTCGGCCTCCCAGTAACATACAAGCTCGAATAGACTCGAGAAAGAAATATGAGTCTATAAAAATTAGGCTATATCAGCAGATGAACCAATAATATAAATGAATAGCATAACTCTGGTAGAAATAATATAATTACCTGGTACCAATGCCCACATGGCAAAACAACCAAAATCAGTAACTCTAGGCAGTCTCCACAATGATCTATGCTGTAAAACTGACAAGGGACCAGGTCCTCAGAGGGACGTAACAAGGTACGAGAAACAACATGCCAAAGTAAAACAGTATAATGCCACATACTTAAGGGTAAACTAATTTAACCATCTAAGTGATATGCATATGAGAACATCACTCGTACTCAGGCTGAAACCACTACAGGCTCTATGTCGGGGAGCCCATTGCAGCAAGTAATATCTCGTAGGGCCAGTAAATGTGCCAAAGATCTGGGACAGAGTCTAAGGCACCTCCAGTAACATAGTATATATATATAAATATAATCATCCTGTAGTATGGTGTGTCTCCCCCCACCCAATGTTACCTCACATCTCATGTCCACGACTTCTCATGTCCATAACACGCAAGATCATGACCTTTAGCTAGTACAAAGAGTCATAATAATATATGTATATAATATGCAAGTCTCATATCACGAGTCCTATAATCCTATACAGAATCACCATAAATACCTTAAGAATAATTCTGTCTCATGAAATAGTGTCAAGTGTCCTACAGTCTAACGTGCAAGGATACAAGCACGTGAAATATGATCGTGGTATTAACTCTCTAAGTGATGTTACTCGACTCTGCGTACGACGTCGACACCCGAATCTTGTTCGGACGCTAACCAACGTCTCACGTCCCTGTTTATGATAATAAACAAAAGAAATGAAGACTAGGTTTATACTAAACCTTTTTCTTTGGTTTACAAACAAGCCAGAAAAGTACAATTAATCCTATACGAGGATGTTAAGTACAAAAAATGATTCTGGGGTAAAATATTGCTATAGGAGTCTGATCTGCAGTCGATCACTTTGTCCCTTGGACCACACGATGACGAAGAAGTGTTGTAGAAGAAGAAGAAGCTTCAACCTTTACTCTCTCTAAAAAAAATTGACCCTTGTCAATAATCTTCCGACCTCTTTTAAAATCCTCTACCCTCAAAAGATTCCACCTCTGACCTCCTTGACTGGAGGTCTCTATTTATAGGGTTCAGTGACAGTCGGCGTAGAAGCTGATCAGCGAAGAAAGCTGCACCTTTTACGCGACGGTTACAACAACTGCCACCCACGTATAAATGATCTTCTGAATCCGCGTGTGACACGTGTCCCATTATGGGAACGACACGTATAACTTCTACGAAGATCACGGCATGCAAGCCACGTAGGTAACTGCCCCGCGCGTAGAGAAGGTTGGCATAAAAGCCAAATATCTGTCACATTGGCGTAGAAGCCAAAAAGTTGCTTTATTGGCGTAGAAGCCAAATAGGCGTAGAAGCCGAAAGTTTATCGAGTTTGGCGTAGAAGCCAAATAGGCGTAGAAGTCGAACAGCTGTCAAATCTGGCATAGAGGCCAAGTAGCTGTTAGGTTGGCGTACTTCAAGGAGATACTCGCTTAGCTGAAGATAGCCAGTTTGGCGTAGTATACAGAGGTGATGATGTGGATATATTAGCCGTAATCATGGCTCCCCCGGTCTTTGAAATCAGCACCAAATCTCATGCATTAAATGCAGAGATCTGCCCTCAACATGCGCATTAATTGCAGAGACGTGCCTCGAGCTCTGTACGAAGAGCAGCTTTTGACGTGGCGGTTTGTTTCGTCTTCTGCTGAGCATGAAAGCTCACATCTGCCTGTATAAAACTAGGCAGCATATTCCCTTGAATGCGTAAAACCAATTTGTATCAAGGAAATGTCACTAAACGACGGTCTGGATCTCTGTGCCGAATCATCATTACAGCCGTCGTCTGGATAGTTGTGTAGTACTCTTTGTCAGGGGTTAGGTTCATTGCATGATCTGACAGGTTCGTTTGAGGAATACGAAGAGTTCCCTGTACATCTTCCCACTGCATTAAAAGCGAGTAGGTTTTACGCCAAAGTGGCGATATAACAACCTTTTTACGCTGAAGCAGTCTGAACATACTGCATTACACGGGTTATTCTGGAGCTATATTTTATGCTGTACTTAGCGATGAAGCTCTGCAGTACGCCGATGGCTCTGAAGTCATGTCTTACGCCACACAACATTGAAACTCTGCGTATAACTCTTGTCACGCCCCAGTCCCAAAATATCGAGGGACCAGACACGTGGCAATGGCCAGCAGCACACACCGATGGACAAACCCAATTTAATGGATCCATCGGGGCGTACTTAAGCTGTGATACAACAATATATGGTCTAAATATACTAATCTCATCCACAGAAATGAATACAATAATATCAGAATCATAAAGCAAGATCAATCTCAATAAAATATAAACTCGGGAAGTAACCCGATAATGAGTCTGATACATCTGTCAAGATACAAGAAATAAGCTAACCACAACAAATACTGAGTATGAAAACAGTATATACTCAGAAGAAATCCTCGGTGATCACTCGTCTACTGGATCTGGTACTGCTCTAGTGTCTGCTCCTGCTCCGGCTCCTGCTAATGCTCTTGTACTGTATAACTCTGGGTGGATCTCGTCTGCTAATCCTGGGGACATAATTCGGATCCAGGTCCTCAGGGGACATAGCAAGGTACAAGAATAACTTAAGCCAATATAAATGCAGTGCAACAATAAATGAATAATAGGGTAAACTATATAACTAGCTAAGTGAAATGCAAGATGAGAGTATCACTAAAACTCAGGCTGAAACCACTACAAGCTCTGTGTCGGGAAGCCGGGTAGCAGTAATATCACTAGTAGAGTGCCTAGCTCTGATATAGAGTCTGAGGCCTCACAATAAATATAACCCTAGTAGAGTGCCTAGCTCTGATATAGAGTCTGAGGCCTCACAATAATAAATATATATATATAAATCAGCCTGTAGCCTGTATGTCTCTCCCCACCCAATGTAATCACACGTCTCATGTCCATGACACGCGAGATCATAGCTAATGCAACAAGTCATATAGTATCTATGAATATAATGTCTATGTCAAAAATCCTGCAACCTACACAGAATCACCACGAATATCTCAGGAAGATTCTGTTCTCATGAATAGTGTCAAGTGTCCTAGGTTATTATGTACTTGATAAGACAAGTACGAGAATGTAAAGGGTCACGAATGTCCATCTCTAGGTGACGTTACACAACTCTGCGTACAGTGTTGGCACCCGACTATTAATCGAACGCTAAGTAAGTCACACGGTCCTAGGTTAAGCATGCACAACAATATAAATGAATCAAGAAAAATATGTAACAAGACTACAAAGTTGGCAAGGTACACTTGCCTGGGTTCTGGCTCCAACTGCTGCTCTGGTCTCAGTGTGATCTGCAGATACTACTCCGGTTGCTGAAATAAACATCACCATTAGATTCAGAAAATATCAAATAGCTAGAAAAGCCTGTCCTTGAGTCCCATTTGGACACAAGGGCGGAAACCACAGTTTCTGGCCAAAGCGGGGTCCACATGTGGGCCGCTTCGCATCGAAAACCATGTCAGGGTCAAAGGTCTCCAAATTCGTCCAACTTAGTGTCAACAAGTCAGGAACGATAATACGAACCCAATGGAACTTCCGGAATTGGATTCCGATGAGCCGATCACAAAATCGTCCGTCAAATGGAGCTTGTGGGGCCCACGATACGCGATTCTGTCAACGTTCTCAGAATCGAACCAAAATTGGGTCACAGGACCAGCGTATTGCTACGAGTCCGATGGCGCAAGTTTCGTCTCGATCCGACGTGTTTACACAAAGTTACAGCGTGTTCCAGAATAGTCGGATACGGGGCGTTGTCGGCGGATACGCGTTGATTCCGGTGCGCACGCACATCCAAATCAACTTCTGCGAAATCCCACACGTCCGTATCAACGACGCGCACGTTTCGGTAAAGACCGCGTGCGACCAAGTCGTCCCGTTTGGCGGGGCGTACTTAGTTCCGGGGTGAAACAGGGCGTTAGTTTTCTTGTTTTTGGATCGCGGTTTGCGATCACCACAGGACGCGACGCACCGAGCGAGTTCGACGGGCATCGAGGGGGTCATGCGGTCTACGCGTCACAACTGACGGAACAGAAATTGGGGTAACGAGGAGGGAGGAAACGCTACCTGAACAGGGCTCCGTGAAGACTGATTCTTCGTGTCCGAGTGTCTCCTTCGTGTCCTGCGTCAACCTTGTCCGGGATGCTGCTGTGTCCGTGTCCACTGCTCTAGGGTTTCGTTGCTGGGACGCCGGGGCTGGCCGGAGGAGGGCGAAGATGGTCGGCCAGGGCACGGGCTAGGCGGAGCTGGAGGGCCTTGGGGGTCGTCGGGGTGTTCGATGGTGGAGCGGGAAGAGATGAGGGCTGTGGTGCTCGGGTTCAGGGAGGGGATGGACCGACCGGGGAAGAGGGAAGAGGAGGTCGACAGGGTGGCTGCGGGAAGAGATGAAGGGGAGGAGGAGAGCTCGAACGGGGCTGGGTTTCGACGAGGAGGCGACGAACGGTGGCCTGTCGAGGGGATCAGCGGGTGGAGTCGGGGTGAGGGCGAGGGAGGAGGAGACGAGGGAGGAGGCTAGGGTTCAGTTCAGATGGCTGCGGGTCGGGGCTATGTGGAGGACGGCGAGGATGGTTGTGGAGGTCGTGGTGATCGGGGACGGAGGAGAGGGGTTGCAGCGGCGAAGTTGATGGGGGCTCCGGGGGAGGACGACGGCTGGGCAGGGCAGCGGCTAGGCGGAGGAGCTAGGGGAGATGGCTCGGGGGATTCGATGGCTGGGCTGCGGGACTCGGGTGTGGCGAGGTGCAGCGGGTGGCTCGTCGAGGAGGCAGAGCGGGGCGAGCTAGGGTTCCGACGGGCCGAGGGGGAGAGGAAGAGGTGTTTTAGGGTTTCGGCAAGGTGGTTATATAGTCGGAACAGTAAATCCGACTGGGAATCCGACTTGGGGTTTAACGGGTTTGGGTTTCGGGTCCGGGTCGGGTTTGACTTGGATCCGACCCGAACCGTTAAGTTGGGTTGGTTCAGGTAAACCGGTCCGGTCTGGTTTGGTTTATTTCAAATAAACCCGGTTTATTTCAGGGTTTAATTATGGTTTATTTACATTGGTTTTTAGGGCTTTAAAAATGTTTCCGGAGTCCAATAAATTCACAGAAAATTATCCTATGCCCGGCTTTCCATTTTACACCATAAAATATTATTTTCATAATATTTTAATATTATTTAACAGTAATTAAAAATCATTTAATTACCAAATACCTAGGTTTTAATTAAAAAAAATCCCAGAAAATTACAGAAAATTGTGAAAATTCTAAATTAAAAATTCTTGAAAATTCAGGGGGTTTACAATCTACCCAACTTATAAAAATTTCATCCTCGAAATTAAACTAGGGTAGGGTCTCTCTATCAAATCTCACTTGATTATAGTCTAAAGAATTCCTCCTAAGTGAATATTGCGGTCTCTACCCAACTTAGAATTTACCCATCTATCCTCTAAGGCTATACATCTAAGATAGCTATGCCCCAAATTATTTAATCATGATATTGAATCCTCAAGCCTTAACACCAAACATAAAACCTATGGTATTCCCTTAATCATATATAAAAGGGTCATCAACAATACGACCGACCTGTGGGGTATATCTAGTACTGTCTATATATCAAACTTATACCAAGCACGAGATTTCGTCTCCGAAATAAGGGAAGACGGAGATCAATAATAAAGAGTTCAAGGGTGAGGTAATAGAATAGAAGTATCGGGATCAAGGCATTTAAAGAATTCAAATGGGAATTTGTCAAAGCAGTTGTGGATTGAAATCCTATTTCGGAAATCCTTTGTTCGCCTGCTCGTATTAGTACAATTATGTAACCGATACGATATGTCAGACATGTCTAGGGCAAGTATATTCGTCTACTAATCACTACATATCTCAATCCACGTAAAGTAGTATTACTATGGGCGAATCAAGCGCACTATGGTTGATCAGACCGTAATACACTGATTCTGAAATATATTATTGTGGGCCTCCCCAATAATACATATGTCATGAACAAGCTCGATAAAGAATAAGCTTGCAAAACTAGGCTATAAAATAGCAGCATAAGTCAAGGTAGTATATGAAATATAAGTACGCTAGATGATGATGAAATGAGGTACAAATTATTCAAGTTCACAAAACAAAATAAGCAACAGTAATAAAAGACTCTACAATCTCTACAGTTATCATACAACCTCCTTGTCTAAGTCTCTAATCGACCAATTAGGGCATGGGCCTCTAAATTCTACAGTCTGAATAACCACTATCTTCTTATGAAAGTCTAAAGTTGTGTCATCCTAGTTCACTTCATCAATGGGTCAATAGGGCTAGGTGGTACTATGTTGTGAAGCATACTACCCAACTTAAAATAATTAACTAATACTGAAATCGTCTTAAGGATACCGTGGAAACTCTTGTTAAGGTCTACGAGAAGGGGTCTTGGTACCTATTAGGGTATCCTCCTATATTACATAGGTCATGGTCGTCTTAAGCCTTAGTCTCAGTGCTTATAGAACAAGTGTCGATAGTGAGGATAGAAAAGTTACAGGCCGTCAAGGGGAAGGGATCTAACTGGTATCGAGGTGGGGGTACTAATTACGCGACTTAAAGCTAAGGGGTAATCATTAGGTCATAATCTACAATAATAACTTAAACTGTCAAGTTCTAATTACCAGTCATATAGAAAAATTTTGAGTAACAACCAAAAATAAACAATAAGATGTGCACAGGAATCAAGGCAGGATGCAAGTCAAAAAATTAATTCGAATCCGATATAGATGTCAAGAACGATTCAAGCAAGTGGATGAGATCCAAAAACTTATCCTATTCTTATCGCAGGCTTGCTCGGTCCCTAAGTTGAAACTGAACAATTTAGTCGTTGACCTGCATGGGCCACCACAAAAACTATGTCACGCCCCAATCCCAAAATATCGAGGGACCAGATACGTGGCAATAGCCAGCAGCACACACCGATGGACAAACCCAATTTAATGGATCCATCGGGGCATACCTAAGCTGTGATACAACAATATATGGTCTAAATATACTAATCTCATACACAGAAATGAATACAACAATATCAGAATCATAAAGCAAGATCAATCTCAATAAAATATAAACTCGGGAAGTAACCCGATAATGAGTCTGATACATCTGTCAAGATACAAGAAATAAGCTAACCACAACAAATACTGAGTATGAAAACAGTATATACTCAGAAGAAATCCTCGGTGATCACTCGTCTACTGGATCTGGTACTGCTCCAGTGTCTGCTCCTGCTCCGGCTCCTGTATAACTCTGGTCGCTTCGCACCGAAAACCGTGTCAGGATCAAAGGTCTCCAAATTCGTCCAACTTAGTGTCAACAAGTCAGGAACGATGATACGAACCCAACGGAACTTCTAGAATTAGATTTTGATGAGCCGATCACAAAATCGCCCGTCAAGTAGAGCCTGTAGGGCCCACGATACGCGATTCTGTCAACGTTCTCAGAATCGAACCAAACTTGGGTCACAGGACCAGCATATTGCTACGAGTCCGATGGCGCAAGTTTCGTCTCGATCCGACGTGTGTACACAAAGTTACAGCGTGTTCCAAAATAGTCGGATACGGGGCGTTGTCGGCGGATACGCGTTGATTCCGGTGTGCACGCACATCCAAATCAACTTCTGCGAAATCCCACACGTCCGTATCAACGACGCGCACGTTTCGGTAAAGACCGCGTGCGACCAAGTCGTCCCGTTTGGCGGGGCGTACTCAGTTCCGGGGTGAAACAGGACGTTGGTTTTCCTATTTTTGGATCGCGGTTTTCGATCACCACAGGACGCTACGCACCGAGCGAGTTGCACGGGCATCGAGGGGGTCATGCGGTCTACGCGTCACAACTGACGGAACAAAAATCGGGGTAACGAGGAGGGAGGAAACGCTACCTGAACAGGGCTCCGTGAAGACTGATTCTTCGTGTCCGAGTGTCTCCTTCGTGTCCTGCGTCAACCGTGTCCGGGATGCTGCTGTGTCCGTGTCCACTACTCTAGGGTTTCGTTGCTGGGACGCCGGGGCTGGCCGGAGGAGGGCGGAGACGGTCGGCCAGGGCACGGGCTAGGCGGAGCTGGAGGGCCTTGGGGGTCGTCGGGGTGTTCGATGGTAGAGCGGGAAGAGATGAGGGCTGTGGTGCTCGGGTTCAGGGAGGGGATGGACCGACCGGGGAAGAGGGGAGAGGAGGTCGACAGGGTGGCTGCGGGAAGAGATGAAGGGGAGAAGGAGAGCTCGAGCGGGGCTGGGTTTCGACGAGGAGGCGACGAACGGTAGCCTGTCGAGGGGATCAGCGGGTGGAGTCAGGGTGAGGACGAGGGAGGAGGAGACGAGGGAGGAGGCTAGGGTTCAGTTCAGATGGCTGCGGGTCGGGGCTAGGTGGAGGACGGCGAGGATGGCTGTGGAGGTCGTGGTGATCGGGGACGGAGGAGAGGGGTTGCAGCGGCGAAGTTGATGGGGGCTCCGGGGGAGGACGACGGCTGGGCAGGGCAGCGGCTAGGCGGAGGAGCTAGGGGAGATGGCTCGGGGGATTCGATGGCTGGGCTGCGGGACTCGGGTGTGGCGAGGTGCAGCGGGTGGCTCGTCGAGGAGGCGGAGCGGGGCAAGCTAGGGTTCCGGCGGGCCGAGGGGGAGAGGAAGAGGTGTTTTTGGGTTTCGGCAAGGTGGTTATATAGTCGGAACAGTAAATCCGACTGGGAATCCGACTTGGGGTTTAACATGTTTGGGTTTCGGGTCCGGGTCGGGTTTGACTCGGATCCGACCCGACCCGTTAAGCTGGGTTGGTTCAGGTAAACTGGTCTGGTTTGGTTTATTTCAAATAAACCCGGTTTATTTCAGGGTTTAATTAGGGTTTATTTACATTGGTTTTTAGGGCTTTAAAAATGTTTCCGGAGTCCAATAAATTTACAGAAAATTACCCTATGCCCGGCTTTCCATTTTACACCATAAAATATTATTTCCATAATATTTTAATATTATTTAACAGTAATTAAAAATTTATTTAATTACCAAATACCTAGGTTTTAATTACAGAAAAATCCCAGAAAATTACAGAAAATTGTGAAAATTCCAAATTAAAAATTCTTAAAAATTCAGGGGGTTTACAACTCTGCAGCGTATTTTTCATGCTTCTACAAGACCCCCTTCAAAGTTTTCAAATTCCTCGTAATTTGAAACACTTTGAATGAAGCATGAAACGGTCAAGTCTGACTCTTTCCTCGAGGCTGATTTCTCGGCGGATTTTTGGGATTTTGTTGGGATTCAGTGTGTTCTCTTTTGCCTATATAAAGGCTGATGAGTTAACCTGTTCCTCCCATATTTCCTTCACCACACAAAGATGGTCGTCGAGGTTCGTCTTGCTGACTTAAGGAAGAAGAAGATCATGTTCTTCCAGCCTGTAAGGAGCCGTAAAAGAAGGCATCTTCGAGCAAATATTCTCTGCAACGATAGATCATGGAAGGATATCATAGCTTCCTTTGCTCGGGATGATCAGCAATTTCATATGGCGATTCGTCCAGGAGAAGAGGAAGGGTCTCATTTGACCACATAGCTTGCAAGCTGTATTTTCTCCCGTTACGACGTCGACGAGGGCAGACAAACTGGCCCTGTCTTCCAGTATTGAGTTGGGTCTAAAACCTCAACTCAATCTTTCATGGCGTATGGAGGATGGGCTCTTGAATAATTTACACATGCCCAGTTTTGTATCCTCCCGCCATTTATTATTTTCTTGTTCATCGACTGTGGAAGTCGATGAACTGCTGTAGAAGACGGAACAAGATCTCCCCCAATATGAGAACCTGGCAGAACAGATTCTCGGCGTGATCTTGAAATGAAGATGAGAAACCCATGTTAGAACAAGGATTTCCATCATATGTAATCATGAAGATGAAAAACCCTTTGTAAACTGGATTTCCATCATATGTAATCATGATTAATAAAGTTGTCTTCTTTTACGCATCTGATGATTTGCCATATTTGCTGTGATGAAGTCTGAATATGTGCAGCTTCGGCACGTCTGAATAACTTTACGCCGACTCTGATAAGAGAGTATCTGATCTCGTCCTCTCTTTTACGCATAACTAAAGACGCGTAGAAAGCTTCTTAGCACTAAGTCGTCTTTGAGGATCTTAACTGTCATGCTGTTTTGAACGAGGCGTCGCGTAGAAATTCTAAACTGTCCCTTCTGATACGAAGAATTTTCTGTTCAGATCCTTGTCTTTAAGGATGATTTTCTCGAAAATCCTTTGGAAATAGGGCGAGAAATGGCCGTCAAACAGGCTATACTTGAACTTTTGAAAATGGTTCTGACTGGACTTCGGATGAACTTCCAATCTACCCAAGAAGAAGAGTCATTTTAAATGTTGAACTCTGTATGTTTTGGGCACTTAGAATATTTTGTAGCCAAAGAATGAGCATTTCTACATAGATTCTTATGATTGGCCATCTGTGGCTTTCGAACGTGGGCTCGTAAATTTGTAATATCTGAGCGTAAAGTCGTAGGTTTGTAGCCTCTCGAGCGTAAAAGCTACCGAGCATAAAAGCATCCGGGCGTAAAACCGTAGACTTATAGCCTCTGAGCGTAACAAGCTTTCGAGCATGAAATCATGGATTTGTAGCCTCTGAGCGTAACAAGCTTCCGAGCGTGAAATCATAGATTTGTAGCCTCTGAGCGTGAAGTCGTAGGTTTGTAGCCTCTCGAGCGTAAAAGCTACCGAGCATAAAAGCATCCGGGCATAAAACGATAGACTTATAGCCTCTGAGCGTAAAATCGTAGACTTGTAGCTACTTAAGCGTAAAAGCTCCTTCAGCGTAAAATCGTAGATCTGCTCTGCGTGAAAAACTTGGATTCACCGACTGTTCGCCTTCTCTGAATGATAGGCTGATGTGGCCCCAAATCATAATCGAATATTAAATATCGGATTTGGTTAGGGATCCGAAGCATTATCCGAACTCTATATATAGTCCAAAGGCCTGAGAGAGAACTTTTATCTGTCTTCTAAAAAACCCTTGCTTTCCAAGAACCCTTCGTCTTCGTCTCCTTATTGAGAAATCAGGATCGCCATGGCTCCGAAACAATCTTCTGTTGCTAAGGGAAAGAAAGCTGCAGCTTCTTCTCGTTCCTCTGCTGCTCCTGCACGAGCGACACCCATTAGGCTGAACGAGCCCCGATCTGGGCGCAGTGCTCCGCCGTCGAGTTGTGCACCGGGCGTCGTAGGTAACCCTGAACGGAAAGAAACCCTTCGCACACGTTGCACGTGAATGCGCAAGGTCATCTTCTGTGCTAAGAGCCTCTTTTGAGGAAGATGATGCACGGAGATGTCTTCTTATTACGCCCATATTCCTAATGTGTCAGCGTAATACTCCATCTTTTGCAGTCTGTCGTAAAACACAGACTGTCAAATTTTGGTGTATACGACAAAACCTCGAGTTTTACGCACTGGATATAATTTCCCGCGTAAAGCTCAATTTTTAGCGGTCTGACGTAAAACTCAGATTGTTAGGTTTTTTGGCGTAAAGACTGTCAATCCTGTATTTTACGCGTTAGGAGTAGACTCCAGCGTAAAACTCAAATTTCTGCAGTCTGGCGTAAAAGCACAGACTGTAGATTTCTGCCACATATTGCAAGAATACAAATGCCTATCGTAGAACTGACTTGCTTTCTTTTGCATTTTGTAGTAGACTTGCAAATTTCTCCATTAGCTGAGGTAATGGGCTCCGCTGCGGGGATGCTAAACTCGAACTATTTGGAGGATTTGTCGCATGGGACATTCCCTGTTTCTGGACCTCAGTACCCTGAAGAGAGGGGAACTCTGATATCGTCTCAAGGGGAACGAATGTTGTTGAGTATGATTAGTGGGGAACCCTTGACGTATATTGATGGGCCCGAATTTAGGAAACCGGCTTTCCTATTCGGAGATATGATTGATAAACAATCCCAGACGAAGCCCAAGAAGGAAAATTGGGTATTTTCTGCTAATGGCATGGTCATGTACCTGCCGAGGATATCCAGGGATTATCCTATTTCGGCGTTCTTCCATGCCACTCACCCCAGGAAGATGTCGTGGTGCCTGACTCCTGATCTTCATGGTAAGCCGGGAAAGATCTTTTATCAGAATGAGTCGGACCGAGGGTTATTTGTGAGCCGTCCTTCAGGGCCTGTTATGCCCTTCCGAGGATTACTGCCGGGTAGTGTCCCGAGTGAAGACACTTCACTGCTCCAGCCGTTCCAGATATCAACTTTCTGTAATGATTTCATGGGGTAGGGAGGAGTATATCCCAAGGTCAACCCTCGGACTAGCGGGTGGCTTAGCCCGGGGAACCTTCGATGGGCCAGTTTAACTGCTTGGGCCCTAAAGGAATTTCAGGTGGAGCTGGAGCGCATTGGTCTGTTCGCGGCTGTGAATTCCACCAGTGTTGGGCTGCCTCTCAATTCTAACCTATTTTTGGCTTTGATGGAGCGGTACAATTCGCTCACGAGGACTTTTGCTACTCCGCTAGGGGAGTTGGGCCTGGCCCTTCACGAAATAGCAGAGATCTCAAGACTGCCGATGGGGGACATTCCTTATGAGGAGTATGTTCCCACGAACAGAGAGTTGAGGGATACAAACCCTAGGGTAGTGGCAGTATACCAGGAGCTGATGAGCCACTATTTTGCGTGTACCGCCTTTTACAAGGAACCCTCTGATTTGGCCCATATCAACAAATGGACGTCTTACCTCTTCTTTCATCAGGCCAGAAATGCTAAGACTGATAAGGTTGTAGAAGGCAGAGACAGGCCTTTGAGCTTTCTGAGTGTGCTTATGCCCAGACAGTCGATGACCTAATTGAAGACTCTCGTGCTACGGACGAGATTCTCGAGGAAGAGATAGGGGGTTACCCTGCTGGCACTAAAGCCTACAATTTTATGAGGCATTGTCGTAAGCCTCTGTCAAAGGAAGCTCAACTGGCGGGTTTCCTCTCTGCATGGTTACGCCGATGGGTAGTACCTGGCATCGCATCTGCAGACCGCATTCACCGCAACACCTTATGGCCTGCAGTGCATTTGGTGTTTGGAGCAAGGCTGGGCTTGCTTCCTGCCATGGTGTGCCGGATCCAAGCTGGCCTGAGGGCCATTACCGATGGGCTGCTTGCAGACGATTCCTGGCGTGAAGGTTTTCCCAGAGTGGAATTACCATTCCTGTATCTGATGGGATGGTTGATCCTTCACAACCCTCGGGTGATGTCTCCCGGCTCTGCCAGTGGTTCGGGAAATAATTTCTTGTTAACTTACAAGAATTCATCCTGGAATGTGAACACTGTCGTGGATTGCAGGCGAGCATTAAATTTTGCTCATAGCTGGAAGATCTTCTGTGTCGTTCCCACTGTACATGTCAATCAACAGGGGACGAGACTCAAGGATGAAGGTCATGGGATGACCGTTCTTTCTCCTGAGGCTTTCTACTGGTTGGTCTGCATTAGACCTTCCCACTTACTGTACAGGAGTGAGGACCACTACTTCTTGGAGCCCTATCTGCCCAGTCGGTTTGCTAGATAGTTTGGGTACGACCAATTGCATGTAGTGAATGCCATTACCAGCTTCAAGTCCAGAGGTGGACTTATTGACGGAGCCAGAGGGTGGCGGTATTTCATAATGGGTTGTACTGGAGCAACATTTACCGTACCCGTGACTGCTCTCTCCATGGAGTTGCGCATCCTCCATTCATACGCTCAATTTTATGCGTCTATCAATACCGTTCATCGTGATTTTGATGTACGTAGAAGTTTTAGGGTGCCCTCCCATAAGTCCACCGGAAGAGAGGAGGTTCCAACTGTCTCCTCTGATGAAGGTGAAGACATTATCGGCCCGGACGAGCTTCTGATGACAGTACCGAGAGGCGTAATAGATCTGCCTGCAGAGCCTCTTGTTATTTCCAATAAGCGAAGGGCTACCACTGTGAAAGATCCTTCCCCTCGCAAGAAGAAGAAGATCACCAGTGGTCCTTCAAGGACTTCCAGCCATGAGGTTTCCAGAAGTGAACCTGTTGTTTCCCCAAGAGGGGATGATTCTTTGGTCAGAGGGCCCTCGCCTTTTAGAGAGAGAGCCTCCACCGTTCCAGCTGACAGTGCTGGAGATTCTTTGCCCGCGGCTGCCGTCGCTACTACCACTACCGGTAGTGTGGTAAGGTCTCCTTCGAGGCCAAGCAGGTTTAGGTATCTTTGTCCAAACCAATAATGGGTCCAGCCCCTTCTTCATCTGTACATATTTCCAGCGAGATTCTACCTGATGAACCTCAATTGGATCTTGGTGAAGACTTGGATGATTACCCCAGTCGCCATTTGGTGCACCCTCCTCTCCAGGTATGACAGCTCGTTTAGCATCATTAAGAAATGATTTAGCTGTACTGGATGCAGACGCGACATATATACCATCGGTCATGGGTAAATGTCGTTCTTACGCCTCTTTTAGGAAAATTAACATCAACTAGATAATTTTCTCTTGTCCCTTTTTTCAGGCGAAGACATCATTGAGGAGGAAGGAGTCGATGCAACATTTGACTTTGCTGCGGATCCTACAGATGAAACGGTGGGACTAGACTTTGAAGAGGCAGACTTTGAATCTGTCGATCCTTTGCTTGCAACATCTTCAGGCGTCGTCTCGCCAACGGCAGTCCAGGCATCGTCAGAGGAGGAGGAGCCCAATATTTCGACTGTGCCTCCTTTGTTGAGTACGCCAACCCCTTCGACCATTGTTGGCGCATCTACTTTTGTTGCACCGTCTGCTGAAGCGCCGACTATGACGACATCCTCTGCAGTCGTTCCTGGAAGGAGATTCACCGATATTGCGGTCACTCCCAGCGTCCATTTGGATTTCGCCATGTTAGTTGAGCAGTATACTAACATTTTCTACATCACTTTGAAAATGTTGATATCAATGGTGCTAGAGAAGAATCTAAGTTTCGAAGCTCTGAAGGCGTCTTCCCAGCTCTCGATAGCGCCGATTAGGAATTTCGATGACACTGGGAGGGCTGATGTGCTGGAGCAAATAGTTAATGGTTTGGAACAACCCATTAACGAATATTTACAACTTTAGTGAGGCAACGTCGATGAGATGATTCAAAATGAGTACAACTCATTGACTTCGAGGCTAGCTGGCGAGATAGAAGCTCTGAATAAATCTATCGAGGCACAACAGCAAGAGATGAATGCAGATCAGGCCATATTGGAGCATGTCGTTCCCGAGCTGGCTAAGTGCGAGATTGAACATGCGGAAAACGAAGTGAGGATCCGCAAACTGGAAGCTAAACTTGCTCAAGCAAAGGAGTGGGCTCACGCTTCATCAGCAGCTATAAATGTGTTAAGGCACCGGATGGAAGCAGCTCAGCATGACCTGGCACATGTGGGTGTCATCCACGTAGGTTTTGTAAATACTCGGTCTGAACTATCCCTCCTGAGCAATGATGAGGCACGAATGGAGAGAGCTCGTACTACCATTTTAAACTCCAGGAATGAGAAGATGATCGTACTGGCGCAGCAGATCCGTGATTTGACTGCTCCTCCCTAATGATGTACTATTTTACTTTTCTATGTAACTTGCTCTTTCTGGAAATAATAAAGAGGCTTTATCTAACTTTGTGGGCCTATCATCTTGGAATATAAATGACAGGATAAGATGAAAGTGATATCAGATGTAATATGGACGTGATATCCTTTCGTAAGCTTTAGCTGGACATATCTATTCAGAGGTTATATGGACATGATAGAATATGAGCCAACTAAAATTTATGTACAAAACACTATCAGAGGTAATATGGACGTGATAGGTTTTGACGATTCAAATTAGTTGGTCATATCTATTCAGAGGTTATATGGACATGATAGAATAGGAGCCAACCGGTCTTTGTACGTAGTATCGTCAGAATGAGATCTTTATCATACTCCGTTTTAAGCAAGAGTGATTAAGCATAGTACTTCTTCAGGAATTTGCCGTTGATAGGAGCTATTAACAAGTCCCCATTAGGCTTTGGCTAATCTGTAAGCGCCATTTGAAAATGTGGTTTCAACCACATAAGGGCCCTCCCACTTGGGCTGAAATTTACCCTTACTTTTGTGAGTAATGATCATTGGCCTCTTCACAGCTAGAACTAGCTCGCCAACTTTGAATACTCTTTCCTTAACTTTTTGATTAAAAGCTTTGGAAATGCGTGCTTGGTAGAACGCGATACGTTGTTGAGCTTGAAGGCGTTTCTCGTCTAATCCTTCCAGCTCTTGAAGCCTTAGCTGATCGTTCTTTTCCTGAGTCAGCTCATGAGCCACTGCTATTCTGAGTGATGGAATTTGAACTTCAATAGGGAGAACTGCTTCACTCCCATAAACCAATGAGAATGGTATACAACCTGTCGGTGTTCGCACCGTTGTACGGTATGCCCAGAGGCATTCTCCCAGCTTCTCATTCCAGTCTCTTTTGTTAGAAGAGACAAATTTCTTCAAGAGTTTGATAATGGTTTTGTTGAAGGCTTCCGCCAAATCATTAGCAGCAGGGTTATATGCCGTAGAGGCCATATTTTGTATCCGATTCTTATCGCAAAATCAGTGAAACGCTTGGCTAATGAACTGAGGCCCATTGTCATGAATTATCCTTCGGGGTATCCCAAAACGATAAATGACATGATGCTTGATAAAGCTAATCACATTGGATGTCTTTACCTCAGCAAGGGGGATCGCCTCTGCCCATTTAGAGAAATAATCGGTGATGGCCAATATGAACCGATGACCTCTGGAAGAAGATGGGTGAATAGGACCAATTATGTCCATGCCCCATGCTTCAAAAGGCCATAATGCAATAGTAGGATGCAAATACTCAAACGGTTGATGTATAAAATCCGCATGAATTTGACAGGATTTGTATTGTCTTGCATATTTCAAGGCATCTGCAATCATGGTAGGCCAGTAATAGCCCATCCTCCTGATACGATCCTGTAATTTAGGACCGGGTTGATGTGCTCCGCATACTCCGTCGTGAGCTTCTCGGATAATCCGCTGGGCATCATCGCCTGAGAGACATTGTAACAATAGTCTATCGTATATTCGACGATATAGACTATGTGATGAAGTATCAAAATAGAAGCGTAGTGATCTTCTTTTAACTGATACTGCTTCTTTGGGATCTTCTGGTAAGATTCCGTATGCTGCGAAGTCTATGAATGGACTTCTCCAATCTCTCCTAGGGGGAACCGTATTTACGGCGTAGCTGCGTTCTATGTGAACATTGTTTTTCACACAAAATAGATCTCTGTTAAGAAGGATCACCGAGTTCTGCCTTTTTATAGGAATAGCCAGATCTGCAGCTAAACTGGCCAGAGCATCAACTTCCAGATTTTGAGACCGAGGCACGTGCTCCAGGAAGAATCCTTTAAAGGACATAGCTATCTCGATCGTTGCTTGGTGATAAGGAATGAGGTCTGGATTGCGGACTTCATATATTCCTCTAACCTGATTGACGATCAACTGGGAATCGCCGAAAGCTTCCAGATATTCAACCTCTAATTCTTTAGCGACTTGGAGCCCGATGAGTAGGACATTATACTCTGCTACATTATTGGAGCAGGGTTCGCAAAGAGAATAGGCTCGATAAATGACGAGCTTGTCAGGAGTGACCAGAACAATCCCTACTCCTGAAACCACGTTTCCTTTGGGACCAGTCCGTGAAGCACCATCGAAGAATAGCTGCCAGGTATCATCTTCCATTACAGAGTTGCATTCTGCAACCTCGTCGGGAATGTCCTCGTATAATTTGGAGGTTTCTGGAATTGGATGAGCAGCTAAGAAATCAGCCAATGCTTGACCTTTTATGGACTTCTGAGGGACGTACACCATATGGTGTTAGTAACATCGCCCAAGTCGCTAGTCGAGAATTAAGAACACTCGGTTTGCTCATCAATACTCGGAGAGGATTGATTCTGGAGATGTTATGAATAGTTTGGCCTGTGACGTAATGTCGCATCTTCTGAATAGCAAACATTAGAGCCAAACATTCTTTCTCCACTGGATTATACCGATGTTCAGCTCCGACCATCATCCTGCTTAGGTAGTAGATAGCTTGTTCCTGACCCTCATCGTTCTTCTGTGCGAGAAGAGCTCCTAAAGAATGATCCATTGCTCGAACATACAGCAAAAATGGTCTTCCTATGATGGGAGGCACCAGAACTGGAGGACTGGTAAGATAGCGTTTGATGTCATCAAAAGCTTATTGACAGGCTTCGTCCCATACGTAGGATACACCTTTCTTCATTAGGCGAGAAAAAGGCTGACATCTTCCAGATAGGTTGGATATGAATCTCCTGATGTAAGCTAGACGACCTTGGAATCCCCTGAGTTCTCTCAGATTACGGGGCGGTCGCATCTCTAGGATAGCTTTTACTTTATCAGGGTCGACTTGAATGCCTTTAGCGGTAATGACAAATCGCAGGAATTTGCCACTAGATACTCCGAGAAAGGACTTCGTAGGGTTCATTTTGAGTTGATGTTGACGCATCAGCTCGAACACTGTCTTCAAGTCTTTGATGTGATCAGCCTTAAGGCGGCTTTTGACAACGATATCGTCTACGTAACATTCCACCGTTTTGCGTAAGTGCTCATGGAATATGTTACTCATAGCTCGCTGATATGTAGCCCCGGCATTCTTCAGTCCGAAAGGCATGACCGTATAGCAATATACCCCCAGTGGAGTACGAAAGGCCGTATGCTTCTCGTCTTCAGGATGTATCTTTATCTGATTATATCCTGAGAAACCGTCCATGAAAGACATGCGTTCAAAACCGCATGTATTGTCAATCATAACGTCTGTAATGGGAAGAGGAAACTCATCCTTAGGACAGGCTGCATTCAGATCTCGGAAATCGATACAGACACGTATTTTCCCTGTTTTCTTTATGATTGGGACCACATTAGCGACCCAATCTGGATGTTGTTCTTCCCGAATGAACCCACAGGCTATCAATTTCTTGATTTCAGCTTCAATGTCGTCCATCATATCCGGTCGGAATCGGCATTGGTGTTGTTTTACGGGCTTTGAATCGGACCGTATGTTGAGTTTATGAGTAGCCAATTTTGGATCAAGACCTGGCATATCCTCATAATTCCATGCAAAGACGTCGATATATTCTTTTATCAGCTGAATTATCTCTTTCCTTTCTGTTGGGAAAAGATTGTTACTGATAAATATTGGTTTTGATGAAGTTTCATCTCCAATATCGACTTGGATAACTTTATCTTCAGTGGGCGGTTCTCTCTGCTCGAACTGGAGTTCCCATTGTGTATCCATTTGTTGGGCCCATGATTCATTTTCAAGTGGTTCAGATTTTTGCTCTTCTGCTTCGAGAGAATCTGTTATTACCATGTTTGCTGAAAATATTTGTAGGACTTCATCGTCTGAATCGGAGAATGACAAACTATCCTGAGAAGGGGAAATGATCTCCTCACTTGACTCAGGGTTGTTTGAAGTTGCAAGAGACGTGGTATACCCTAACCCGCAACGTGTTCGTTGATAGTAGGGATCATCATGCAACGACGTTCGTTTGCCTTTTCCATAGTTAAGGCCTAGCTCCAACTTCAAGTCGTAACCCATATTTTGCATGATCTTCAAAGCCTGTGGGCTATATCTGAAAACCTGCATTTTCCCAACATCAGGCTCGTGAAAATCTTCTTGCATAATTGGTTGATTCCGCATACGGCCGAAGACTATCGGATGCTGATCTTTACGGGTAGGTGGGACAATAAAGATAGAATCTTCATATGGCCCATATGTCGTGACGACGTTAGAAGTCGATGCCACTTCCCATACATACGGCTGATATAAGTCTATAACTTTGAAGAATTTATGTGCTATAGATTCTATCTCAGTATGGAGGAGTGATTCCTGATCCGGGAATTGGGCATCGGTATACTGGAAAAGAGAATCTTTATTATCGTCAGAAATGACGTTCCCAGTCATATTTATGTAAACTCCCTCACCCAAAATAGGTATTTTGTGTATATTTTATATTATTATATTTATTATAGATGTTGAAGTTATTTAGAGCATTCTCTTAGTTAATTAGAAAATAATTTTTTTAGTATATTTACTTATATAAATATTTATTTAGAATTATTTTTAGGCTATTTTAGATTATTGGGATTTTTCTATAATTTTTAGTTAATTAAAAACTAGTAACACTAATTTTCTAGGACTTTGAAGAATTTATTTTATGTTCAAAATTAATTAAAAATATCCCAAAATTTTATTTTAGGTTCTAAATAGTAATATATATTTTCTAGAATTTTCTGGGAATTTTCTGAATATTTTAGTATTTATTGGGAGTTATTTAGGCTAATAACTAATTTTTAGGACTTGTAGAATTTATTGTTCAATCCCAGGAATATAGAATGGAACCACGTTATTTTCTAGGGTTTATAATATTATTATATATTTTCTGGAATTATTTCAGAATTTTTGGAATAAGTTTAGTATTTATTTTATTTATATGGGTAAAACTAATGTTTAGAGCTTCTCCTAATTATTGTAGAAAATCTATGAATATAAAATTATCCCAAATATTTTTCTAGAGTTTTTAAATTCAAAATATATATTTTTTTAATTTTTCCAGATTTTTATGATTATTTTTAATATTTATTTTGAGTTATTTAGATTTAAAATGACTTAAATAATGTTTGATAAAGGCAAATCAAAAACAAATAATATAACAAAAACCATCCAATCAGATTCTGACACATGTCAGCCTATAAATATCCTTTCAGCCGCAGGTACATCCCTATATATATATATATATATATATATATATATATATATATATATTATTATAACCCTAATTATCCTATTATTTTAGAGAGAGAGATTTTGGAGAATTGCCATCTAGGGTTCCTTCATCTTCCACAAGCCATTGCGCATAGCTCCGGACTCCAAACGAGGCCTATTTTCTTGCGTTAGAAAGATATTGAGGTTAGCTTTTTGATTATATAAATTGTTTTACGAAATTATGAGTATTAAATTCTAGAAAATTCGTAGAGCACAGCATATCCGAAAATAGACGTGTTTCAATGTTTTCGCGATTCCGGGAGAACCAGGAATCAGAATCATGAACTGTTTAAAGTTTCAGAAAGCTAATGTCTAGATAATTACTGTTAATTTTGTAGAACTTCTAGGTTAGAATTTAACCATCGGTGCACAATACAAAATTTTAATGTGCCATAATTCCCAAACGAATTTGAATTCGGACGAGCCATAAATTCCAGTATGTTTTTGACGCAGAAATCTATAGGAAATCATGCATAAAAGTTGAGTTTGTGTCGGTTGACTTTTAGGTCAACAGATCGCCTCGATTTGCGTGCCATGAGTCTCGAGTTAATAAAATTCAGTTTCTTTGGACAAAATTTAGGAATTAACATAAAAATCAGAATAATAAGATTAAAATAGGATTTTAGAGTAATTATTCCAGAATTAAATAAATTAAAATAAATTATCTTTTGACGTGATAAATTTGTAATACATAGGCTATTTGGACTGTGACTTGGACTCTGATTCATACCAGCAGCAGGACCCCAGGCGAGTACATTCTCTGACAATGTTCCAGTAGGACGTAGTATTTAGTCACCACGGTTAGTTTACATCAGACCCTAAGTCGGAGAACCCAATGCGCGTTCGTACATTTACATATACGCAAATATTATTCAGTTTGGTATATATATTTATGTACGTAATTACTATATGTATCCCAATAATTATGTAAATAAATTGATGGTTATATTATTATATAGTTATATGAATATATATGTAAGTAAATGCTAATTGATAATTATGACTAAATATTCAGACTGTACGACCCTAGGACACCGTGGACTGTTCCGTACTCACCTTGACCATGTTGACCCTAAGCACTTGTGAATTGTCCGCCTTGTGTACATTAACGTACTGGCTTAGACACCTGTCAGTCGACTGTCTGATTGTGTACAACACTTGAAGATGAGACCCCGCGTAACTCAACGCGAAATTTACCATGATAGATGACTAGTGTTACCCCTAGTATACCCCCTGAGTCCAGTATAAATATTGTTGTGTGTGCACTAGTGTAATGACTAATGATTTATTTGCATTATATTATATGTACATAGGATGTTGGGTTTATTCTGCACGACTTTTGGAGCAGGTGATTGGTACATCGCAACTTTTTGGCCAGGCAAGTATACCTTGCCATTGTACTGTTATTCATATTCCATATGTTGCATGCATCTTTATTTTCTGTCTTTAGTTCATATATTTTAACTGTTATATAAAATGCGCGCGACGGTGTCGTCGCGATATGTTTTTAATTATGTATTTGCATTGACCCTGTTTATGAGACTACCCCATTATCATGTAGCATCATCAGGTTCATTGACTGTGACACATATTTTTACACGAGTTGTGAGTCTCATATTAATGACGGACGCACGTATTGACTGATCATCGGTACGTATGAGCCGTGCGTTAGGAATAACTGCTGTTAGAAACTTTGCATGCTAGTAGACTTAGCAGTTATTAGAGGTCTATGGACATAGCCTATTGTAGTACGGTGGCCCCATCCTTGTCCTTGTTTGGTTGCAGGATTTGGGCTAGGGTAGTAAGAAAAGGCTATGAACCAAATTGTGTCATGGATGTGACATGCTTAGATCATGGGGTGGGGAGAACAACAAGTACCGCATTTGAGCTCCTTTGCACTTTTTCTATTGTGCGCCCGGATTCTCCGCTGGAGATACGGGTGGTGATGACCACTATATATTATATTATTATCAGGCAGGCCTCCGGCGTTCGAAAGTCGTCGTGCCTTTTTAGGCCCCTGGATCTCCAATAGAGAAACATGCCAAATCCCAGGATTTCAGCCAGATAGCTCACTTGTGGGGAAAGTTGTTCTTAACTGCATTCACTTAGACGGTTATGCGACCCCTTTGGATATTTATTTCAGTACTTTATTGACATGTGTTTAAGTATCTTGTTATGTCCCTCTGAGGACCTGGTCCCCTGCCAGGTGTATTTGTTCTTGAGTATTTGCAGGAGCGCAGATTTGGATGGTTATAGATGTTTCGAGGATGTCTACTCTTCGAGCCGTGATTGCTAGCTGGTATACTTATATTTTGTTTGATTGTGTTGTACTTATATTGTATTTACTTTTCCCATTCGAGTTGGTAGTGGATTTGTTTCCATCCAACTATCATCCTTAGATACTTCTTATTGAGATCTAGTTTCATAGATACTGGTTATTTATTTCTATATGATTTTGGTGGATGAGATTTAGATTTAACCCTGTGACTTGTATTACATTTTATACCACTTGTGGATTGATATTCATAATACAGCGTACGTATGGATTTGGTTTCCATATATTGGGGTTGCCATATCCATGCGGCTGGCATGCTTACGTGTCCTAGTCCTATGTATTTTGGGACTGGGGCGTGACATGTTTTTGTGGTGGCCCATGCAGGTCGAGAGCATATTGTCTCGGTTACGTTACTGTACCGAGCAAGCCTGCACCTAGGACTAGAGCATAGGATCTCATCCACAATTGACTATGATTCATCTTCCTCCTGTCTGTTCTATTTGAACAATTGTATCCTGCTTGATTCCTGTACTTCCCTAATAGTTCTTTGAGTATAGACTTCTGCTAGAATATAGGAACCCCTGTTATTAGGATGATAATTAGGATAGCACACCTATTAAGAATACAACAAGAATATAGACACACCACTAAGTTTAGAATATCTAGTGAACCCTAGAATTCCTTATCTTTAGATTAGTATACCATTACCCCTTGATGTATTAAAAAGACTTGAGAGTAGTATAGACACTACTAGAGATAGTTAGAAGTCTTACCATAATGTTTGACCCTGGTTTTGAGGGACCAATGGAGAACCAATATTGACATTAGGACTGAACCTAACCTACACAGTTAGATAAGTATTGGAGAACTACAAACTTAGATCATTGCCTTAGTATTAGTAGACAGCACCCTAGGAAGCCTAGAGGAATGTAATTAACCCTTTTTCTTAATCATGCCTCGAACATAGCAACTAGCACCCCACTCCCCTTTAGAAAACCATGATGCTATCTAGAGCCCCCTATTTTAATTTTGTATGTTATTCCTCTGGAACCTTAACGTTCGCTAATTGTGCGACGGATAAATTATCTCCTTCATTTCTTCATCTTTCAATTCATGCCAATCTGACGCTTCTGATTATAGACCAAGTGATTGTATTCTATGATAGGATATATGGTTTTCTAAAGTGATAGTTGCGATCTTGAATTTTGAATTACGTGCCTTGTAGTTAGAACTTGATAGTTGAGTATTCATCTAGATTATAATTTTATGGTTATCCCTTAGTTTTAAATTGCGTAGCATATACCCCACCTCGATACAGGTTAGATCCCTTTCCCCTTAACGGCTAGTAACTCTTCTATTCTCGCTATTGACACATGTTCTATGAGCACTATAATTAAGACTTAAGGTGACCCTTACCTATATAACGCAATAGGAGACCCTAATAAGTACCAAGATCTTTCCTCATATACCCTAATAAGAGTTTCTGTTTTATTTACATGTGCAAGATTATTTTGTAGGATCCTCTTAAGACTGTCACAGTATTAGTTTAATTATTTTAAGTTGGATAGTATACCTCACAACCTATATCATATAGTCCACTTGACCCATCGAGGTAGTGTAACTGAATGACATTACTGTATGCTAGTATAAGACGACAGTGTTTATTCAGACAATAGAATTTAGAGGTCCATGCCCTATTTGGTCGACTAGCGACCTAAAACAAGGAATTAATATGATAACTGTAGAGATTGTAGAGTCTTTTATTATTATTGCTTATTTTGTTTTTGTGAACTTGAATTGACTTGTACCTCCTTTCATCATCATCTAGCGTACTTGTATTTGTTGTACCACCTTGACTTATGCCGCTACTATAGCCTAGTTTTTGCAAGCTTGTTCTTTATCGAGCTTGTTCATGACATGTATTATTGGAGTACTATACTAATATATTTCAGAACCAGTATATTAAGGTCTAGCTAGCCTTAGTGCGCTTGGTTCGCCTTTCGCAATGCTACTTTACGTGGATTGGGATAAAATTGACTTAGTTTCTTAGACGAATGTACTTGCCCTCTAAACCTGTCTGAGCGTATCGTATCGACTACATAACTGTACTAATACGAGCATGCGAATTCGGATTTACCAAATAGGATTTCAGTCCACAACTGCCTTGACAATTCCCATTGGATTCCTTTAAACGCCTTGATCCCCACACTTGTATTATATTACCCCCACCTTGAATTCTTTATTATTGCCCTCCGTCTTTCCTTATTTCGGAAAGACGAAACCTCGTGCTTGGAATAAGTGATACACTAATAGTGCTAGATATACCCCACAGGCCAATCGCATAATTGGTGACTATCTTTTATAAATGACTAAGGAAATATCATAGATGATATGGTTAAGGATTAAATAGCATGATTAAATAATTTGGGGCATAGCTTTCTTAGATGCATAGCCTTAGATGATAGATGGGTAAATTCTAAGTTGGGTAGCAGCGCATTGTCAACTTGAGAGGAATTTCTTTTAGATTGTGATCAAGTAAGATTAGATTGGGAGATTCAAGTCATTTTAATTTTGAGAAATTTTAAAAGAAGGATTAAGATAATGAGGATTTAACGAATTTTAAAATCTTGATATTGCGGACCAAATATTTATACTTTGAGCACATGATTTAAATTTTGAATAATGAAGGATGAATCATCGATTTAAATTTTGAGGATAAATATAGAATTTTAGACTTGAACAATTGGTGAATTAGATTTAAATTTTACAATTTGATGATTTGAATTAAAAGTTCAATTTTGATTGTTGGGTCACCTATTTGAAATATTGAGGATGTAAAGTGAGTTTAAATATTTGAAGAGTACAAAATAATCTTAAGTTGAGAATAGGAATAAGATTTGATTAGAATTGTTTATTGTTCAAAGTCTAGAGGAGATTATGATAGTTGGAAATTGTGATATAAATTTTGATGTGGGATGTCATATAGACTTGAGTTAGATTTGGATGTTGATTATTTAAAAATCGAGAAGAGATTACGACAGGTTGAATTTTGATTTAAACAGTGGTTATCTTAATTTTGAAGTGATCGCGATAGATTTGAATAGATTTTGTTATTTAAATTTTTGGAAGAGATTGCGATTGACATACCTTATGTACGAATGTGAAGGATTTAACAAATTATGCCTTATTTTAATTTCGAGGACGAAATTGTTTTAAGTTGGGTAGATTGTAAACTCCCTCCCCCAAAATAGGTATTTTGTGTATATTTTATATTATTATATTTATTATAGATGTTGAAGTTATTTAGAGCATTCTCTTAGTTAATTAGAAAATAATTTTTTTAGTATATTTACTTATATAAATATTTATTTAGAATTATTTTTAGGCTATTTTAGATTATTGGGATTTTTCTATAATTTTTAGTTAATTAAAAACTAGTAACACTAATTTTCTAGGACTTTGAAGAATTTATTTTATGTTCAAAATTAATTAAAAATATCCCAAAATTTTATTTTAGGTTCTAAATAGTAAAATATATTTTCTAGAATTTTCTGGGAATTTTCTGAATATTTTAGTATTTATTGGGAGTTATTTAGGCTAATAACTAATTTTTAGGACTTGTAGAATTTATTGTGCAATCCCAGGAATATAGAATGGACCCACGTTATTTTTTAGGGTTTATAATATTATTATATATTTTCTGGAATTATTTCAGAATTTTTGGAATAATTTTAGTATTTATTTTAGTTATATGGGTAAAACTAATGTTTAGAGCTTCTCCTAATTATTGTAGAAAATCTATGAATATAAAATTATTCCAAATATTTTTCTAGAGTTTTTAAATTCAAAATATATTTTTTTAATTTTTCCAGATTTTTATGATTATTTTTAATATTTATTTTGAGTTATTTAGATTTAAAATGACTTAAATAATGTTTGATAAAGGCAAATCAAAAATAAATAATATAACAAAAACCATCCAATCAGATTCTGACACATGTCAGCCTATAAATATCCTTTCTGCCGCAGGTACATCCCTATATATATATATATATATATATATATATATATATATATATATATATATTATTATAACCCTAATTATCCCATTATTTTAGAGAGAGAGATTTTGGAGAATTGCCATCTAGGGTTCCTTCATATTCCACAAGCCATTGCGCATAGCTCCGGACTCCAAACGAGGCCTATTTTCTTGCGTTAGAAAGATATTGAGGTTAGCTTTTTGATTATATAAATTGTTTTACGAAATTATGAGTATTAAATTCTGGAAAATTCGTAGAGCACAACATATCCGAAAATAGACGTGTTTCAATGTTTTCGCGATTCCGGGAGAACCAGGAATCAGAATCATGAACCGTTTAAAGTTTCGGAAAGCTAATGTCTAAATAATTGACATATGTTTTTCCCAGAATTTAATTCGAAGTATTTATATACTGTTAATTTTGTAGAACTTCTAGGTTAGAATTTAACCATCGGTGCACAATACAAAATTTGTATGTGCCATAATTCCCAAACGAATTTGAATTCGGACGAGCCATAAATTCCAGCATGTTTTTGACGCTGAAATCTATTGGAAATCATGCATGAAAGTTGAGTTTGTGTCGGTTGACTTTTAGGTCAACAGATCGCCTCGATTTACGTGCCATGAGTCTCGAGTTGATAAAATTCAGTTTCTTTGGACAAAATTTAGGAATTAACATAAAAATCAGAATAATAAGATTAAAATAGGATTTTAGAGTAATTATTCCAGAATTAAATAAATTAAAATAAATTATCTTTTGACGTGATAAATTTGTAATACATAGGCTATTTGGACTGTGACTTGGACTCTGATTCATACCAGCAGCAGGACCCCAGGCGAGTACATTCTCTGACAGTGTTCCAGTAGGACGTAGTATTTAGTCACCACGGTTAGTTTACATCAGACCCTAAGTCGGAGAACCCAACGCGCGTTCGTACATTTACATATACGCAAATATTATTCAGTTTGGTATATATATTTATGTACGTAATTACTATATGTATCCCAATAATTATGTAAATAAATTGATGGTTATATTATTATATAGTTATATAAATATATATGTAAGTAAATGCTAATTGATAATTATGACTAAATATTCAGACTGTACGACCCTAGGACACCGTGGACTGTTCCGTACTCACCTTGACCATGTTGACCCTAAGCACTTGTGAATAGTCCACCTTGTGTACATTAACGTACTGGCTTAGACACCTGTCAGTCGACTGTCTGATTGTGTACAACACTTGAAGATGAGACCCCACGTAACTCAACGCAAAATTTACCGTGGTAGATGACTAGTGTTACCCCTAGTATACCCCCTGAGTCCAGTATAAATATTGTTGTGTGTGCACTAGTGTAATGACTAATGATTTATTTGCATTATATTATATGTACATAGGATGTTGGGTTTATTCTGCGCGACTTTTGGAGCAGGTGATTGGTACATCCCAACTTTTTGGCCAGGCAAGTATACCTTGCCATTGTACTGTTATTCATATTCCATATGTTGCATGCATCTTTATTTTCTGTCTTTAGTTCATATATTTTAACTGTTATATAAAATGCGCGTGACGGTGTCGTCGCGATATGTTTTTAATTATGTATTTGCATTGACCCTGTTCATGAGACTACCCCATTATCATGTAGCATCATCAGGTTCATTGACTGTGACACATATTTTTACACGAGTTGTGAGTCTCATATAGATCACGGACGCACGTATTGACTGATCATCGGTACGTATGAGCCGTGCGTTAGGAATAACTGCTGTTAGAAACTTTGCATGCTAGTAGACTTAGCAGTTATTAGAGGTCTATGGACATAGCCTATTGTAGTACGGTGGCCCCATCCTTGTCCTTGTTTGGTTGCAGGATTTGGGCTAGGGTACTAAGAATAGGCTATGAACCAAATTGTGTCATGGATGTGACATGCTTAGAGCATGGGCTGGGGAGAACAACAAGTACCGTATTTGAGCTCCTTTGCACTTTTTCTATTGTGCGCCCGGATTCTCCGCTGGAGATACGGGTGGTGATGACCACTATATATTATATTATTATCAGGCGGGCCTCCGGTGTTCGAAAGTCGTCGTGCCTTTTTAGGCCCCTGGATCTCCAATAGAGAACCATGCCAAATCCCAGGATTTCAGCCAGATAGCTCACTTGTGGGGAAAGTTGTTCTTAACTGCATTCACTTAGACGGTTAGGCGACCCCTTTGGATATTTATTTCAGTACTTTATTGGCATGTGTTTAAGTATCTTGTTATGTCCCTCTGAGGACCTAGTCCCCTGCCAGGTGTATTTGTTCTTGAGTATTTGCAGGAGCGCAGATTTGGATGGTTATAGATGTTTCGAGGATGTCTTCTCTTCGAGCCGTGATTGCTAGCTGGTATACTTATATTTTGTTTGATTGTGTTGTACTTATATTGTATTTACTTTTTCCATTCGAGTTGGTAGTGGATTTGTTTCCATCCAACTATCATCCTTAGATACTTCTTATTGAGATCTAGTTTCATAGATACTGGTTATTTATTTCTATATGATTTTGGTGGATGAGATTTAGATTTTACCCTCTGACTTGTATTACATTTTATACCACTTGTGGATTGATATTCATAATACAGCGTACGTATGGATTTGGTTTTCATATATTGGGGTTGCCATATCCATGCGGCTGGCATGCTTACGTGTCCTAGTCCTATGTATTTTGGGACTGGGGCGTGATAATTTACATCAGTCAGTTGCTTGTTGCGCCTGAGGTTGATGACCAATGGTGGAGGCTTCTGATTCAGAGTGATCACTAAAGGATCATTTCTTCCTCCGAATTTGGTTTTGTCCAAGTGGACAGCCATGGGTTCCATGACTTTTGGACGGGTAGTCCGTCCTTTCACCTGGATTGACAAAGGTTGCTCAGCAGACGGTTCTTTCGGCTCCCTGTAGGATTCCTCTTCCCCCTGGCCTGATACCTCCTTCATGTAGTCTTGGGAGTACAACATGGCATCGGAGTAATAGGACTCAACTCCTTTGAACGGGTTACTGTCAGCAAACTCTGTCTTCACTGTTCCTTGTGAATCTATATATTTGAAGCATTGGTGTATAGTGGAAGGAACAATGTTGTGGTCGTGGATCCAAGGTCTGCCCAACAAAATGTTGTAAGATACCTCTGAATCAATGACGTAGCATGTAGCCACTGATCTAAGGTCGCCAATCTGGATCCTTAGTAGAATCTTCCCCAACGGCTTGTTTTTCCTGGCATTAAAGCCCACGATTGTAGTGGTAGTATATGCCAGTTCGCTTGTAGGGATCCTCAATGGTCTGAGAAGACTGTGAGGAATGATGCTGATCGACGATCCCTGATCTATATGAATCCGGTCTACCTCCATGGAACCGACGTATCCGGTATAATAAAGAGGCCTGTCATGTCTGTTATGTTTTAACAACATATCCTCTTGGGTGAAAGTGATGTTAGGGACCACTTCCATCACACTATGGTATTGAGGACATGCCACGGGCTCTTTATCAGGGGATTTGAGCTGAGTTAAGCACACATCCGCCTGCATTAGCGCTTCACTCAAGGCTTGACGAGTGTCTTTGGATAACCTGAGGAGCTCAAAAATGGATAATCTGGCTGGAGTATGAGCCAGTTGGGCCAAGATATCGAAGTTGTATGGTTTCTCTAAACCTTTGTTTTGAATATTTTTCAAAGTTTTATCAAAACAAACTTCCTTCTGCTTGCCCTTGTCTGCCGGAGTTGGTTTAGAAGGACCTGCTTCTGGTATAACAGGTTCAGGCTCTGAAGGCTTGGCAGCTGAAGTGTCTGCCGTTGCTTCTTCCTGATTTCCTCCATAGTCCTTGAGGTAGGCTTTCCCTGACCGGGTTCCAGTAGCCAAAGCCTCATCTTCTGATGTCGGAGATGTTGCAACCATATGGCATGGTTTGTATTTGGAGTTCTTTTTAGACTTAGCCTTAGCAGCTTGAGTCTCTTCTTCGATCTCAGACACCAGATCAGGATGAACCCACATAATCTCCCCACGCTTGGTAGTTAGGGGTACCAGGTCATGGTTTTGACCCCTGGCCGGAGGTAGATTAACAATGTCCATCATCGTCCGGAAAATAGGCACTACACCATCCGGAACTTCTTGAGGGGGCAGATTGCCAAATTGGAGAGAGATCATATTGGCGGTGACCGTCTTCTCGCTATTGTGCAGAGTGATGGCTTTAACATCGATCAACTCCTGGATTTTCCTTTTTAGTACATAACACGCCTTTGTGGGGTGATGTATGTACCTATGGAAAATGCAGTACTTGGGGTTATTGGTACTGCCGACTTCATTAGGCCGCTTTACCTCAGGGAGGGTAATCTTGCCGCTTTTGACTGGACACTCGAATATGCTCGGGATATCGTCGTCATCAAAAGAGTATACTTCAATAGGCATGGAGGTCCCAGGTTTCGTTTGTCTGGTTGCAGCAGTCTTTTGCCTGGATGTATTGATCGCCAGAGCTTCTTTTCCTTTGGAACCACGAGGATGGTCGCTGTTGGAGGATGACCTCTTGCCTTTATCAGAGGCAGATATCATAATTCCATTATCACGCGCCTTCTGACTATTGTCTTCAGCGGCTGCCGCTGAGATGATGAACGAGGGCCAATCATGGAACTGATATGGTCCTGTGAACACCGAGATCACTGGAAGAAGGTTCTTCCTGCAAATGTCCACCAATGCTGAGTCTGGGACTCCGGGAGGCATTTGCAAAGTGGCCTGACAAAAATGTTCGATGAAGGTGCGGACGTTTTCTTTTTCCTTCTGCTTTACTTCGATGAGAGGGGACATAGACATGTCCATCCCTCCTTCGTAGAATCGCGCGAAGAATAAAGTCTTAAAATCTTCAAAGGAGGAAATGCAGTTGTCCGCAAGACTACGGTACCACTGATAAGCCACTCCCGAGAGACAGCCTTTGAACACTCGAGTGAGAAGGGCGTCATTCCCTTGTAATAATACCGTCATCATACTGAAGTAGTTCATGTACTGGCTCGGTGATGTCTTTCCCTCAAACAAAGCCATGGCCCGTGGTTTGTATTTAGGAGGAAAAGGGATCTCATCCCAGATAGCTGGGTAAGGTTGATTGATCCCTAGCTTCTTAAGCTGATCCTTATGCTTCAGGACGTCAAATTGGGCTTTTAATTCCCGTACCGCCTGCATCGGATCTTCCGGAACCGCAGAGAGTTGAGAGACTGGTTGGATCGTGACCCCAACAGGGGGTACTACAGTCTTCGGATTGGGAGGTTGAGGAACAGCTGATTCTTGATTTTGAATAGGCTCCTGACTTGATGGTACTTCCACCCCCACCCGTAGCTGAGTTGGAGGAACTGGTGCAGCTGCGTGTTGAGTCACCAACATTTGGTGCATATTCTGCATCATGGCGTGCATCTCTTTGAGTGATGCTTCCAATATAGTAACACGTTGTTCCGTACTTCTTGATGTGGAAGGCTCTTCGTGTTCATCTCCAATGGCATAGACTCCCATTTCTCTGGATGTCATTGAAGTGTTAGTATAGGTCTCCGTAGAGATTGAGTCTATACTTTCAGCGTCTGATTCGGGATACTGACGACCCCCAGTATCGGAATCAGAAGAATATGAAGTCGGTTGTCGTGACCTTGAACGGGTATTTCGAAACACACCAGCTTCAATATTCTCCAGGATTTTGTCGAACCTCCTTTGGCTTTGAGTCCTAGATGGATGACGTCTTGAACTGGATCTTCCTCTAGGGATGTGTGAAGCCATGTTCACTGATGCGAATGTAGGCTCGTCTTCCTGTAAGGTCAAGGAGTAGTTCAACCGGTCGAAAACCGACCGTTTTGCCTTAGAACAGCAATAATTAACTACAACTTTATGACTATTACAACAGTGCTCCTTAGGAGGTGTAACAGACATGTTGGAAGATCCCCTGTCTTTGCGCTTTTGCATTAAAAAATCACGCAGATCAGGAGGATTAACAGAGGCAGAGGAAGAAGGCTTATTATGCCTTTTTACATCAGTTGGAATACGGATATTGGGAATCATAAGTCTCTCCCCTCCATACGCATACAGTAATTCAGCCATGTGAGCAGCACATGATCCATGAGGAGCATATCTATCCACAAACCAGGCCTTCTTTACGCTGAGAGGCTTGTCCTGTCGTTGTCACTACCACTTCTCCATGTAAGGGTATTTCTGTAATTTAACTATTTTAAATAATTATGTATTAAATTATTTGCTGAGTTTTATAACTATTATATTATTATTAGGGATATTGATTTTAGGTCAACCCTAGAATGCTTTAGGGCAAACCCTAATGACCAAACCCTAATGTGTAAACCCTATTCTAGCGAAACCCTAGAATTTTAAAATTAGGGTGAACCCTCAATACTCTAGCAGACCTAAACCTGAGTCCTTCAGGTTCTACATGAGAGGGTCAGGGGGGGGTTTAGTCTAAAAGCTGTTCATAGAAACCCTAAAATCAGGTTAATATAAATAGGAAGCCTCTTCCTAGGCTATTCTTCACGTAGAGAGAAAGGAAACCCTAGCCTCCACAAGAGAAACCAATTCCCCACCCCATTTTCGAGATTTGACCTAGGGCTCCCATTTTCTTCTCCTCCAACGCGAGGAAAACAAGGAACGTGGGCCAGGAAGCCTTGGAGAAGCCATCCCTGCAGGTGAGAACCCTAATTTTCTTCATTAAATTTCTGTTTTTAGATGGTAATGGCCTTAGGAACCCACCACCTGTGTGTAGTTCGAATCTTAGGGTTTTGATTAGTGTTTTGGTGACCCACATAGGTTTTCCCCAATTCTTCATGAACCCTAACCCTAAGTATACGTAGGTAGATTGATTTCATCCCATGGGTGTTGGTTAAACTCGATTTTAGGGTTTTAAGATGGGTTCATGAGAGTACTAGGTGAAACTCTATTTCCACATGTTAGGTGTTTGTTGTAATGCCAAGATGGTTTACCTATCTAATCTCCTCTAATGTAGTTTAATTTGATGTTGATATATATATGCAATGTGTAGATGTGTTGTTGTTTTGATTCCTGTGGAGTCGAATGTTGTGGGCTGTGGTGTGAATAGGAAATTCAGGGCAGTGGGTGATCGGGATATCACTGTGTGCTCTGCACTTTGGGTTCACTGTGCAGTCGGGGAGGACTGTGTTTTACATCAGTGTGCATTGGGGTATCCTTGAGTGTAGAGTCTGAGTATTAATGTGTATGTAGAGTTGGTATCAGTTTTGTCTTGGGAAATTCTGTGCTGTGTGCACCGAGGGGGAGGAAATCTTTCCTGTACACAGTCGGGTTTTGTGGGTAGTTCTGTGCACAGTTGGATTTCCTGTGCTGTGCATCAGTGTTTAGGGTGTTAGGTATTAGTGTATCCAGATCAGTGAAGCCACTGTGGTTTAGTTGTGTAGATACCTATATGTGCAGTGACTTGGGGTTGTATCTGTGTCTCAGGTACTGTGTCAGTCTATGGTTAATATGTGAGTGTAAGATTTGTACTAGTGTGTGAGAGGGACAGTGAGACCTGGGGGTTTGTTGCAGTGCACCAATTGCACTATACTGGAGTTAAGTACTCAAGGCAGTAGTTGAGATGGGGCTGTATGTCGAGTCTAGCTGTGAGTTCTTCAATGTATTAGTGATCAGTCCTTAGAGTTATGTGTTCAGTATCAGTAAGATATCAGTGTGTGTGTCTTAGTATCCCAGTATGTGTGCATTCAACACCTGTGTATTGTGCAGTGAGTGTAACTAGTGAGTGTGTGATCTTGAGTACTAGTTAGAAGTGTCTACCTGTGTGTACTAGCATGTGTATAAATGCCTGTGCACTAGTAAGTAGTTAGGGGTGAGTGAACAATTGGGTAAGGTACAGAGCATAGAGGGTCAGTAGGTTCCTTAACAGTGCAGTGAGGAAACTGTGTTGCTGTGAAGATGAGTATCAGTAGCTACTTAAAGCCATGCCTGTGTGAGTGATCAAGGATTCACACTGCCTGTTGATCCTGCCAATAGCCCTATGTTTGTTTCTGTCCAGGCACCTAGGTATCAGTAAGAGGTTGATAGATTAGGGGGTCTGAACAGTTCAGATTTTAGTATCAGATTTCTGATACTTAGTGTCATCAGGTTGTGTAGTTTCTGTATTCAGTGATTCAAATATGTAGTCAGTGTGTTTATCTACATGTGTCTGTGTGTATAGCTTATGTGTAGGTGTTACAATCTCAAGTAGATAGTGAAGTTAGAAATCACATATTACTTGGTAGTTGTTTCTATGTGTATTGTCTTATGTACACATATAAGTGTATTAGTGAGGTGTGTTAATGTACATTAGTGTCAGTTAAATCTGTGTAGCAGTTTGGTGTAGGAGATGTATCAGACTTGGGAAAAGGGGTTTCACAACTGTGCATGCTGTGTAGATGTGTTAATAGGTATCAGTAAAAAGGGATGTGAAATTCAGTGCAGAAATCTGTAGGTAGCAGTACCCTGAAACTGTATGTGGATGAGATTTCAGTGTATTAGATAGCTATGTAAGTACCTGTGTACCAGTGAACAAAATGTGAGTTTCAGTATATTAGTGTGTCATAGTGTATTAGTATAAATTGTAGTGTGTGTGAGTGATTTGCAGTGTGTGTGAATTTAGTGTGAAGTATAGTGTCCCAGTTAGAACAATGTATCAGTGTGGAGTTTAAAGTATCAGTAAGGTAAGGTGGTTTGGGCTATTGGGTTGAACCTTGGTATCAATTAAGATATGTAAGTTATTTACACTAATAGCATATAGTATAAGAAATAGTAACTAGTTTCAGCAAGATACCAATATACCACACTATATGAGTTATATATATAAGGATAACACCTAGTATAATGAATAATCTAATATTGGTAAGTATAGAACATATAATATAGTGTATTAACTAGTATTAGTTAACAATAGCTAGTATGAACCTAGAAGCAAGGTATTGACTAGTTTTGACCAAAAGCCTAGAGTTGACTCAGTTGGACCTAGTGTTGACCAGTAAACCTTAGACATGGCCTAGAAACTTCGTTTTTAAATTGTTAAGCATGTTATTCTTTTAATTCATTAATTAACATTGAATTTCCATAAATAGGTCATTGTGATTCCATTTTGGACCTCGATCCTCACACTCTGCTCAGGACTACAGGCGAGTACATTCTCTGACAGTTTTCATGGTTGATTACTTCTATAAATTGTAGTGTATTTCATACTTGATTCCGACACTACGGATACACGGGTTAGCACCCTAGATCCCCATCATGAGGAGTCGTGATTGGAATCCATCGTGCTAGCTGGGGGATGGGGAACTATTAGTAAATTATGTGATCATATCCAAACATTATATGCACCATAGCTCACCCCACTTCTCACGTCGGGTGCGGCCTGACCACTTATATGCTCCATAGCTGTTATATATGATTAGCCTGACCACTATATGCACCATAGCTAACCATGCGGTTAGCCTGACCTAAAAGAATCATAGCTAATCATATATAATCAGCCTGATCTAGTCCCAAGCCGATCACATAATAAACTGATATTTCAAACACTTAGCTAGATGTTTTATCTTTATTCAGATTTACCTGTTCTAGCAGTCACTATTTATTGCTCATTGCTAGATGCTTATTGTCTATTTTATTTCTTCAGTACTTCACATGTTCAGCTTTTATTTCCATCTTGTATCTTTTACACTGTTTATAGATTTTGTCAATTTAATGAAACTGCTGTTAGTGCTTGTGCTTCGCTCCAATCCTGACTGGATAACAACATTTTCAGAGAACCTGGAGGACTTTTGCCCTACTTATTACGGTCCAGGAATAGAGGAGGATTTCACCCCAGAAATCCCAGAGGAGGTGCCTATCCTAGAGGAGAACTTGCCTGCCCATGTTTAGATTATTTTTCTGCACTTATTATTTTAGACTGAGACTGAGATGTATTTATCTTATTTGCGACTTTGTGAGGTCATTTAGACCCGGGATTTGAGTTGAACTTCTTGTGGTTGGTTTTAATAGAACTCTTTTCAATTCTCATCGTGCCATTATGTTTATAGTTGTGATTGAGTATATTATAGAACTGTGATTTATTTATCTTTGTCCTCCGTACGGAGTTGAGACTATTGACAGGATATACTATGTTTGTGACCTAGACAGCGTTCTACCGCCGATGCTGCGGCGTAGGCTGGACGTACCCACGACTCATGCCCAATTTCCGGGTGCGGGTCGTGACACGTTTTTAGTGGTGGCCCATGCAGGTCTAGTCTGTGGTCTCTAGTCATAGTCTTAGACTGTTTTAGGAAATAGGAATTAGGCCAAAGATATGCTCAATCACAATTAGGAGATTCTGATTCTTATAATACTACTCTTAATGATTATTTCCTTTAGAAATTTTCTGTCCTTCCTTGATATCATATCTATTGCCTTAATTGAATCTTTCGGTCTGTCTTCAGGATGCCGCCAAGAAGGTCCCAGAGACTCGGAGCAGCAGATTCAGAGAGTTCTGCCACCTCTCGCGCTGCCGGACAGACATCAGCAGCACCTCCTACATCTCCAGGACAGGTGGGAGTGTCTGCAGCATTCGGGGGTCCTCCACCACCAGTTCAGAGGGTCCCCACAGCTACGACGGCACCACCACCTCCACCACCACCAGCTCAGCATCCAGGAGGTGTGCCCGTCGATGGAGCACAGATGTTCGCCTTGATACAGGGCATGGTCGATGCCCAGAGGACGTCGGCAGAGGCCCAGAGAGTGCAGGCTGAGGCACATCAGGCCCAGACGGAGATGATGAGGGTGAACATGGAGAATGCTCACCAAGTGGCTCTCCAGGCTGTGGAGAGAGTCACTCAGCAGCAGCAACAACCTGGTCAGCAACAACAGAGGCCGGGCACCATTGTGGACTTCAAGAGGATGATGCCTCGGGAGTTCAAGGGGACAGAAGGGATACTCTACGCCGATGACTGGCTAGAGGACATCGAGAGGAACTTGCGTTTGGCGCAGATTCCAGAGGCGCTCCAGATCGAGGCCGCTGGCAGCCAGATGTTCGATATTGCCTTGACGTGGTTTCGCACGGAGCCGAGACTCTTGCGCGGGGGACTCACTTGGGAAGCTTTCAAGGAGCTCTTCAAAGAAAAGTTCTTTCCTGATGTCGCACTGGGAGCTTTGGAGAGTCAGTTCCATGACTTAGCCCAGGGGAGCTCGTCCGTCGACGAGTATGCCGCGGAGTTTAGCCGTCTGAGCCGCTTCGCGCCGTCGATGATTAGAGATCCGGGGGACAGGGCCCGGAAATTCAGAAAGGGGCTGACAAGAGAGATCAAGTCTCGCACGTCGGGACGTCGCACAGCTACCTATGAGGGCATATTGATGGATGCACAAGTAGCCGAGGATGACTTGGACCTCAGACCCAAGAGGGGACGCGATGTTACCGGAGGGGCAAATAGTAGTGCGGAAACAGGCAAGCGTCCACACTTTCAGCAGCAGCAGAGGCACTTTCAGCAGCAGCATCAGGCACCAGCCCGAGGGCAGGTCCAGCAGCAGCAACAGAGACAGAACCAGCCCGCCATCCAGTGTGCGTACTGCGGGAAGATGGGACATACTAGAGATATCTGCAGGCATAGATTGGGCTCATGTTTGTCCTGCGGATCGACGACACATCAGCTGAGGGATTGCCCTACCATTCGGACTCGTCCAGGTCAGGGTGGAGCAGCCGCCCAGAGAGGACCAGGCAGGGTACCTACCGTACCAGGAGGCCAACAACAGAGGGGACCACTTCCACCGCAAAATCAGAAGTTCGCCCAGCATCAGCAGCAGAGAGGTGCACCCCAGGGGCGAGCATACGCCATGGCAGTCGAGGAGATCGAGCCAGCAGGAGACTTGATCACAGGTTCGGTTCTTCTCGATTGTATTCCTGCATTTACCTTATTCGATTCTGGCGCTTCCCATAGTTTTGTGTCTGTATCATATGCACTTCGACATCATTTAGACACAGAACCACTAGCTAGGACTTGCAAGATCATGACTGGTGGAGGTATTATCCTAGTCCGTGATCACTGCAAGGACCGGAGAGTATCAGTAGGAGGTCGAGATTTGAGCGTGAGCTTACTTGTCATGCCACTTCCGGGGTACGATATTGTACTCGGGATGGACTGGTTGAGTAGGCATCATGCTACTATAGATTGTTATAGAGGCAGAGTATTGTTCAGACCACCAGGAGAGCCGGAGTTTGAGGTCGTCAGAGCAGCAGCGGAACAGAGCAAGAGCACATTTTGCGGAGCCAGGGCGGAAGAAGAGGAGTTGCCACATCCTCTAATAGCGGAGTTCCTGGATGTATTTCCAGAAGAGTTGCCAGGCTTGCCGCCAGACAGAGATGTCGAATTCTCTATAGACTTGGTTCCAGGAGCGGAGCCCATTTCACAACATGTCTATAGAGTCAACAACAGCGAGCTGGCAGAACTGAAGAAGCAGGTTGAGGAGCTGCAGGATAAAGGCTTCATCAAATCCAGTTCATCACCATGGGGAGCTCCGGTATTGTTCGTACCGAAGAAGGACGGCACGGTGCGCATGTGTATTGATTATAGAGCTTTGAACAATATCACTATCAAGAACAAGTACCCGCTACCGAGGATAGATGATCTTTTCGACCAGTTGAGCGGGGCGAGGGTGTTTTCGAAGATTGATTTGAGGTCAGGCTATCACCAGGTGAAGGTGAAGAAAGAAGACACGCCGAAGACAGCTTTTCGGACCAGATACGGCCAGTTTGAGTTTATGGTAATGCCATTTGGTTTAACCAATGCACCGGCAGTATTCATGAACTTGATGAACAAGGTGTTCCACCAGTACCTTGACAAGTTCGTGGTGGTGTTTATCGACGATATTCTTGTGTATTCCAAGACCCCGGAGGAGCACGAAGAGCACCTGAGATTGGTCTTAGAGACTCTCAGGAGGGAGAAACTGTACGGGAAACTCTCTAAGTGTGAATTCTTCCTTGACAAGGTCGAATTTCTTGGGCATGTGGTATCGGGTGACGGTATCTCGGTAAACCCAAAGAAGATTGAGGCAGTAGAGTCGTGGGCTACCCCCAGTTCGGTAGCTGAGATCAGGAGTTTTCTCGGACTAGCAGGATACTACAGGAGGTTTGTACAAGACTTCTCCAAGATTGCAGCGCCGATGACCAGACTGACTAGGAAGGATGTGGAATTTGTGTGGACAGAGGAGTGCCAGGCTGCATTTGATGAGCTGAAGAAGAGGTTGACGACAGCTCCAATTTTGACGTTGCCATCAGGGACAGGTGGTTTTACCATCTACAGTGATGCTTCAGGGAAGGGTCTGGGATGTGTTCTTCAACAGCACGGGAAGATAATTGCCTATGCTTCCAGGCAGTTACGCCCTCATGAAAAGAATTATCCCACCCATGACTTAGAGTTGGCAGCAGTTATTTTCGCTCTAAAGCTGTGGAAACATTTCCTGTACGGAGAGCGTGTGGAGATCTTCACAGACCACAAGAGCTTGAAGTACGTATTCACACAGAAGGAGCTGAACATGAGGCAGAGGAGGTGGTTAGAGTTGATGAAGGACTTCGACATCTCATTGCAGTACCATCCAGGGAAGGCTAACGTAGTCGCTGATGCCTTGAGCAGGTATCCGATGGCTATGTACTTGACAACAGACAGGCATTTGTTGGCTGATTTAGAGAGCTTGGAGATTGAGGTGTTAGTTCCCGGCACTGAGATTCAGATGTGGGGATTGCAGATACAGTCCGAACTGATGGACAGGATCAGAGCTGCGCAGTACGATGATGAGGCTCTGAGAAGTATCAGGGCACAGGTTCAGATGGGATTGTCGGACGACTTTACTATCGCAGATGATGGTTCCTTACGGCACGGCACGAGGATGTGTGTGCCGAGCGGGGAGCTGCGCGAGGAGGTTTTACAGGAGGCACACCGCTCTCAGTACTCGATGCATCCCGGTGCCAACAAGATGTATCGAGACTTGAGAGAGCATGTATGGTGGTATGGAATGAAGCGTGAGGTAGCACGCTTCGTATCTCGGTGTCTAGTGTGCCAGCAGGTAAAGGCGGACCGGCAGAGGCCAGGAGGTTTGCTTCAACCTTTACCGATCCCAGAGTGGAAGTGGGAGCACGTGACCATGGATTTCGTTTCAGGGCTTCCACGTTCTCCAGGAGGGAAAGACGCGATTTGGGTCATCGTGGACAGGTTGACCAAATCAGCCCATTTCTTACCTTTCAAAGTGGGCACGTCGACAGAGAAGCTAGCAGAGATGTACGTGCGACAGATTGTTAGGATTCATGGAGTTCCTGTGAGCATCGTCTCAGATCGGGATAGTCGTTTCACTTCCCACTTCTGGAGGAGTCTGCAGGCTAGCTTGGGCACCCAGCTCAAGTTCAGTACCGCGTATCACCCCCAGACAGACGGGCAGTCGGAAAGGACTATTCAGACTCTCGAGGATATGCTACGCACTTGCGTTTTAGATCTCGGAGGATCTTGGGAGGATCATCTGCACCTGGTAGAGTTCGCTTACAACAACAGCTACCAGGCCAGCATCGAGATGTCACCGTTTGAGGCTCTTTATGGACGGAGGTGTCGTACACCGCTATCGTGGGACGACGTTGGAGAGAGAGCCTTGCTAGGACCAGAAATGGTCGTGGATGCAGCGGAAAAGGTGAAACTCATCAGAGACAGACTGCGAGTGGCGCAGGACAGACAGCGGCATTGGGCCGACAGCCACCGTAGACCCCTTGAGTTTCAGGTATAGATTGTTATTTTTCTGGTTGTGTTGTTTGTTTGTTTAGACTGCGTGTTGAGACTGTTTTGTTTTAGGTTGGCGATCTAGTTTTCCTACGGATTTCTCCGACGCGTGGAACGATTCGTTTTGGCAGAGGCGGGAAGCTTAGCCCACGCTACATCGGACCCTTCGGTATTCTGGCAAGGGTAGGAGCAGTGGCATATAGACTGGACTTGCCGCCTGCATTGGACGGAGTGCATAGTGTGTTCCATGTGTCACAGCTGAGACGGTACGTGGCCGACCCTAGTCACGTACTTGATCACTCGGAGATTGAGGTTGGTCCAACGCTCAGCTACCCTGAGCAGCCAGTAGAGATCTTGGACCGCAGAGAGAAGGTGTTGCGGAACCAAACTATTCCTTTGGTTCGTGTTGCATGGAGACACCACTCTCCAGGGGAGTCGACCTGGGAGAGAGAGGACGAGATGCGCGAGCAATACCCGTATCTCTTCTAGACTTGAGGTATATTCCTTTTCTGATTTCACTCTTGTTGTAGTTCAGTCCAATTTCGAGGACGAAATTTCTTCTAGGAGGGTAGACTTGTCACTACCACTTCTCCATGTAAGGGTATTTCTGTAATTTAACTATTTTAAATAATTATGTATTAAATTATTTGCTGAGTTTTATAACTATTATATTATTATTAGGGATATTGATTTTAGGTCAACCCTAGAATGCTTTAGGGCAAACCCTAATGACCAAACCCTAATGTGTAAACCCTATTCTAGCGAAACCCTAGAATTTTAAAATTAGGGTGAACCCTCAATACTCTAGCAGACCTAAACCTGAGTCCTTCAGGTTCTACATGAGAGGGTCAGGGGGGGGTTTAGTCTAAAAGCTGTTCATAGAAACCCTAAAATCAGGTTAATATAAATAGGAAGCCTCTTCCTAGGCTATTCTTCACGTAGAGAGAAAGGAAACCCTAGCCTCCACAAGAGAAACCAATTCCCCACCCCATTTTCGAGATTTGACCTAGGGCTCCCATTTTCTTCTCCTCCAACGCGAGGAAAACAAGGAACGTGGGCCAGGAAGCCTTGGAGAAGCCATCCCTGCAGGTGAGAACCCTAATTTTCTTCATTAAATTTCTGTTTTTAGATGGTAATGGCCTTAGGAACCCACCACCTGTGTGTAGTTCGAATCTTAGGGTTTTGATTAGTGTTTTGGTGACCCACATAGGTTTTCCCCAATTCTTCATGAACCCTAACCCTAAGTATACGTAGGTAGATTGATTTCATCCCATGGGTGTTGGTTAAACTCGATTTTAGGGTTTTAAGATGGGTTCATGAGAGTACTAGGTGAAACTCTATTTCCACATGTTAGGTGTTTGTTGTAATGCCAAGATGGTTTACCTATCTAATCTCCTCTAATGTAGTTTAATTTGATGTTGATATATATATGCAATGTGTAGATGTGTTGTTGTTTTGATTCCTGTGGAGTCGAATGTTGTGGGCTGTGGTGTGAATAGGAAATTCAGGGCAGTGGGTGATCGGGATATCACTGTGTGCTCTGCACTTTGGGTTCACTGTGCAGTCGGGGAGGACTGTGTTTTACATCAGTGTGCATTGGGGTATCCTTGAGTGTAGAGTCTGAGTATTAATGTGTATGTAGAGTTGGTATCAGTTTTGTCTTGGGAAATTCTGTGCTGTGTGCACCGAGGGGGAGGAAATCTTTCCTGTACACAGTCGGGTTTTGTGGGTAGTTCTGTGCACAGTTGGATTTCCTGTGCTGTGCATCAGTGTTTAGGGTGTTAGGTATTAGTGTATCCAGATCAGTGAAGCCACTGTGGTTTAGTTGTGTAGATACCTATATGTGCAGTGACTTGGGGTTGTATCTGTGTCTCAGGTACTGTGTCAGTCTATGGTTAATATGTGAGTGTAAGATTTGTACTAGTGTGTGAGAGGGACAGTGAGACCTGGGGGTTTGTTGCAGTGCACCAATTGCACTATACTGGAGTTAAGTACTCAAGGCAGTAGTTGAGATGGGGCTGTATGTCGAGTCTAGCTGTGAGTTCTTCAATGTATTAGTGATCAGTCCTTAGAGTTATGTGTTCAGTATCAGTAAGATATCAGTGTGTGTGTCTTAGTATCCCAGTATGTGTGCATTCAACACCTGTGTATTGTGCAGTGAGTGTAACTAGTGAGTGTGTGATCTTGAGTACTAGTTAGAAGTGTCTACCTGTGTGTACTAGCATGTGTATAAATGCCTGTGCACTAGTAAGTAGTTAGGGGTGAGTGAACAATTGGGTAAGGTACAGAGCATAGAGGGTCAGTAGGTTCCTTAACAGTGCAGTGAGGAAACTGTGTTGCTGTGAAGATGAGTATCAGTAGCTACTTAAAGCCATGCCTGTGTGAGTGATCAAGGATTCACACTGCCTGTTGATCCTGCCAATAGCCCTATGTTTGTTTCTGTCCAGGCACCTAGGTATCAGTAAGAGGTTGATAGATTAGGGGGTCTGAACAGTTCAGATTTTAGTATCAGATTTCTGATACTTAGTGTCATCAGGTTGTGTAGTTTCTGTATTCAGTGATTCAAATATGTAGTCAGTGTGTTTATCTACATGTGTCTGTGTGTATAGCTTATGTGTAGGTGTTACAATCTCAAGTAGATAGTGAAGTTAGAAATCACATATTACTTGGTAGTTGTTTCTATGTGTATTGTCTTATGTACACATATAAGTGTATTAGTGAGGTGTGTTAATGTACATTAGTGTCAGTTAAATCTGTGTAGCAGTTTGGTGTAGGAGATGTATCAGACTTGGGAAAAGGGGTTTCACAACTGTGCATGCTGTGTAGATGTGTTAATAGGTATCAGTAAAAAGGGATGTGAAATTCAGTGCAGAAATCTGTAGGTAGCAGTACCCTGAAACTGTATGTGGATGAGATTTCAGTGTATTAGATAGCTATGTAAGTACCTGTGTACCAGTGAACAAAATGTGAGTTTCAGTATATTAGTGTGTCATAGTGTATTAGTATAAATTGTAGTGTGTGTGAGTGATTTGCAGTGTGTGTGAATTTAGTGTGAAGTATAGTGTCCCAGTTAGAACAATGTATCAGTGTGGAGTTTAAAGTATCAGTAAGGTAAGGTGGTTTGGGCTATTGGGTTGAACCTTGGTATCAATTAAGATATGTAAGTTATTTACACTAATAGCATATAGTATAAGAAATAGTAACTAGTTTCAGCAAGATACCAATATACCACACTATATGAGTTATATATATAAGGATAACACCTAGTATAATGAATAATCTAATATTGGTAAGTATAGAACATATAATATAGTGTATTAACTAGTATTAGTTAACAATAGCTAGTATGAACCTAGAAGCAAGGTATTGACTAGTTTTGACCAAAAGCCTAGAGTTGACTCAGTTGGACCTAGTGTTGACCAGTAAACCTTAGACATGGCCTAGAAACTTCGTTTTTAAATTGTTAAGCATGTTATTCTTTTAATTCATTAATTAACATTGAATTTCCATAAATAGGTCATTGTGATTCCATTTTGGACCTCGATCCTCACACTCTGCTCAGGACTACAGGCGAGTACATTCTCTGACAGTTTTCATGGTTGATTACTTCTATAAATTGTAGTGTATTTCATACTTGATTCCGACACTACGGATACACGGGTTAGCACCCTAGATCCCCATCATGAGGAGTCGTGATTGGAATCCATCGTGCTAGCTGGGGGATGGGGAACTATTAGTAAATTATGTGATCATATCCAAACATTATATGCACCATAGCTCACCCCACTTCTCACGTCGGGTGCGGCCTGACCACTTATATGCTCCATAGCTGTTATATATGATTAGCCTGACCACTATATGCACCATAGCTAACCATGCGGTTAGCCTGACCTAAAAGAATCATAGCTAATCATATATAATCAGCCTGATCTAGTCCCAAGCCGATCACATAATAAACTGATATTTCAAACACTTAGCTAGATGTTTTATCTTTATTCAGATTTACCTGTTCTAGCAGTCACTATTTATTGCTCATTGCTAGATGCTTATTGTCTATTTTATTTCTTCAGTACTTCACATGTTCAGCTTTTATTTCCATCTTGTATCTTTTACACTGTTTATAGATTTTGTCAATTTAATGAAACTGCTGTTAGTGCTTGTGCTTCGCTCCAATCCTGACTGGATAACAACATTTTCAGAGAACCTGGAGGACTTTTGCCCTACTTATTACGGTCCAGGAATAGAGGAGGATTTCACCCCAGAAATCCCAGAGGAGGTGCCTATCCTAGAGGAGAACTTGCCTGCCCATGTTTAGATTATTTTTCTGCACTTATTATTTTAGACTGAGACTGAGATGTATTTATCTTATTTGCGACTTTGTGAGGTCATTTAGACCCGGGATTTGAGTTGAACTTCTTGTGGTTGGTTTTAATAGAACTCTTTTCAATTCTCATCGTGCCATTATGTTTATAGTTGTGATTGAGTATATTATAGAACTGTGATTTATTTATCTTTGTCCTCCGTACGGAGTTGAGACTATTGACAGGATATACTATGTTTGTGACCTAGACAGCGTTCTACCGCCGATGCTGCGGCGTAGGCTGGACGTACCCACGACTCATGCCCAATTTCCGGGTGCGGGTCGTGACAGTCGTAGACTAGAACTTTGCACAGGTTAGCATAAATTTGAAGAAGTCTTCAATCGGCCGTCAGAATTCCGCGTAATCTGAAGAGCAGTCAGACTCTTCTCTTTATGGCGTAAAAGCCGAGAGGTCGAGAAATCCGCTACTTGTTTTCCCTTGTTGTGATCCAAGGGTCTATCAGTCTTCTTATATGCGGAAGATGTATTTTTACGCGCGAAACGCGTTTGAAATTTCTGTTTTGGCACTGAGGCATTTTCAAAAATTTTGTCTACCACGTCAGTGACGGGAGACTGAATTTTACGCGCAAAGCGCAGAGTAGACTTCAGGGTTAGCAATGAGGCATTACCAGAAGCTTTGTCAACCACGTCAGCGACGGGAGACTGAATTTTACGCACAGAGCGCGCAATAGACTTCTGGGTTAGCACTGAGGCATTGCCAGAAGCTTTGTCAACCACGTCAGCGACGAGAGACTGAATTTTACGCACAGAGCGCGGAGTAGACTTCTGGGTTAGCACTGAGGCATTTCCAGAAGCTTTGTCAACCACGTCAGTGACGGGAGACTGAATTTTATGCGCAGAGTGCGCGGGTTGCGAAGCTACAACCCTGTCGGTCGAAGAAACCAGAGAGTCGACAGAAGTGGTAGGGGATGTCCGGGGCATCCACACTTTACACAATTTCCTGCAATCCTGAACAGAGAGGGAATGAGAGCTACCCCCTGCGCGGAGCATTTCTTCATAAGCAGATTGGTCGAACTGGACGACCAACGTCTTCTTCGTTGCTCCGACGAGCACAGCATCGTGTTGAGCGATGACTTTCTCATCAGAAGAGAAAGACGTCCCCAGCAGAGTCGCCTTCTTGTTTATGATAATAAACGAAAGAAATGAAGACTAGGTTTATACGAAACCCTTTTCTTTGGTTTACAAACAAGCCAGAAAAGTACAATTAATCCTATACGAGGATGTTAAGTACAAAAAATGATTCTGGGGTAAAATATTGCTATAGGAGTCTGATATGCAGTCGATCACTTTGTCCCTTGGACCACACAATGACGAAGAAGTGCTGTAGAAGAAGAAAAAGCTTCAACCTTTACTCTCTCTAAAAAAATTCGACCCTTGTCAATAATCTTCCGACCTCTTTTAAAATCCTCCACCCTCAAAAGATTCCAACTCTGACCTCCTTGACTGGAGGTCTCTATTTATAGGGTTCAGTGACAGTCGGCGTAGAAGCCGATCAGCGAAGAAAGCTGCACCTTTTACGCGGCGGTTACAATAACTGCCACCCACGTATAAATGATCTTCTGAATCCGCGTGTGACGCGTGTCCCATTATGGGAATGACGCGTATAACTGCTACGAAGATCACGACATGCAAGCCACGTAGGTAACTGCCCCGTGCGTAGAGAAGGTTGGCATAAAAGCCAAATATCTGTCACATTGGCATAGAAGCCAAAAAGTTACTTTGTTGGCGTAGAAGCCAAATAGGCGTAGAAGCCGAAAGTTTATCGAGTTTGGCGTAGAAGCCAAATAGGCGTAGAAGCCGAACAGCTGTCAAATCTGGCATAGAGGCCAAGTAGCTGTTAGGTTGGCGTACTTCAAGGAGATACTCGCTTAGCTGAAGATAGCCAGTTTGGCGTAGTATACAGAGGTGATGATGTGGACGTATTAGCCGTAATCATGGCTCCCCCGGTCTTTGAAAGCAGCACCAAATTTCATGCATTAAATGTAGAGATCTGCCCTCAACATGCGCATTAATTGCAGAGACGTGCCTCTAGCTCTGTACGAAGAGCAGCTTTTGACGTGGCGGTTTGTTTCGTCTTCTGCTGAGCGTAAAAGCTCACATCTGCCTGTATAAAAATAGGCAGCGTATTCCCTTGAATGCATAAAAGCAATTTGTATCAAGGAAATGTCACTAAACGACGGTCTGGATCTCTGTGCCGAATCATCATTACAGCCGTCGTCTGGATAGTTGTGCAGTACTCTTTGTCAGGGGTCAGGTCCACTGCATGATCTGACAGGTTCGTTCGAGGAATACGAAGAGTTCCCTGTACAACTTCCCACTGCATTAAAAGCGAGTAGGTTTTACGCCAAAGTGGCGATATAAAAACCTTTTTACGCTGAAGCAGTCTGAACATACTGCATTACGCGGGTTGTTCTGGAGCTATATTTTACGCTGTACTTAGCGATGAAGCTCTGCTGTACGCCGATGGCTCTGAAGTCATGTCTTACGCCACACAACATTGAAACTCTGCGTATAACTCTGCAGCGTATTTTTCATGCTTCTACAGTCCCTAGGGTAAACACACACATCAACTATATCAAATAACTATAATAACTAAATAAGATAATTAAGGCAAGGAACTGTGATACATCATGGCAAGGTACACTTACCTGCTGTTTGTGGCTGCGATGATGTCTGTCCGACATCCTCTGCTGGAAAAGTAGCAGATCCAAGATCCCCTGTTAAATTTATTCTAATCAATAAACATACACGCTAACTACTCTAGGACAACACGAAAGATCGTTGCACAACCTCAACTTTTTGTTGACGTTCTTGTCCAACAATCCAATAGTTGCGTAGCATTGAACAACGTGCCAAGATACACGTGTTATGCCACTCTCAAAATATGTTGTGAGGGTGTCTTACATTGACATACTACACGTACTAATAGGAACTTATATGTGTTTGGCTACACGTAGTCCTATATGTACGTAAGAACGTATTGATGTCGCAAAACTTGCACCATTGCTATCATATTCATCTAACATGCATAGAACCTCTTAATCATGTATTTTAACATCATTTATTACTGAATTAATCATATTTAAATTTCTGAAATTATTTTTAAATAATAAAAAATAACCAAACATCAGCATTGTATGCCATTATTTGCTTCGGACGACAACTAGTCATTCTAACCAACTTTGGCACGTAGCCTTGACATACAAACTCCATGGCATCCAAATATAATTAAATACGAAATTAATACATTAAATATTATAGAATTAATATACACTAATTTCTAGAATTTATTTACTTTAGTAAAATATAACAACTATCAAAGAACTATAACTAATCTTGATGCGACGTGTCCGTGTCAAGGTTGTTCATTGGTTTGGGATAGTTTTTGTACGAAAAAATATAGATCTAATGCATGGAACTAATTATTAACATCATCTATCATTAAAATAAATTTAAAAAAGATTTTATTCATGAAAAATAGGAAAATAAACAAAGTTGAAAAACTTACGCGATTGCGATTACGGCGGGAACATTTTTCGCCACTACAGCCAAACAGAGTACGGAATAAACTCCAAACCTCACAAAAATTGACAAGGCTCTTGGGAACTTTAAGTATGATATAAATATATGATTTTTAGAGTTTTTTTTGATGTTGTGGAAGGTTCTGAACTGCTGCTGCAACCAGCAGCCAATATTTGGCCAAAAAGGGGTTCAGTTGGGGTTTTTGTGGAGTTGTGGCCTGTGGGGAAGGAAAGAGGAAGAGGAAAAGAAGTAGAAGAGGGAGAGAATGTGAGGAAGGAGTTTTTTTCATGAGAGAGAGAAAAGGGGGGCCAAACCTAATAATTAGGTTTAAGTGTTGAGGAGTTGATAAATATATATAGTTTAAATAGGTGGGTGGTTAGGATTTGATTTAATATTTAAAAAAATGTGGGTAGGATTTTGTGGAGTCTTAATATGGTAAGGGACTGACATTTAATTTAGGAGATTATCACAAAAATATTCACTTAGAATTTGGTTTGATCCAAAGACAGGAATATGCAACAAACTAGGGGTTTCATAATTTAAAAATGTGGGATTTAAATCTTTAATTGTTTGTTCAGATTTTGTGGATATATTTTATATGTGTGATGTATTTTGAAATAGTAAAAAGGTGTGGGGATTTTTTATTAGTATTGGGATTTGGTTGGTTAGGATCTTGGGTAGTTAGGTAGTTAGGCCAACTATGATGACACCTATGACACTTTCTGTAAATAGAAATTCTATAAATAAAAATAAATTAACTTAAATAAAAAAAATATATATATATATATATGGGGGTATTTGGGTGCACTATATGCCTACATGTGTTTGGGTTTGGTTTGGGTCAAGTTCTAGTCCAAAGGAAACATTTTTACTATAACTGTGGTTCTAGATGTTTGTCATTATTTTTGGAGCATGGAAGAGATCAAACAAATACAACATCTATGTCCCAAATATATTAGGTACAATAAAGATTAGTAATATAAATTTTTTTTGGAAGGAAAAATATTGTGCATTGCTCCAAATATCCAAGCCATGGTAAAGTGTCATATATAATTTTTTCTATAAATTAATACTTTAAAATATTAAATAAAATAAAATAAATAAAATAAATTAAAAACTACCAAATTACCCTATCCTAAAATGAGGGGGCTTACAAGATACATGTCCATAAATGGATACGAGTAGGCCGTATCATAGTATTTTAGGATACACTATAATATGGGAACTCATTTTGGAAGATTTGTGCATAGTAGTATAATTACTCTTAAATTTCTATTATAATTAGTTGTATTAGTTGTTTATATGTGTAATTGATATGTTTGTAGGCTTTCGGTAGAGTTTGGTAAAGTTTGGAGAGCGTATCATGAGCGTATCATAGTGTATCACCCTTGTGCCCTACAAGTGTGGTGTAATGCGTATCATGAGCGTATCATAACGTATCATGAGCGTATCATAGTGTATCACATCAGGACTGATTGAGCTCGGTTATTAGGCAGCATCTAGGAGATTTGTAGGGGGCTCAAGTATGAACTGATACCCGGAGTATCAATGTTAGAGGGGAGGTTGGTGCTCGAGTATCTCTGATACTCGAGAGTATCAGAGCAGTAACATTAGCAGTGGTAGTAGCTGTTGCAGCAACCTTAGTTGCATCAGCAACTAAGGCAAGGTAAAGCAACAGCAGCAGCCTTGAGGGGGGCATTGGTCTATCCAGACCAATGGGTTGGAAGGTCGCTCACATCAGAGAGATATGGATGTGTGGGGGTGTTTCTAGGCTTGCACAGTTGATGTGCACTTGGAAATATGTGTTAGAGCAGCATCAGTATCAGTTAATAGCAACTCACAACAGTGAGTAATGGATGGAGGGAATCAGGTTGTTCACAGCATGCATCAGAGCATGCGGCAACAATAGTAAGAAAAGGGGGCTTATGAACAAGTGAGTGTGTGTGTTATATGTATGTAAATATGGAGCATTATATATATTTGTATTAGATTTATGTACATATATATACATATATGTTTGATTGTGCTATGTGAGTGTCAGTTAGAAGTGGAGGCTCAGTTGGGTTGCCGTATTCACTTCAATGGGCAGTGGTGTGAGGAGACTGCTGCATTAGTTTGCAGTCAGCAGCAATATAAATAGGAAGTAATTTTTGGGTCAATTAACACTAGAGTTGGGGGTACGGGATGACTGGGTTGTTGTTGAACACAACAGTAGTGGATCGGGTAATCTGTTATAGAGGGGGAGAGTGTGTAAGGTTAGTAGTGTACATGTGTATGTAACATGCAAGGGTGGATATTATACATTTTGTTCCTTAATGAATAGAAGCAGCAGTAGCAGTGGTGTAGGGTATGAGGGATTAAGAGCTAGGTGCAAGTGGTTAATTTATCTGTTAACATCCAGATATGTTATCAGTGATAACTCGAGTATTGGAGTATTTGATAACTGATATAGTGTATCAGTACCTTATTTGTACCGTGGGTAAATGGGGTAGAGGTTAGAAGTTATAGAGGTGTATTAGCTAAGGTACTGATACCAAGTTAATACCATAGAGTTAACAGATAAAGTATGGATATCAGTGATACCAAGTCAGTGAGGGGCTTGGTTGTGAAGTGTGTGAGGAAGTATAAATATACCTATATGTTTGTGAGTGTATATTATGTATGAGGTGTAGGCATGGGGTCTGTGCAAGTGGAGTGTGAGGGTTGTAGTGAGGGTGAAGTGCAAGGTAAGGTAAGTGTGAGAGAATTAAGTTAAAGATACTACATGGTACCTTGAATTGAGGTTTTAGGATGGGTATGCTAAGGTATTAGCTTTATATATATATATATATATAATTTGGTACTATAAATTCTTAGAGTAAACTAAGTACCATTGATAATTAGCTAGTATATATATGAGTAACTAAGGTATTGTATATAGGCAATGGTATTAAGTTAATAGATATTAGTTAAGGTATTACTTATACACTAAGGTAATGACCTAGTAGAGCTTGATATTAGCTTAGGACCTAACCAAGACCTAGAAATCATATTTAGTTCATTTATAGCTCATTTATCATTCTTTTCACCCATTTGACATGCCATTTATATATAGGTGTGTGTGTGACACCAACTCAGACACCGAGTCGCCTATTGCTCAGGACCAGAGGCGACTACATTCTTTGATAGTTTTTATTATTTGATAATTACTATAATACAAGTATGTAGAAATATTTTACTTGATTCTGACACAGTGGTTATACAGACTGGTACTATATGGATCATGTTAGGAGATATTATCCCATTATCATGTGCTCCGGATACTCCTGTCGCATGTACTTTATTGTGTGCATCGGGTATTTTTTGTGCTCGTGTTCATTCGTGTACATTCGTGTTCTTTATGTACTCATATTATATTTGTGTTCGTGACGTGTTGTGATCGGATCCATGAGTATTGGTTAGGGGCGGAGGAAATGATAGAAGGATATGTGATCAAACCCTTAAAGATTGCATCATGTAGACAACAGCCAGTCATACACCTCATGTATGATTGTGTTACTCTGTAGACAACTACCAATCTGAAATGATTATGTTCCTTATAGACAACAATCAATCTTAAATGATTGTGTTCCTTGTATACAACAACCAATCATACTGATCATATGAATGTGTTATTGATCGTGTTAGTAGATATTGATAACCCAAGCCGATCACATATCTAACTATTATTTCAAACACATAGTGTAGTTACAGTTCTTCCCTATATTTAGTTCATTGCTTTTATTCCATTTCATTGTGATCAGTTTATACCTTATTGCTCCAGATTATTTGTCTCTTTCTGCCATAGTATGATATTGTACATTGCTTCTCGTCTTGTATTACATTCTCTATTTTTGTTTATAGTAATTATCAATTAACTTGGAACTGCTATTGGGTTGTACTTCGCTCCAATCCTGACAGGATATATTTTTCAGATGATTGGTTATAGCAGATGTGTCCTACCTACTACCACTACCAAAATCTACGCTATTAGCGATGTCTTCAGCGATCTAAGTTATTGAAGTCATTAATTTTTATAATATTAGCAAATCTAATAAACAGTGTCGCTAAATATCGCTATCTGCGATGTTTAGCGACGTTTAACGATAACAATTTCTATTATAAAAATAAACGTCGGTACAGGTCGCTGAACGTCCCTACATTTTCGATAAATAGTAATTTTTTTACGACATGCAGCGACAAAATTTTCTATTGTAAAAAATATACACCGGCAAAGGTCGTTGAACGTCGCTACATTTTTAATTAATAGCGACGTCTATTTAGTCATCGCTAAATTGTTTAATATATGGTTGGCTGTTTCGTTTCCCCCCATTTCCACCCAAAATTTTTGAAACATAAAAACACAGCACTCCCCCCCACCCCCGATCGTCCCCCCACCACTAGCTTCGCCTCCTCCCCCCCCCCCCGAGCGCACCCCTCCGGCATGGCTCCCCCCCTCCCGAGCAGCCCCCTCCGGCACGGTTCCTCCCCTGTGCGGCTGATCTCTCGCGCGGCTCCTCCCCTCCGACGACCTCGGTCTTCTCCTCCTCTCCACAGCTCCGGCCACCTCTAGGTAAACCCTAACCCTATCTCTCTCTCTCATACACGGACATGACACAACACACACACAGTGACACGATACTAACACAGACACGACACTGACACACATGACATTGATGCACAAGACACTGACACTGACACGATACTGACACAGACACGACATTGTCATAGACATGACACACACATGTATAGGGTACTGGCCTGGGTCGTGGACTCGCGGTCCAAGACGTCGAGCTTGATGAACCGGTCTAGACTCTAGGTCGGGGAGGGGGGTGCTCGAGTCCGACGGCGGGTTAGGCCATACACGGTCCATGGAGCGTCGGACTCGCTCAGCCTCTTTAGAGCCTTCACGAGATTAGACTTGATTGTGTTCAAGTGACAAATTCCAAATTTTATATAATAAAGAACCTATATCGAACTTTATATATATATATATATATATATATATATATATATATATTATTCTATGTATTTATATGCAACTTTTTATAGTTTTGAATAACAATTGTTAGTTAGTGGAGCAATTAATTTAGCTGACTAATTTTAATTAATTGAAATCTTGAGCAATTAATTTAACTTAATTGATAAAGGATAGGTGTGACCATCCTAAATAGGGTTTCTATATATGTATAGGGGAATCAAGTCGGAGGACGTTTTACTTATGCATTAATGTAGTGTAAAGGTCATGAATTAGTCTAGGTTCTAATAGATAATATTAGAACATCATGGAGAAGTATTAATAGTGGTTGGTGTTAGAAAGCATTATGATCATGATGGTTTTGGACTCGCGGTCAAGGGCGTCGAGCTTGAATAACCGGTATAGACTCTAGGCCGGGAGGGGGATGCTCGGGTCCGACGGCGGGTTAGGCCACACATGGTCCACGGTGCGCCAGACGCGCTCGGCCTCTTTAGAGCCTCCACAAGATTAGACTTGATTGTGGTCAAGTGTCGGACTCCAAATTTTATATAATAAAGAACTTATATCAAACTTTATATATATATATATATATATATATATATATATATATATATATATATATATATATATATATATATATATATATATATATTATTCTATGTATTTATATGCAACTTTTTATAGTTTTGAATGATAATTCTTAGTTAGTCGAGTAATTAATTTCGCTGACTAATTTTAATTAATTCAAATATTGAGCAATTAATTTAACTTAATTGATAAATAATATGTATGACCATCCTAAATAGGGTTTCTATATATGTATAGGGGAATCAAGTCGGAGGATATTTTACTTATGCATTAATGTAGTGTAAATTTTATGAATTAGTTTAGGTTCTAATAGAGAATATTAGAACATCAAGGAGAAGTGTTAGTAGTGGTTGGTGTTAGAAAGCATTATGATCATGATGGTTGTGGACTCGCGGTCCGGGACGTCGAACTTGACGAACCAGTCTAGACTCTAGACCGGGGAGGGGGGTGCTCGGGTCCGGCTACATGTTAGGCCATACACGGTCCACGGTGTGCCGGACGCGCTCGGCCTCTTTAGAGCCTCCATGAGATTAGACTTGATTGTGTTCAAGTGACGGATTCCAAATTTTATATAATAAAGAACTTATGTCGAACTTTATATATATATATATATATATATATATATATTATTCTATGTATTTATATGCAACTTTTTATAGTTTTGAATGACAATTCTTAGTTAGTAGAGCAATTAATTTAGCTGACTAATTTTAATTAATTCAAATATTGGGCAATTAATTTAACTTAATTGATAAATGACAGGTGTGACCATCCTAAAAAGGGTTTCTATATATGTATAGGGGAATCAAGTCGGAGGACGTGTTACTTATGTATTAATGTAGTATAAATGTCATAAATTAGTCTATGTTCTAATAGAGAATATTAGAACTTCAAGGAGAAGTGTTAGTAGTGGTTGGTGTTAGAAAGCATTATGATCATGATGGTTGTGTGCTTGTATATAATAGGTATATTTTTGTTGAAATTATGCTTGTAGAGGCTTGATTCTTATTTTGAGCTGTCCATTTACTAGAGTTTGAAATCTTTGGCTCTACTTTTTGCTCTAGTATCGGAAGCCATGAGACTGAAATATGTCTTCTCTTCTCCTTCATATTTCAGTCTCATGGCTTTCGGCACTAGAGCGTAAGGTAGAGCCAATGGTCTCATGCCTTCTAGGTTCATTTACCTATTTCTTATTAGGTTTCTAGCTAAGTAATAGCTTACAAGAGACACGTGACAACACCCATATCCTTCTTTATTTATGTCCATCTTTGATGAACATGCATTTTATCCATCTTTGCCTCCATTTAAACGATATATACTTGAATAATGTGTATCTATCTTATAGAAGTATATAAAAATGGATATGAATTACTACCTACGACATCATTCGTGGATGTACAACCGTCATCCTAATAACATGTGCAGTCTACGGAATGAATTTATAGAGGGTGTACAGCAGTTCCTGTAGTTCGCGAAGGCGTTTTCTCAGTACATGGACGGTATCAAAATTAAGTGTCCATGTGTGAGATATCGCAACTTGAAATATCATCCAGAAGTGGAAGTCACATATCATTTATACTCGAAGGGTTTGTAGAAGCATGAAAAATACGCTGAATAGCTATACACAGCATTTTAGTGCTGGGCAGTGCAAGATATGGCTTCGGAGCATCGGCGTACAACAGAGCTTTTCCGCTAAGTACAGCGTAAAATATAAGCTCGAGGACTATCCGCGTAAATGCAGTACGTCCAGGCTGTTTCAGCGCAAAAAGGGTGCCATATCGCCTCTATGGCGTAAAAACTCATCCGCTTTTTAATGCATCATTGAAGTGTACGAGAAACGCTTCGTATTCCTCAAGATGAACCGGCAAATCATGTAGTGAACCTGACGTCTGACTCCTGACAAAGAGTACTGCACGACTATCCAGACGACGGCCGTAATGATGGACGCGACACAGCGACCCAAACTGTCGTTTAGTGACATTTCCTCGGCGTAAACCGCTTTTACGCACACAAGGGAATACGCTGCCTAGTTTTACACAGGCAGATATGAGCTTTTTACCCTCCACAGGAGACAAACAGGCTGCCACGTCAAAAGCTGCTTTTCGTACAGGGCTCGAGGCACGCCTCTGCATTTAATGTACAGAATGGTGGCAGATCTTTGATGCACGTCTCCGCATTTAATGTGCAGAAAGATGGCAGATCTTCGAGACACGCCTCTGCATTTAATGCGCAGGATGGGGGCAGATCTCTGCATTTAATGCAAGAGATTTGATTATATCCCCAAAAGCCATAATTTCGGCGGAAACGTCCACATCATCACTTTTCCACGTTACGCCAGCTCAGGCTACGTTTGCATTGGTGCGTATTAAAGCTATTTCGGTCCAGAATTCGCTCAAAGCCTCAGTGAAGGGAGGGGGATCAGCTATTTTCTACGCCTGCTCGGCTTCTACGCCTACCTGGCTTCTACGCCATGGTGACAGTTATTGGCTTCTACGCCTACCTGGCTTCTACGCCATGGTGACAGTCATTGGCTTCTACGCTAACCTCTTCTACATAAGGGATAACTGCCTACGTGGCTTTTTATGCCGTGATCTTCGCAGCAGTTATACGCATCATCTCTTAATGGGACACATGTCACACGCATATACAGAAGATCATTTATACGTAGGTAATGGTTATTGTAACCTTCAGCGTAAAAAGTGCCACACTCTCCACTGTCCGGCTTCTACACCGATTAGACAGTTACTGTCACTAAAACCCTATAAATAGAGACCTCTATTGACAAAGGTCAAAGGTCGAAGATTTTAACAAGGTCAGAAATTATTGAGAGAGAGAGGAGAGCATAGACAGAGAGTTTGAAGCTTCTTCTACAATATTTTCTGCTGGCTGGATTTTGCCTTCAGTACAGAGAAAGTTTGAAGCCTCTTCTTCTACGGCACTTCTTCGTCATCGTGTGGTCCAAGGGACAAAGTGATCGACTGCAGATCAGACTCCTATAGCAATATTTACCCAGATTAAAAATTTGTACTTGACATCCTCGTATAGGATTAATTGTACTTCTTGTTTGTAAACCAAAGAGCGGGTTTCGTATAAACCTCGTCTTATATTTTTCTTTCGTTTATTATCATAAACAAGATGGCGACTCTGCTGGGGAGGACATCTTTCTCTTCTGATGAGAAAGCAATTGCTCAACACGATGCGGTATCCCTAGGATCCGTGAAGAAGACCCTGGTCATCCAGTTCGACCAGTCTGCCTATGAAGATATGCTTCGAACAGGGGGTAGCTCTCACTCTCTCTCTGTCCAAGACAACAGGAAGCTGCGTAAGGTCTGGATGCCCAAGACATCCCCTACCATTCCTGCCGACTCTCTGAACTCTCCGACCGACCAGGTTGTAGCTGCTCAACCTTCGCGCTCTGCGCGTAAAGCTCTGTCTCCCGTCCCTGACGAAATAGACACAACTTCTGGCAATGCCTCAATGCTAATCCAGAAGTCTACTCCGCGCTCTGCGCGTGAAATTCAGTCTCCCGTCACTTGCGGAATAGACAAAATTTCTGATAATGCCTCAGCAACAAATCAGAAACTCCGAACGCGCTCTGCGCGTAAAAATGCATCTGCCCTCCGCGGAGAAGCAGATGGTCCCTGCAATCTACGCAAGAGAAAACAAGTGGCAGACTGCTCAACTTCTCAGCCTTTACGCTGGTAAGGGAAGAATCTGCCCGCCCTCCAGATTACACGAGAAGCTGATGGCCGACTGAGGACCTCCTCAGCTTTACACCAACATGAGCAGAGCTCCAAATTACGCCAGGTGCAGCCCCTCAGCGTAAAGAAGGCTCAGTTTGCGGAAAAACACGCTCCTCGGGGATCATCCGCTACCCAGATGGCCAACCTGTTGTATACGGGTGGCACAGGGAGAACTGTGGTTCCCAACATCCGTACGCCCACTGAGGTGAACAGGAGGAACAAGCGATCTTCTTCTTCTTCCTCTATAAATCCTCCTGACCTGCGTGAGTATCTGATCCAGAAACGCAGAGATAGGGGATCTTCCAGCATGTCTATTACGCCTCCTAGGGAGCACTATTGTAATAGTCATAGGATTGTAGTTAATTATTGCTGTTCTGAAGCAAAATGGTCAATTTTCGACCGATTGAGCTACTCTCCGTCTTTCCAGGAAGAAGAAACCACACATGCATCAGTGAACATGGCTTCGTACATACCTAGAGGAAGGTCGAGCTCAAGACGTTATCCCTCTAGAACTCCAAGCCGAAGGAGATTCAACAAGCTCCTTAGGAACACTGAAGCTAGGGTGTTCCGAAACACCCGTTCGAGGTCACGACAACCAGCTTCGTACTCTTCTGTTTCCGATGCTGGGGGTCGCCAGTCTCCCGAATCAGATGATGAAAGTATAGAGTCAACTTCTACAGAGACCTATACTCACCCTTCAATGACACCCAGGGAGGTGGGAGTCTATGCCATTGGAGATGAACGCGAGGAAGCTTCCCCGTCAGGGAGCGCTGAGCAACGCATTACTGTACTGGAGACATCTCTGAAAGAGATGCAATCCATGATAGAGAATATGCACCAGATGGTACTGACCCAACACACAGCTGCTATGGCCCAAGCATCGGTCCCTCTAACTCAGATACGTGTGGGGGTGGACTTACCACCATCCAACGCGATCCGAGAGCCTGCTCTAGATCATGAGTCAACGGCTCCCCCGCTTCCTCACTTGGAGAACGTATTACCTCCCGTTGGAGTCGCGATACAACCAATGGCGCACCACTCCGTGGTCTCGCTACCGGCTGAAAATTCGATGCAGGCAGTACGGGAGTTGAAAGCCTAATTTGATGCCTTGAAGCACAAAGATCAGCTCAAGAAACTGGGAATCAACCAGCCTTACCCAGCTATCTGGGATGAGGTCCCTTTTCCTCCTAGATACAAACTACAGACTATGGCTTTGTTCGAGGGAAAAATATCACCGAGTCAGTACATGAACTACTTCAGTATGATAACGGTGTTATTACAGGGGAATGACGCCCTCCTCACTCGGGTGTTAAAGGGCTGCCTCTCGGGAGTGGCTTATCAGTGGTACCGTAGTCTGGCGGACAACTGCATTACTTCCTTTGAAGACTTCAAGACTTTATTCTTCGCACGATTCTACGAGGGAGGGATGGACATGTCTATGTCCTCTCTCATCGAAGTAAAGCAGAAGGAAAAAGAGGACGTTCGCACTTTCATCAAACGTTTTCGTCAAGCCACTTTGTAAATGCCTCCCGGACTTCCAGACTCGGCATTGGTGGACATTTGCAGGAAGAACCTTCTTCCCGTAATCTCGGTATTCACAGGACCATATCAGTTCCATGATTGGCCCTCGTTCATCATCTCAGTAGTAGCCGCCGAGGACAACCGTCGGAAAGCGCGTGATAATGGCATCATGATCTCTGCCTCCGATAAGGGCAAGAGGTCATCCTACAACAGCGACCATCCTCGTGGCGCCAAAGGAAGAGAAGCTCTGGCGATCAATACGTCCAGGCAAAAGACTGCGGTAACTACACAGACGAAGTCTGGGACTTCCAGGCCCATTGAAGTATACTCTTTCGACGACTACGATATTCCGAGCATATTCGAGTGTCTCGTCAAAAGCGACAAGATTACCCTTCCTGAGGAGAAGCGGCCTAATAAAGTCGGCAGTACTAATAACCCCAAGTACTGCATCTTCCATAGATACATACACCACCCCACAAAGGCGTGTTATGTACTAAAGAGGAAAATCCAGGAGTTGATCGATGCTAAGGCCATCACTCTACGCAACAGCGAGAAGACGGTCACAGCCAACATGATCTCTCTTCAATTTGGCAATCTGTCTCCCCAAGAAGTCCCGGACGGTGTTACACCTATTTCCCGGACAACGATGAACATCGTTAATCTCCCTCCAGCTAGGGCTCAAAATCATGACCTGGTGCCCTTAACTACCCAGCGGGGCGAGATCATGTGGGTTCATCCTGATCTGGTGTCAGAGATCGAGAAAGAGACTCAAGCGGCTAAGGCTAAGTCTAAGAAGAACTCGAAGCATAAACCGTGTAGCATGGTTACGGCGTACTCGACATCGGAAGACGAGGCTTTGGCTACTGGAACCCGTTCAGGGAAATCCTACCTCAAAGACTATGGAGGAAGTCAGGAAGATGCACCGGCAGACGCTTCAGCTGCCAAACCTTCAGAACCAGAAACCGCCATACCAGAGGCCGGTCCTTCGAGACCAACTTCGACGGACAAAGGGAAGCAAAAAGAAGTGCGCTTCGATAAACCTTTGAAAAACATTCAAAACAAAGGTTTGGAAAAGCCATACAACTTCGACATCCTGGCCCAATGGGCCAATACACCAGCCAGGTTGTCGATCTTCGAACTACTCAGGCTCTCTCAAGACACTCGTCAAGCCCTGAGTGAAGCATAATGCAGGCAGATGCATACTTGACCCAGCTCAAGTCCCCTGACGAAGAACCCGTGGCATGTTCTCAATGCCACAGTGTGATGGAGGTGGTCCCAAACATCACTTTCACTCAAAATGACATGCTGTTAAAGCATAACAGGCATGATAGACCCCTCTATTACACCGGATACGTCGGTTCCATGGAGGTCGACCGGATACACATAGATCCGGGATCATCAATCAGCATCATTCCTCATAGTCTGCTCAGACCGCTGAGGATTCCTACCAGCAAATTGGCTTACACCACCACTACAATCGTGGGTTTCAACGCCAGGAAAAGTAAGCCGTTGGGGAAAATTCGTCTGAGGATCCAAATTGGCGACCTCAGATCAGTGGCTACGTGCTATGTCATTGATTCGGAGGTGTCCTACAATATTCTACTGGGCAGACCGTGGATCCACGACCACAATATCGTTCCTTCGACTCTACATCAATGCTTCAAGTATGTAGATGCCCAAGGAACAGTACAAACGGAGTTTGCTGATCTTAACCCGTTTAAAGGTGTAGAATCCTACTACGCCGATGCCATGTTGTACACCCAAGACTACATGGAGGAGGTGTCAGGCAAAATAGAGGAGGAATCCCATCGGGAGCCAGAAGAACCCTCTGCCGGGCAACCGCTGTCAATCAAGGTGAAAGGGCGAACTACTCGTCCAAAAACCAAGGAGCCTATGGCTATCCACCTGAACAAAACCAGGTCAGGAAGGGGAGGTAATCCTCTGATGATCACTTTGAACCAGAAGCCTCCACCCTTGGTCATCAACCTTCGGCGCAACAGGCAGCCGATTGATGTAAATACAACCAGGAACGCGGTTTCTGATGATAATAAAGATCCTTTTTTCCAGTATATTGACGCTCAAATTCCAAATCAGGAATCCTCTCCCCATGACGATATAGAACCTATAGCACAAAAATTCTTGGAAGCTATAGATTCCTATCATCCGTATGTGTGGGAAGTAGCATCATCATCCAATGTCATCACGATATACGGGCTGCACGAGGATTCTATCTTCACCGTCCCGCCTACTAACAGCAGTCAGCGTTCAATAATCTTCGGCCGCATGCGTAATGAACCGACTGTACAAGAAGATTCTTTCGATGATGATGCTGGTAAAATGCAAGTTCACAGATACAGCCCGCAAGCTTTGAAGATCATGCAAAGTATGGATTATGATTTGAAGCTGGAACCAGGTCTCAACTTCGGGAAAGGCAGACGAATGCCGCTGTGCGGCGATCCTTACTGCCAATGAACTCATTTCGGGTTAGGGTATACCACCTCCCTTGCAACTTCTGAGTCAAATGAGGATATCTTTACCTCTCCTCAAGATAGCTCGACGTCCTCCGACTCATCTGATGATCTCGAACAAGCATTTTCAGTAAATATGGTGGCAGATTCCTTCGAGGCAGACGAACAAGAATCTGAACCGTTTGAGAATGACCCTTGGGCTCAACAAATGGATACACAATGGGAATTCCGGTTCGAGCAGAGAGAACCCCCCACCGAAGATGAAGTTATTCAGATTGATGTTGGGAATGAACTTTCGCAAAAGCCGATATTTATCAGTAAGAATCTTTCCGAAGAAGAAAGGAAAGAAGTTATCCAGCTGATAAAAGAATATATCGACGTCTTTGCATGGAATTATGAGGACATGCCGGGTCTTGATCCAAAGGTGGCTACTCATAAACTCAATATATTGTCCGATTCGAAGCCTGTGAAGCAGCACCAACGCCGGTTCCGCCCGGATATGATGGACGCCATCGAAGGTGAAATCAAGAAGTTGATAGCCTGCAGTTTCATCCGGGAAGAACAACATCCCGACTGGGTCGCCAATGTTGTCCCGGTCATGAAGAAAAATGGGAAAGTACGTGTTTGCATCGATTACCGAGATCTGAATGCAGCCTGCCCCAAGGACGAGTTTCCTCTTCCCATTACGGATGTCATGATCGAAAATACGTGTGGTTTTGAACGTATGTCTTTCATGGACGGATTTTCAGGATACAATCAAATCAAGATGCATCTTGAAGACGAGAAGCATACTGCCTTCCGGATACCATTGGGGGTATATTGCTATACGGTCATGCCCTTCGGATTGAAGAACGCCGGGGCTACGTACCAACGGGCTATGAGTAACATTTTCCATGAGCATTTACGGAAAACAGTGGAATGTTACGTGGACGATGTAGCTGTCAAGAGCCGCCTCAAGGATAATCACATCCAAGACTTGAGGACAGTATTTGAGTTGATGCGCCAACATCAACTCAAAATAAATCCTACAAAGTCCTTTCTAGGTGTATCTAGTGGCAAATTCCTGGGATTTGTCATTACCGCTAAAGGCATTCAAGTGGACCCTGATAAAGTCAAGGCCATCTTAGAAATGCGACCACCCCGTAATCTGAGAGAGCTCCGGGGATTTCAAGGTCGTCTGGCTTATATCAGGAGATTCATATCCAATCTCTCTGGAAGATGTTAGCCTTTTCTCGTCTCATGAAGAAAGGTGTATCCTTTGTATGGGATGAAGCTTGTCAGCAAGCGTTTAATGATATCAAACGCTACCTCACTAATCCTCCAGTTCTGGTGCCTCCCGTCATAGGAAGACCATTCATGCTGTATGTTCGAGCGATGGATCATTCTCTGGGAGCTCTCCTTGCACAGAAGAACGATGTGGGTCATGAACAGGCTATCTACTATCTAAGCAGGATGATGGTCGGAGCTGAACACCGGTAAAGTCTAGTGGAAAAAGAATGCTTGGCTCTGATGTTCGCTATTCAGAAAATGCGACATTATGTCACAGGCCAGACTATTCATATCATCTCTAGGATCAATCCTCTTCGGGTATTGATGAACAAGCCAAGCGTGCTTAACTCCCGACTCGCGACTTGGGCGATGTTATTAACACCATATGACATGGTGTACGTCCCTCAGAAGTCCACCAAAGGCCAAGCGTTGGCTGATTTCCTAGATGCTCATCCGATCCCGGAGGCCTCCAAACTATACGAGGATATTCCCGACGAAGTTGCCGAATGTAATTCCGCGATGGAAAGTGATGCATGGCAACTATTCTTTGATGGTGCCTCCAGGACTGGTCCCAGGGAAAACGTAGTTTCAGGAGTAGGAATTATCCTGGTTACTCCTGATAAACTCGTCATCTATCGAGCATATTCTCTTAGCGGACCCTGTTCCAATAATGTCGCGGAGTATAACGCTCTACTAATTGGGCTCCAAGTCGCTAAAGAGTTGGGCGTCGAATCTCTGGAAGCTTTCGGTGATTCTCTGCTGATCGTCAATCAAGTCCGAGGAATATATGAAGTCCGGAATCCAGACCTCATCCCCTATCACCGAGCAACGGTCGAGATAGCCATGACATTCAAAGGATTCTTCCTAGAACATGTGCCTCGATCTCAGAATCTAGAAGCTGATGCCCTAGCCAGTCTAGCTGCAGATTTAGCTATTCCTATAAGAAGGCAAAATTCGGTGATCCTTCTTAACAGAGATTTATTTTGTGTGAAGAACAACTTTCACATAGAACGCAGCTACGCTGTGAACACCGATCCTCCTAAGAGAGACTGGAGAAGTCCATTTATAGATTTCGTGGCATACAAAATCTTGCCGGAGGACCCTAAAGAAGCAGTATCCGTCAAAAGATGATCATTACGCTTGTACTTTGATGCGTCTTCACAGTGTCTATATCGCCGGACCTACGATGGACTGCTATTGAGATGCCTCTCAAATAACGAGGCACAGCGGATTATCCGTGAAGCTCACGACGGCGTATGCGGAGCGCATCAACCCGATCCTAAGCTACAGGATCGTATCAGGAGGATAGGCTATTACTGGCCTACTATGATCGCAGATGCAATAAAGTATGCAAGACAATGCAGAGCCTGTCAGGTTTATGCGGACTTTATACATCAACCTTCTGAACCTCTACATCCTACGGTTGCTTCCTGGCCTTTCGAAGCATGGGGTATGGATATCATTGGTCCTATCCACCCGTCTTCTTCCAGAGGGCACCGGTTCATACTGGCCATCATGAATTACTTCTCCAAATGGGCAGAGGCGATCCCTCTTGCTGAGGTGAAGACATCTAATGTGATCAACTTCATCAAGCATCATGTCATTTATCGCTTTGGGATTCCTCGAAGGATAATTCATGACAACGGGCCTCAATTCATCAGCCACGCGTTTCATCGATTTTGCGAAAAAAATTGGATACAAAATGTGGCCTCTACGACATACAATCCTGCTGCTAATGGTTTGGCGGAAGCTTTCAACAAAACCATTATCAAACTCTTGAAGAAGTTCGTCTCTTCGAACAAGAGAGATTGGAATGAGAAGCTAGGTGAATGTCTCTGGGCATACCGCACAACGGTACGAGCACCGACGGGTTGTACCCCATTCTCATTGGTTTATGGGAGTGAAGCAGTTCTCCCCATCGAAATCCAAATTCCGTCACTCAGGATAGCAGTGGCTAATGAGTTGACACGGGAAAAGAATGACCTGTTAAGGCTTCAAGAGCTAGAAGGATTAGACGAGAAACGCCTTCAAGCTCAACAGCGCATCGCGTTCTACCAGGCACGCATTTCCAGAGCTTTTAATCGAAGAGTAAAGGAAAGAGTGTTCAAAGTTGGCGAGCTAGTTCTAGCCGTAAGAAGGCCAATGATCATTACTCACAAGAGTAAGGGTAAATTCAAACCCAAATGGGAAGGCCCTTACGTGATCGAGACGACGTTCTCAAATGGCGCTTACAGATTAGCCAAGCCCAATGGAGACTTGTTGATGGCCCCTATTAATGGCAAATTCCTGAAAAGATACTATGCTTAACCTCCTTTGCTCAAATGGAGTATGGTGAAGATCTCATTCTGACAATACTACTTCCAAAACAAAACTAGTTGGATCATATTCTATCACGTCCATATAACCTCTGAATAGATATGTTTAACTAATTTGGAACTTCAAAACCTATCACATCCATATTACCTCTGATAGTATTTTGTGTACAAATTTTAGTCGGAGCATATTCTATCACGTCCATATAACCTCTGAATAGATATGTTTAACAAATTTGGAACTTCAAGACCTATCACGTCCAGATTGCCTCTGATAGTGTTTTGTGTACAAATTTTAGTCGGAGCATATTCTATCACGTCCATATAACCTCTGAATAGATATGTCCTGCTGAAGCTTACCGAGAGTATATCACGTCCATATTACCTCTGATATCACTTTCACCCAAACCTGTCATTTATATTCCAAAATGATGGGTCCACAAAGTCAGATGAAGTCTCTTTATTATATCCAGAAAGAGCAAATTACATGGAAAAGCAAGGGGTACATCATTTGGGGGGAGCGGTTAGGTCGCGAATCTGCTGCGCCAGAGCAACCATTCTCTCAACCCTGGAGTTCAAGACGTCGGCGCAAGCCCATTCCAACCTTGTCGCATCATTGTTCAAGGCAGATAGCTCAGACCGAGCATGTACAAAACCTGTGTGGATCATACCCACATGCGTCAGGTTCTGCTGAGCAGTCTCCCTTCGATCCTTCAACGCGTCGCGGGTTGCCAACAAAGAGAGAGCCTTCGCCTCTGCTTGAGCGAGCTCGTCTTTCAATCTGCGGACCCTCGCTGCCTCTTCCTCATATTCGGCTTCGCACTGGGTCAGCTGGGGAATGACGTACTCCAATTCGGCACGCTCATAATCCATCTCCTGCCGCTGAGCCTCGATGGACTTATTCAGAGATTCCATTTGCCCAGCAAGCTCTGCAGTCAAGGAGTCATACCTAGCTTGAACGAGACCGTCAATGCTGCCTCGAGATAGCTGCAAATAGTCGTTAATGGGTTGCTCCAAACCATTAACAATCTGCTCCAGTGTGTCAGCTCTCCCAGCGTCGTCGAAGCTTCTGATCGGCACTATCGCAAACTGGGAGGACCTCCTCAGAGCCTCGAAGCTTAGATTCTTCTCCAACACCATTGATATTAGCGTTTTCAAGGTGGTGTAGAAGATACTAGTATACTGCTCAGTCAGCATGGCTAGATCCGAATGGACGCTGGGAGTGGCTGTAATATTGGCGAACCTCCCTCCAGGAACGATCGCAGACGATATTGCCACAGCCGTCGCCTCAACAGATGGTGCGACAAAAGGAGATGCGCCAATAACGGACGAAGTGACCGGCGTACTCAAAGGAGGCATTGTCATAGTGACAGGCTGATCCTCCTCTCGGGATACCGGAACCCTCTCGGGCGAGCCAGCACCCGAAAACGTTTCTTCTTCAAAGTCAGGCACCTCCGTGCCATAGACAGGAGCAGAAACACAGCCGAGAGTCGCATCGACGCTGTCCTCCCCGTAGATGTCTTCCCCTGAAAAGAAGACAAGAGAGAGTTAATATCGACATAATGTTAATTTATCTAAAAAAGGGCGTAAAGACGATATTTACCCATAGCCGACGGTATATATGTCGCGTTGGCAGCCAGTACAGCTAAATCATTTCTTAATGATGCTAAACGAGCTGTCATACCTGGAGAGGAGGGTGCGCCAAATGACGACTGAGGGTAGCCATCCAAGTCTTCACCCATATCCAATCAAGGTTTATTAGGAGGAATCTCACTGGGTATACTTACAGACGTGGCAGGGGCTTCTCCCGTCGCCAGTCTGGGTAAAGATATTCTTATTAGGCTGGGCCCCAAAGGCAATCTCGTACCACTACCTGAAGCGGTGGCAGCGACAGCAGCCTCGAGCCAAGATTCTCCGGCGCTATCAGTCGGAACTGTGGAGGTTCCCTCTCCAAAAGGCGAGGAACCTCTAATCGAAGAATCGTCCCCGATAGGGAAGACAGCAGGTTCACTTCTAGGAACCTCAGGGTAGGAAGTCCTGACAAGACGACTAATCTTCTTCTTCTTCTTGCGAGGGGAGGTCTCCTTCAGAACAGAAGTCCTTCGCTTACCAGATATGACCAGAGGCCCTGCAGGCGGAGGTATGTCGCCTCTTGGTACTGCCAGTAAAGGCTCATCCGGATTGACAGAGTCCTCGCCCTCGTCAGAGGAGACCGAGGGGATTTCGTCTATTCCTGCGGACTTGGAGGAGGGCATCCTAAAACTTTTGCGCATATCAAAATTGCGATAGAAGGTATTGGTTGCCACATAAAACTGGGCATACGAGTGGAGGATGCGTAGCTCCGCAGAGAGTGAAATGGCGGGCACAGTAAAAATTGCTTCAGTGCAACCCATGATGAAGTATCGCCATCCTCTCGCTCCATCAATGAGTCCACCCCTGGACTTGAAGCTGGTGACGGCATTGCCCACATGCAATTGGTCATACCCAAACTGCCTAGCAAACCGACTAGGCAGGTAGGGTTCCAAGAAGCATTGGTCTTCACTTCTGTACAGTAAATGGGAAGGTCTAATGCAGACCAACCAATTAAAAGCCTCAGGAGAAAGAACGGTCTTCCCGTCGCCTAAATCCTGAAGTCTGCGCCCCTGTTGATTGAGATGTACAGAGGGGGTGTAACCTCCGATTTCCAATTTCCAAAATAATTAGATTTTAATTTATTTTAAAATATCAAGTTTATAAAATAATTCTCCTTAAATTCTTTATTTTATTTTGAACGATGTTTGATTTTAGAAGGTAATCTAAAAATCTTTTATAAAAATCAATTTTCTAAATGTCGATGTATTACAAAATAAATAAATAAATAATAATATATATTTTTCTAGTTTCAAATGTTTATTGGCTTGAAATAATAAAATTATTTATTGATGAAATTATTATAGGACTAGTTGTTTTCATAATAAAATTTCATATCCATTTTGGAATAGTAAATAAACAAATTACATATTTTCTAGGGTTTTGCAAAATGAAGTTAATTCGTAGCTAATTTAATCAGTCAGCCTTTGAAAGCCTCTTAAAAAAAAAAACATTTTCTTAAATTTCTTTTCTATTTAAATTTACCAGTTTACTGTCTCCCCTTTGCACCCTCATTTTTCCCACATGTAAAACCCATTTAATTAATTCTGGGCCACTCATTATTGGGCCAACCCGCAACCCTTTATCCCTCACCATCTCTCCCTATTTAGGTTCTCATTCTCACATTTCCCTAGAAACCCTAATCTTCAATTCATTGGCTAGCCTCCACAAATTCCCTCAAGCCAAAGCCACCACCATTTTTTGTGTGCTCGTGTCCGTGTGTCCATCATCACCGTGTCAGCCGTGATGGCCTCGGGTCCGACCCCGGGTGTCCCACCATATCCATTTCATTTCCTGTGTCCAGATTTACAGTTTACAATCAGATTTTTCCGTGTCCGACACACCGGACACATCCACCTCCTCCACTGTACAACAGCATCCCCGTGTCCGACAGACCCGGACACGTCCACAGTACAGCACCCCGTCGTGTCCAGCCCCGGACACGACCCCGACGCTCAGATCAGACCCTAAACCTAACCGTGGCCGCTGAAGCCGGTAGCCGCCGCCGGACGCCGCCCAGATCCGCTGGATCGAGCCGCCGTCGCCGCTGAAGCCGGTGGCCGTCGCTGGAACGGAGCCGCCGTCGCCGCCCTGTCGCAGCCGCGTCGAGCCCTCGTCGAAGCCGCTACTCTCGAGCTGTCGCTGCCCTGGGTCGAAGCCGCGCCGGTGACCGCCAGATTCGTCGAACGCCGTCCTCGAGCGCCGAGTCCGCCCCTCGAGCGCCGAGCCCGCTCCTCGAGCGCCGAGCGCCGCTCCTCAACCGGACGCCGCCGTATCCTCGAAGCCGCCTCCGCCGAGCTTCGCTGCCGCCACCGCCTGGAGCATCTCGAGCCGAGCTTCGCTGAGCCGGTTGCCTCCTCGAACGCCGCCGCCTCGGTGTCGACCACCGCCACCGCCTCGTGCCGAGACACCGCGCCGGCGACAGAAACTCCGGTGATCCCCCTTTCCCTCTTTCCCTCTTTCTTTCGTTTCAGAGACTGGATTAGTATTTATTAGTTAAGTATAATTAGTTAATGAGTTAATTACATTAGTAAACTAATATAATTAGTTTAAATTATAATTTGATTTAACTAGTTAATTAATTCATTAATAATTAGTTTAGTAAATTTATAATTAGTTTAATTAACTCAAAATTGGTTTCATTAATTCATAAAATTAGTTATTTTATATAATTAGTTATTTACATAATTAGTTTATTTTATATGGATTAGTTTATTTTATATTAATTAGTTATTTTATATGAATTAGTTTATTTCATATAATTAGTTATTTTGTTAATTAGTTAGTTATAATTAGTTTAATTAATGTGTTAGTCTAGTACATTCATGGAATTAGTTTAGTAAATACAACATAATTAGTTTTATTGTTTTAATGTATGAAATTAGCTATTTAGTATGTGTAAATTTAGTTATGTAATATTTAAAAGGGTTTTTGATTATGCAAACATATAATAATTTTGGGGTTTTTATAATTAATTAAAAATATAGTTTTAATAATAAAAATAAGATAAATTGGTTATTTGGACTGGTAACTGAAATAACTAGAGATATATAAATATGATGGCTTTTACATAAATTCTAGTTTTTATAAATAAACTTTTATTTGAAATTATGGTTCAAAATAATTTCGAAACGATTTGTATACGTAAATACGTATTCTAGTATATGCAATTAATATAGTATATTCTAAAATGATGTTAACAAAATATATGTATATTTAAACAGTGTTTTTGCATCTATATGAGTATACGTATGGTTCAACTAGTATAAATCAGATATGTATTTAAAGGGCATATATATATTGTAAATACATTAAATTGGTGCATGCATAAATATTGTAAGTAAAATAAGGGTAATGTGTATTATATTGGTAAACCTACTAGATGACCCTAGTTGACTAGTGCCATACCTGGCAGAGCCCTGAGTTCATGTAATTGTGATGTGTTAGTGTAGCATTTGATGTCAAATGTTGTATTGATACATTTTTAAGACTGTTGGTTCCTCCAGACGATACTCTGGGACAGGACATTGGTTTTACCAGCTAAGGACCCAAGGCAAGTACATTCTCTGATTAGTTTCTAATTTATGATATCTCCTATGTTCACTGTATCTAGTGTAAATATCCATGTTTCCGACACATTGGTTACACGGATTGGTATACACGGATCTCGTCATGAGATGTTATTCCTTATTCATGGTGTAGCTTGTACGAGACTTATTTTCCTTGTTATCTTGTGCATGTACAGACACTGATTCCCGGGGAGATTTGCTACCTTCCTAGGGAATCCCGTGCCATAGCGTACCATGATTGGATCTACTATACCAGTCGGGGGTTTGGGGAGTATTTTAGTGTAGATATGTGATCATACCCAACTATCCATGCATCATAGCTCACCCCACATCTCACGTCGGGTGCGGCCTGACCATCTCCATGCCTCATAGCTGTTACGTGTGATTAGCCTGACCTCTCCATGCATCATAGCTAACCAACGGTTAGCCTGACCTTCCATGAATCATAGCTAATCACATGTAACCAGCCTGATCAAGTTCCCAAGCCGATCACATGTTAAAGCTAGTACTCACACACTTAGTCATAGTATCTCTTGCTCTTTGACATATGTTTCTTTTCCTGCATTTACTTACCATATTTCCAGTATTTCTCTCTTTGTACATTTCTCGTACCTATACATGCATCTGGTATGTTTCCATCTAGAACTGCTACATAGTTTATGTCATTTATATAGAACTGCTATTTAGAGATGTACTTTGCTCCTTCCTGACTGGAAAATATTTTTCCAGACTGTGACATTAGTAGACTGGTTTCTGACACTTGGGGATTGGAAGTTAAGGATTGCAGGTATGTTATGTTATCATTAGACTTGTGCTGTATTCTTTTATTTCTTCATTTCCTATCGTGCTGTAGTTGTGATTGAGTATTTCTAGATTTATTTTAGTGTTATCCGTGTCTCCTTATGGAGTTGGATACTAGTGTGAGATTATTTAGATAGTACTTGACCTAGACAGCGTTCTACCGCCGATGCTGCGGCGTAGGCTGGACGTACCCACGCTCTCGTGCCCTTATACCGGGTGCGGGTCGTGACACGTTTTAGTGGTGGCCCATGCAGGTCTGACTTCGCGAGATGTGCGATGTCGTAGTAGTGTGGCATCCTTGTTATACTACTGCGTACCTGCTATTGAATATAGGACATAGGATACTAGGATGAGAGAGGATACTCAATCACAAATTCTTGAAAGATTTCCTGGGATGACCCCATGAGAATCTTATTTTCAATTTAAATCTTTCCTTGTTTCCGTCCGCTCTCGCTTGTTGTTACTGAACTTGATTCTTGTTGAGCAGTTTTAAAATTTAAAATCTCGGTATCATTGTTGAGTTTGATTCTTGTTGACCAGTTGTTAACTTTAATTCCTGGTATCGTTGTTGAGTTAATTTTAAATTGAGATGAATTTTTTTACGGACTAGGATTTATGGTATCATCTGATGACATATATTGATGAGGACAGTGAGGAAGGTAAAACGTCTACTTTGGTTATGGAACCTAGAATTTATCGCAGCCATATTAGCTGTGGTGACGAGAACGTAGGAACCTGACTTGGATGTACATACTATAGTTATGAAGCTTAGAGTCTTTCGCAGCCATACCGGTTGGCGTGACGAAGATTCTAGACGACATGATTATAGAGTGCATACCTTAGTTACGAAACCTATCGTTTATCGCATCTATGCTTACTGGCGTGGCGAGGATTCTGAGTGTCATGATTTCGGATAGACGTGTATGATTATCAGGTTGTATCTTAAATTGGTTCTTAAAATATCATCTTAAGACTTGTCTATTTCTGTTATTCCAGGACTATGTTCCACCGCTTCTTTCTTTACTAGCAGTAAAGATACCTTCTGTCCTCAATTCAGTCTTTGAGCTCCTATTCCTTGAGGATTTCTTGTTAAGTATGATAATTAGTGGCTTGTAATTTTGTTGTGTCTTGTATTAGTATTGACTGTGTTGCTAGTGATTTGTAAGTGTTTCTTAGTTGGGCATGTGAGCAGTAGGCTTTAATCTAGAGTTAGCCTTAGCATAGTACCTTGTACCAATGGTTCTAGGAGTAGTGTCATTAGAGACTGAGAGTTAAGGAGAGTATAGAGTATCAGTGATAGTTCTCAGAGTTAGTATCAGAGCCAATTACCCGTCCTGGATAATCATGATTATGTAATTGAGTGATCTATGTAAACAATTAAGTATCCGGGAATTGTGTTAAGGATTTATGGAGCATGATGTCCAATTTGATGATTGATATCGGAAATGTTAAAGGTAAAGAAATGTATATGTATAAAGGGTTTAATGAGATGTCATAAGTAGAGAAATATCAGGATTAGTAATGGAAGTTGTGAAGCGTATCACGGATTAGTTTAATAGGCTTTAAAGGATTGAAGGAAATACATATACAACCATCGAGATGAGGAATCATACACATACCCATGAGAGTAAAGAAACATGAGTGTTATAGAGGATACAGGTGATCAGGAGTCCAATGAGCTTGATGAGATAATCCATTAACGCAGCTAGTGATATAATACCAAGAGTGCTAATGATTCCATATCGAGGATTAGTCAAGGATGACGTTAATAACAGTAAGCACTCTGTGTGTTGATGATTAGATGATATACCAATTGACATAAATTGAAATCATGAAAGAAAACACAGTTGATGATAACCTTGATCATTGGAGGTAATAGTGCAAGTGATTCGGGCAGTACAAATTTAGTACACAGTTCTAGACAATAGAGGTATTGAGTGCACCTTGAGTATCAGAGACCGTGAGCCCTAATATGTACCTTGAGGAGCTATAAATTAAAAGGTGGAAATGAATTTTAAATTTCAGAATTTTTAAGGAGTTGAGATTTATGTTGTTAAAATATTGAGGATTTAAATCTGATTCAATAAACATAGTTAAGGCTACAAAGATTTTAGGAGTGATTAACTTTCATTTCGATGTGAAGTATCAAAATTTGAGGAGGTATATGCATTTTATTTTAAGTTGATCGGGAAGTTAAACCTTGACGATTATTTTGAGGATTAGTTTTTGGTAGATGAGAGATATGAATATTAATATATGATTAGTTGATATGGGTACCAGTGTACATGAATAGGAATTTGTTAGTGTGCTAGAGTTAAGTGTTTGTTAGAGATAGTAGACACTACAAGTAATATGTTAACATGATCCTTCTTCCTTCCTAATATTCCTTTTCTTTCGCCTTTCGATTGATTGATTGATTTTCCTAGTACTGTGGTTCACATGCATGATTTTTGTTAGAATATAACTAGTAGTACCTTTAACAGAGACTGAAATACCATGACAAAAGACACATGACCTATATTTTCTTAAATTGCATGGCTGTAGGTAGAATTTTCTTAAACCATGATCATTGGGTTTTGACCATAGCAAAGATCTATGACGAGGTTATGACTGACCAAAAAGAGACAAGAGGATTAAATTTGTGGATAAGCTTTAATTTAAATAAAAAGTTAAGGCGTTAATAAAAGAATTGACGGATCATTAATTTTACGAAGATTGAGGATGATTGAAACTCGAGGATAAATATTGACTTGAAGGGAGAGTTAAGAAATTCACAGAGCCAAAAAAAAAAAAAAAAAAATTGAGGATTTATTAATTTTAAGGAAGTCTTGATATGATTGAATTGATTATTAAAATTTGAGAAGTTCGAGAGATTATCATTTTATCTATTTGATTGCAAGATAGAAATTTTATATATTATGAATGTTGCATTGAAGATTCTGGAAGCATCGCATCGTTGATTATTTGAGGAAAACGAAAATCAGAAAATAAAATCGTAAATGGAATAGTGTCGAATTAAATTCTTGGGATGAGGAGTTAGATTGGAATAAGCATCAATTGAATTTGAGTTAGAGGAGTAAGATGATTGATGAGTGTTTAAAATTTAAATTTTGGGATACAGATTTTTAAGTTTTATAAATATGCATTGATTGGGTTTCAATTGAAGGATTGGATAGTAAATTTTGTATTTAGTTATTTACTCAAAAATTTGAGGAGATTATGATACGACTGGAATTCAATTAAAATATTGAGGATTTGAGTAGTAAAAATTTTACATTAGGGATAATAAATTCAGAGGATGAAAAAAAAAATATTAGTTCAAATTTCGAAAACATTTTACATACGGATAAAGAAATATGGAATGAAATGAAGCTCATGGTAAAGAAGATTATAATATAATTGATTATGGGATCATATAATTGAAGGTCGTAAGGTAAGATCATGGTATATTGAGGTTGTGATTTAAATTAAAATCTTGACCATGACAGTAACATTTGAAATCGAAGAAAATAATCGAGGTATAGTTGATGTTAAGATAAATAAACTCGAATTTGATGATAAGGATTTTGGACATGTAATAAATTTTGATTCAGAAATTCTAAGATCTAAACTAATAAAGTTGTGGAATTTGAAACTTTTATAGATATTAGTTAATGATGAATCACAAGATTGAGAAAAGTAAAATGAATGAGGATAAAAAGGAAGGATTATTTTCCAGATGGTAGTAAAGACTATTTTTTCCTAGAAAAGCGATTAGATGTCTCTTGATTACATTCTGAAGGATGTATTTAAGTTTCTTAAATCAAATTGTCGACCGTATCTTTCGAACTAGCTATAACCTTCATGTCTATATCATTCATTATACTGGGTCTTCCTTGGTTTAGTTACTTTGAAATGGTAACGTGCATTATTCAAATTATCTGTTTTTGTGATCATGTCTACTTCCCAAACCTAAACCTTCTAGAGGATTCAAGGCCGAGCCATAATTCCTTCAAGTTATTCCTGTCTTAAACCATAAATTCCTTTTTCTTCATGTTTCTTCTGTTTGGTAAGTATTCTCCTTATAAAAATATTTTCTTCAATGATATATTCATCATTATGAACAACAAAAATTTTTCTGTCCTAGTCATCCCTAAAATTTCGAGGACGAAATTTTTCTAAGGTGGATAGACTTGTAACCTCCGATTTCCAATTTCCAAAATAATTAGATTTTTATTTATTTTAAAATATCAAGTTTATAAAATAATTCTCCTTAAATTCTTTATTTTATTTTGAACGATGTTTGATTTTAGAAGGTAATCTAAAAATCTTTTATAAAAATCATTTTTCTAAATGTCGATGTATTACAAAATAAATAAATAAATAATAATATATATTTTTCTAGTTTCAAATGTTTATTGGCTTGAAATAATAAAATTATTTATTGATGAAATTATTATAGGACTAGTTGTTTTCATAATAAAATTTCATATCCATTTTGGAATAGTAAATAAACAAATTACATATTTTCTAGGGTTTTGCAAAATGAAGTTAATTCGTAGCTAATTTAATCAGTCAGCCTTTGAAAGCCTCTTAAAAAAAAAAAACATTTTCTTAAATTTCTTTTCTATTTAAATTTACCAGTTTACTGTCTCCCCTTTGCACCCTCATTTTTCCCACATGTAAAACCCATTTAATTAATTCTGGGCCACTCATTATTGGGCCAACCCGCAACCCTTTATCCCTCACCATCTCTCCCTATTTAGGTTCTCATTCTCACATTTCCCTAGAAACCCTAATCTTCAATTCATTGGCTAGCCTCCACAAATTCCCTCAAGCCAAAGCCACCACCATTTTTTGTGTGCTCGTGTCCGTGTGTCCATCATCACCGTGTCAGCCGTGATGGCCTCGGGTCCGACCCCGGGTGTCCCACCATATCCATTTCATTTCCTGTGTCCAGATTTACAGTTTACAATCAGATTTTTCCGTGTCCGACACACCGGACACATCCACCTCCTCCACTGTACAACAGCATCCCCGTGTCCGACAGACCCGGACACGTCCACAGTACAGCACCCCGTCGTGTCCAGCCCCGGACACGACCCCGACGCTCAGATCAGACCCTAAACCTAACCGTGGCCGCTGAAGCCGGTAGCCGCCGCCGGACGCCGCCCAGATCTGCTGGATCGAGCCGCCGTCGCCGCTGAAGCCGGTGGCCGTCGCTGGAACGGAGCCGCCGTCGCCGCCCTGTCGCAGCCGCGTCGAGCCCTCGTCGAAGCCGCTACTCTCGAGCTGTCGCTGCCCTGGGTCGAAGCCGCGCCGGTGACCGCCAGATTCGTCGAACGCCGTCCTCGAGCGCCGAGTCCGCCCCTCGAGCGCCGAGCCCGCTCCTCGAGCGCCGAGCGCCGCTCCTCAACCGGACGCCGCCGTATCCTCGAAGCCGCCTCCGCCGAGCTTCGCTGCCGCCACCGCCTGGAGCATCTCGAGCCGAGCTTCGCTGAGCCGGTTGCCTCCTCGAACGCCGCCGCCTCGGTGTCGACCACCGCCACCGCCTCGTGCCGAGACACCGCGCCGGCGACAGAAACTCCGGTGATCCCCCTTTCCCTCTTTCCCTCTTTCTTTCGTTTCAGAGACTGGATTAGTATTTATTAGTTAAGTATAATTAGTTAATGAGTTAATTACATTAGTAAACTAATATAATTAGTTTAAATTATAATTTGATTTAACTAGTTAATTAATTCATTAATAATTAGTTTAGTAAATTTATAATTAGTTTAATTAACTCAAAATTGGTTTCATTAATTCATAAAATTAGTTATTTTATATAATTAGTTATTTACATAATTAGTTTATTTTATATGGATTAGTTTATTTTATATTAATTAGTTATTTTATATGAATTAGTTTATTTCATATAATTAGTTATTTTGTTAATTAGTTAGTTATAATTAGTTTAATTAATGTGTTAGTCTAGTACATTCATGGAATTAGTTTAGTAAATACAACATAATTAGTTTTATTGTTTTAATGTATGAAATTAGCTATTTAGTATGTGTAAATTTAGTTATGTAATATTTAAAAGGGTTTTTGATTATGCAAACATATAATAATTTTGGGGTTTTTATAATTAATTAAAAATATAGTTTTAATAATAAAAATAAGATAAATTGGTTATTTGGACTGGTAACTGAAATAACTAGAGATATATAAATATGATGGCTTTTACATAAATTCTAGTTTTTATAAATAAACTTTTATTTGAAATTATGGTTCAAAATAATTTCGAAACGATTTGTATACGTAAATACGTATTCTAGTATATGCAATTAATATAGTATATTCTAAAATGATGTTAACAAAATATATGTATATTTAAACAGTGTTTTTGCATCTATATGAGTATACGTATGGTTCAACTAGTATAAATCAGATATGTATTTAAAGGGCATATATATATTGTAAATACATTAAATTGGTGCATGCATAAATATTGTAAGTAAAATAAGGGTAATGTGTATTATATTGGTAAACCTACTAGATGACCCTAGTTGACTAGTGCCATACCTGGCAGAGCCCTGAGTTCATGTAATTGTGATGTGTTAGTGTAGCATCTGATGTCAAATGTTGTATTGATACATTTTTAGGACTGTTGGTTCCTCCAGACGATACTCTGGGACAGGACATTGGTTTTACCAGCTAAGGACCCAAGGCAAGTACATTCTCTGATTAGTTTCTAATTTATGATATCTCATATGTTCACTGTATCTAGTGTAAATATCCATGTTCCCGACACATTGGTTACACGGATTGGTATACACGGATCTCGTCATGAGATGTTATTCCTTATTCATGGTGTAGCTTGTACGAGACTTGTTTTCCTTGTTATCTTGTGCATGTACAGACACTGATTCCCGGGGAGATTTGCTACCTTCCTAGGGAATCCCGTGCCATAGCGTACCATGATTGGATCTACTATACCAGTCGGGGGTTTGGGGAGTATTTTAGTGTAGATATGTGATCATACCCAACTATCCATGCATCATAGCTCACCCCACATCTCACGTCGGGTGCGGCCTGACCATCTCCATGCCTCATAGCTGTTACGTGTGATTAGCCTGACCTCTCCATGCATCATAGCTAACCAACGGTTAGCCTGACCTTCCATGAATCATAGCTAATCACATGTAACCAGCCTGATCAAGTTCCCAAGCCGATCACATGTTAAAGCTAGTACTCACACACTTAGTCATAGTATCTCTTGCTCTTTGACATATGTTTCTTTTCCTGCATTTACTTACCATATTTCCAGTATTTCTCTCTTTGTACATTTCTCGTACCTATACATGCATCTGGTATGTTTCCATCTAGAACTGCTACATAGTTTATGTCATTTATATAGAACTGCTATTTAGAGATGTACTTTGCTCCTTCCTGACTGGAAAATATTTTTCCAGACTGTGACATTAGTAGACTGGTTTCTGACACTTGGGGATTGGAAGTTAAGGATTGCAGGTATGTTATGTTATCATTAGACTTGTGCTGTATTCTTTTATTTCTTCATTTCCTATCGTGCTGTAGTTGTGATTGAGTATTTCTAGATTTATTTTAGTGTTATCCGTGTCTCCTTATGGAGTTGGATACTAGTGTGAGATTATTTAGATAGTACTTGACCTAGACAGCGTTCTACCGCCGATGCTGCGGCGTAGGCTGGACGTACCCACGCTCTCGTGCCCTTATACCGGGTGCGGGTCGTGACAGGGGGCAATGCAGAAAAGCTTCCAGCTGTGACTGAAATTCAGTGTCCGCCGACAGTCTAAAACTGTGGTCATATTCCAGGAGGAATTCTTGTAGTTCAGCAAGAAATTATCCCCCGAACTACTGCCTGAGCCGGGAGACATCACCCTGGGGTTGTGGAGAATTAACCATCCCATCAAATATAGGTACAATAATTCTACCCTGGGAAAGCTATCACGCCGAGTTTCGTCGGCAAGCAGCCCATCAGTAATGGCCCTCAGGCCTGCTTGTATGCGACACACCATGGCAAGGAGCAAACCCAGTCTTGCCTCGAACACCAGACGCACTATAGGCTATAAGGTGTTGCGGTGAATGCGGTCCGCAGATGCAATGTCGGGTACTACCAGTCGGCGCAGCCATATAGAGAGGAAGCCAGCCAGTTGGGCTTCCTTGGACAGAGGCCTGCGGCAATGCCTCAAATAACTGTAGGCCTTAGTGCCTGCAGGATATTTCCCTATCCCTTCGTCGAGAATCTGATCCGGAGCCCCAGCATCTTCCATAAGATCATCGACTACCTGAGCACTAAGCACGCTCAGAAAACTCAGAGGCTGATCCTTGCTATCCAAGACTTTCTCTGGCTTAGCAGCCCTGGCCCGGTAAAAGAAGAGGTAGGATGCCCATTTATTGGTATGAGCCAAATCTGAAGGCTCATTATAAAAGGCGGTACAAGCAAGGTAGTGGCACATCAGCTCCTGGTACACTGCCACTACCCGAGGGTCTGAATCCCCCAGCTCCCGGTTTGTGGGAACATACTCTTCATAAGGAGTATCCCCCATTGGCAGTCTCGAAATCTCTGCCATCTCGTGGAGGGCCAATCCCAACTCCCCCAATGGAGTGGCGAAAGTCCCGGTGAGCGAGATATATCGCTCCATCAAAGCCAGAAACAGGCTGGGGTTGAGAGGTAACCCAACACTGGTAGCACTCACAGATTCGTACAGACCAATGCTCTCCAGCTCGGTCTGAAAATGCTTCAGGGCCCAGTCAGCTAAACGAGCCCATCGAAGATTTGTAGGGGTGACCCACCCATTGGTCCGAGGATTAACCTTGGGGTATACTCCTCCATGCCCCATAAAATCATTACAGAAAGTCGGTAATTGGACCGGTTGGAGCAGTAAACTGTCTTCACTCGGGACACTGCCCGGATACAATCCCCTGAACGGCATCACAGAGCCGGAAGGGCGGCTGACAAACGACCCTTGGCCAGACCCTTTTTGACAAAATATCTTCCCCGGTCGGCCGTGAAGATTGGGAGTCAGCGACCACGACATCCTCCTGGGATGTGTGGCATGGAAGAATGCCGAGATAGGATAGTCTCTCAGCATCTTGGGCAGATACATGACCAAGCCCCCGGCAGGGAAAACCCAGAGTTCTTTCTTGGGCTTCGTCTGGGACTGCTTGTCAATCATGTCCCCGAAGAGAAAAGCCGATTTTATATATTGGACCCCGTCTATGGACGTCAGGGGCTCTCCGTTGATCATATTCAACAACATCCGCTCGCCTTGAGACGATATCAAGATTCCCCTTCCTTCAGGTTACTGGGGTCCGGAGATAGGAAATGTCACGTGGGACAAATCCTCCAGGTAGTTGCAATGCAGCATCCCGACAGCAGAACCCATCACCTCGGCCAGCGAAGACATATGCAAATTAACTACAAAGTGCAAAAAAAATACGTCAGTTTCTATACTAGACATTACAATCTTGCAGCATATGCCAAAAGTCAACAGTCTGTGCTTTACGCCAAGACTGTAAAAACTTGAGTTTGTTACGCTGGAATCTCATTCCGAGGCGTACAATTCAAGATTGGCGGTATACACAAAAAATCTGACAGTCGGTGTTTTATGCCAGACTGCCAAAGTTTGAATTATTACGCCGAAATTTTTATCCAGAAGCGTAAAACTCAAATTTTATAGTATACGCCAAACTCCGACAGTCAAAGCTTTTACGCCCGACTGCGGAAATATAGAGTTTTTACGCTGACACATTAGAAATGTGGGCATAAAAGATGAAACATCTCTGTACATCATCTTCCTCGAAGAGGCTATCAGCACAGGAAATGACCTAGCGCGTTCACGTGCAACGTGTGCGAAGGATTTTCGTCGTTCTTATCGTCCCAAAAGCTTTACCTTTAAAATGAAGATCGCCTTGCCCGACGAAAGTCGCTCTTGCTTGGGCAGAGGAGCGAGAAGAAGAGTCTGCCTTCTTTCCATTAGAAGAAGAGATTGGTTTCGGGGCCATTGCTGAAAACTCAGAGTGCTCGGAGAGGAAACGAAGAAGAACTCGAAGAGTCGAAGGCTTTCTTTTGCAAAAAGATAGATGAAAAGTTCTTTCTCTGAAAGACTTGGGGTATATATATAGAGTTCGGATGGACTCCTCGAATCCCTAACCAAATCTGACATTTAATATTCGGTTATGATTGGGGACTACGTCAGCCTATTAACTCAAGGAAGGCGGACAGTCAGCGAATTCGAAAAGTTTTCGTGCAAAGCAGATTCATGGTTCTACGCCAAGGGGCTTTTTACGCTCGGCAGCTACAAATCTACGGTTTTACGCTCGGAGGCTACAAGTCTATGGTTTTACGCCCGGATGCTTTTATGCTCGGTAGCTTTTACGCTCGAGAGGCTACAAACCTACGACTTCACGCTCAGGAGCTACAAATCTATGATTTCACGCTTGGTGGCTTTTAAAACTCAGAGGCAACAAATCCACAACTTCACGTTCAGAAGATTTCCTTTTCAGAGGCTACAAATCTACAGTTTCTACGCCCGGATGCTTTTATGCTCAGCAGCTTTTACGCTCGAGAGGCTACGAACTCAAGATTTTACGCCCATCCACATTTACAGATCTATACGCAGGCCAGAACACGCGTATATATATGAACAAGCCCCAAGGCGGTCAATTAAAAGGGTTCACGTAGAGGATACTCCTTCTTGCCCCAAAGATACCCCAAGTACCCGAAGCATACAGACTTCAGCTTTGAAAATGACTCTTCTTCTTGGGTCAATTGGAAATTCATCTAAAATCCAATCTGAGTATTTTCTCTACAGTTCAAGATGGCGTCTCAATTTCAACAGCCATTTCTCGCCTTTTCCAAAAGGATCTTCGGGAAATCATTCTTGAAAAAGATGATCTGAACAGAAAATTCTTCGTATAAGAAGGAACAGTGCAAAATTCTTACGCGACCTCTCGTCCAAAATAGCAAGACAGTTTGAATATTCGACTTAAATGCTAAACATTTTTCTACGTGTCTTCAGTTACGCGTAAAAGACAGGACGAGATCAGATACTCCATTTTATCAGAGTCGGCGTAGAGTTATTCAGACGTGCCGAAGCTGCACATATTCAGACTTCATCACAGCAAAAATATGGCAAATCATCAAATGCATGAAAGAAGACAATCTTATTAATCATGATTACATATGAGGGAAATCCAGTCTACAAAGGATTTTTTCTTCATCTTCATGATTACATATGAGGGAAATCCCGTCTACAAAGGATTTCCTCATCTTCATCGGAAGGCCACCCCCAGAACCTGTTCTGCCAGGTTCTCATATTGGTGGAGATCTTCCTCTTCTTCCATGACAGATTGGGTTGGGATTTCGACCCAACTCAATACTGGAAGGCAGGGTAAATCTGCTTTCCTGCGTCCAGCGCCGCGACAGGAGAAAATACAGCTTGCAAGCTGTGTGGTCTAATGGGACCCTTCCTCTCTCCTGGATGAATCGCCATATGAAGTTGCTGATTATCCCGAGCAAAGGAAGCTATGATATCCTTCCATGATCCATCGTTGTAGAGGACATTTGCTCGAAGACGCCTTCTTTTCTGGCTCCCTATACGCTGGAAAAACATGGTCTTCTTCTTCCTCAAGTCGACCCGATGAACTCCGACGATCATCTCTGGATGATGAAGGAAATGTGGGAAGAGTAGGTTAACTCCTCTGCCTTTATATAGGCAAAAGAGAACACACCGAATCCCAATAAATCCCTAATAATCCGTCATAAAATCAGCCTTGAAGAACGAGTCAGACTTGATCGTTTCATGCTTCATTCAAAGCGTTTCAAATTACGAGGAATTCGAAAACTTTGAAGGGGGTCTTCAGAATCATGAAAAATACGCTGAATAGCTATACGCAGCATTTTAGTGTTGGACAGTACAAGATATGGCTTCGGAACATCGGCGTACAACAGAGCTTTTCCGCTAAGTACAGCGTAAAATGTAAGCTCGAGGACTATCCGCATAAATACAGTACGTCCAGGCTGCTTCAGCGCAAAAAGGGTGCCATATCGCCTCTATGGCGATAAAACTCATCTGCTTTTTAATGCAGCATTGAAGTGTACGAGGAACACTTCGTATTCCTCGAGATGAATCGGTCAAATCATGCAGTGAACCTGACGTCTGACTCCTGACAAAGAGTACTGCACGACTATCCATACGACGGTCGTAATGATGGATACGGCACAGCGACCCAAACTATCGTTTAGTGACATTTCCTCGGCGTAAACTGCTTTTACGCACACAAGGGAATACGCTGCCTAGTTTTACACAGGCAGATGTGAGCTTTTTATGCTCAACAGAAGACAAACAGACTGCCACGTCAAAAGCTGCTTTTCGTACAGGGCTCGAGGCACGCCTCTACATTTAATGTGCAGAATGGTGGCAGATCTTTGAGGCACATCTCCGTATTTAATGTGCAGAAAGATGGCAGATCTTCGAGGCACGCCTCTGCATTTAATGCGCAGGATGGGGGCAGATCTCTGCATTTAATGCAAGAGATTTGATTATATCCCCAAAAGCCATAATTTCGGCGGAAACGTTCACATCATCACTTTTCCACGTTACGCCAGCTCAGGCTAGGTTTGCATTGGTGCGTATTAAAGCTATTTTGGTCCAGAATTCGCTCAAAGCCTCAGTGAAGGGAGGGGGATCAGCTATCTTCTACGCCTGCTCAGCTTCTACGCCTACCTGGCTTCTACGCCATGGTGACAGTTATTGGCTTCTACGCCTACCTGGCTTCTACGCCATGGTGACAGTCATTGGCTTCTACGCTAACCTCTTCTACACAAGGGATAACTGCCTATGTGGCTTTTTATGCCGTGATCTTCGCAGCAGTTATACGCATCATCTCTTAATGGGACACGTGTCACACGCACATACAGAAGATCATTTATACGTAGGTAACGGTTATTGTAACCTTCAGCGTAAAAAGTGCCACACTCTCCACTGTCCGGCTTCTACACCGATTGGACAGTTACTGTCACTAAAACCCTATAAATAGAGACCTCTATTGACAGAGGTCAAAGGTCGAAGATTTTAACAAGGTCAGAAATTATTGAGAGAGAAAGGAGAGCATAGACAGAGAGTTTGAAGCTTCTTCTACAATATTTTCTGCTGGCTGGATTTTGCCTTCAGTACAGAGAAAGTTTGAAGCCTCTTCTTCTACGACACTTCTTCGTCATCGTGTGGTCAAAGGGACAAAGTGATCGACTGCAGATCAGACTCCTATAGCAATATTTACCTAGATTAAAAATTTGTACTTGACATCCTCGTATAGGATTAATTGTACTTCTTGTTTGTAAACCAAAGAGCGGGTTTCGTATAAACCTCATCTTATATTTTTCTTTCATTTATTATCATAAACAGGGTTTCATGCCCAACTACTATTAGTGGACCGCGCACGAAGAACTTGTGTCTTTAGCATCGGAGTTGGATCCTTATGTGGAGCCGTATATAGATGTCCACGACCACGCTCCTTACAACGACGGGTGGGTGAACATGGTTTTTGACACGACTGTTTGTGTTGGATTTAAAACGAGAAGAGATTTCACAGATAGAAATGTAAGACGAGGCTTTATACGAAGCCCGTTTCTCTTGTTTCACAAACAGAAAGTACAAGTGGTCCTATACAAGGATGCCTAGTACAAATTATTTAATCTGGGTATAGATTGCTATAGGTGTCTGGTCTGCGGTCGACCACTTTAGCCCTTGGACCACACGATAGTGAAGAAGTGCCGTAGAAGACGGTGAGCAGCTTCGAAGGTTGCTGAAGAGAGTGGATGTCCGACGCCGAATTCGTCGATCGCTACTCCTTTCCTGCGCTCCGGATTCTTCTCTCTCTCTCTCTCTTTTCTCCTTTTCGACCTTGGGTTGATAAATCTTCTTTCTAATTTTCGAACTCTTGGACGATAATTTTTCTTCGACCTTGGACCCCTGTTGATAGGGGTCTCTATTTATAGCGTTTTGGTGACAGTGACCACTCCATCGGCGTAGAAACCGAGTCGTGGACCCTTTTATACGATGGTTAAAGTAACCGTTCCTGCGTATAGATGACCTTTTGAATGAGCGCATGACACGTGTCCAACTTGAGGGACGATGCGTACAACGGCTGCGAAGATCACGGCATAGAAGCCACGTAGGTAGGTATCCCTCGTGTATACAGGCTTGGCATAGAAGCCAATAACCGTCACCATGGCATAGAAGCCAAGTAGGCATAGAAGCCGAGCGGGCGTAGAAGCCGGTAGAGACGTAGAAGCCGGAGAGGCGTAGAAGCCAGAGAGGCGTAGAAGCCGGAGAGAGTGCAGAAGCCGAGTGGGGATATAATCAAATCATTCGTATTAAATGCCGAGATTTGCCCTTATCCTGTGCATTGAATGCGGTGGCGTGCTTTCGAAGATCTGCTATCCTGAAGATTTGCCATCATTCTTCGCATTAAATGGCGATACGCGCCTCGAACCCTGTACGAGGGGAGGCTGATGACTTGGCGGTCTGCCTGTCTTCCGTGGAGCGTAAGCGGCTCGCATCTGCCTGTGTAAAACAAGGCAGCGTACCCCTCTGTATGCGTAGAAGCAGTTTTCGCAACGGGGATGTCACTAAACGACGGTTCTGTGACATTTAATCAAATCTCGCATTAAATGCTGAGATACGCCCTTATCCTGTGCATTAAATACGAAGGCGTGTTTTGGAGGCCTGCCACCCTTCCTCGAACGCAGAGGCGTGCCCTGGGCGTCTGTCAGTATTCGGCACATTGAATGCAGAGGCGTGGCTCGAGGGCCTGCCGTCGCCTGGGTGACTGTGCAGTTCCTTTTGTCAGGAGTCAGACCGTCAGGTTCACTGCATGATCTGACAGGTTCATTTCGAAGAAGACGAAGCGTTCCTCGTACGCTTTGAATGCTGCATGGAGAGCGGAGGAATTTTACGCCATAGAGGCGAGATCATCCTTCTTACGCTAAAGTAGTCTTGGGCGTGCTGCTCTACACGGACAGTCCTCGACCTTATGTTTTATGCCTTGCTCAGCGGAAAAAGCCTTGTCGCATGTTGATGGCTCCTGAGGTCATCTTCTTACGCCGCTGTGCATCAATACACTGCGTATAGCCATCCAGCGTATTTTCCAAGCTTCTACAGGACCCCCTTCGAAGCTTTTAAATTCCTCGGAATTTGAAATGCTTTGAACGAAGCATGAAACGTCTCTCGTAACTCGGAAACGCTTCTGACTGGAGCCCGAAACGGTCAAGTTTGGTGCGTTCTTTCAGGGCTGTCTTTATGGCGGAGTTATTGGGGTAGGTGTGTCCTCTTTCGTCTATAAAAAGGCTGAGGAGTTCACCTGTTTTCACCACACTTCTTTCGCCACGCAGAGATGATCGCCAGAGTTCGTCGGGCCGACCTGAGGAAGAAGAAGAATATGTTCTCCCAGCATGTGAGGAGCCAAAAAAGACGGCGTCTTCGAGCAACTGTCCACTACAACGATGGATCATGGAAGGATATCATAACCTCCCTTGCTCGGGATAATCAGCAACTTTGTATGGCGGTTCGTCCGGTGAAAGGAGAAGGGTCGTATTTGACCATGCAGCTTGCAAGCTGTGCATTTTTTCCTGAGACCCCTGCGGACGAGATTAGACAGACTATAATCTGTCGTCTTCGATCGAGTTGGGTTAAAGAAGCCTCAACTGGATCGTCCATGGCGTATGGAGGATCTTCTTGTTCATGACCGTGGTGGTCATGAACTGCCATAGAAGGAGAGGAAGACCTGGGTGTGGTCTTCAGACGACGAGGAAGGAGTCCTTTGTAGACGGGATTTCCCTCATATGTAAGCATGAAAAGTAGAGAAAAACCCTTGTAGATAGGATTTCCCTCATATGTAATCATGATTTTAATCTTCAATAAAGTCGTCTTTCTTCTCCGCATATGATCGTCTTGCCATACTTTGCTGTGAAGTCTGAATATGTGTAGCTTCGACACGTCTGATACTTTACACGACTCTGTATAGAAAGAGTGCTGAGTCCTGTCCTGTCCTTTACGCATAGCGAATAGTGCACAGAACGCTGCTTTAGCATTTTGAATATTAGAACTGTCCGGTTGCTAGGACTGAGGAACCGCGTAGAGCTTCTGAACTTCTGATGAACAGAATTTTTGTTCAGACTTCTTCGTCTTCAAGAATGATTTCTCGAAACTCCCTTGGAACAGGGCGAGAAATGGCTGTTAAGGACTGTGTTGCCATCTTGAATTTTGCAGACGAAGTATTCAGACTGGATTCTGGATGAACTTCGAATCGACCCGCGAAGAAGAGTAAACTTTCAATGTTTAACTCTGTATGCTTCGGGTACCTGGGATATTTTGAGGTCAAGAGGGAGTATCTTCTGTGTGAACTCCTGCAGTCGACCCGCCTTGAGGACTGTCCCAGATGTACTGTACCGGCCGGCGTATCCTCCAGATGTGCGGAAAATCAAAGAGCATGAAATCATAAGTTCGTAGCCTCTGAGCGTAAACTAAGCGTCACCGAGCGTGGAATCATCTGCTTGTGGTTCTTGAGCGTGAAGTCGTAGGTTTGTAGCCTCTCGAGCATGTAAGCTACCGAGCACAAAGGCATCCGGGCGAGAAACCATAGACTTGTAACTTTTTGAACGTAAAGCCGTAGATTCGTAGCCGTCGAGCGTAGAAAACTCCTTAGCGTAGAACTGCAGATTTGTAGCTTGTGGAACAAGACATCTTTCGAACATAAAGCCGTGGATCTGTTGCCTCCGAGCGTAAACTGAACACCACCGAGCGTGAGATCATAGATTTGTAGCTGTTGAGCGTGAAGTCGTAGGTTTGTAGCCTCTCGAGCATGAAAGCCACCGAGCCCTAGGGCATCCGGGCGTACAACCATAGACTTATTAGCCTGCGAGCGTGAAATCGTAGATCTGTAGCTGTCGAGCATAGAAAAGCTCCTTAGCGTAGAACCGTAGATTTGTAGCCTGTGAAAGAGAAATCTTCCGAGCGTAAGGTCGTGGATCTGTTGCCTCCGAGCGTAAACTGAACACCACCGAGTGTGAGATCGTAGATTTGTAGCTGTTGAGCGTGAAGTCATAGGTTTGTAGCCTCTCGAGCATGAAAGCCACCGAGCCCTAGGGCATCCGGGCGTACAACCATAGACTTATTAGCCTGCGAGCGTGAAACCGTAGATCCGTAGCTGTCGAGCGTAGAAAAGCTCCTTAGCGTAGAACCGCGAAACCGTTTTGCACGAAATCCTTCCGAGTTCGCTGACTGTCCGCCTTCTCTGAGTAATAGGCTGACGTGGTACCCAATCATGACCGAATATTAAATATCGGATTCGTTTAGGGTCTCGAGGAGTCCATCCGAGGATTCGAGGAGTCTATTTGAGGATTCGAGGAGTCCATCCGCACCCCATATATATCCCAAGTTTTTCTAGAGAAAACTTTTTATCTGTCTCCCTGTGAAGAAAAGCTTCCGAGCCTTCGAGTTTCCTCTTCTGTTTCTTCGAGTCTTCAAAGTTTCCAGTAATGGCCTCGAAACAAACCTCCTCCGCTAAGGGAAAGAAGGTCGACTCCTCTTCTCGATCTTCAGCCGAAGTGAGGGCGACTCCCGTCGGGCAAGGCGAGCCCCATTCCGATCAACGTGTCCCGCCGACGAGCTGTGCGCCTGGGCTTGAAGGTAGAGATTTTTTGAGATAAATGAGAATGACTGAAAAATCCTTCGCACACGCTGAACGTGACCGCGCTAGGTCGTCTTCTGTGCTGATAGCCTCTCTGAGGAAGATGATGGACGGAGAAGTTTTCACCTTTTACGCCCACATTTCTAATGTGTCAGCGTAAAGACTCCATATTTTTCGCAGTTGAGCGTAAAAGCTCCGACTATCGGAATTTTGGCGTAATTACTCAAATCTTGGCAGTCTTGGCGTAAAGCACAGACTGTCAATATTTATGTATACTGCCGGTCTTTGACCAAGTCTTCACCGTCTTTGCGTAAAGCACAGACCGTCGACTTGTGGCGTATGTTGCAAGATTTTTGCATTGTTTCGTACAGAAACTGACGTGTTTTTCTTGCATGTTGTTGATTTGCAAGCGTCTCCTTTGGCCGAGGTGATGGGCTCCGCTGCCGGGATACTGTACTCGAACTATCTGGAGGATCTGTCGCACGTGACATTTCCTATCTCCGGGCCCCAGTACCCCGAAGGAAGGGGGGTTTTGATGTCAGCTCAGGGCGAGCGGACACTGCTGAGTCTGATTGACGGAGAGCCCCTGACGTACGTAGACGGGGAGCAGTATATAAAGCCGGTCTTTCTTTTTGGGGACATGATCGACAAACAGTCCCAAACGAAGCCCAAGAGAGAACTTTGGGTCTTTGCTGCCGGAGGTTCGGTTCTGTACCTGCCGACGATGCCGAGAGACTATCCCATCTCGTCTTTCTTCCATGCCACTCATCCCAGGAAGATGTCGTGGACGTTGACTCCCGATCTTCATGGCAAACCGGGGAAGATCTTTCATCAAAAAGGATCCGACCAGGGGTCGTTCGTCAGTCGTCCTTCCGGTCATGTGACGTTGTTCAGAGGACTGCATCCGGGCAGTGTTCCGAGTGAAGACAGTTCAGTGATCCAGCCAGTCCAATTGCAGACTTTCTGCAATGCTTTCATGGGGCGAGGGGGAGTGTACCCCCAAGTGAACCCTCGATGCAATGGGTGGATTACTCCGACAAACCTTCGATGGGATCGCTTAGTCGACTGGGCCCTGGAGCATTTCAAGTTTGAGTTGGAGAGGATTGGGCTGTATGCCGCTGTGAGCGCGACCAGTGTCGGGTTGCCTCCGAACCCTAACCTGTTTTTGGCTCTGATGGAGCGATATATTCCGCTCACCGGGACTTTCGCCACTCCACTGGGGGAGTTGGGATTGGCCCTTCATGAGATGGCGGTGATCTCGAGACTGCCGATGGGGGATACTCCATACGAAGAGTATGTTCCCACCAACCGGGAGCTGGGGGATGCGGACCCTCGGGTGGTAGAAGTGTACCAGGAGCTGATGTGCCAGTACTTCGCGTGCACCGCCTTTTATAAGGAGCCTTCTGATCTGGCTCACACCAGTAAGTGGATGTCCTATCTCTTCTTCCATCGGGCCAGGACCGCCAAGCCGAGGAAAGTTTTGGAGGGTAAGGGCGAGCCTGTGAACTGCCTGGGCGTGTTTAGTGCTCAGTTTGTTGAGGATCTTATGGAGGATGCGAAGGCTCCAGATCAGATTCTCGAGGACGGGGTGGGCAAGTATCCTGCAGGCACTAGGGCCTACAGTTACCTGAGGTGCTGCCGCAGGCCTCTGTCTAGGGAGGCTCAACTAGCTGGCTTCCTCTCCATATGGCTGCGTCGGGTAGTAGTGCCCGGCATCGCATCTGCGGACCGCATCCATCGTAACATCCTGTGGCCTGCAGTGCATCTGGTGTTTGCGGTGAGACTGGGCTTGCTCCCTGCCATGGTGTGCCGCATACAAGCTGGCCTGAGGGCCATGACTGATTCGCTGCTTGCCGATGAAGCTCGGCGTGAAAGCTTTCCCCGGGTAGAATTACCATACTTGTACCTGATGGGATGGTTAATTCTCCACAACCCTCGGGTGATGTCTCCGGGCTCTGGTGGTAGTTCGGGGGGCAGTTTCTTGCTGAACTACAAGGACTCTCCCTGGAATGTGAACACAGTTTTGGACTGTCGACTGGTGCTGGGCCTCGGCCACTGTTGGAAGCTCCTCTGCACCGTTCCTTCTGTACACCACAATCAATCGGGGGTGCGGCTTGAGGACTCAGGTGGAGAGAAGACCGACCTCTCTCCTGAAGCTTTCAATTGGTTGGTCTGCATTAGACCCTCCCACTTGATGTACAGAAGCGAAGACCATTGCTTCTTCGAGCCCTACTTGCCCAGTCGGTTTGCTAGGCAATTCGGGTACGACCAGTTGTTCGTGGGCAACGCTGTCACCAGCTTCCGGTCCAGGGACAGACTTATTGACGGAGCCAGGGGATGGCGATATTTTATCATGGGTTGCACCGGAGCAGTCTTTATTGTGTCGGTCATTACAACCTCCACGGAGCTGCACATTCTTCACTCTTATGCCCAGTTCTATGTGGCAATCAATACCTCCCACCGTGATTTTGACATGCGTGGGAGTTTTAGGGTGCCTTCTCCCGGGCCTGGGGGAAGAGTTGACGTCCCCTCGGTTTCTTCCGACGAGGGTGAGGAGTCTGCTACTCCGGACGAGCCTCTGGTGCCGATGCCGAGGTGTGAAGTACCTCCGGCTGCAGGAGCTTTGGTAATCTCCAGGAAGCGAAGGGCTTCTGCTCCCAAGGAGGTCTCTCCTCGTAAGAGGAAGAAGGTGGTTGCTCGTCCTCTCCGGATTCCCGGTATCGAGGCTCCTGATAGTGAGCCCGCATCTCCCTATGTTGGGGGTGATTCTTTGGTTGGAGGTTCCTCGCCTTTTAGAGAGGGACCTTCTGGAGTTCTGGCAGGTGGTGCCAGAGAATCTTCGCTGGAGGCTGCTGTCGCTGCTACTGCTTCAGGTAGTGGAACGCGGTCGCCTCCGGGGACGAGTATAATAAGGTTCCGCAGACCTTTATCAGCATCGGGCGAGACCCACGCCGTGATTATTGGCGCGCCTAGTGAGGTTCCAGCCGATGAGCCTCGATCGGAGTTTGACGAGGACTTGGAGGAGCGTGCTCCAGCGTTAGTTGTCAGACCCCTTTCTCCAGGTATGATAGCTTGCTTAGCATCATTAAGAAATGATTTAGCTGTACAGGCTGCTGATGCGATATATACGCCGTCGGCCTCGGGTAAACGTCATCTTCATGCCTCTTTTCTTTTTTTAGGAAGATTAATATTGCGTTAATACTAACTTCCCTTTATCTTCTTTTCAGAGGAAGACCTCTTCGGGGAGGGCGATGTATATGCGTCCTCTGGTGGCGACACGGAGGTGCCTAACTTTGTCGAGGAAACATCCTTGGGCGACGGCTCGCCTGTTGAAGAGGCTCCGATGTCTCAGGAGGAGGACGAACCCGTCATCGCGACATTGCCTCCCTTGAGTGCGCCGATTGCTTTGACTGCCTTTGCCGTATCTCCTTCGGTCGCTCCACCTGTCGAGGCGACGGCCGTAACTACCTCGTCTGCGATCGTTATTTGAGGGGGACTTGCCACTACTGCGGCCACTCCTGGCGTCCAATCGGATCTAGCTGCGCTGACCGAGCAATATACCGGTACCTTCTATGCTTCCTTGAAGACGCTTATATCAATGGCGTTGAAGGGGAAGCTGGACTTCAAGCGTCTGAAGGAATCCTCTCGGTTTTCGATAGAGGCGGTCTGGAATTTCGACGGCACTGGGCTGGCTGATACTCTGGAGGCGATGGTTAATGGTTTGGAACAACCAATTAACGAATATCTGGAGCTAACCCGGGGCAATATTGAAACTGAGGCCCAGACCCGATACGACTTCATGGTCGCGCGACTCACCACACAGATGGAAGGCCTAATTGAAATCCTCCGAACGCGTCAGCAAGAGATGGATGAAAGAAAAGCCGTCGTGAAGGAGGTCCTTGCTCTTCAAACGAAGTGCCAAATCGAGCACGAAGGAAATGTAGTGAGGGCTCGCAAGTTGAGGGAGAAACTCGCTCAGGCAGATGAGTGGGCTTCTCAGTCGTTGGCAGGTTTAGATGTAGTGGCCGGTCGACTGAGCACGGCGCGACGGGATCTGGATCGGGCAGAAGCTGCCCGTGCAGGTATTCTCCGGGCGAGGGCCAAACTGTCCCTTACGAGTGACAACGAGGCACTGCTGGAGCGGGCCCGTGCTGATGCTTTGGGTGCCAGGAATGAGAGGATGGCTTCACTGGTGCAGCAGATTTGCGATATGACCGCTCCCCCGCAATGATGTACCCTTTTTTTGCTTTTCAGTGTACTTTTGCTCTTTTTTTGGAATATATAACGAGACTCTTATATGACTTTGTAGACCTATCATTTTGGAATATAAATGACAGGTTTGGGTGAAAGTGATATCAGAGGTAATATGAACATGATATACTTTTGGTAAGGTTTTGCTGAATGTAAACCTATTCAGGGGTAAGATGAACCTAACAGAATATGATCTAACTAGATTTGTATAAAACACTATCAGAGGTAATATGAACATGATAGGTATACAAACTAGCTAAAAGACACTTATTCAGAGGTCATGTGAACCTGATAGAATATGATTCAACTAGCCTTGTTTTGGAAGTAGTTTTGTCAGAATAAGATATTCGCTTTTATCCCACTTGAGCAGAGGAGTTTAAGCATAGTACCTTTTCAGGAATTTGCCATTGATGGGAGCCATAAGCAGGTCTCCATTAGGCTGGGCTAACCTGTAAGCGCCATTTGAGAACGTCGTCTCGATCACGTAAGGGCCTTCCCATTTGGGCTGGAACTTGCCTTACTTCTGTGAGTAAGAATCATCGGCCTTCTTACGGCTAAGACTAGCTCGCCGACTTTGAACACTCTTTCCTTTACTTTTTGATTAAAAGCTCTGGAAATACGTGCTTGGTAGAACGCAATGTGCTGTGGAGCTTGGAGGTGTTTCTCGTCTAATCCTTCTAGCTCTTGCAGCCTTAACAGGTTATTCTTTTCTCGAGTCAGCTCATTGGCGACGGCTATCCTGAGTGACGAAATCTGGATCTCGATAGGAAGAACTGCTTCGCTCCCGTAGACCAATGAGAATGGGGTACATCCTGTCGGTGCTCGGACCGTCGTGCGGTATGCCTAGAGACATTCTCCCAGCTTCTCGTTCCAATCTCTCTTGTTCGAGGAGACGAACTTATTTAGGAGTTTGATAATGGTTTTGTTGAAAGCTTCCGCCAAACCATTAGCAGCCGGATAATATGCCGTAGAGGCCATATTCCGTATTCAATTTTTATCGCAAAACCGATGAAACGCTTGGCTGATGAACTGAGGCCAATTGTCATGGATTATCCTTCGGGGAATCCCAAAGCGATAAATGACGTGATGCTTGATGAAGCTGATCACGTTGGACGTCTTTACCTCGGCAAGAGGGATTGCTTCCGCCCATTTGGAGAAGTAATCTGTGATGGCCAGTATAAACTGGTGACCTCTGGAAGAAGACGGGTGAATAGGACCGATGATATCCATACCCCATGCTTCGAAGGGCCAAGACGCAACCGTCGGATGTAGAAGCTCAGATGGTTGATGTATGAAGTCTGCATGAACTTGACAGGCTCTGCATTGTCTTGCATACTTGATCGCGTCTGCGATCATAGTGGGCCAGTAATAGCCCATTCTCCTGATGCGATCTTGTAGCTTAGGACCGGGTTGATGTGCTCCGCACACGCCGTCGTGGGACTCACGGATAATCCGCTGCGCTTCATCACCAGAGAGACATCGTAATAGTAGTCCGTCATAGGAGCGACGATATAAGCATTGCGACGATGAGTCGAAATAGAAGCGTAGTGATCGCCTTTTGACGGATACTGCTTCCTTGGGGTCTTCTGGTAAGATTCTGTACGCCACAAAATCTATAAAAGGACTTCTCCAGTCTCTCTTGGAAGGCTCTGCGTCCATCACGTTGCTGTGTTCTATGTGAAGGTTATTCTTCACACAGAATAAGTCTCTGTTAAGAAGGACCACCGAATCTTGCCTTCTTATGGGAGTAGCTAGATCTGCCGCTAGACTGGCTAAGGCATCAGCTTCGAGGTTCTGGGATCGAGGTACGTGCTCCAGGAAGAATCCTTTGAATGTCACGGCTATCTTGACCGCTGCTTTGTGGTAGGGGACGAGGTTTGGATTCCGGACTTCGTATATTCCTCTGACTTGATTGACGATTAACAGAGAATCACCGAAAGCTTCCAGAGATTCGACACCCAGCTCTTTGGCGACTTGGAGGCCGATTAGCAGAGCGTTGTACTCCGCCACATTGTTGGAACAGGGCTCACTGAGAGAATATGCTCGGTAGATGACGAGCTTATCAGGAGTGACCAGGACGATTCCTACCCCGGAAACCACGTTTCCCATGGGGCCAGTCCTGGAGGCACCATCGAAGAATAGCTGCCATGCGTCACCTTCCATTGCGGAATTATATTCTGCGACTTCATCGGGGATATCCTCGTATAGTTTGGAGGTTTCCGGGATCGGATGAGTAGCCAGGAAGTCGGTCATTGCTTGGCCTTTGATGGACTTCTGAGGGACGTACATCATGTCATAGGGCGTTAATAGCATTGCCCAAGTCGCGAGTCGAGAGTTAAGAATACTCGGCTTGCTCATCAGTACCCGAAGAGGGTTAATTCTGGAGATGATATGAATAGTCTGGCCCGTGACATAGTGCCGCGTCTTCTGGATAGCGAACATCAGAGCCAAGCATTCCTTCTCCACTGGGTTGTACCGGTGTTCGGCTCCGACTATCATCCTGCTGAGGTAGTAGATAGCCTGTTCATGACCCACCTCGTTCTTCTGCGCGAGAAGAGCTCCTAGTGAATGATCCATTGCTCGAACGTACAGCAAGAAGGGTCTTCCCATAACGGGAGGCACCAGAACTGGCGGACTCGTGAGGTAGCGTTTGATCTCTCCGAAGGCTTGCTGACAGTCTTTGTCCCATACGAAGGCTACACCTTTCTTCATGAGATGAGAAAAAGGCTGACACCTCCCCGAGAGGTTGGATATGAATCTCCGGATATAAGCCAGACGGCCTTGAAATCCTCAGAGTTCTCTCAGATTGCGGGGCGATCGCATTTCCACGATGGCCTGGACTTTATCAGGGTCCACTTGGATGCCTTTGGCAGTGATGACAAATCCCAGGAATTTGCCGCTGGATACACCCAGAAAGGACTTCGTAGGATTCATTTTGAGTTGATGTCGGCGCATTAACTCGAATACCGTCCTCAAGTCTCGGATGTGATCATCTTTGAGACGGCTTTTGACGGCTATGTCGTCTACGTAACATTCCACGGTTTTGCGTAAATGCTCATGGAATATGTTACTCATAGCCCGTTGGTATGTAGCCCCGGCGTTCTTCAATCCGAAGGGCATGACCGTATAGCAATATACCCCCAGCGGTGTCCGGAAGGCGGTATGCTTCTCGTCTTCGGGATGCATCTTGATCTGATTGTATCCTGAGAACCCGTCCATGAAAGACATGCGTTCGAAGCCGCAGATGTTATCGATCATGATGTCGGTAATGGGAAGAGAGAACTCGTCCTTGGGACAGGCTGCATTCAGATCTCGATAGTCGATGCAGATACGTACTTTTCTGTTCTTCTTCATGATTGGGACAACATTGGCGACCCAGTCGGGATATTGTTCTTCTCGGATGAAGCCGCAGGCGATCAACTTCTTTACTTCGGCTTCAATGGCGTCCATCATGTCTGGGCGGAACCGACGTTGGTGTTGCTTCACAGGCTTCGAATCGGACCGTATGTTGAGCCTGTGAGTAGCCACCTTTGGATCGAGGCCTGGCATATCTTCGTAATTCCACGCGAAGACGTCGATATATTCTCTTATCAGTTGGATGATTTCTTCCCTTTCAGCTGGGGAAAGATAGTTACTGATAAATATCGGCTTTGGTGAAAGTTCATTCCCAAGGTCGATCTGGATAACTTCATATTTAGTGGGAGGTTCTCTCTGCTCGAAGCGGAACTCCCATTGTGTATCCATCTGTTGAGCCCAAGCGTCGTTCTCGAACAATTCAGATTCTTGTTTGTCTGCTTCTAGGGAACCTGCTGACACCATATTCACCGAGACAGTTTGTCCGAGATCATCAGACGAGTCGGAGGACGTCGAGCCACCTCGAGGAGAGGCAATGACGTCTTCAGAAGTTGCAAGAGAGGTCGCGTACCCTAACCCAAAGCGAGTTTGTTGATAGAAGGGGTTGCCGAGTAGCGGCGTTCGTCTGCCCTTCCCGCAGTTGAGACCTGGCTTCCGCTTCAAGTCGTAGCCCATATTTTGCATGATCTTCAACGCTTGCGGGCTATACCGGCGGACTTGCACTTTCCCAGCACCGTCATCGAAAGCATCTTCTTGGACAGTTGGTTTACTGCGCATGCGGCCGAAGACTATTGAACGCTGACTGTTGTTGGTAGGCGGGACGGTGAAGATAGAATCCTCGTGCAGCCCGTACGTCGTGACGACATTGGATGATGACACCACTTCCCACACATATGGATGGTAGGCATTTATAGCTCCTAGGAATTTTTGTGCTATAGGTCCTATCTCATCAATGTACCGGAAAAGGGGACCTTTATTGTCATTGGCAACCACGTTAGTAGTTTTTACATCCCTCAGTTGTCTGCCGTGCCGAAGGTCGATGACCAAGTGTGGGGGCTTCTTGTTCAAGGTGATTACTAGAGGATCACTCCCTCTTCCTGACCTAGTTTCGTTCAGGTGGATGGTTATCGGCTCTGTGGCCTTTGGACGAGCAGTCCGCCCTTCCACCTTGATCGACAGAGGTTGCTCGACAGAGGGTTCTTCATCATGTTTTGGAGGGCCTAGTTTCGATCCAGACAATCATGATGCAGCTGAGGAGGCACTGAATGCCGATGCTGCAAAGTTTATAGAGTTGCTGGAGAATACAAGTACTCCATTATATCCTGGTTGTGAGGATCATTCATCATTGGAGGTGGTTATAGGATTTTTGAGCATCAAGTCTAATTTTAACATGTCGCAAGAATGCTACAACCGACTGATGGAGTTGATTATAGAGATCTTGTCGAAGGGTGCTAAGTTGCCTAAGGATTTCTACCGATCTAAGAGGATGGTGAGATCTCTCTGGATGGGATACAAAAAAATTGATGCATGTCGCAACGGGTGCATGTTGTACTACAAAGACGACAATGATGAAGACGCGTACAAATTCTGTAGTGTTGATCGCTACAAGGCCACTGGTAGAGAAAGGTTTGTCGGTGCAAGGAAGCCTACCGATTCGATGCAATCCTTGCCTTTTTTGCCGTGGTTGTAGAGGTTGTTTATGGTGAAGGAGACTACAAAAAATATAAGTTGGCACAGGTAAAAATAGATCGAAGGAGTGTTGGATCATCCATCTGATGGAGAAGCATGGAAGCACTTTGATCGAGAGTTTCCGAATTTTGCCTCAAACCTGCGTAATCTCAGATTGGGGCTCTCCTCCGATGGTTTTACCCCATTTGGACTTTCGGGCTCCCAGTATTCGTGTTGGCCTGTCATCGTCACTCCGTACAATCTACCACCTTGGATGAGCATGAAGACTCCGTATATGTTCCTAACCGTTATTATCTCGGGTCCGAACAATCCAAAGAGAAATATTAATGTGTATTTACAGCCGTTGATAGATGAGTTGAATCAGCTGTGGGAAGTAGGTGCCAACACGTACGATATTTCTAGAAAGCAAAATTTTTAGATGAGGGCAGCACTTATGTGGACCATGAACAACTTTTTGGCCTATAGAATATTTTTGGGATAGAGCACTCATGGTCGTCTCTCATGTCCGTATTGTATGGACCGCACTAAGGCTTTTCGTTTAAAACATGGAGGCAAACCGTGCTTCTTCTATTGTCATCGATAATTCCTGCCGAAGGATCATCCGTTTCGGAGGAATATGAATGCTTTTCGTGCCAACATTGTGGAGAAGGCCAATCCACCACCAAGGTGGCCCAGATACATGATGTAAATCCTCTCGACTAAATTTAGGTTTATTCAGTTTAGATAGAGAGATTCGGGTTAATCTGGAACCAATTAGGATTATTACATAGTATTTGATATATTTGTGCAATATTTATCACTTAGTGCACCCCACCGTTGCTTTGATATTTGGAGCGCTACACTAGCAATTACCTGCGAACAAATTTTATACACATTTCCTAGACATGCCAGCCTACCATTCTGACACTTGTGTAACTCATAAATACTCTATATTGTGTTTTATTTTATTCGTGCAATAATTGTTACAAACGTCTAGTTTTTAAATCCCAATAAATCCAACCTTGCATAGTTGATCGTTCCAATCGAAATCTAAGACACAAACCCAACCCACTTTCATACAACTCAATTATGGCATTAATCTATTCCTAGACTTGCCAGACTACCATTCTGACACTTGTGTAACTCATAAATACTCTATATTGTGTTTTATTTTAGTCGTGCAATAATTATTACAAACGTCTAGTTTTTAAATTCCAATAAATCCAACCTTGCATAGTTGATTGTTCCAATCGAAATCTAAGACAAAGACCCAACCCACTTTCATACAACTCAATTATGGCATTAATCTATTCTGAGACTGCTACGCCCATGACACTTGTGTCCCACCCAACTTTAACCCCATGTATTCCCAATTGATTAAAGAACACCTTGCGCATTAGTTCTAATTAAATTATTATGAAGACCAACCATACCCGAAACTAGACCCAACCTAGCCCATATACACCCTACACTCCTTTATGACAACCCCTTTCCCTCTCTCATATATAAATACAACTCTTCCTCCCCAAACCCTAAAAACAAAACCTACTCAAAACCGTAGCAAAACCGATCACCATCATCACCTTCTTCCTCTTTCTTCCGGCTTCCAAACACCGCCTGACCACCGCCCCAGCCTCACCGTCTCCACAACCCCAGCACCATCAGCAACCATCACCTGTACCACCGCCAACCACCACTCGCATCACCATCATCAACCTCACCATCACCACCCCGCATCATCCCCGACTCTACCTCAACCCAACTCCGATTACCTCCAGCCCGCCTGACCACCGCCCACCACCATCTTAGCCACCCAGCTCCACTCTGACCGCCGTCCCCACCACCAACAACCAACCCTTGCACCACCGACAACTGCCGCTGTCGCCAACCGCTGCTGCTGCCGCTGCTGCTTCCCCGTGCACCGCCGGAGCTCCGCCCCACACCGGAGAGTAGGTCGTCGACGAGCACAGACCCCCCACCCTCGGCCACGACTAGGTATTACATGTTTATTTTAATTAAATTTTATGTATCGCGGTGTCAACATGTCGTTGAACGGACACGAGTAACAGTAAAACCCTAATTAGAATATATGTGTGGGTGTGTGTTTATTTAGATTAGTAACTTATGATTAGTAATTTCTCAAATAATAAACGACTAGTTAATAAAGAACTTTGTGAATTACCTAAAAATCTAGATATTGACCATGTACACCTTAACATGATAATAAGGACATGTATTTTTGTACAAACATAATTAGTTCGTAACAGGACTTTGGTAAATTGCCATCTTGAAGTACACGGCGACTGAGGACAGGACACGTGTACTTCTTAGCTGTGTGCACATGCGACTCTGTAGTTAACCAGCTGTGACCCCTTTGCGTCTGTGCCTAAGAGCAGCGTAGTATTTCTGTGCGTATTACTTTAGTGTCTAATGATCGAATTGCTATATTATATTATATATATAGGGTTGCTGGACCAGTCAGGAGATACTTCAGGAGCAGGTTATTGGCACTCGCAGCTTGAGGACCCAGGCAAGATACCTTGCCATATTTACTGTTTAATTTAAATTATGCACATGTTGTATGATATCTTGTTGCATTATTTTATACAACTGTACGTGTCCGAGATTGACTTGGGTGCAGTCGACGAATGCGTCGATGAGTAGTGTACTTGACCTAGTCACTAGCAGACTCACCCCCATTGGGAGAATACTCTGATATCTTCCGAGACCTGACACTCTTACATGCATCACGGTGATAAACTCATGTTGGGATGCGGGTTCGCGTACCCGACTAGCTATCGGTGCGTATGACATGCATCACGGTTAGTACGTAATCAGAGTTATATAATTAGTAGAGACTTGTCATATAGATACGTGGTATGCACGTCGTGTATTCGACTTGTATGTCTACATTGGGCGGGGAGGACAACTAGTAGGCGTATGGGATACACACGTTGGAATCTGTAGTATCCGGAGGAGCCACGGATCCAATGACTTCCTTTATACAGATACCGCATTCGTCGGAGCGATACAGACGTATTTATTTGCAGATACCTCATTCTTCAGAATGATGGACGTTACATGTACATATACCACGCTCTTCGGAGTGTTGGACGTTATGCCTACACCTACCCATACGTACCAAGGTTGTCCTTACATTGCATTCACTTAGATGGTTAGCACACCCCTTTAATTTATGTAGTATTTATATATGGCATGCATTTTTGTATCTTGTTACGTCCCTCTGAGGACCTAGTTCCCTTTCAGATTTGGACGAGGCATATTATCCTACAGTGTACGGACCCGAACATGAGATGAGGTACGCATCCGAGGAGGAGATAGAGGTGCTTCCGTCAGAGTTCCCATGATCATTTTGGTAGGCCTTCCGCCTAGGATTAGAGCATCATTATCTAGTCACCCGATGCCCTAGTCATTACTCTTTTATCTGTCTTTCAGTACTTTTATTTCGTCATAGTAGTGGGCTTGTTCCCACCAGACATTTTGGATGGTACTATGATATTTCAGACTGGTGTTTATTTTCCAGCATCTATTTTAGTATTTCTTATTTATATTGTGGATGATATTAGATTACCTGTTGTATATTAGTATTGGAATTGTTAGTACTTTAGGATAGCGGAGTACACTTTATAGGATCCATTAAATTGGGTAATCCCTGGGAGACGTATTAGCTGGCTATTGCCACGTTGCCTGGTCCCGTGTATTTTGGGAATGGGTATGACATGGTTTTAGTGGTGGCCCATGCAGGTCATGATTATCGCTTGTGGTATGGTAACATGCCCAGCAAGCCTACAATTGGATAGAAATTACTAGATCTCATCCACTTTGATTACGTCTTTGAACTCCCTTCGTATTATTTCTAAATATCTGCATCCTGTTTGCTTGATTTCGTACTCTTTTAATGAAGTTCTATCTCTTGTAGCAAGATGAACTTGCGTAGTGGACGAGGAGCACACGGTGCCGTGGTGCCAACCGACACCACCCAGAGAGAGAAGATATCCCAGGGACCACCTAGAGAGCAACCACCACCACAGGCCCCGGTGATACTACAGGCCCCGCTGATACATTGGCGCGAGACTTCTCAGGGAGATCCTACACATCAGCACGAGGGACAGACTTCACAGACGATCCCCACGCAGCATTTCGAGGGCCAGACTTCGGGGGCTACCCCGATGCCACAAACTTAGAGGCCGACATCTGAGGAGACACCCACCGCGCAGCCGAAGGTCCCATTGCCACCACCTCCACCCTATCCACCTCAGATGACACAATCAGATGGACAGCCACAGATGCTTCAGTTCTTCCAGGCTATGATGCAGGCACAGTGACATCAGACCGAGATGTTGAGACAGAGCTTGGTGGCAGTCCTGGAGAGGACACCTGCGCCAGCACCCGTACCAGCACCAACACTAGTTCAGATAGTTGGTACTGTACGAGGGTTCCGCCAGATGGGCCCGGATACTTTTTGGGGCAACGAGACTGTAGAGGAGATCTCCGATTGGGTCACCAATACGGATATGCTACTAGAGGCTTCTCAGCTACATCCAGACCTTTGGATGACCGCAGTGAGGGCCCAACTAAAAGTCAACACCCATCACTAGTGGGATTCCATAGAGTGCAGCGTAGGCAAGACACAGACGTAGGAGCAGTTCTTAGAGTACTTCAATGCGAAGTATTTCCTGGCTACCGTCAGAAATGCCCTATATTCCCAGTTTCTGCATCTAGAACAAGGGAATATGACCATAGACACATACGACGCAGAGTTTAGCCGACTTAGCAGATTTGGTGCTGCCTTGATACCCAACGATCTAGAGAAGGCCCAAAGATTCCATCACGGCCCTACTTTCGAGCTGCTGAGGTACACCACCACCCAGGCGAGGATTTCTTATGAGGAGGTTTTGTCAGAGGCGAGGATCCAGGAAGCCATTGGCAGAGGAACAAGACGTTCCAGCATGACCGTACCAGCTAGAGCCCATCCCGGAGCAGGAGGACCGATCCGTCGTCCAGGAGCACAGACACAATAGAGGACAATGCCATACCAGCACAAGGAGCTTCCGACTTGTCACCATTGTGGCAAGAGGGGATACATCGTCAGAGATTATCGGAAGAAGCTTGGATTGTGCATGATATGTGGAGCAAATCAGCACCTTGCCAGAGATTGCCCACAGTGCAGAGATGTAGCACCACAGACAGGACAGAGGTCAGCAGCACCAGCCCTGAGGATACTACCCCCGCAAGAAGGTCAACGCCCACCAACACCCGGAGGATTTCAGAGGGGACCACCCTTGGCCCCACAGGAGGCACAGTTTGATCGAGCCAAACAGCAGGCCGGAGGACAGAGGCACGAACAGGCCTTTGCACTAGCAGCGACTGAGGAAGAAACAGAAGGGGAAGCTATCACAGGTACCATTTTAGTTGCATCATTACCTGCAACTGCATTGTTTGATTCTGGTTCTACACTCGCTTTCATATCTAGTAGTTTCATAGCCATGCATAGAGTAGCTACTTCTCCCTTACCTAAGAGTTGGAAGATTCTTACCGGAGGAGGCATCGTGCCGGTTACCAGCACTATTAGAACGTGCTCGGTAGTCATGTGTGGTCGAGAGATGTGAGCGCGATTTTTAGTTTTTCCAATGCCATACTTTGACGTTATGTTAGGCATGGACTGGTTGAGCCAGTATAATGCCGTACTGGATTACAGGAGAGGTAGCATCATTTTTAGACTGGCAGATCAACCGGAGTTCGAGCACATACGAGGGTCCGTCGAGCAAGGAATAGGACAGACAACTGGAGCTTACATGGCTTTGGAGACGGCACCCACACCAATAGTTACAGAGTTCGAGGATGTTTTTCCGGAGGAGTTACCAGGCTTACCGCCAGATAGAGACGTGGAGTTCACTATTAAGTTAGTACCCGGAGCAGCACCGGTATCTTCAAATGTGTACCGATTGGCAAAAAAGGAACTAGATGAGCTGAAGCTACAGTTAGAGGAGTTACAGATCAAGGAATTTGTTCATCCTAGTGCATCACCCTGGGGAGCAACAGTGTTGTTTGTACCAAAGAAAGATGGGACAGTACGTATGTGCATTGATTACAGAGCACTTAATGCTTTAACTATCAAGAATAAGTATTCCCTGTCGCGGATTGATGATTTGTTCGACCAGCTGACAGGAGCAGTGGTGTTCACAAAGATTGACTTGAGATCAGGTTATCATCAGGTAAAGGTGCAGAGAGAAGACATTCCAAAGACAGCATTCATGACTTTTTATGGTCACTATGATTTCTTGGTGATGCCTTTCGGATTGACAAATGCGCCCGCAGTATTTATGAACTTGATGAACAGAGTCTTCCACCAATACCTAGACCAGTTCGTGGTGGTCTTCATCGATGACATTTTGGTGTATTCAAAGAGCCACGAGGAGCACGAAGAGCACTTGAGACTAGTGTTAGAGACGCTGTGGCGAGAGAGGCTATATGCCAAGCTGAGCAAGTGTGAGTTTCTCCTAGATTGTGTTGCTTTCATTGGACACGTTATCTCAGGAGATGGTATTTTGGTAGATCCAGCGAAGATTTTGTTAGTAGAGACGTGGCCGACCCCTACCAACGTCTCAGAGGTGAGGAGTTTCCTAGGACTTGTCGGATATTACCGGAGGTTCGTAGAGAACTTCGCAAGGATCACAGAGCCGATGACCCGCTTGACCCGCAAGGAGCAGGAGTTCACCTGGACAGAGGAGTGTCAGACGACGTTCGATGAGCTGAAGAAGCGTCTGAATACGGCACCTATCTTGACCATACCTTCTGGAGCCGTAGGATTCGTGATCTATAGCGATGCGTCCGGGAAAGGATTAGGATGCGTCTTGATGCAACATAGAAAGGTTGTGGCCTATGCCTCTAGACAGCTGAGGACCCATGAGAAGAACTATCCCACTCACGACTTGGAGCTTGCCGCAGTGATCTTTGCCTTGAAGCTTTGGAGGCACTATCAATACGGAGAACGAGTGGAGATATTCACAGATCACAAAAGCCTAAATTACGTCTATACTCAGAAGGACCTGAACCAGAGACAAAGACATTGGCTCGAGGTAATGACAGACTTTGAGATTGAGCTGCAGTAGCATCCCGGAAAGGCCAATATAGTAGCTGATACATTAAGCAGAAGACCCATGGCATTCTTTTTTACTATCCAGCAACATCTATTGAGAGATCTGGAGCAGTTGGGTATAGAAGTCATTATGCCCAGAGCAGACGGTCAGTTGTCAATTTTCCAGTTGCAATCGACATTGGTTGAGAGAATCAAGGCTGCCTTACCAACAGATGTAAGATTCCAGAGGCTTCGATAGAGGACAGAGGACGGGATACAGACAGGATTACGAATACATGAGGATGGGACTTTGAGATGTGGAGATCATCTCTATGTTCTAAATGGAGAACTTCGTCAGGAGCTGATGTCAGAGGCGCACAGTTCAACTTACTCTATTCATCCAGGAGGCACGAAGATGTACAGAGACTTGAGGAAGTACTATTGGTGGCATGGAATAAAGAGAGAGATAGCCTGCTTTGTGGCAAAGTGCCTGGTGTGTCAGCAGGTCAAGGCTGAGCATCAGAGGTCAGCAGGGTTACTTCAGCCACTCCCGATACCTGAGTGGAAATGGGAGCACATCACTATGGACTTCGTTATGGGTTTTCCGAGGAATTCTAGTGGTCGCAATGCAGTGCGGGTAATCGTGGATAGACTCACCAAGTCCGCTCACTTTTTACCTTTCAGAGTTGGGCAGTCTACAGAGGTCTTAGCAGATATGTATATGAGTGAGATCGTGCGACTGCATGGAGTTCCATTCATTATAGTGTTTGACAGGGATACGAGGTTCAAATCTTACTTTTGGTGGAGTATGCAAGAGAGTCTCGGTACCCGCCTGAAGTTCAGCACATCGTATCACCCGCAAACAGATGGCCAGTCCGAGCGCACCATTCAGACGCTGGAAGACATGTTACGGGCGTGCATGCTTGATTTCGGAGGATCATGGGAGGACCATTTGCATTTGGTCAAATTTTCCTACAATAATAGCTATCAAGCGAGCATTCAGATGGCTCCCTATGAAGCGTTATATGGCAGGAAGTGTCGTTCCCAGTGTGTTGGAGCGATGTGGGCGAGAGACATATTCTTGGACCAGAATTTGTTGTTCTTACAGTAGAGAAAGTAAAGAAGATCCAAGGGCACCTACGAGCAGCACAGGACAGACAGAATCATTGGGCAAATGCACATCGACGAACCCTAGAGTTCCAAGTTGGAGATCATGTGTTTTTGAAAATCTCTCCTACCCGAGGAACCATCATATTTGGAGGCAGAGGAAAGCTGAGTCCGAGGTACATCAGACCATTCGATGTGTTGGAACGCATCAGAGAGGTTGCTTACAGATTAGCCTTACCACAAACTTTAGAAGGAGTTCATGATGTCTTTCATGTATCTCAGCTAAGAAGTTACATGCCATATCTGAGTCATGTGCTTGACCATTCAGAGATCACAGTCGGCCCGAGTTTATCGTATCAAGAGAAGCCAGTAGAGGTTCTGGACAGAAGCGAAATGGTATTGCGAGGTCAGACTATCCTTTAGTTCGTATCGCATGGAGGCATCATGAGCCAGGCTAGTCGACTTGGGAAAGAGAGGATGAGATTCGACAGCTTTTTCCCCACCTCTTCGAAGGCCTAGGTATGTAGTAGCATTTAATTTCAGTCAATAGTTTTTACCGTATGTATATTTTAATTTCGAGGACGAAATGCTCTAAGGAGGGTAGATTGTAAACCCCCACGACTAAATTTAGGTTTATTTAGTTTAGATAGAGAGATTAGGGTTAATCTGGAACCAATTAGGATTATTACACAGTGTTTAATATATTTGTGCAATATTTATCACTTAGTGCACCCCACCGTTGCTTTGATATTTGGAGCGCTACACTAGCAATTACCTGCGAACAAATTTCATACACATTTCTTAGACATGCCAGACTACCATTCTGACACTTGTGGTACTCATAAATACTCTATATTGTGTTTCATTTTAGTCGCGCAATAATTGTTACAAACGTCTAGTTTTTAAATCCGAATAAATCCAACCTTGCATAGTTGATAGTTCCAATCGAAATCTAAGACACAGACCCAACCCACTTTCATACAACTCAATTATGGCATTAATCTATTCCTAGACATGCCAGACTACCATTCTGACACTTGTGTAACTCATAAATACTCTATATTGTGTTTCATTTTAGTCGCGCAATAATTGTTACAAACGTCTAGTTTTTAAATCCCAATAAATCTAACCTTGCATAGTTGATCGTTCCAATCGAAATCTAAGACACAGACATACAACTCAATTATGGCATTAATCTATTCTGAGACTGCTACGCCCATGACACTTATGTCCCACCCAACTTTAACCCCATGTATTCCCAATTGATTAAAGAACACCTTGCGCATTAGTTCTAATTAAATTATTGTGAAGACCAACCACACCCGAAACTAGACCCAACCAAGCCCATATATACCATACACTCATTTGTGACAACATGTTTCCCACCCCAAGGAGCCCTAGCCGGCCCAATTCCCAAGGACAACCCCTTTCCCTCTCTCATATATAAATACAACTCTTCCTCCCGAAACCCTAAAACCAAAACCTATTCAAAACCCTAGCAAAACTGATCACCATCATCACCCGCTTCGTCCTCCTTCCGGCTTCCAACCACCGCCCCAGCCTCACCGTCTCCACAACCCCAGCACCATCAGCAACTATCACCTGCACCACCGCCAACCACCACTCGCATCACCATCATCAACCTCACTATCACCACCCCGCGTCATCCCCGACTACACCTCAACCCAACTCCGATTACCTCCAGCCCGCCTGACCAGCGCCCACCACCATCTCAGCCAACCAGCGCTACCCTGTCCGCCGTCCTCACCACCAGCAACCAACCCTTGCACCACCGACAACCGCCGCTGCTGCCAACCGCTGCTGCTGCCGCTGCAACTGCTGCCGAGACTGCTGCTTCCGCTGCTGCTTCCCCGTGCGTCGCCGGAGCTTCGCCCCACGCCGGAGAGCAGGTCGTCGACAAGCACAGACCCCCCCTGTCCACGTCTAGGTATTACATGTTTATTTTAATTAAATTTTATGTATCGCGGTGTCAACGTGTCGTCGAACGGATACGAGTAACAGTAAAACCCTAATTAGAATATATGTGTGGGTGTGTGTTTATTTAGATTAGTAACTTATGATTAGAAATTTCTTAAATAATAAATGACTAGTTAATAAAGAACTTTATGAATTACCTAAAAACCTAGACATTGACCAGGTACACCTTAACATGATAATAAGGACATATATTTTTGTACAAACATAATTAGTTCATAACAGGACTTTGGTAAATTGCCGCCTTGAAGTACACGGCGACTGAGGACAGGACACATGTACTTCTTAGCTGTGTCCACACACAACTCTGTAGGTAACCAGCTGTGACCCCTTTGCGTCAGTGCCTAAGAGCAGCGTAGTATTTCTGTGCATATTACTTTAGTGTCTAATGATCGAATTGCTATATTATATTATATGTATAGGGTCGCTGGACCAGTCAGGAGATAATTCAGGAGCAGGTTATTGGCACTCGCAGCTTGAGGACCCAGGCAAGATACCTTGCCATATTTACTGTTTAATTTAAATTATGCAAATGTTGTATGATATCTTGTTGCATTATTTTATACAACTGTGCGCGTCCGAGATTAACTCAGGTGCAGTCGACGAATGCGTCGATGAGTAGTGTACTTGACCTAGTCACTAGCAGACTCACCCCTATTGGGAGAATACTCTGATATCTTCCGAGACCTGACACTCTTACACGCATCACGGTGACAAACTCATGTTGGGATGCGGGTTCGCTTACCCGACTAGCTATCGGTACGTGTGACATGCATCACGCTTAGTACGTAATCAGAGTTATATAATTAGTAGATACTTGGCATATAGATACGTGGTATGCACGTCATATATTCAACTTGTATGTCTATATTAGGTGGGGAGGACAACTAGTAGGCGTATAGGATACACACGTTAGAATCCGTAGTATCCGGAGGAGCCACGGATCCAATGACTTCCTTTATACAGATACCGCGTTCTACGGAGCAATACGGACGTATATATTTGCAGATACCTCATTCTTTGGAATGATGGACGTTACATGTACAGATACCACGCTCTTCAGAGTGTTGGACGTTATGCCTATACCTACCCCCAAGGTTGTCCTCACATTGCATTCACTTAGATGGTTAGCACACCCCTTTATTTTATGCAGTATTTATATATGGCATGCATTTTTGTATCTTGTTACGTCCCTTTGAGGACTTGGTTCCCTTCCAGATTTGGATGAGGCATATTATCCTATAGTGTATGGACCCGGACAGGAGACAAGGTACGCATCCGAGGAGGAGCTAGAGGTGTTTCCGTCAGAGTTCCAGTGATCATTTTGGTAGGCCTTCCGCCTAGGATTGGAGCATTATTATCTAGTCAGCCGATGCCCTAGTCATTACTCTTTTATTTGTCTTTTAGTACTTTTATTTCGTCATAGTAGTAGGTTTGTTCCCACCAGACATTTTGGATGGTACCATGATATTTTAAACTGGCGTTTATCTTCCAGCATCTATTTTAGTATTTCTTGTTTATATTATGGATGATATTAGATTACCTGTTGTATATTAGTATTGGACTTGTTAGTACTTTAGGACAGCGGAGTACGCTTCGTAAGATACATTAAATTGGGTAATCCCTCGAAGATGTATTAGCTGGCTATTACCACGTGGCCTGGTCCGTGTATTTTGGATTGGGGCGTGACACATGATATGGGAAGAGGTAAAAGATTTACCAAGTGCTATCGAAGAGCCTGCTTAGGGGTGCAAGTGTGACAGATTTAGTCTCACTCATAACTGGAAGAAGAGGAGTATATTCTGGGATCTGCCATATTGGAGCACCAATCTGATCAGACATAACCTTGTTGTAATGCATATCGAGAAGAATATGTTTGATAACATAATTAATACTGTAATAGACGTAAAGGGGAAGACGAAAGATAATTCGAAGGCCAAGATGGACTTGAAAGAAATATATAGACGTCCTGCGTTGCATTTGATAGAGGAGGGGAATAGAAAGTTAAAGCAGCCTAAGGCAATTTTTTCACTAGAGAAGGAGGATAAAGAAAGACTTTGTAGGTGGATTCAGGACCTAAATTTTTTAGATGGGTACATATCGAACTTGAGAAGATGCGTCGACCTCAAGGAGAATAAACTAACAGGTATGAAGAGGCACGATTGTCATGTATTCATGGAGAGGTTAATTTCGATTTTATTTCAGGAATTATTACCGCAGGTCATTTGGGATCCATTGACAGAGCTCAGCATATTCTTAAGAGATCTTTGTTCTACTAAGTTGCTCTTCGATCATCTAGAAAAGAAAGAGAAGGACATTGCAATAATATTGTGCAAGCTCGAAAATGTGTTTCCTCCTGGATTCTTCGACTCCATGGAGTATTTGCCAATTTATCTTTCCTATGAGGCACGTGTTGGTGGGCCTATCGGTTATCGGTGGATGTACCCATTCGAGCGACATATGAACCATCTAAAGAGAAAGAGACAAAATAAGGCATGGGTTGAGGGTTCAATTTGTGAAGCTTATGTGCTTGAGGAGATTACAAACTTTTGCTCGACATATTTTAAACTTCATGTTGCTACTAATCGAACAAGAGCTCCGAGAAACGATGATGAATATCAGGAATCTAATGATGCAATACTGAAAGTATTCAATGTGTCCGAAAAGCCTTCGGAGAAAATAAAGAAGAGATATTTGAATGAGGATGAGCTAAGGGATAATCAGTTGTATATATTACTTAATTGCGACGAGGATGAAGTGGAGAAGGTCGAGGGGTAAGTAATTAATACGTCAATGTTTACGTCATCTCAATGTAATGATATAAGCTTGGTAATGTTATTCTACTAATCGGCGGTTGCTTCATTGTTTTTCAGCACATATAATGATGAGCAGAGGTCAATTAGACCCTACATAATAGACGAAGAAGTAGAACAAGAAATGAGATGTCATTTTTTTCTTGGTTGAGTGCATATGTAAGGAGCTCGATAATTACTTTTTGTATATGCACTTTACACAATAGTTAACGAAATATTGAACTTAATTTTTTATCTTATGGTATTTAGGTCGATCGACCAGACGCAACACTTGAGAATGAATCTATTAGAACTCTAGCTAAGGGGCCAATTTATGCCGAAAAAATCTAGCCAAGCTATTGTGTAAATGGGTTTAGGTTCAAGTCAAAAATTGTTCCGATCAAAAACAACTTCCTAGATCTCGAGGACACCAAAAACAGTTGTTTGTGTATCAAATCTTGAAACTATAAAGATGTCGACATAGGCAACAATTTCTATGGTGTCTTACGGAAGATTGTGGAGCTGTTATATAATTATGGAATAGAGCCTGCTAAGATCGTATTATTCAAGTGTGAATGGTTCAATCCGATCCAAGATCAAGATTGGAAAATAGACAAGCATGGTCTTGTGGATATAAATTATCGGCACCAATATCAAGGTTACGAACCATTTGTCCTATCAAGTCAGGCACAACTCGTGTACTTTACAACTTATCCTAAACGGGAAACAACGAGGTTGGACTGGTGGACAGTATGCAAGACCAAAGCTAGAAATACCTTTGACATTGACAAAATGGCTTATCAGGAGGATGAGCTACCTTTTGTAACAAATATTGTAGAGGCGGACTCAACGGAAGTTCCTCATTACACGGCTAATCGTATTGAAGATATAAAATTATTCGAAGAGGAAGACGAAGTAGATAAAAGTGAAGAAGAGGATGACGAGGTCGAGGAAGAGGAGGACGAGAAAAACAAAGAAGATAATTTTTCAGAAGAGGATTTAAAATAAAATTATATTCATTTAGTCTTGTGATATGTACTATATTTTTATGGATTAGACTTCTTGGATATTGTTGCCAAGACTTTTTGGTTATCTAGACTTTTTGTGTACAATTCAACGGAGGGTTGCTCCAGATCTACTCTATTTTTCTTCTTCTTTTAATTTTATTCGTATATATATATATATATATATATATATATATATATATATATATATATATATATATATATATATATATGCATATTTATTTTATTATCATATGTTGTTATCAGTTATGACAGGACGACATCGAGGGTTCGGACGTAGAGGAACATCTAGAGGACATCGTACTCCGAGCGGCAGCACTCCTTCAGTACCGGGTACTAGGGACAGACCACTTGCATCTTCTCATGACAATACTCCTGGGACGAGTATATATATATTGACTTTTCCATGAATATAATTATCTCTGTATAAATATCATCGACGCCTGGGGCTCTTTTTGAGGTACAATTATGGTGGCCCTTGGACCAACTACTCCGATAATCTAGACGAGAGGAAGGCGTTTTGGTTTAATCACTTTAAGGTAAAAATATATTTAGTTTTAATGTCGATAATCTAATTTATTTATATTACGTAACTTACTATATTACTTCTTGTAAGATACATATTTCTACGCACCACACCGGGCCGAGGTGATCGAGGAGATATTTTCTTCCGTCGCCGCCAAGCTAGTCCGGGATGCGATCAATGATCAGAAGGACCGTGATCGTTTAGAAAAACCAATCCAAGGTTGGATCACCACTGAGCACTGGACTCAGATGATGGCTAGATTCGACGATCCCAGGTACAAGAAAAGTCGGAGAAGACGAAGGCGGCCAGGAAGAAGGAAGAAAAGTGGTGTGGTGGGTCAATTTCGATGAGGAAATATTTTTGTCGCATGGTAAGTATTTGAACGTATATATATTATTTTAATCAAAGTAGGATAAAATGGTTAATTTTAGTAATAATATATCTATTTATAATTAACAGATCCAGAGGGGTGAAGACGCTAACATGGTGATCATTTTCCTCGCCACACATCGGAAGGGCGGACAACTCATCGATAATAGGGCCACGCAGACTTACTTAAGTATTACTTTATATATTTTTATTTTAATATAACTTAGAAAATATGCAAATAAATATCCATGTAGTTAGTAAAAAGTTTCTTAGATAATAGGGTTATTTACACTAACTATCCCTATATTTTTGGTTTATAACATCAGGTACCCCTGCTTTTGAACAACTTAAAAAATATGCAAATAAATATCCATATAGTTAGTAACAAGTATATTTATTGATCGATTCATTTTTTTTAGAATGAGTACCTACGATTTCGTGAGCAGTCGACGTAATATGTTGTGTCTGCACTTCCCGAGGGAGTTGCCGGTACTTTCTCGCAGCCACCGGCCCACCCAGTTTCGTCGGCTGACGAGCTGTGGCATATCGCCCCTGGTGGTCTTCAGAGGGGTATGTACTACTGTACGAGATCCTACGACGCCTATGTTGCGACGCAGGGCTCTAGGACTCCCTTTGCCCCTGTGCATACCCCACAGCCTTCCCAGGAATCGGTACGAGTCCAGTAAGAGAGAGTTGACCATCAGATTACGTCTCTGCGTGACGAGATAATGAGACTGATTTTGCAGCAACCCCAGTCCGAGCTGCATATGGACGATGCGAGGATCTTAACACATTTTGATGCGCTCGAGCAAAACCTTTTGGAGCTTAGGACTATGACCGAGGCGACACAGCGGGACATTATAGATCTGGCATCATCGACACAGTATTTCGTCACTAGGATTATAGGTATCATGGATTCATATAATGATCTCCTATCAGCATTGGAGCGGATACGTCCTCTTGGTTCGCCGGCGTCGATACCGACTCCACTGACAATACTGCCTCCTAGTTCGACATCGGTAGCACTTTTACAGGGCCAGTTGGACTATATCGTATCTCAGTTGTGCGGCAGTGTTCCTCCTCCTCCTCCTCCTGATCAGCATTAGTCCTCGGTTGGACAGATAGTTATGAGTTTGTGTGAATTTAGCCCATTTTTGGGAATTTGTGTGACATTGGCCCATTTTTGGGTCTGTTGTATATATATTTTTTGTGACATGAGGATATTTATCTCAGACTTTTATGTATGTATGAATTTGTATGACATTGGCCAACAGTGACAGTAGATTTGAATTTATCGGTGTTTAATAATTTGCTTATGTGTGACAATCTATTTGTATAAACTATGAATATATTTTTATAAACTGAGACTGAATATTATTATATAAATTATTATGTAACAATATGTTTTTTAATTTTCTTACAACAATTTAGCGATGTTGACCAACGGCTAGCGACGTTTAGTGACGTACACATACTTCGCAGAAAGGTATCAGAACATCGCTATCCATGTTCTAAGAGGTCGCAAATATATCGCTAAAAATCTCTAATTTGCTGACTTGGCAATCTCTGCCATGTCATCACGACGTAACTAAAATACGTTGTTAAACGTTGCTAGTCGACCAAATAGGGACATGGACCTCTAAGTTCTACAGTCTGAATAAACACTATCATCTTATGCTAGTATACAGTTAATGTCCTTCAGTTACACTTCCATAATGAGTCAAGAGGACTATGTGTTACTAGGTTGTGAGGCATACTACCCAACTTAAAATAATAAACTATTACTGTAACAGTCTCAAGGGAAATCTACAAAATAACTTTGTTCTTATAAATAAAGTATGAACTCTTATTGGGGTATATGCAGAAAAGATCTTGGTACTTATTAGGGTCTCCTATTGCATTATGTAGGTAATGGTCACCTTAAGTCTTAATCAAAGTGCTCATAGATCATGTGTCAATAGTAAAAATAGAAAAGTTGCTGGCTCTCAAGTGAAAAAGGATACAACCTATATTGTGGTGGGGTACATGTTACATGATTTAAAACTAAGAATAATCAGATCACAATATAAAGGAATAACTCAAACCATCAAGCTCTAGCTACCAAGCACCTAATTTCAAAGTTCAAGATTACAACTATAACCCTAGCAACTATATATCCTTAACACAAGAGAATTCATTTGGCCTACAGTCAGAAGGATTAGGTGGCAAGAGTTGAAGATAATGAAAAGAAAAACAGAATTAGTCGTCGCACAGATAGCGACCGCTAAGGTCTCAGAGGAACAAGATGTGAAATTAAATAGAAGGACTCTAGATAACATCACAGTTTTCTAAGGGAAAGGTAGTATGCTAATCTCTGTGTTCGAGGTATGATCAAGGGAATATTCTACCCATTCCTCTTGTTTCCAAAGGTATTGTTCGGCTACTATAAGACAAGGAGCTAAAGTTCTAGTTCTCTAGTACTATCTCACCATGAAAAGCTAGGTTCAGTCCTAATGTCCAACCTTGGATTTCTACTGGTTACTCAATACTACGGTCAAACAATATGGTTAAAATTCAAACTAATCCTAGTAGTGTTTATACTACTCTCAAGTCATACATAAACACATCAAGGAATAATGGTAAATTAATATAGGTAAGGGATGCTTCGGTTCATTAGGTAGTAAGGAAGGCTAGGGTTCATTAAGTATTCTAAACTTAGTGATGTGTCAATACTCTAGTTGTGTTCTTCTTAGGAATGTTACCCTAATTATCATCCTAACAACAGGGATTTCTATATTCTAGGAGGGGGCTATACTCAAGGAACTATTAGGAAGTACATGAATCAAGCAGGATACAATTACTTAAATAGAACAGACTGGAAGGAATGATGAGTCATAGTCAAATATGGATGAGATCCTATACTCTATTCCTAGGTGCAGGCTTGCTCGGTACAGTAACGTAACTGAGACAATATGATCTAACCTGCATGGGCCACCACTAAAAACATGTCATGTCCCAGTCCCAAAATACGTAGGACTAGGACACGTAAGTATCCCAGCCGCAAGTATATGATAACTCTAATATATAGAAACCATAACACATGCCTACGCTGTAATATGAACAATAATTCACAAGTGGTATAACTATCACAAGTCACAGGGTATAGTCTAAATCTCATCCATATAATCAAATATAAATAAATGACCAATATCTATGAAACTAGATCTCAATGCAAAATATCTAAAGATGACAATCGGATGGAAACAAATCCACTACCGAATTAGGATATAGAATAAACAAGACAAATATAATATAAGTACAACAATTATCAACCACTGAGACTCGAAGAGAAGACCTCCTCGAAATGTAAGTAACCAGTCCGGATCTGCGCTCCTGTGAATACTCGTGAACATCTACTCCTGGAAAGGGACCAGGTCCTCAGAGGGACATAACAAGATACATAGAAGCAAGCCATAAAGTAAATACTGAATAAATAAAAGGGGTGTACTAACCATCTAAGTGAATGCAATTTGAGGACAACTTAGAACGTATGGGCAGTGTAGGCTAGACATATGCTGACGTAATTCACCAATCGTCTTGACTGGCTAGCATATGCCACATATGCCCCTATAGGAGGGCGCTCTGTAATATAATAACGTCCAGCTCCAAAGAGCATGGCAGCAGTAAGGTATATCGTCCATATCGCTCCGAAGAACATGGCAGCAATATAGTATATCGTCCATATCACTCCATCGAGTGTGGCAGTAGTGTAAAGGAAGTGGGGTATCCCATACGCCTACTAGTCGTCCTCCCCGCCCAATGTAGATATACAAGTCATGAACACGATGTGGACATCTCGTACTATAATGCAAGTCTCTAAGGAAATAAACAACTAAGCTAAATACCGCCACATGTGTTGCTCACACCGATGGCCAGTCGAGTATGAGGCACGCGTCCCTACATGAACTCACTCTGTGACGTGTAATGATACGTGTCAAGGCCTGGGGAGTCATACCAATAACTCCATAACTTTAAGTGGGTCTACTAGACTCTTGGTCAGACACAAGTCCTAACGTCAACGCCTTCGTTGACTGCACCCGAGTCTCTCTCGGACGCGCACAGTTATAGAATCTAAAACAATAAACATGCAACTAAAATAATAACTGAATTTAAACAGTACAACAAGGCAAGGTATACTTGCCTGGCAAGAAAGCTGCGTAGTACCAATAACCTGCTCCTGAAGTCACGCAAAACAATCCAATATCCTCGGGGTACGCGTACGGGAATGACGGTGACGACGACGATGGTAAACGACGATGATGACGATGATGATGGCAACAATATGGATACCGATGATGAAGTTAATGACGATGATGACGACGATGGCGATGGTGATGATGACGACGATGTCAATAATGATGATGACGACGATGATGGTTACGATAGGGGTGATGATGATGATGATAATGGTGATGATTATAAAGATGATTAATTGTGAAGTTGATGATGATATGGTAATGGTGGTGATGATGATCATGGATGATGGTTATGATGAAGATGATGGTGAAGATCATGGTGAAGGCGATGACGAGGATGATGATGTGGGTGATGGTGATGACGAGGATGATGATGACGATTAGGGTTAAGGTGTTGGTGATGACGATGATGAGATAGTGATGATGATCATGTGATGATGATGATAATGATGATGTGGTGGTGCTCTTGGGATGGCCGGAGGCAGATGGGTCATGGTCGGTTCAGATTAGCGGGGAAGAGGAGGAAGAGGGTGAAGAGGTGGTGGAGGCTGGTGGCGTCGGGGTCGAGGAGGAGGAGGAGTCTGGCCGGGTGATTATTGGAAGGGGGATGGAGGAGTTGATTCAAGGAGGAGATGGCCGGGATTAATGGTGGTGTGGTGGTCGTGATGGGGGACTGGCTGTGCTGTGGATGTGAGTCGACGGGGAAGGTCCGGCTGTCGCCGGCTTCAGGAAGCGGGAGTAGGCCAGCGGCTCGAGATGGCTCGACGCAGCGGCTCGGGGACGCCGGGGATGAGACCAAAGTTGAGGAAGGTTGAAGAAGGAGATGGTGGTGGTATCGACGGGAATGGTGGCTGTCAGGTCTCGCTGACGAGGTGGCCGGGGACGTCGGGATCCGGCGGAGAAGAAGGAGGAAGGAAGGGTAGTGATGACGGCATTGGTGGTTCAATGGGCTGGGCTGCTATCGACGGTGGTTGTAGAGGCGGGGATCCGGTGGTCGACGGTGGAGATGTCGGGGAAGATGGGAAGTTTAGGGGAAGGCTGGCAGCGAGGGAGGTCGGCTCACCGGCGAGTTCGAGTCAAGGGAGGTGTGGTCGAGGTGTTTCAGAGGGAGGGGTCTTCGGCGTCGTCGGGGTCGGCTCCGGCCAAGGGGTGTTTACAGGGAAGGAGGAAGGAAGAAGAAGGTGAATAGGAGAATTCAGCTGTGCTTTGTTTTGGTTTTGAAATAGGAAAGGAAAAAGGAAAATAAAAATTGTATTTATACATGTGGGGCCTAGGGTTTGGGGGTTAACCTAAGGGATTGGGCTTGGTCAACATCTTGGGGTTGGGCCTTGGCCTCACATGGGGTTGTTTGGAAGCTATAGTTTGCATTGTTTAAATGCAATGACTAGGTTTAAAATAAGGGGCAATGTCGTGCGTTGCACATTCCGAAAATTATAGAAAAATTCGTATGAAGGGGAAATATGGGTTTCTTCATGTATTGTCCAATGGTGTGGACACCTCAATGCACTTTTGCCTAAAAGTTTCCAACAATTGGAAAATTGCACAAAGATGAAAATTAGATTTAAATTAATTAAATTTAATGCGCATGGTGTTCTGGAATTAATTAGAAGTACATGGGGATAAAATTATATGGGACACAAGTGTCATGCACATAGAGGATTCAGTGTAGAATATTATCATTAATTGGGTTGTACGAAACGGGTCAAGATTGTGTGTCCAATTTTGATTGGAATGCACAAGGATACAAAGTTGGAATTATTATAGAATTAAATAATAACGTCTGCGACGATTACTGTGCGACTAAAATGTAGCACAAGAGAGCATAATTATAAGTTACACAAAGGTCAGAATGGTAGGCGGGCACATCTAGGATAAGGTTGTGAAATTTGTAGGAAGCCAATGGCTAGTGGGGTGCTCCAATTATCGAAGCAACGGTAAGGTGCACCATGTGATATAAATATTGTATAATTAAATAAAATACCGTGTTCTCTTTTTAATTGGATTCTAATTAGCCCTAATTTCTCTATCTAAGCCAAGTAGGCCTAATTTTGGGTGAGGGGGTTTACAATCTACCCAACTTAAAACAATTTCGTCCTTGAAATTAAAATAAGGCATAGTCTGTTATTCCTTCACGTACATAAGGCAAGTCAATCGCAATCTCTTTGTGATAATTAAATTTCTAATCAAATCTATCGCAATTACTTCAAAATTAAGATAATCACTGTTCAATTCGAAATTTAACCTGTTGTAATCTCTTCTAACTTTTTCAAATCATCAATATCCAAATTTAAATCGAATCCATATAATATCTTCAATATTTAATTAACCCACATCAATTTTGACATCACGATCTCCAACTATCATAATCTCCTTTAGAAAATAATTCTAATTAATTATTACTTATATTTTCAACTTGTGAATTCCATACTCTTCAAATTTTACTTTCAATTTACATCCTCAATATTTTACATAGGTAATCTAAATAAAAATTTCTTTTAATTCAATCATCAAATTTGGAATTCAATCCGACCATGTTCATATTTAGATTTCTATTTATTTTTCTCAAGATTTAAATCGATGATTCAACCTTCAATACTCAAAATTTAAATCCTGCTCAAATTATAATTATTTGGTTCGCTATATCAAGGTTTTAAAATTCATTCATCCTCATCGTCTTAATCATTCTTCTAAAATTCTCAAAATTAAGATGACTTGAACCTCTTAATCTAATTTTTTACTCGATCATAATCTAAAAGGAATTTCTCTCAAATTGACAATACGACTGCTACCCAACTTAGAATTTTCCCTTCTATCACATAAGACTCTTACATTTAAGAAAACTTATTCCTCAAATTTACTTAATCATGTTACTCAATCCTCAAATTTTTTAACACCAAATGTATCATATATGATATACCCTTAATCAGTTATAAAAGATAGTCATCTAGTAATGTGATTGGCCTATGGGGTATATCTAGTACTCTTTGTATATCAAACTTATACTAAGCACGAGGTTTCGTCTTTCTGAAATAAGGGAAGACGAAAAACAATAATAAAGAGTTCAAGGGGGAGGTAATAGAATAAAAGTGTGGGGATCAAGGCGTTTAAAGAATTCAAATGGGACTTGTCAAGGCAGTTGTGGATTAAAATCCTATTTTGGTAATTCCTATTCACATGCCCGTATCAGTACAGTAATGTAGCTGATACGATATGCTCAGACATATCTAGAGGGAAAGTACATTCGTCTACTAATTACTATATATCTCAATCCACGTAAAGTAGTTATGCGAAGGCGAACCAAGCATACTATGGTTGATCAGACCGTAATACACTGATTCTGAAATGTATTAGTGTATGCATCCAATAATACATATGTCGTGAACAAGCTTGATAAAGGAATAAGCTCACAAAACTAGGCTATAATAGCGGCATCAGTCAAGGTAATACATAAAATATAAATACGCTGGATCATGATGAAAGAAGGTACATAGTAATTCAAGTTCATAAAAAGATAAGACTCTACAGTCTCTACATTTGTCATACTAACTCCTTGTCTAAGTCACTAGTCGACCAAATAGGGGCATGGACCTCTAAGTTCTATAGTCTGAATAAACACTATCATCTTATGCTAGTATACAGTTAATGTCCTTCAGTTACACTTCCATAATGAGTCAAGAGGACTATGTATTACTAGGTTGTGAGACATACTACCCAACTTAAAATAATAAACTATTACTGTGACAGTCTCAAGGGAAATCTACAAAATAACCTTATTCTTATAAATAAAGTATGAACTCTTATTGGGGTATATGCGGAAAAGATCTTGGTACTTATTAGGGTCTCCTACTGCATTATGTAGGTAATGGTCACCTTAAGTCTTAAACATAGTACTCATAGATCATGTGTCAATAGTAAGAATGGAAAAGTTGCTGGCTCTCAAGTGAAAGAGGATATAACCTAAATTGAGGTGGGGTATATGTTACGTGATTTAAAACTAAGAATAATCAGATCACAATATAAAGGAATAACTCAAACCATCAAGCTCTAGCTACCAAGCAACTAATTTCAAAGTTCAAGATTACAACTATAACCCTAGCAACTATATATCCTTAACATAAGAGAATTCATTTGGCCTACAGTCAGAAGGATTAGGTGGCAAGAGTTGAAGATAATGAAAAGAAAAACAGAATTAGTCGTCGCACAGATAGCGAGCGCTAAGGTCTCAGAGGAACAAGATGTAAAATTAAATAGAAGGACTCTAGATAACATGACAGTTTTCTAAGGGAAAGGTAGTATGCTAATCTCTGTGTTCGAGGTATGATCAAGGGAATATTCTACCCATTCCTCTTGGCTTCCTAAGGTATTGTTCGGCTACTATAAGACAAGGAGCTAAACTTCTAGTTCTCTAGTACTATCTCACCATGAAAAGCTAGGTTCAGTCCTAATGTCCAACCTTTGATTTCTACTGGTTACTCAATACTACGGTCAAACAATATGGTTAAAATTCAAACTAATCCTAGTAGTGTTTATACTACTCTCAAGTCATACATAAACACATCAAGGGATAATGGTAAATTAATCTATAGGTAAGGGACGCTACGGTTCATTAGGTAGTAAGGAAGGCTAGGGTTCATTAAGTATTCTAAACTTAGTGATGTGTCAATACTCTAGTTGTGTTCTTCTTAGGAATGTTACCCTAATTATCATCCTAACAACAGGGATTTCTGTATTCTAGGAGGGGGCTATACTCAAGAAACTATTAGGAAGTACATGAATCAAGCAGGATACAATTATTTAAATAGAACAGACAGGAAGGAAAGATGAGTCATAGTCAAATATGGATGAGATCCTATACTCTATTACTAGGTGCAGGCTTGCTCGGTATAGTAACGTAAGCGAGACAATATGCTCTAACCTGCATGGGTCACCACTAAAAACATGTCACGTCCCAGTCCCAAAATACGTAGGACTAGGACACGTAAGCATGCCAGCCGCAAGTATATGGCAACTCCAATATATGAAAACCATAACACATGGGTACGCTGTAATATGAACAATAATTCACAAGTGGTATAACTATCACAAGTCACAGGGTATAGTCTAAATCTTATCCATATAATCAAATATAAATAAATGACCAACATCTATGAAACTAGATCTCAATGCAAAATATCTAAAGATGACAATCGGATGGAAACAAATCCACTACCGAATTAGAATATAGAATAAACAAAACAAATATAATATAATATAAGTACAACAACTATCAACCACTGAGACTCGAAGAGAAGACCTCCTCGGAATGTAAGTAACCAGTCCGGATCTGCGCTCCTGTGAATACTCATGAACATCTACACCTGGAAAGGGACCAGGTCCTCAGAGGGATATAACAAGATACATAGAAGCAAGCCATAAAGTAAATACTGAATAAATAAAAGGGTGTACTAACCATCTAAGTGAATACAATTTGAGGACAACTTAGTACGTATGGGCAGTGTAGGCTAGACATATGCTGACGTAATTCACCAATCGTCGTGATTGGCTAGTATATGCCACATATACCCCCATAGGAGGGCGCTCTGTAATATAATAACGTCCAGCTCTGAAGAGCATGGCAGCAGTATAGTATATCGTTCATATCACTCCGAAGAACATGACAGTAGTATAGTATATCGTCCATATCGCTCCGAAGAACGTAGAAGCAGTATAGTATATCGTCCATATCACTCCGTCGAGTGTGGTAGCAGTGTAAAGGAAGTGGGGTGTCCCATACGCCTACTAGTCGTCCTTCCTGCCCAATGTAGATATACAAGTCATGAATACGACGTGGACATCTCGTACTATAATGAAAGTCTCTAAGGAAATAAACAACTAAGCTAAATACCGTCACACGTTTTGCTCACACCGATGGCCAGTCGAGTATGAGGCACGCGTCCCTACATAAACTCACTCTGTGACGTATAATGATACATGTCAAGGCCTGGGGAGTCATACCAATAACTCCACAACTTTAGGTGGGTCTACTAGACTCTAGGTCAGACACAAGTCCAAACGTCAACGCCTACGTTGACTGCACCCGAGTCTCTCTCGGACGCGCATAATTATATAATCTAAAATATTAAACATGCAACTAAAATAATAACTGAATTTAAATAGTACAACAAGGCAAGGTATACTTGCCTGGCAAGAAAGCTGCGTAGTACAAATAACCTGCTCCTGAAGTCACGCAGAACAATCCAGTATCCTCGGGGTACGCACATGGGAATGACGGTGACGACGACGATGGTAAACGATGATGATGAAGTTGATGATGGCAACGATGTGGATGTCGATGACGAAGTTAACGACGATGATGACGACGATGGCGATGGTGATGATGACGACGATGTCAATGATGATGATGACGACGATGATGGTTACGATAGGGGTGATGACGATGATGATAATGGTGATGATTAAAAAGATAATTAATAGTGAAGTTGGTGATGATATGGTAATGGTGGTGATGATGATCATGGATGATGGTTATGATGAAGATGATGGTGAAGATCATGGTGAAGGCGATGACGAGGATGATGATGTGGGTGATGGTGATGACGAGGATGATAATGACGATTAGGGTTAAGGTGTTGGTGATGACGATGATGAGATGGTGATGATGATCTTGTGATGATGAAGATAATGATGATGGGGTGGTGCTCCGGGGATGGCCGGAGACTAATGGGTCAAGATCGGCTTAGATTAGCGGGGAAGAGGAGGAAGAGGGTGAAGAGGTGGTGGAGGCTGGTGGCGTCGTGGTCGAGGAGGAGGAGGAGTCTGGCCGGGTGGCTGTTGGAAGGGGGATGGAGGAGTTTATTCAGGGGGGAGATGGTCGGGATTAATGGTGGTGTGGTGGTCGTGATGGGGGACTGGTTGTGCTGTGGGTATGGGTCGACGGGGAAGGTCCGGCTATCGTCGGCTTTAGACAGCGGGAGGAGGCCAGCGGCTCGAGATGGCTCGGCGCAGCAGCTCGGGGACGCCGGGGATAAGGCCGAATTTGAGGGAGGTTGAAGAAGGAGATTGTGGTGGTATCGACGGGAATGGTGGCTGTCAGGTCTCGCTGTCGAGGTGGCCGGGGACGTCGGGATCCGACGGAGAAGAAGGAGGAAGGAAGGGTGGTGGTGATGGCATTGGTGGTTCAGCTGACTGGAATGCTATCGACAGTGGTTGCAGAGGCGGGGATCCGTTGGTCGACGGTGGAGATGTCGGGAAAGATGGGAAGTCTAGGGGAAGGCTGACAGCGAGGGAGGTCGGCTCGCCGGCGAGTTCGAGTCAAGGGAGGTATGGTCGAGGTGGTTCAGAGGGAGGGGTCTCTGGCGTCGTCGGGGTCGGCTCCAGCCAAGGGGTGTTGACAGGGAAGGAGGAAGGAAGAAGAAGGTGAATAGGAGAATTCGGCTGTGCTTTGTTTTGGTTTTGAAATAGGAAAGGAAAAAGGAAAATAAAAATTGTATTTATACATGTGGGGCCTAGGGTTTGGGGGTTGACCTAAGGGATTGGGCTTGGTCAACATCTTGGGGTTGGGCCTTGGCCTCACATGGGGATGTTTGGAGGCTATAGTTTGCATTGTTTAAATGCAAGGACTAGGTTTAAAATAAGGGGGCAATGTCGCGCGTTGCACATTCCAAAAATTATGGGAAAATTCGTATGAAGGGGAAACATGGGTTTCTTCATATATTGTCCAATGGTGTGGACACCTCAATGCACTTTTGCCAAAAAGTTTCCAACAATTGAAAAATTGCACAAAGATGGAAATTAGATTTAAATTAATTAAATTTAATGCGCAAGGTGTTCTAGAATTAATTAGAAGTACATGGGGATAAAATTATGTGGGACACAAGTGTCATGGACATAGAGGATTCAGTGTAGAATATTATCATTAATTGGGTTGTACGAAATGGGTCAAGATTGTGTCTCCAATTTCGAGTGGAACACACAAGGATACAAAGTTGGAATTATTATAGAATTAAATAATAACGTCCGCGACGATTACTGTGCGACTAAAATGTAGCACAAGAGAGCATAATTATAAGTTATACAAAGGTCATAATGGTAGGCGGGCACGTCTAGGACAAGGTTGTGAAATTTGTAGGAAGGCAATAGCTAGTGGGGTGCTCCAATTATCGAAGCAATGGTAAGGTGCACTATGTGATATAAATATTGTATAATTAAATAAAATACCGTGTTCTCTTTCTAATTGGATTCTAATTAGCCCTAATTTCTCTATCTAAGCCAAGTAGGCCTAATTTTGGGTGAGGGGGTTTACATTTGTTATGAAGTACTCTTTGATATTGAATTTTGATTGCTACATCTCTGTTCGATTGTTCCTTTCAAAAATAAAATCTATTTTGTTGAGAATCGGTTGTTTGAGATCATTTGGCTTAGTTTGTGGGTGTATGAAGTTCATTTACCTACAGCATTTGTTTTTCTCTACTATTTTTTTGTGGAGTTTCTATTGTGTAGTTGCGAGATGTTGATGTTATTATATAAATCTCAAGTTCCTTTGGTTTTTTATGTAAGACACCCTTCAATTGTTTTGGAGCTGTTGTTGTTGTTATATAAATCACATAAAGAATTGGATATAGCTCAGTACTTAATGTTTATGAGCCAGGTTGGGATGGATCCAGTAACCCAACTTCCCCTTATAGTGCTTCTTGCTAGTTTTTAAGATTTGGTTGTGCTATTTCGTCCATGATTATATTAAAAGATTAGGTTGAACTCCATCAAGTTGGCTTTTCTTATGAGTTTTTTTCTTCACCATGCTGATGATTCATATGCCGACTATAGCTATAAAAATTAACGGTTTTATATTAGGAATGGTTGGTTCTACATGTTAAAGTGATTTGGGTTAATGTGTATGTATCAAATTCTGTTACAATCATATTTTTTTATTCACCTGGTGAAAGCTAAAGTCGCCAATAAGCTAAAAGCAAAAAGGTAATCTTGGATTGTTTGATACAGAGACAATATGTATACAACATTCACTAGGGCTGCAAACAGAGTAATTTGGTTCAAATAACATGCAAAGATTTATTAAGTTCAAATGGCATGATAATACACTAGTTTAAAATAACATGCAAAGTTTAAATAATATTAGAATATACCAATACAATTAATAATCTCAAGGATATGTTATTGTCGTTTCTCCTCCAAAATTTATCCACAAATATTCCATTAAGTCATTCCTAAGCCTTCCGTTAATTGAGCTATCTCGTACTTGTTGCATTCGCGAATGAATAAAGCCTCCCAATAATTATGCATCATGCTCAAGTAATTCTTCTGGAAGAATCTCACCGAAAATTGGTTGCCACGGTTCAATTCCAATATGTTGTTTGTCTTCAATTATCATATTGTGTTGTATTATGCAATACTTCATAATGTTATTTAAAGTATCCTTATCCCAAAATTTTATCGATCCTTGAGTGATTTCCCATCTTGCCCGTAATACTCCGAAGGTCCTCTCCACGTCCTTTCATGCGGCATCTTATTTTTTTGCAAAATGTTTCTCAATTTCAGTCCGAGGGTGTTTGATTGTTTGGATCAATGTGGCATAGTGAGGGTAGATGCAATCAGTGAGATAGTATGACACGTTATACACTACCATTTACTTCATATAGGGTGTGTAGGGTTTGACATTAACTGAACATGTCAAAGAGGTGTGAGTGATCCAACATAGATATATCGTTGTATGTCCCCGGTGTGCCAAAGAACGCATGCCAAATCCAAAGATCCTGAGATGCGACAGCTTCAAGAATAAGTGTTGGCCTACTAGTTATCACGCCCCGATTCCCGCAAGGGGCTGATCGTCCTCGCTTAGCGCCTTGCGGGACCGATCGTCCTCGCATGGGCATGATACCATGCAAGCCTAAGTTGTGCTTGCACAAGGCCAAAGCTTTGAATAAGGATAAGTAAGATATTTAGGATAGAAACAACGACACAATATTGCAGAAAAGTGAATGAACACAATGACATAAGAAAATAATCTCTTTATTGATATTCAAAAAGGTATTATAAGCGACGCTTGGCCAAGATTATAATTCGCTCAAGCTTTCTCTCTTGATTACAATGACATCGTTCCATATATTACATCCCTTTATACAAAAGTAACTCAAAACCTTCTCGATACGGCTCAAGGCATCGACTCCAAAATTTTGGGTCTTGGGGATGAGGCTCGGCTATCGCTTCTACGAATGATCCAGTACCTACGAACAAGCAAACTAGTGGGGGGTCAGCACTTTGGGGAAAGTACTAGTGAGTATAAAATCAACGAACCGAAGCAACACTCCCAGAAACCAAAACTAAGTAAATCATGTGGCAACATATTACATTACTAATGATCTTGCTACTTTTACCTTGGTTCATTTCATGCAGCACAGGATTAGAGTCAGATTACTTCTTTTGAAAATATAGCTTTGGAAACAGTTTGCATATTCAACACATTCAAGCATACAATAGGAGCAGTGTTTTAACGTACAGTGCGCAGCATGTATCATGCACCATATGTATTAACTCTTTAGGAACACAAGTTAACTCTAATGGACTTATTCAATTCTTTACTAAGGGGTATTTGGCATTATGTCACAAGTTAACTCTAGTGGACTTATATATCCGTTTTGATACAATTATGTCACGTCCCGATTCTCGCAAGGGGCCGATCGTCCTGTAGCAGACATACAAGTTAGCAATAATTTGTATATACATAAATGTTTTATTCCCTGTCCGTCTTTGCATCAAACAGTTAGGTATACAAGAAGGCTAACCTACCATGTGCCCTAACTACATGATGGTACATGGGTTGTCCCATGATTAACAGCGGTGACTCAAGGTTCAGCTCTGCACTAGCACGCACGTTTGTCAGCAGGTGTGACTCAAAGTTCAACTCTTCACTAACACACACGAATACAAGCAGCTGTGACATCATGGTTCCGCTCTTCACTAATAGACACAAAAATATCCTACTAGATCACAAGGATCATACCTCAGGGCGCACCAAAATCTCTTCCGGGATGACCGATACCCAGTATCCCAGAAACCATTCAAGAGATAAAACTTGTGCACAAGTTGTCCGAGACCAATGCACGACATCAAACGTCTATCAAATAATTATAATGCAAGCAAGAAAGAAATGATCAAACAAACTACTATCTTCTTCTTATCAATCAAGTGATAGGTTCAATCTTCTTTACACACAACTAATAGCACACCCCACTAGATCGCAAGGACCGTACCTCAGGGCGCACTATTAGTCTCTGCTCATTCAAATCAATCACCTTTAGCATATTACGAGTTATTCAAACAGTTCTATCTTTTTACATCAATGACAAGAAAATATATAAACGATCTCTAATTTAAGCTAGCATGACACGGTTCTTTTATCTCTTCTAGCTAAGCATACAGTTCTACTTTTGTTTAGTATCTGACATAGAGACTTGTTCAAGCAATTCTTTTACTTATCTTATTAGCATAGCAATGGTTCATTTGATAGCTGTGTCAGTGTGACCTAGCATGCATCATTCTATTCTTTTACTTAGTATGGCAATTATTCCATCTCTTTTAGGCAGGCATATAAGTTCTTTAATTAAGCATGCATGTTCTCGTTCTACCATTCTTATGTGAAGATTGTCTACTTAGTAAACAAGTATTGCAAAAACTCAGATTCATTATTAAGGCATTCAAGAATCAGAGAATAAAGTTTTGTCCACTCACTTAGATCAATCGTCTTGTGTTTCGATCGAGAAAAACTTCGAGAAGGATTCCGCTCGAGCCAAAAAAGTGATATCACTTGTTCATTGTGCGAACACGGAGTGGGGCACTACATACTTATCCATCGACAAAAAGTTTATGTCAAGCCCCGATTCCTGCAAGGGGTCGATCGTCCTCGCTTAGCACCTTACAGGACCGATCGTCCTCATATAGGCGTGATGCCGTACAAGCCTAAGTTGTGCTTGCACAAGGCCAAAGCTTTGAAGAAGGAAAAGTAAGTTATTCAAGACAGAAGCAACGACACAATATTGCAGAAAAGTGAATGAACACAGTGACATAAGGAAACAATCTCTTTATTGATATTCAAAAAGGTATTACAAGCGGCGCTTGGCCGAGATTACAATTCGCACAAGCTTTCTCTCTCGATTATAATGACATTGTTCCATACAATACATTATTTTTTAAAAAAGCAACTCAAAACCATCTCGATACGACTCAAAACCATCTCGATACATTATTTTTTGGTTCATGAGGATGAGGTTCGGCTATCGCTTCTACGAACGATCCAGTACTTGCGAATAAGCAAACTGGTGGAGGGTCAACACTTTGGAGAAAGTACTGGTGAGTATAAAATCAATGAACAGAAGCAACACTCCCTGAAACCAACACTAAGTAAATTATGTGGCAAAATATTACATTACTAGTGATCTTGCTACTTTTACCTAGGTTCATTTCATACAGCACAGGATTAGAGTCAGATTATTCTTTAAAAAATATAGCTTTGGAAACAGTTTGCATATTCAACACATTCAAGCATATAATAGGGGCAGTGTTCTAACGTGCAGTGTGCAACATGTATCGTGCACCAAATGTACTAACTCTTTATGAACACAATTTAACCCTAGTGGACTTATTCAATTCTTTACTAAGGGGCAACTAAAAAAATCAAGTGAAATATGCAAGTCTAAGGGCAGTACACAGTATCAAGCATAACATAAATCCATACATCACTTATTCAGTGATTCTTACCCTTCGCCAAACGGTTATCCCTGCAATAGACATACAAGTTAGCAACAATTTGCATATACATAAAGGTTCTATTCCCTGTCCGTCTCTGCATCAAACAGTTAGGTATGCAAGAAGGGTAACCTAGCATGCGCCCTAACTACATGATGGTCCATGGCTTTTCCCATGATTAGTAGCGGTGACTCATGGTTCAGCTCTGCACTAGCACGCACGTATGTCAGCAGTTGTGACTCAAGGTTCATCACTTCACTAACACACATGAATACTAGCAGCTGTGACACCATGGTTCCACTCTTCACTAATAGACACAAAATACCCTACTAGATCATAAGGACCGTTCCTCAGGGTGCAACAAAATCTCTTCCAGACCAACCAATTTCCAGTGCCCCAGGAACCTTTCGAGAGATGAACCTTGTGCACAAGTTATCCGAGACCAATGCATGACATAAAATATCTATCAAATAATTATAATGCAAGCAAGCAATGATGAAGCAAGCTTATATTTTCTTCTTATTAATCAAGCGATAGGTTCAATCTTCTTTACACACAACTAATAGCACACCCCACTAGATCACGAGGACCATACCTCAGGCGCACTATTTGTCTCTGCTCATTCAAATCAATCACCTTTAGCATATTACGAGTTATTCATATAGTTCTATCTTTTGCATCAATAACAAGCAAACATATAAACGATCTCTAATTTAAGCAATCATGTCACGGTTCTTTTATCTCTTCTAGCTAAGCATGTAGTTCTACTCTTGTTTAGTATATGACATAGAGACTTGTTCAATCAATTCCTTTACTTATCTTATTAGTATGGCAATGGTTCATTTGATAGTTGTGTAAGTGTGACCTAGCATTTATTATTCTATTCTTTTACTTAGCATGGCAATGGTTCTATCTCTTTTAGGCAGGCATATGAGTTCTTTAGTTAAGCATGCAGGTTCTCGTTCTATCATTCTCATGTGAACATTGTCTACTTAGAAAACAAGTATTGAAAAACTTAAATTCATTATTAAGGCATGCAAAAATCAGAGAATAAAGTTCTTCCTACTCACTTAGATCAATCGTCTTGTGTTTCGATCGGGGAATACTTCGAGAAGGCTTCCGCTCGAGCGAGCAAAGCGATATCACCTGTACATAGTGCCAACACGGAACAGGGCACTACACCAGTGTGTCAAACAAATTGACCATGCCAAGCAGTGGGACAATTATGCCATTCCCAATGCATACAATCTAAAGAACCGATCATTCCAGGATAATCGCGAGTCTTATTTTCCTCTAATAGCCGAGTGAGGTCTCTTTCATTGGGTTCTCGTAAATATTGTTTGGGGCTAATGTCAATAATAGCTTTGCAAAATAAACGGATAGTTTTTATAGCATCCGTCTCCGCAATCATAAGAGAATCATCCTCACGATCTATTGGGCTTCCGTAATCAAGGATTCGTAAGGCGATTGTGTCATCTTTTGGATGGATGAGAATCCTGGTTTGCCAACATAATCATATTTTAACTTAAAATATGGTTGAGTTTCTTCTAAGTAGGTAAGAATTTGGTGGAACAACTCCCTTCGTATTCAAAATCGACGTCAAAACATGCATGGTGTGAAAATAACATCCACCGCGAAATACTTCTTGATAAGGTCGTCGTGAGCTTTTGCAAGATCACGATTTATGAACATATGCGTATTGACTCTGTGTTTCTCAGCCTCTTCTAATTCTTCCACAATTTGTTCTAGTATAAAAATATCTTCCATTTTTTGTTGTAGGACGACATATTTTTTCATGTATCGCATTTCAAAAGACCAAATCAAAAGATCTGTCAGGGAAGTTAAAAGTTATGCACCAAAAATAAATTGAATGGTAAGAGTTATTATATGTGTTAAAGATAAAATGGAAAAAAAACATGGAAAAATATGTTGACAGTAGATCAGACCTACGTGCTGAAGATTTAAAAAGGAAAAAAATTATGCTCTATTTAAAAAGGAAAATGGAAAAATATGTTGACAGCATAATTTACAGTAGTTAGAACTAGTTATAAAGGTAACTCAATATATTAACTAGTTATAAAAATTATGCTCTAATTAAATAGGAAAAACAAAATCCAAAATAAAGAGAGAAAATTATACTCCAAATTATGGTAGAAGAGGGAAAATTATGCAGCCACCACAACTTGCTACTATAAAAATTATGGTATCACTCCAAACATTACAGCCTCCACAATAAGTAAACACACAGAGAAAATCATACTCTAAGTTGCTACCATAACAAATGAAGGGAGAAAATAGTTACCAGACATTTCTTTATGGCCGATCGGCTTCAAAAGTCCTCCTCTACGAATTATTTCTCCATGGAAGTAAAATAGAATTGGGACCGATCAGCAATAAAGAAGAAACTCAATTTAATTCTTGCTTCATTGAGTTTCCTTTACGAATTTAAAATAAAGAGAAAAATAGGGAGGAAAAAATGATAGAAATAGAAAAAAAGAGAAAAAAGAGGGAGGAATAAAAGGGGGTTAATTTGGAATGTCTATTTTGGAGTGTACCATTTGTGTGCAAATATCAAAGAGATACTCCAAAAATAGTTTGGAGTATGGTTTGGTGTATAATTTGAAGTATAGTTTGGAGTGTCCCCACTTTGGATGCTCTAACAACCTACTGTTTGTTGGAGTGGGTGGGGTTCCCAACCTATGTGGAAAATACCCCAGAGTTGGATTGCGTATTCCTACATATAATAGGAATATGTCAATGGTTTTAGATTTGGATTGGATATTCATACATATAATAGGAATATATCAATGGATTTGGATTTGGATTTGGTATTCCTATATGTAATAGGAATACTAGTTGTGGGTTTGAGGATATATATATTAGGTGTCTTCTAGCCCTAAAATATATCTCATATCTCAAAAATATTGCAAAAGGAGGCAATAGTATTTTTACAACATTGGAAGGAGAGAGAAAGAGATTGAAGGCTATTTCGAAGAAGAGATCGATTTTCGGTAATTCTTTTCTCGTCATCTCCGTTCTTCATTTGTCTGTAATCTATTTTCTATTCCAAAGAGCTGTGGTGATCCGTTTGGATCGGTAAGAAATTTGTAAGGAGTCAATATATTTTTTATTCCATTAGTGGAGGCTTTTCAGGGTTAGACTCTGATCGTCCTGTAGTTTTTCCTATTTAGGTTTTTTACGTAAAAAATTTTGTGTCTGCAATTTGTGTTTGGCATTTTTTGTTTGTGTGCTTTTTGCTCGGTTCTTTCGCAGGGCTTCTTGGTTTAGGGAACGGTTTTCGCGCTTTCGTTCCCAACAAATTGGTATCAGAGGCAGGTTTTGGAGTTCAGAGAGGTCAGGAGTTGACAGACAAACCAGGAAGGAGAGATGGATGCGAAGTCGGTGCGTATGGTAAACCTGAACGGTATAAACTATCATTATTGGCAGAGCAAGATGAAGGATTTATTATTCGTCAAGAACCTGCATCTTCCAGTATTTATGTCCGAGAAGCCCAGTGACAAATTCGAAGAGGTCTAGAAGTTCGAGAATATACAAGTGTATGGATATATCAGGCAGTTCGGTAACGAGAACGTGTAAAATCACGTTGCCAATATTGAGCATGCGAAGACGCTGTGGGATAAGCTGGAATCTTTATATGCGAAGAAGACAAGGGTAAACAAGTTGTTCCTGATCCGAACGATGATGGGTCTGCAGTACAAAGATGGTGCTTCTATTACGGATCACTTGAGTGAGTTCTAGGGCGTGGTTAACCAGCTATCCTCGATGGGAGTCAAGTTCAACGATGAGGTTCAGGGACTATGGCTGCTGTGTACATTGCCAGACTCGTGGAAAACCGTACGAGTGTCTATGATCGCTTCTACTTTGGAAGGCGTGGTCAGTTTGGAGTTTGCCAAGAGTGGGGTATTGAATGAAGAGATACAGAGACGTTCTCAGGATACTTCATCCACATCCCACTTAAAAGCGCTAGTTTCAGAGAGCTGCGAAAGGAGCAAGAGCAGGGGTCCAGGAGGTGGCAGAGACAAGAGCAGGGGCAAGTCCAAGGGTCGGTACGAGGACTCAGAGTGTTACTATTGTGGCAAGAACGGCCACATCAAGTAGAATAATTTTGTTTGGAAGAGGGAGAATAAGACAAGGGAAAGCAAAGTGAGAAAACTACAGCGGTGGCCTCGGCACATGGAGGCGACGTGATCATTGTAGGTGATGAGATAGTTATGAACCTCGCTTGCGATGACAACTCTTGGCTGGTGAACTCGCGCACATATCTCACAATAGGGCACTATTTGCTACTTACACAACAGGCGACTGTGTAGTGTTGAAGATGGGCAACGGAGATGTGTCAAAAGCTATTGCTGTTGGAGATGTACATTTGAGTACAAAGAGTGGTGTAGTTATTATTCTCAAAGATGTCCTTCATGTCCCTCATATCTTTTTCAACCTGGTATCGATTGAAAGGTTGGATGAAGAGGGTTTCTTCAATCTCTTTGGGAACGGTCAGTGGAAGTTTTCCAGAGGTTCGATGGTGATTGCCAGAGGAAGCAAGAGATCCGGACTCTATTATATGGAAGGGAGCGACATGGGGGCACATAAGGTGAACGCAGCTACTGATGCGTCTACTGATTTATGGCACATGCGGCTCAGCCATATCAGTGAGAAGGGGATAAGCTACTTGGTGAACAAAAAAGTGATTTCAGGGCTAAAGTCTACAAAATTGGAGAGATATACGCACTGTTTGGCAGAAAAGCAAAATATGGTGTCTTTCCAAAGTCACCCAAGTTCAAGGAAGCCGGCGTTGCTCGAGTTGATTCACTCGGATGTCTGCGATCCTATGAAGGTAAAATCCATCGATGGTGCTTCCTATTTTATAACTTTTATTGATTATTGTTACAGAAAGATTTGGGTCAATGTCTTAAAGTCCAAGGATCAGGTGCTGCCCACTTTCAAAGAGTTTTAGGCCTCTGTTGAAAGGAAAACTGGCAAGAAGCTACTATGTGTTCGGTCCGACAATGGCAGCGAGTATATTGGTCCCTTTGATACTTATTGCAGAGAGCAAGGGATACGATACCAGAAGACTCTACCAAAGACACCGCAGCTCAATGGTGTAGCGGAGCCCATGAACATGACGCTGATGGAAAGGTTACAATATTTGCTGTCAGAAGTAAACTTGCCGGGAAGCAATTGGGTTGAGGCTCTTTAAACTGCTGCTTATATTATTAATTTGTCTCCTAGTGTTCCTTTGCAGGGTGATGTGCCTGACAAAGTATGGTATGACAAAGAGCTGTCTTACAATCACCTGCGAGTGTTTGGTTGTAAGGCCTTCGTGCATATACCAAAGGACGAAATATCCAAACTTGACCCGAAGATGAGGCGGTGCGTCTTTGTCAGCTACGGTCGGGATAAGTTTGGATATAAACTCTACGATCCAGTGGGAAGAAAGCTCTACAGAAGCAGGGACGTGGTTTTCATCGAGGATCAGACCATGACCAACACTCAGGATTCCGAGATACCTTCTGAGGCTAAGGAATTTCCTGAGTTAGAGTCATTTCTCTTCGAGAAGTTTTCAAAGGACATCGCAGAGGATCCAGTTATGGGAGAGCCATTACATGGAGTTGCTCCCAACCTTGATCATTAGCCTGCTGATGGTGGTCAGGGTGACCCTCAGGAGGATAAGCATGCCGAGGAGGCAGTTCCTGAAAGGGAGGAGGCTGTTGATATACAGCCAGTACCGGTGGTTCCGTTGAGGAGGAGCGATAGAGAGCATCGAACATATACAAGATACTCACCGGGTGAGTATGTGCTACTAACTGACGGGGGAGAGCTCGAATGTTTTGCAGAGGCTATGGAATATGAACACATGCAAGAGTGGATGGCGGTTATGCAGGAGGAGATGAGTTCCTTACAGTCCAACTCCACTTATGATCTGGTACAGTTGCCAAAGGGCAAGAAGGCTTTGAAAATCGATGGGTGTTAGGATTGAAGCAGACAGATGATGTTACTCGTCCTTGATACAAAGCGAGGCTGGTAGTTAATGGTTACGGTCAGTAGAAGGGCGTACACTACGAGAATAACACATATTAACGACGCCAAAAAAATGTTGCTAATATATAAAATAACGTAGCTGAAATGATTTGGCGACGTAATTAGTGACATTTTTACGTCGTCGCGTATTACATGGTCGCTAACAACCAAAATGTCGCTAGTCGTCGATGCAGCGACGTATAATTACGATGAGAAGACATCACAGAATATACGATGTTTAGCGACGTGTCGTCGTTAAACTGACGACGTAAGCATTGGTCGTAACACGTCGCTATAATAGCGACATTGTGAGCGACATTTTGCTACAAGAATGATGACATAGCAAGTTTTGCCATGTCAGCATGTTAGCGACGTTTATCGATGTACTAGTGACGTACATATTTCTCAGGTAGCAACATTCATCCATGTAACAGTACGTCGATGAACGTCGCAAAATAAAAAAAAAATTGGCTGTAGTTTGTTAAATATTTCCCAACAAAATACTACCTACAGTTATAAAATCATAATTTATATAAATAGACCCGGAGCAACCCTCCGTTGAATTTCTTGGGTTCGTCAACCCCTTCGATGGAACACTCAACACTGGAAAATTTTTGTGTACAGTTAGTATGAATAATAAACTAAACTCACATAGAAAAAAATCTACAAAGTTATACTACACAGTTTATATAAATAGACCCGGAGCAACCCTTTGGTGGAACTCCTTTGCCTTCCCCAAAGTTCCTTGTACTTGGGTTCGTCGAATCTCGCCTTCATCCTAGTCCACTACTAAGGCATGATCCAACTGTGGATCGGTTCTCCGTTACGATCATGGACCTTCTGGTCGTCGATCTCACCATGGATCAGCTTGGCGGCGACAGCATAAAACTTCTCCTCGATCTTCTGAGCCCGGTGTGGTGGATAGAAATAAGTTTTTTAAAAGAAGTAAAATAGAGAGTTACATAATATACATAAATGATTATTGATATTAAAATTAAAAATATTTTTACCTTGAAGTGGACAAACCAAAATGTCTTCCTATCTTCAGGAGCATCTGAGTAGTTGATCCAAGGCCCACCATAGTTTTGCCTCAAAAAATGCCCTAGTGCTCTCTGTACTGCCGATGAACGATATCTATACAATGATAATTAAATTAATATATATATATATAATTATTTGGAAAATGTTATAATTTTACTTACTTGCTAGGCCCGTCTAACCAAATCTCCATCCTCGTCTCGTCCGAAGGTACGCATGGAGGATCGCTCTGATCATGCAAAGATGGAGTCGGCTTGACCTCCTCCATCTGCTTCTCTGTCTCCATGGTACCGTCATGTCCCGCCCCAGAACCAGAATACTGGAGAGCGGGGGAGTGACTCAGCCAACCATATCTTATGGAATACTGATGTAACCCGTAATGTGCTAAGGTTGTCTAGAGACAAGGGGGTGCATACTACAATCAAGTCACCTAGGGTCAAGGATCTCTATGTCTTAATCATCAACCAAAAAACAGTAAGAATGACCATGTAAGATAAAGCAGTTAGGAGTCCCTGACGCTTTATCAGAATGATCATAAAACTAGTTATACATGATGATACACTAGTACATTGCCAAGAGTACATAATTGTAAGTAAGTCGCGGTCTGAATAATATACAATCATATAGAGGAACTAATGTCCGGATGAACAGGCTAACAAGTGCCATCGGTTAAACGCCAAAAGGTGAAACAAAATGATACACATAGTGTTTGGAGAAGAAATCCACTCAAGTTCCTCGGCAGACATCCTCCGGGTGTGCGCTATCGGTCAGATGCAGGACAGGATCCTCGGGCTCTGCTACTAAACCTGGCCAAACAAAACCAGTGGGATCAAGCCAAGTGAATGAAGCAAAAACCAATAAAGTTGGCCAAGTGAATGAAGCAAAAAACAATAAAGTATATAAAATAGGAATCCGTACCACAGCTACAAGCGTATGACCTTTCATCGGAGCAGTAGGACACATCTACAACCAAATAAGGATAAGAGATGTCGCACTACTCTGAGACATGGTTTGACTCACCAATTATGAACACGACGAAGATACAACACATCAATATAATCCAGAATACACATGCCACAATACAACCTAAGATATAGGTATAATATGCAGCTTCAGTACATGACCTATTATAACACATTGGCGCAACCCTACAACCAAACAAGGACAAGGGTTGAACCATCATACCACAATAGTTCATGTCCCAAGACTACCAATACATACTCTTTTAAATCGGCCAGTCAATCCTACGTGTTATGTGGAGTCTGAGTTATCTTAAAACAGAAGCATAAAGAAATTCTCAGATCGTGAGATATTTAGCGTGGCTAACCGAGCCATGGAAATCATATAACACTTGTATATTATGCATCGGTCCCTCATAAGGCCATCGTGCTAGATCACATAGAACGTATTGTATAATATAATTATTCAGATATTTCCGTCCACTAGTGCGGACGTGACCAATATCTATGGGGATTAGCCTTGCACGTCATGGCGATAGTCTGAGGTGGCTAATGTGCACGATCTCAGGATTTTTTCCTCCCAATGCTCTACCAGTTTTAGTTGCCTAGATTAACCCTATGGTTATGTTAGAAATCCCATGGCATGGTCACATGATCAATCCTCTTATATGTCGTACTATAGTAAGACTACGCCAAATACGAATCCACTTTGTTACTTGATAACTCAAACTGGATTCACCCGAGCGTGATGCAACAAACAATAAGTCCTAGCCATGCTTTGGTAGTTGACCCACATACCATGCCTGTGCTGGGAAAATAATATAATAATATCACATGTCGCGTAGTATATGAGGCATTCTCGATTGCATAACCCGAAACTTGTAATCACATAGCACGTGGCAAGTTATGTCGCACCTCAGTGCATATTATAATAGGGTCGCACCTCAGTGCACCTTATAACACATGTACACGTAGCACGTAGTAATTGTATCAGCACGGATACAAGAAATCTGGTCTAATCACTAAACTTACAGTTGGTCGTATGAGCCTTATCACATTGGGACACATAGCTTATGTTATGCACATAGCTGGTTAGTCACTTATGACATAGTCAATTCTAGCACATGGTCATGTCTAGCACAAGGTCGAGTTACTAGGTCCATTCTTCCTTAGGATCAATCATAAGCAATTGTCAAGACCAACTACATATAACAAAGAAACATTCCAAATAAAATAGCTAAGCCTCATGCACAACTTGTTGCACGAGACGGGTGCCGCATAGACTGTCGATCGTATGCTACCTCAGGCCGTATATGATACCAGGCCGTATATGATCCGAAGTCGCATGCTCCGGACAAAATTCTACTCTTCGTGACATGTGACAAAGTGATGTGTCAGAGAAGTGACTGAAGTGATGGATGTGATCAGCCATAAAGTGTGTCAGAGAGAAAAGACAAAATCATGAAAAGATGTGCCAAACAATCAGAGTCATGCATCTGAATAAAAGTGGCCGCATACTCTGCTTGCCGCATGGGTCACTCCGCCGCATATTGCTCTTTTGGACTTAGCGAATTTCTTATTCGTTCAGCGAATAAAAACATAAGCAGTTCAAGGATTAGCTCAAGAACACTTGTGTAATGGCAGTCATGCATCCAACAAGATGGACGCATGCTGGTCAGTATACAGCAAAAAGCTCAGGCCGCATAGCACTCAGGCCGCGTAGAACTCTCGGCCGCATAACTCGCTGGCCGCATGAAGACTACGTCTTCTCCAAATAGCAGGTTCGGCCATAGCGGAAGCTCCAAAAAGTTAAATTTATTTTGTCCATAAAATCCTTATTTTAAGTCCAAATCGAGTGAACCAAAAGTCAAAATGCTTGAAATAAAGTGCTCTATCATCCACAAAAACCGTTTTTCTAAAATACTATGTTTTAATAGATCAAAACCAAGAATAATTTTTGGAACCCATGAAAATCCAAACTTTAAAACTCAAATATACTCAAAATCGTTCATCAAAATCAAAAAATGCAAGAACTAAAACTAATGAGAACATCAAGGAGAATATTTTCCATCAAACACATTTTTATTACTACATATATGCAAAAATACAAAAATCTATGGCTTCACCACTTTGAGCAAGAAGTACTTGCCTTGGTGGACTAACAAACCTCTTCTTAGAACAAAGTCTAGGGCTAGGGCTTAGGGTTTCAGTTGGGAGCTCTTGAGGGAAGGAGGAAGAAGCAAGAAGAAGAGAAGTAGAAATGAGGAAGAATGAGAGGGGAGAGAGAAAACCATATATATATATACCAAGTGGAGAAATGAGGTTAGCCCTAAGATTAAGTCTTGACACTCTCCAACCAAATCTCAACCATCCAAAATAGGCTTAGTGGTTCCAATAGTGAACCGGGTCTGGTATCCATCATGTATATGGGTCCTAGCACGGTTCTATGGCAATTGTCAATCTGTTCACTACTGGTCTCATGTAGTCTCCCACAATAAACAGTAATATAATTAAATAAAATACACCATAATTAGTATGAATCAATATATAAATACAGCATGAATACATCTACAGGATTTTTTTTAAATATCACAAATTTAAGAATACCAAATCTGGGAACAGGTGTGACACGTCAGCATGAGGAAGGCTGGATGGGGGAGTAGTCTCAGGCATAGAACTGCTGGTCCTTGGTACCATCGACGGAGTTGGAGATGTGACTGGGCGGTACACTGGAGTACTCCACGACGAGGATCTGAAATAAGTAGCCGGTACCGGAGGAGCACTCCATCTAGAGGATCTACCTTCGTATGATCCTCGTCGTCCTGTCATACCTAATGATAAAACAAATACACAGACTTATAACTGTTCATACAAATAACATACAATGATAAAAAAATACACAGACTTATAACAGTATATAAAATATCACAGTTACACAATAAACACAAAATAAAAGTATCACAGTCACACAATAAGCACAATATAAAAGTATCCATACAGTTAAAATAGCTATTACATTCTACATTAAAAATACAGTACATGGCTGAAGTTTTAAATAGATTTTATTTTATTTTCAATCCCTTCTGAAAATGTATCTTCTTTATTTTCCTCGTCCTCCTCTTCCTCTTCACTTTCATCTACTTCCTCTTCCTCTTCGGATAATTCTACCTCTTCCACACGATTAGACATTTAATGAGGAACTTTCGTTGTGTCCACATCTATAATATTTATTACAATAGGTAGCTCATCCTCCGAATAAGCTATTTCGTTAACGTCAAAAGTATTTCTAGCTTTCGTCTTACATACTTCCCACCAGCCCGCCCTCATTGTTTTCCATTTAGGATAAGTTGTGAAGTATACGAGCTGAGCTTGACTTGATAGGATAAATGGTTCATAGCCTTGATATCGACGCCGGTAGTTTATATCTACAAGATCATGCTTGCCTATTTTCTAACCTAGATCTTGGATCGGGTCGAACCAATCATACCTGAATAACACGATCTTAGCAGGCCCTGTTCCGTAATTATATGTCAACTCCATAATCTCCCGTAAGATGCCATAGAAATCATTGCCTGGATCGATATCTTTGTTGTTCGAAGATCTGATACACAAAATACTATTTTTTATAGAATCGAGATCCAAGAAGCTGTCTCTTATCGGAGCTTTTGTTGACTTGAACCTAAACCCATTCACACAGTAGCTTAGCCAAATTTTGATGGCATAAATTGGTCCCTTGGATAGAGTTCTAATAGACTCATTCTCGAGTGTTGTGTGAGGATGATCGACCTAAATACCATGGAAAAGATATTAAGTTCAATGTTATGTTAATTATTGTGCATAGTGCATACACAAAAAAGATCCTTACATATGTACTCAACCAAAAGGGAAATGAAGTCTCATTTTCTATTCTACTTCTTCATCTGTTATGTATGGTCTCATCAACCTCGTCTCATCATTAAATGTGATGAAAAACAACAAAACATCGACGGATTAGTATAACAATATTAGCGTATACTATTATATTAAGATGACTTAAACATTGATGTATTAATTACTTACCCCTCTAGCTTCTCCACTCCATCCTCATCCCATTTGAGTAATATATACAATTGAGTAGCCCTTAACTTGTTGTCATTCAGATATCTCTTATTCATTTTGCCTGAAGGCTTACTGAAAGCATTGAATACTTTCAGTATTGCATAATTCGATTCCTGATATCCGTCATCGTTTCTAGGAACTCTTGTTCTATTAGTAGCAACATGCAGCTTGAAATACATCAAGAAAAAGTTTGTAATCTCCTCAAGAACATAGGATTCACAAATAGAACCCTCGACCCGTGCCTTATTTTTTACCTTTCTCTTTAGGTGGTTCAGTTGACACTCGAACGGGTACATCCACCGATAACCAACAGGCCCACCAACACGTGTCTCGTAAGAAAGATGAATTGGCAAATGCTCCATGGAGTCAAAGAATCCAGGAGGGAACACTCTTTCAAGCTTGTACAGTGTTACCGCAATGGCCTTCTCTTGCTTTTCTAGACGATCGATGATCAACTTTGTAGAACAAAGATCCCTAAAGAATATGCTAAGCTTAGTCAATGGATCCTAAACTACCTGCGATAAGTATTTCCGAAATGCAATTGGAATTAACCTCTCCATGAATACGTGATGGTCGTGACTTTTCATATTTGTCAGTTTGTTCTCCTTCAAGTCAACGCATCTTCTCAGATTCGACACGTACTCGTCTAAAATTTTTAGCCCATGAATTCACCTACAAAGTCTTCCTTTATCCTCCTTGTCTAGTAAAAAAATTACCTTAGGCTGCTTATACTTACCATTCCCTTCATCTATCAAATTCAACACAGGACGTCTGCATATTTTTTTCAAGTCCAACCTGGCCTTGAGATTATTCATCTTCACCTTTACGTCCATCACAGTATTAATTATGTTGTCAAATACATTCTTCTTGATATGCATGACCTAAAGGTTATGTCTGATCAGATTGGTGCTCCAATATGGCAGATCCCAGAATATGCTCCTCTTCGTCCAGTTATGAGTGTAACCAAATCCATCGTGCTTGTACCCTTTAGTAGGCTCTGCGGTAGCACTTGGTAAATCTTTAACCTCTTCTCATATCGTCTCTTCGGGCTACCTTGGAGGTGGATTTGCCTTCTCCATAACGCCGACACAAAATGCATTCCTGTTCCTTTGGAACAGATGATCCGACGGCAGATCGATGACAATTGAAGAAGCACGATTTTACTCTATGTTTTAAACGAAAAGCCTTAGTGTGGTCCATACAATACGGACATGAGATGAGAGATGACCATAAGTTCTTCATCCTGATAATATGTCATATGCCAAAAAGTCGTTGATGGTCCACATAAGTGTTGCCCTCATATAAAAATTCTGCTTTTTTTGAAACATCGTACGTGTTGGCGCCTTCTTCCCACAGCTGATTCAACTCATCTATCAATGATTGCAAGTATACATCGATGTTCCTCTTCGGATTATTCAGACCCGGAATAATAACGGTTAAGAACATAACCAGAGCCTTCATGTACATCCAAGGAGGTAGGTTGTACGAGGTGACGATTACAGGCCAACACGAATACTTAGTACATCGAATCGGTCAGCTTCATTGCACCAACAGACCTTCATGTACCAGTTATCTTGTAGCGATCAGCACCACAAAATCTGCACACATCTTCATCCTTGTCGTCTTTATTGTACATCATGCACCTGTTGCGACATGCATCAATTTTCTCGTATCCCATTCAGAGCAATCTAACCATCCTCTTAGACCGGCAGAAGTCTTTAGGTAACTTAGCACCCGCTGACAAGATCTCTATAATCAACTCCATCAGTTGGTTGTAGCATTCTTGCGACATATTAAAATCAAACTTGATGCTCAACAGACTTGTAACCATCTCCAACGGTGAATGATCCTCACAACCAGGATATAATAGAGTTCTTGTATTCTACAGTAACTCCATAAACTTTGCAGCATAGGCATTCGGTGCCTCCTCAACTGCATCATGATTTTTTGGATCAAAACTAGGCCCGACAACGTCAAAAACATGCTCACGCACCCGTCGTCATAATCAGTGTGATCGTGGACACCCATATACGGCTCCACATAAGGCTCCGGCTCCGATGCTAAAGATACAAGTTCTCCGTGTGAGGTCCACTAATAGTAATTCGGCGTGAAACCCCTCGAGTATAAATGATATGTTATATCCACTTCTGAGTGATATTTTAAGTTGTGATATCTCACACATGGACACTTAATTTTGGTGCTGTCCATGTACTGAGGGAACGTCTTGGCGAACTGCAGGAATTATTCCACCCCCTGTATGAATTCATCCCGCACACCGCACATGTTATTCGGATGATGGTTGTACATCCACGAACGATGACGCAGGTAGTGATTTAGATCTATTTATAGATACTTCTGAAAAGATGAATAGACATCATTCAAGTATATTATCCAAATGGATGCAAATATGGATACACATGTTCATCAAAGTAATAACTCCTATTGATGCGTGGGTATTCAAGTTGTGATGCGTGAGTATCCATACCGTGGTTCATGAGTATCCGTTTTATAATTCGTGACTATCCGAAAACTAGACAACTCTGATTTCAAACTCTATTAAATAGGTTTTGTCATGTGTTCATTGTCAGCCATTCTCTGAAAAGAAAATTTACTTCTGCAAGCCTTCTTGAGGCTTTTACCTGAAAGATAAATTATAGTCGCATGATTATCAACATTTCTCAACTTTTACCTGAAAGTTCTACCTTCGAACAATTTGTATATTACATAAAAAATTTAGAAAGATATATGACTTTATTTTAAATATTTATTTATATACTTCACAAGTGTGGATCTATATTTTATGTAAATTTATGTACATACTAGAAATTTAAACTGAACAGATTGGAATGGGTTAGACCAAAAGCTAGTTTCATGTCAGTGTCAATATTTGTGTGTCCGTGTCGTGTTTGTGTTTGTGTCAATTTTGTGTGTCCGTGTCATGTCTGTATTTTTGTTTCTTTCATACTAGCCCTAACCCTAGTTGTGTGTCAGTATTTGGGTGTCCATATTGTGTCTGTATTTGTGTATCCGTGTTGTGTGAGTGTGTGTGTATGTGTGTCGTGTCAGTATATGTGTGTATATATGTGTGTCATGTCAGAGAGAGAGAGATGGGAGGTTAGGGTTTACCTGAGTCGCCGAAAGGGGTCGAGGGGGGAGCACCGTCGGAGCCAGAAGGGGTCGAGGAGGAGCACGGTCGAAACCCTAACCCTAACCCACCTCAGACTATTAGAGAGAGAGAGAGAGGGGGGTTAGGTTTTACGTGAGCCTCCGGAGGGGGAGCACTGTCGGCGTCGGAGGGGGGGGGAGCACGGTCACAGGAGGCTAGCACTGGGAAGGGGGGAAATTTTTTAAAATTTTTTAGAAGTGGGGAAAATAAAATCGATCTGTAAACCTATATAAAAAAGTTAGCGACATTTTAAACATACATCGCTATACGTCGCGGATGTTATAATATTTAGCAACGTATGAAATATTACGTCGCTATAATAAAAATAATAGCGAAGTTTTACGATATTTGGCGACATCGGCTTCCGTAATATTATTCATAGTCGCTAAGCATCGCTAAAAGTCGCTAACAGCGACGTCCTGCGACATAATTTTATGATATCGCTAAATTCATAAAATATAGCGACGTAGGAAACAAACGTCTCTAAAACTATCGCTTTTAATCATATTTTTGTAGTGGTAGATTATGATGAGATCTTTTCGCTAGTTGTCAAGCAGTCGTCTATTCGGGTAGTGCTAGCATTGGCAAGCAGTTTTGACTTAGAGGTCGAGCAGATGAATATGAAGACGACATTCCTCCATAATGATCTTGAGGTGGAGTTGTACATGGAGCAGCCAGAGGGATTCTGTGAGAAGGGCAAGTCACACTTGGTCTGTCAGTTGAGAAAGAGTTTGTATGGTCTAAAGCAGGCTCTGAGGCAGTCGTATAGGAAGTTTGAGTCATTTATGTGGGAGCATGGTTATGCACAGAAAATATTGGATCAGTATGTATTTGTGAGGTACTTTGTCGAGGACGATTTCATTATTTTACTGCTCTATATTGATGATATGCTACTGGTGGATCAGAATGCCACTAGGATAGCGGAGTTGAAGCGCCAACTGGGCGCGGCCTTCTCTATGAAGTATTTGGACGCAGCGAAGACTATTCTTGGGATGGAGATCAACTGGGAGAGAGAGAAAGAGTACAAGCTGCTACACTTGTCCCAAAAGAAGTACATTCACCGGGTACTTCAGCATTTCAGGATGGACGGGTCGAAGAAAGTGAGTAAGCCCCTTACGGCTCACTTTAAGTTCACTAAGGAGCAGTGTCCATCTACCGAGGACGAGAAGAAAGATATGGAGCGAGTTTCATATGCCTCAGTTGTAGGGAGTCTCATGTATGCTATGGTATGTACGAGGCCAAACATCGCTCACGCAGTTGCCACAGTTAGCAGGTATACTTCTGTCACGACCCGTACCCGGTGAAGAGGCACGAATATGTGAGTACATCCAGCCTACGCCGTAGTATCGGTGGTAGAACGCTGTCTAGGTCAACTATACTAGCTAATCATCTCACAAATAAAGCATAAACCTCCAATAGTATCTCAACTCCGAAAAGAGAGTAATAAACTTTATTCAACACAATACTCAATCACAGTTCTATAGCACGATAAGATATCAAAAAATTCTAACATAACTATACAGTCTAAACAAATAGCAATAACCAAAACTCAAAATATATGCCGAAAACAAATTCGGTACCAAAATGTTAAAGATAACTAACTATGCTAACAAGTGATTCCGCCTAGATCTCCCGACAGTCACTCCAGAACTAGTGGGTCCAAGTCTGCACCATCTATAGGTCGAGGTCCATAGTATGTCGGACACCAATCCTTGGGATCCTTTGAAAAATATTTTCCAGTCAGGAATGGAGCAAAGTACAACCCAATAGAAGTTTCAATTAATTGACAAAAACTATAAAGCAGTAAAATAGAGGATGCTATCTATGATAAGAATATAACTCATGATCAAGAACAATGAAGGAATAAGCAATACTAGCAACAAAATATAAATTAATGCGTACAAGAATGAAGGAAAGAACTATAATGTCAGAAATAGAATAAGGTAATCAATGAACTGAATATGGAATCTACAATACACTATGTGTTTGAGATACTAACTAAATATGTGATCGGCCTGGGAGATTCAATGATTACACTGAGGAGCTAACTCAACCATACGTGAATTGCATGGTTAGTTAGTAGCCAATGATTACACTACTAGCCGATAGTTCTTGATCACATATTTAATTAGTATTTTCCCCTCCCCGACTGATACGATGGATCGAATCATGACACGTTACTATCCAATATATCTAATATTTAACCTATAATTTTCAATGTTATCTAATACCAACAAGGAACATTATTCGATACCATCTCAATAATCAAGGTAACATCTCATGATTGATGATCCAATAACAATAATAATCCGTGTACCATCGTATCAAGAATTATAAGTAACATTTCTAAATACTTGAATTATAGTAGTAATCAAATAATAAAAACTATAAGAGAATATACTCACCTGTGGTCCAGAGCAAATAATGAGAAACAATATCCGAACTGGTGTCACACAGACCTAAATATGGAATATTGCATTAATACAAGGTTTGGAATAAAAATAAATTAAACTAGTCAACTTCTATGTCATAAAGCCATTTCTAAGTCGAAACAGTCAAACTAGGTCAACTCTAAGTCAAACTAGTCAAACTTGGTCAAACTAGCTATTTTTAGGTTGTATGAGTCCATCTCTAGGATATTGGGTCCATATACTATGTAACTAGGCCATACTAGCTATACAAGGATACTAAGAAAACTAACAAGATACCGTATCCTAAGATACGCAAGTTAAAAGATATAGAAATATCATATTATGAATATACAATCAATAATATATAACAATCCTAACTAATCTAATGCTAAGTGGATACCTTGGCTTTGAACCAATGCGGTATCGCACCACTACACCCGAATCTTGATACTCAAATCCAATACCTTGAGTATCGACTCAATACCTTAACATTTACCTTGGTATCACAAGGTAATTCAAGTTCTAGTATGTAATTAACTACCCAATACCTTAACTATAAACTACCATGCATTTAATACTTATACAATACTATATACAATATACCTTATTTTAGTCACCTTAGTATCAATCCATAACTAGTTAACATCTAGCCTATTACTATGCCAATACCTACTACTCATTACCTTGGTATATCTCAAGGTAATACTAATATCTAACCAAATTAATACTAACATACAAGCTAACTCTATATATGCTAACTAACATTTCAATAACTACTAATATATCCAACTAGCTAAGCAACCCATTAACTAACTACATGACTTAAAAACTAACTAACTGTCATAACATATACTAGTATTTATACACCAATTTATATATATACTATCATATCATACTCTAACTATCGAACTTAACACCCAAACCAAAATACTACTTACATACATATCTATATACATATCCAATAACACATAATAACTTATACTAACTAACATGTTAAATAACTAACTATGCTAACTTGTATAATACTTAGCAATGAACTAACATAACTAAACAATAACTTAACTAATTAGAACAATAACAAATTAACATCTATATATTAGTTTATACTAACATCTATATCAACTAATCTAACAAATGAATAGCTAACACTTACTAACATACTAAATAAACAACTAATAATTTAACAATATCTAAACTAATCCATATAATATCTATCTAACACTAACATATCAATACTTATATACACTACCTACATATATACATATAGCTCACTAATCTACTCAAGTATGCATATATGTATCTAGCTAACAAAGTATCTATATACAACTACTATACTATGCACTTAACTCCTAAACTATCATGAACTACTATATGCTAACCTCTAGTAAACCACTAGCTAAACACTAATAAACTAACTAAACTACTAAACCCAACTGAACTAACTGATACACCTAACCTCTGCCTTGACCAGAATGCTTCCCGTACTCAGAAGCTGATACTGTGCTACTCGAAACTGATGGTTGCTGCTGATTGCTGACTCTGCTGTGCTTTCCCTTGCTGAGCATACTACTATAGAATGCTGCTGTGCAGTTGGAATTGGCTAGCTCTTCAGTTGCTGATACTCCCCCTCGCTGATGCAACGACAAACCGCAGTAGTGCACTGCTCAATGAGGCATTTGCACCTCAGTTAAAGCTCCTGCAGTTCCTTGCTATGTGCTCTAAGCTAGCAGTTGCCTGCACAAGCTGCAGCTAGATGCTCGAACTGCTCCTCAATGCCACTGATACACTCTTGCTTAATGCTAAGCTACCAAGTTACTGCTGTATGCCTGCTCGAATTTCAATACTGTAGCTGCTGTAATTTCTGCTCTGCTGATTGCTGTTGATTGCACTGTGGCTATACTGCACGCTCTACTGCCTCTAGCATTTAGAGCCCGATCTTCTCACTACAACTGCTAATATTCTTCAATGGTGCCCGACCCCTTCACTTCACACATCCACACACACATACATATATATACTGCTACCTACATAGATATCAATATACATATACATACTCTCATCTATATAGATATCAACCTATATATATACACTCTCAACTCTATACATATATAGACATATATATGTATAAAAATACACATATACACATATAGATATAGCATCATATACATATATACATATATATATATTCAACATACATATACACATATATCATAACCATACATATAGTGGTATAGATATATATATCTACATATATGTATATAAACACATATGCATATAAATACATCTATACACCTAGCTACATATACTTGTGTATACAATATACTATAGATACATACACATATACATATACATATATATCATACATAATATATCATACTAATAGCTATACACAAGTCATATTGAATTAAGGAGCAATGAAGCAAACACGTGGAGTGCACCACACCCGTATCACACTCATTCTTTGATACGCTTGCGATACAGCTCCACCACACAACCAAACGCATCTCGAAGGACACGAGCAAGTCTAAAATAATATATATGAACAATACGAAGAGCTAATTACATATCTACGTGTCTGTATGTGACATGCATAAACCCCCGTGTTGGAAGAAAACCCCCAAATCAACCTGTATCTCCAAATTATTGGGATACGGCTTACACGTATCCAATTATGGAAACGACACTAGTCACACACAATCAAACACATGTTAATTTGGTCTAATTGACCAATTGGCAAACACAACATGTGTCAATCTCGGAATTCCTCTAAAATTGACACTAAACACACCATAACTTTCTCCATAGGCCTCCTATGAACCTAATTCTAATTCCTATGAGTAGCCTTAGCATATGGGTGGTTCCTAATAAATAAATCATAGATTTAGAGTCTAAATAAAGGAAAAAAACTGAATTGTACCTATTGGGAGATGGATTCCCAATAAAATCCCCAAATTGGGTGAAATAAGCCTTCAACTTGTGGATCCTTGCTCCTGCTTGTAGATCCTTGTTTCCTTCTTGTAGATCATTTTGCTCTAATAACCTCCAATGATGATTTGGGAAGGAATTTGGTAGGAATTTGGTGTGGGAATGAAGAAATTTGGTTGAGGGGAATTCTAGATCTAGATTGGAAATAAAAATAAAGAGAGAAAGTTTTTACCCCCTTATATAGGTCTCCCTTGCCCCTTCCCTCAAGCTACTATGTAAAGTCTAAATACCCCTTGGGGCCTCTCATGAAGAAATTAATTAAGGAGGAAAGGTTCTAGTCTAATGGGTTTAACTTAATTAATCCTCCTCCTAATGATTGGGCTTATTATTGGGCTCAATTCTAACTAGAATAAAATTTTGGTCCATGGATCTAATCTAAACTAGTTAGGTCCGCAAACACAAGTCCAAAATAAAATCTAACCTGCTAACAATAAATAATAATACAATAAATAAATATTCAACATGCACAATATTTAGTTAATTACCAAATGACAAAAATACTCTTTCCTAGAAAATGTGGTAGTGACAACTTCCAATCCTGGAATGGTACATTGGAGTGCCGTCTAGTGGATTCTACGATACCTTAAGGACACTGTCGATTGGAGACTTTCTTTTGATGGTGACGAGCCGAAGATGGTTGGGTATACCGATGCTGATATGGTTGGAGATATAAACACGAGACAATCGACTTCGGGCTATGTGATAATATTTTCTGGTGGAGCGAAATCTCGGCAGTCGCGGTTGCAGAAGTATGTTGCCTTGTCGACGACAGAGGCAAAGTACATTCCGGCGACGTAGGCTTGCAAGGAGTTGCTGTGGATAAAGGAGCTGCTGCAGGAAATGGGGCCCTTTGCTTTGCGATAGCTAGAGTGCAATTCACCTTATGAAGATACAGACATTTCATAGCCGGTCCAAGCACATTAATACCCGGTATCATTGGATACGGGATGTGGTTGAAAAGAAGCAAGCGGCGCTTGAGAAGGTTTATACATATGACAACGGAGCAGACATGTTGACAAAAGTTTTTTCAAGGAAAATGTTTGAGTACTGTAGGCAGATCGTCGAGATGACGACCCCCTCTACATTGTTGTGAAGGGAGAGATTTGTTGGAGTGGGTGGGGTTCCCAACCTATGTGAAAAATACTCCGGAGTTGGATTGAGTATTTCTACATATAATAGAAATACCTCAATATATTTGGATTGGGTATTCCAACATATAATAGGAATATGTCAATGGTTTTAGATTTGAATTGGATATTGCTACATATAATAGGAATATGTCAATGGATTTGGATTTGGATTCTGTATTTCTATATATAATAGGAATACTAGTTGTGGGTTTGAGGCTATATATATTAGGTGTCTCCTAGCCCTAAAAATATCTCATATCTCAAAAATATTGCAAAAGGAGGCAAGAGTGCTTTTACAATATCGGAAGGAGAGAGAAAGAGATTGAAGGCTATTTCGAAGAGAAGATTGGTTTCGAGTAATTCTTTTCTCGTCATCTTCGTTCTTAGTTTGCCTGTGATCTATTTTCTATTACAAATAGTTGTGGTGATCCGTTTAGATCGGTGAGAAGTTTGTAAGAAGTCGGTGTATTTCTTATTCCATTAGTGGAGGCTTTTCAGGGTTGGATTCCGATCGTCCCGTAGTTTTTTCCATTTGGATTTTTCACGTTAAAATCTCTGTGTCTGCGATTTGTGTTTGACGTTTTTGGTTTGTATATTTTTTGCTCGGTTCTCTTGTAGGAACTCTTAATTTAGAAAACGGTTTTCGTGCTTTCGTTTCCAACACTGTTTAGTAGAGAGGGAACATATTTGAAACATTATATTTGAGAAGAGCAGCAGATCCCAACCATTCCTACCAAACAGTCCTACCAAACAGTGTGTTGTTAGGAATTGTATCCAGCCAAAGAGGCCTTTATAAATCGTTATATTTTGTTTTGGTGGAATGTTCAAGTACTTCCTCCTCCCGGTCCCAATCATGGCCACTATCCTCCGGGTTGCTCATGCCGAGACCGTAGCCGAATGGACTCCATTCGACAATGTGCAGCTTCTTCTATCCTTTGCTACTGCATTTGTCATCCTTTTATTTGTCTACTTCATGCTCCACCTGAGCTGTTCGAGGCCGGTGTATCTAGTGGACTATGCCTGCTTCAAGCCGCCGGCGTCTTGCCAATTCCCTCGGTCTGCATTCATTGAGCACACCCGCCTACTGAACTCCGACGAGCAAAGCGTCCGGTACCAAACTCTCCTCACCGAGACCTCCGGACTCGGCAACGAGACCTACGTTCCCCCAGCCTTGCGTTGCTTCCCTCCTAGACCATCCTTGGAGGCCTCCCGAGCCGAGGCTCGTCTCGCAATCTTCTCCGCCATCGACGACCTCTTGGAGAAAACAGGCCTCGAGCCAGGATACATCGACATGGTCGTCGTCAACTGCAGCGTCTTCTCACCAACTCCGTCCCTCTCGGCAATGATCGTCGAGAGGTACAAGCTCCAAAGCGGCACCCGCAGCTTCAACCTCTCCGGCATGGGCTGCAGCGGCAGCATCATCTCGATCGACCTCGCGAATAGCCTGCTCCAGGTGCATCCCAACTCCACCGCCCTCGTGGTCAGCGCCGAAATCATCACTCCTTGCTACTACCACGGCAATCAAAAATCGATGCAGATCCCCAACTGCTTCTTCCGCATGGGCGGAGCGGCCATCCTCCTCTCCAACCACGAGAACATCCGTCGCTGTCGCCGCGCCCCCAAGTACCGTCTCGACCACATCGTTCGCACGCACAATGGCGCGGACGACAGCGCCCACCGCTGCATCTACCAGCAGGAGGATTCCGACGGCCACGTCGGGATCTTCACTGCGGAGGACGTAGTGGCAAAGGTCGGGAAAGCAATCAGATCCAATGTAGCATCCCTCAGCCTACTTGTGGGTCCGACATCCGGACGGCTGTTATTCCTCTCCATTCAGTTTGGTCGAAAGTTCATCAACCCCAAGTGGAAGCCGTACGTTCCGAACTTCCGGGGGGCGTTCGAGCACTTATGCGTCCACGTCGGAGGCGGAGCGGTGATCGACGCGGTGCAGCGGATGCTGCAGCTGGAGGACGGGGACATGGAGCCGGCAAGGATGACGCTGCATCGGTTCGGGAACACTTCGAGCAGCTCGGTGTGGTACGAGCTCGACTACATCGAGTCGAAGGGGAGGATGAGGAGGGGGGACAGGATGTGGCAGATTGCTTACGGCAGCGGTGTCAAGTGCAACAGCGCGGCGTGGAGGTGCTTGCGGGACGTCGAGCCGTCCAGGGATGGAGCGTGGAGTGACTGCATAGATAGGTATCCGGTTGATCTCTCTCATGTTGTGAATCCTCATGTCTGAGTTTGGGGATGTTTCGTGTGTGAAATTAAGTACCTTCTTCAATAAAGTGACGACAAAGTGATTTCTTTTCGGTCCATTTTTGTTCGTCTACAAAAACACTAGGATAGATGTATGTTTATCATTTCATTCAAAAATTGTCACATGTTAAACAAACAATTCATACTAATATGGATGTTCACAAAATCACATCCAAAGTGAGTTTAGATAGATGATAATGATATTTGACAACCCTTTAATGATAGGGTGAACATCCACTCTTGTTTTGGTCGATGAATGGTAGAGTACAACTAATTGATAATTATGTAATTTATTCTCTTATTAATCACTTAACCATTACTAATTACTAGAATTCTAACAATGGAAGTGAAACCTGTTGAATAGGAACATCCATTAAAAACTAACTACTGGCCTTGATCATTAATATTTTAATAGAGAACCCAAATAATTTCTAAGAATGCACTTCTCGACCATGGCAATTTACTATCATATAAGAAATTTATAAAATAGTGAATGGCTACTCTGTGTAGTAATGGTTAGAAGGGGAAGAAGATACTATATAAGAAGATACTATATATCTCTTATTTTAGTTCATATATAAAAACCAAGTTGAGAAAAAGACAGTGGACTTCTTCCTCTGTCTCTGTCTGACTCTCTTAATCAAAATGTTTAGAGCTGTTTTCGATCCACCCCCTTTGTCTTCCTATCCTTCTCTGTCTGTTTCTTTCCACACGATCCACTGTTCACGTAGGAACCACGCATGTTCACGTGAAATATATTTGATAGGATCCGTCTTTTAATAATAAATTCTATTTCTGTTATAGACAGAGAGGCCCGCAACACCTAATTCCTCCGTCTATAGACTAACTTCTTAAAATAATATAATTCCCCTGTTTATTGACTAACTTCTTAAAATAATGTGTGAAAACATATCGGGTAAGAGTTTTGATTATAGAGGTCCTGGAAGAACCACATCGCCTTATCCCAGATATCATCAATCCCGAAAATAAGAACTCCGTTGGGATCAAGCAACCCATGATGATATTTGGATTCTACCTAGCCTTCACTATAACGTTAAAAAGTTTAGAGCACCTATCTCCATCTCTTAGCTAGTTGCACTTAGCTCTTTGTCTAATTTGGACCTCATCCAAGAACCTATCCTTACGCAGCCGATCTTGGAGAGCAACCTCCTCTTCCGTGAGGACATGGTCGAGGGGGTCTAACTGCACACTTCGTTCAATGTCTTCCAGCATAGCCTCCAGCTCTTGGAAGGGGATCGAAAGCAGGTCTCCTTTTGTTCCAGGGCTTAAGAAGTCCTTTAATAGACTTCAACTTGTGAACTAGCCTGTATTGAGAAGATCCTACTCACCATATTCTCCCAACCTTGCTTAACCACTTCCTCATAGTCTTCCATATGAATCCAGGCGTTCTTGAACCTGAAAGGCCTCCCTTTGATAACCAACAAAACCGCCAATCTAATTACTATAGGGGAGTGATCACTAGTACCTGGGGGTAAGCATTCCGCCCGACTCATTTGAACGGTATCCAACCACCTTCCGTTACAAAGAGCACAGTCCAGCTGGATGACAATCCGGTTGACGATCGTCCGGTTGTTTCAAGTCCAGATGTGTCAAAGGTTCCTTACTAGGTAGCGAGCCGTCTTGACAAACCGACTCGTTATCTGGGCCATGAGCGGAGCGGTCCACGGGAGAAACGATACAAAATGCTCCGCCACTAACTAATCTCCTTCAAACTCGGCCATGATCATCTTCTTGGGTAACTGCCTTAGCCCTGAAAATAACCTAGCTCGTATTGTCCTCCTCTTGATTCTTGTCTTGTCCAAATACGACCACCGCTTGTTGTGCCTCGCTGCATCCTCCCCTACTCCTTTTTTCCCCGTTCTTCGTTTCCATCCTCTTTCCCAGAATAGACGATTAGGTGGCCTCTTGTAGGACAAGCGCTCATCTGTGTCCATTCTCCTCTGACCTGCCGATATGTCCTTCTCCGCTTCCGTACAGCAAGGGGGAGCGTTGTTCACTCCCGCAACTGCTTTGGGAGCTGTTTCCTCTTGATTTTGACGAGGGACTCGATTTATAACTTTAGAAGGTGTTCCCCCATCCTGGCACTAGGAGACGATGTGCCCAAAGCTATGACATAAGTGACAGCAAGGTGGGACCCACTCGTATTCCATTTTCTGAAAGATAATATCTCCTGTAGGTAACTGAACCTCTAGGTTGTCAGGGATTATATCTACCACATTAATCTCAACAAATACCCTAGCAAAGGACAGTCGAATCCTTTTAGTCGTGCAATTAACAATATGTAGGGGAATTCCCACTCCGTTGGCCAATTTCATGATTGTCGGACAACTCCAGAGTTGAGGTGAGATCTAAGGGAATTTAATTCATATAGGAACGGTGGCCAATCGATCCCGTCCGAAGTTAGAAGGTGGATTCCATCTTCTCAACACTACAAATCTTCCATCAAATGTCCAAGAGCCATTTTGAATCACCCTCTCTAGGTCTTTCTCCATCCCGAACGTGATGAAGTAGAAACCATTTTTTCTAGAGAATATGTCCATGCTTCACTTTGGCTTCCACATTCTCATGGAGAAGCCCTTGAGTTGACCAAAGTAGTGTTGGCCTCCCATGACGTAGAGAACAATAGTGTTCTTACAAAAGACCTCCGTTTCGGCGATGTCTTCTTTGACAATGGTTATGACCTTTCTTTCTTGGACGTTTCTTGGCGCTACAAAATGCATCTCAATGGTCTCCCTAGCCAAATTAGGACTACACCGGTCCGCACAAGTCACTACTAAAATATGAAGAAATAACGACGTTTTTAGCGACATCATAATAAAACGTCGCTAATATTAAAGACTTGAGAGACTCAAAAAATAAACGTCGCTATACGTCGCTGTTGGATACACATAGCGACGTTTAGCGACTGTACTTAAGTTTTTTAAAAGAATAGTCGCTATAAGCTTCTTTAAGGTCGCTAAACGTCACTGAGTTTTTTGATTTAGCGACGTATTTACCGACGTAGCTTTTTTTAATTTTTAGCGACATTTTTAGCAACGTCACTAACGTCGCGAACTTTTTAATTAGCAACGTTTAGCGACGTTTATTTATTACTTTATTTTTTTATTTAGCGACGTTTAGCGACGTCTATTGATGACGTCGCTAAAATTTTACATATAGGGTTCAGGATTTCATTCCCCACCATTCTGTCGAACTCCTCCCCAAAATTTTGAACCCCCCCTCCGGCGAAGTTACCCCCCTCCGGCGTCCTCCTCCTCCTCTTCCCCCCATCCCTACCCCCTGTAAAACCCCATATATTTTTAAATATTATATTTAATTAATTAATCATAGAATTTATTTATATTATTTTGTAGTTAATTAGAAAATATATTATTAATTTAATTACTTGGATAAATAATTATTTAGAATTATTGCACAAAGTCCTATTATTTTATTTTAGGAATCTCTGTGGAAGAGTAATAGATTTTTTTTAGAATTTAATTTGGGTACAAATATATTTTTTTATATACCTCAAATATATACGTAAATAACAAATAGTTATTATATATAATAATAATAATAATAATAATTAGTTATAATAATAATGTAATAATAATAATTATAGTAGTAGTAATGGTAACAATAATAAAAGAAAAAGAAAGAGAAAAGAAAAGAAATTAAAATCCTTAATCCTAAACCCTTATTACTAAACCACTAAAACCCTAATTCTAATTAAACCTTAACTAATAATCCTAACCACCAAACTCCTAAACCACCCCCCCCCCCCCCCGCTCCTAAACCCATAGCATCCCGCGGCCTAGAGCCTCACCCGCGACTTCTTTCCCCGCTCCCGCTCCCTCTCTCTCGATCTCTATATATATAATCTATGACTAGTAAACCCTAACCCTAACCTAATCCCCTAACACCCGACCTCCGCCCACTTCTCCACGATACCGCCCGACCACCGCAGCCACTGGAGCATCACCGGAGAACCCGCCGGCCGACCGCACGTCCGCGTCACCTTCGAGCCAGCCGCGCAGATTCGCAGCGACGACCCCTCCTTCACGTGTTGTTTTCCGCCTCCTCGCTCGACCAAATTCGGATCCGTCTTCACCGGTACGATGATCACCTATTTCTCTCTAAAATCTGGTAATTAGTTTTATTCGAACAGCGTTAAAGACCAGGTAGAAATCGACGCCAAGTTTAGGAAAAACCATGTTTTAAACTACTATGAAAACTGCCCCATCGACCTATGTTCTGAGGCTGATATCTCCCAACGTAGATATCCAAATCGAGATCTACTTTTTCCTGTATAAAGTCCATATAACCGAGATCACTTCCTCTTAATTACATTATTATAATTTGTGTTAAATGCATAAATAAATTAGGTTGAAAATTTGAAAAAACTTGTTTTTAAAATGATAAAATTTGTGATACGGAGTGCGCCCGGCCAAACGGGACCACCTCATCACATACCAATTACACCGAAAGGTGCGTATGGTATGTCCTAACGTGTGAGCTTTCGCGGAAACTGATTTGGACGTGTGTGCGCGTCAGAATTACCCCGTATCCGTAAAAAGGCCTCGTATCACGACTTTTGCAAAACACCGTACCATTTAGTGTACGCTCGTCAGAATACGACGAAACTTGCGCCATTGGACTCATGGTATCGCGTTGGTCCTGTGACCCAAGTTTTACACCATTCCGAGACAGCTGACAAAGCCGCCTATTTGCGGGCCGTACGGTTGACTTCTGCAAAACACCGTACCATTCATTGCATGTGTGTTTCCTTTCGGTCATAATTATATATTATATATGTTGACACCCACTTGACACCTAGTATCATAGGAGGGAAGGACAATCAGTAGGCGTATGGGCTATAACCACTCTGGTAAACTGTAGTAACTAGCACGCACTACGGTAGTTGTGTCGCGCTAGTCTCTACCCTTGCGGTATATCGATTTTTGGTGTCGCGCTGGTCGCTACCCTCGCGGTATATCGATTTCTGATGTTCCTGACGTGTGTGTGAGTTGTGAGATTAGATAGAGTAGCCTACCCATGCCCATACGTCAAAAAGTTGTTCTCATTATGCATTTCATATAGATTGTCTAGTACAGCGTACTTATATATTTTTTGTTTATCATGCATGTTTACTGTATTCAATTGGCATGTTTCTATGTATCTTGTTACGTATCTCTGAGGACCTGGTCCCTTGCCATGTATAGACGATCAGGAGTATCCGCAGGAGTACGGGCCAGGACCTGACGCATTACCTTCTGCCAAGGAGGTCTTACTTTCTGAGCATCTTTGATTATCTCTAGCGATGGATTTCTTAGCTGATACTCTTATATCATCATCTTATTTTATGTTGGAGATTTACCCTCCTCTCTCATTTTAGTTTTGGATATAGTCTTTGGTAGTGGATTTGTCTCCACCTGACTATTATTTTTGGATATTTCAGACTCATTATTCTAGTTTAGTTATTTCTTTACTGTGACTTGTTGTGTGGATGAGATTAGTATTTTTTGTGACCTGTGATATTATATATACCACATGTGAGTTAATATTCATACTACAGCGTACGTGTGTATTATGGTATCCATATATTGGAGTTGCCATATACATACGGCTGGCATGCTTACGTATACCTAGTCCTATGTATTTTGGGACTGGGGCGTGCCATATTTTTGTGGTGGCCCATGCAGGTCGAGTTAGCCTTTTCGGTTACGTAACTGTACCGAGCGGGCCTGCACCTAGGATTAGAGTTTTAGGTCTCATCCACACTTGACTATAACTCACCTTCTTTCCAACATGCCCTACTTAAGTGCTTGCATCCTGCTTGATTCATTTACTTTTTCTAATCCTCCGTCCATCTCTTGCAGAGAGATGAATTTGCGTAACGGGCATGCCGCCACCAGGGACAACGCGTCTCCAGGGGTCAACGACCAATCATCAGGAAAGGCCTCAACGTCTCCTCTTCTTCCGGGACCGGATGGACTGACTAACAATCCAATTCCATCAACTCATTCCACGGTGCCTAATGGGACTTTTCCAGCTCCACTAGCACCGCAGGATATCCAGGCACAGCTGTTCCAATTTTTCTAGATGATAATACGAGAACAGAGTCAGCAGGCAGCCGTACAGGCTGCAGAGCAGGGGCAGCAAGCGGCGGAACAGAGGCTAAAATTTCTGGCAGCACTTGAGAGAATGGCTACACTAGCCCCTGCACCAAACCAAGCACTAGTTTCAGTACCGCAAGCTCGGGTTGGTTCAGTCAAGGACTTTGTAAAGATGGGCCACAAGCCGTATAAAGGCATTGAGAGTCCAGAGGAGACCACAAACTGGATTGCCAACACCAAAAAGTTGTTAGAAGCATCACAACTACATACAGATCTATGGATGATAGGCGTAAGGACCCAGCTAGAGGGTAATGCTCATCACTGGAGGGAATCAATGGAGCGCCAGTTGGGTACGCGTCAGACTTGGGAACAATTCTTGGAGTGCTTTGAGAGGAAGTACTTCCCGGACACTGTAAGGGATGCGTTGTACGATCAGTTCCTCCATCTAGAGAAGGATAACAAGACAGTCGACGAGTATGATGCAGAGTTTAGCCGCCTCAGTAAGTATGGCACTGCCCTAATACCTAGTGACTTGGAGAAGGCTAAGTGGTTTCACCGCGGGCTGACGCAGGAGTTCCATCACTACACTAGCTCACAGTCCCGGATCTCTTATGCCGAGTTATTGACAAAGGCCAGGATCCAGGAGGCCATCAGCAAGAGAAACGGAAACCATCAGAGAATTCACCTAGGACCAGTAAGGACACAACAAGGAGGGCCAATTAGACACCCTTTGACACGCCATCAACTAGATAGTGCCGCACCATATCCAACCAAGGAGCACCGTACTTGTTACTTTTGTGGTAAGATAGGTCATATTCATAGAGACTGTCATCGTCGATTGGGACAGTGCATGTTATGTGGATTAAGTAACCATCAAACCCGAGGATGTCCTCAACAGACCCAGAGGTCTTTGGCATTAGAATCAGGAATACCGTATACACCCTCAAGTATAGGATACCAAAGGGACCCACCACTGCTTCTACATTCTGCCCAAATGGAGGAGGCTAGACCCCAGATGAATGACCAATGACAAGGTCAAGTACTCATTATGACGAATATAGAAGCACAGGCACAGGAAGCCGTAGATACAAGTATGACCTTTTAGTTATATTTGTCATTGTATACTCATAACCCCATTATGACACGAGATCTTAGGTGCATAATAGATGTAGAATTATATATATGGTGGTTTAGCAGTTATGAGGATATATTAATATTCTAACCAGATGGCATACACGCGATGCTAATGGATTACGCAAGTAGCAGTAGTAGTATTCTTTCTCTATCACCATCTCGTCCCCTTGGGTGGTTCATCTTCCCTTCTATATCCATTTCTTATATCATGCTTAATTCTTCCTATCGTAGTTGCATCTTTTCGTACCATTATGAATTGTTTGATTTACTTCAACCTCACCCTTATTTTGTTGGTTAAAACATAAATGTGTTAGTAATGATTAATAACTAAGAGATGAGTTCATAAAAATAACCCTTATGTATATGCACTATAGCAATATTTGTATCCTCTTATTATTTTAAACCATGAATAGCATCCTTAGTCTAACATGAATTAGTTGGATTGTTGAAATAGTTCATACTCCTAATAATTTTATAAAGTTAGTCCAAACCTTAATTGTTGCCCTAAGACTTAGACTAAGCTTATGAAAGAGTTGAAGGCACTTGTTACGAACTGATGACTATGACAAATCGCTGGTGAGGTAGCGACAGCTGCAGCTAGACGATTTTGGTAGAGTGGTCGAACTACTTGCAGCCATACTGGCCAGGTGGCGTGGCAGTATTAGACTACGGTACTTGACGATTACGGGAAAAAATCATAGTTATGAGATTCCAGACAGGTATCCCAAAATTCTCGACCCAATGAATAAATTCGTCTTACAACCTAGACAATAGCCTCAAGAGACTTTGACTACTAGTAGAATTCTTGTAAGTCGGGTAGTGTAGACACGTTAGAAATAGAATAGTGTATGGACAATAAATAAGAAAAGGGTTAGAATGGCTTACCATGACTTTTAGGAAGCACTGCTAGATAGCAATGAAGTGTAATAGCTATAGTGATTTATTATGAATATGGGTTAGTGTTAATTTCGAGGACAAAATTTTTGTAAGTTGGGTAGAATGTAAAACCCCATATATTTTTAAATATTATATTTAATTAATTAATCATGGAATTTATTTATATTATTTCGTAGTTAATTAAAAAATATATTATTGATTTAATTACTTGGATAAATACTCATTTAGAATTATTGCACAAAGTCATATTATTTTATTTTAGGAATCTCTGTGGAAGAGTAATAGATTTTTTTTAGAATTTAATTTGGGTACAAATGTATTTTTTTATATACCTCAAATATATACGTAAATAATAAATAGTTATTATATATGATAATAATAATAATAATTAGTTATAATAATAATGTAATAATAATAATTATTATAGTAGTAGTAATGGTAACAATAATAAAAGAAAAAGAAAGAGAAAAGAAAAGAAATTAAAATCCTTAATCCTAAACCCTTATTACTAAACCACTAAAACCCTAATTCTAATTAAACCTTAACTAATAATCCTAACCAATAAACTCCTACCCCCCCACAGTTGCTAAACCCATAGCAGCCCGCTGCCCAGAGCCTCACCCGCGGCTTCTTTCCCCGCTCCCTCTCTCTCGATCTCTATATATATAATCTATGACTAGTAAACCCTAACCCTAACCTAATCCCCTAACACCTGACCTCCGCCCACTTCTCACACGACGCCGCCCGACCACCGCAGCCATTGGAGCATCGCTGGAGAACCCGTCGGCCGGCCGCACGTCCGCGTCACCCGCGAGCAAGCCGCGTAGATTCGCAGCGACGACCCCTCCTTCACGCGCTATTTCTCGCCTCCTCGCTCGACCAAATTCGGATCCGTCTTTACCGGTACGATGATCACATATTCCTCTCTAAACTCTAGTAATTAGTTTTTTTCGAAGAACGTTAAAGACCAGGTAGAAATCGACGCCAAGTTTAGGAAAAACCATGTTTTAAACTACTATGAAAACTGCCCCATCGACATATGTTTCGAGGCTGATATCTCCCAACGTAGATATCCAAATCGAGATCTAATTATTCCTGTGTAAATTCCATATAACCGAGATCACTTCCTGTTAATTACATTATTTTAATTTGTGTTAAATGCAAAAATAAATTAGGTTGAAAATTCGAAAAAACTTGTTTTTAAAATGATAAAATTTGTGATACAGAGCGCGCCCCGCCAAACGGGATTGCCTCGTCGCATACCAATTGTACCGAAAGGCGCGTATGGTATGTCCTGACGTGTGGGCTTTTACGAAAATTGATTTGGACGTGTGTGCACGTCAGAATCACCCTGTATCCGTAAAAAGGCCCCGTATCGCGACTTTTGCAAAATACTGTACCATTTAGTGTACGCTCGTCAGAATGTGACAAAACTTACGCCATTGGACTCGTGGTATCGCTCTGGTCCTGTGACCCAAGTTTCACGCGATTCTGAGATAGTTGACCAAGCCGCCTATTTGTGGGCCATACGGTTGACTTTTTGGGAGAATTTGTGTTCGGCTTACCAGAATCCAAAATTGGACATACCGTTGAGTTCATATTGACGTTTAGAATTTGTTTGACCTATAATTTGTCCCATTTAGAGACCTTTATTTCTGGTACATATTTTGGTGCAAAGTGGGCCACACGTGGACCCCGTTTTGATCCAAAATTACCGTTTTGCCCCTGTGTCCAAATTGGACGAAAGGGTAGTGTTTTTGTAGCTAACTCGCTTATTATGGGAATGTTGGTGATGTTTATTTCAGCATCCGGAGACGTTTATTCTGAGACCATAGTTTCTGACCCTTAGTGCTTGACATCTGGACGCTTACACTTTGCAGCTTTCTTGCCAAGCAAGTATACCTTGCCAAATTGCTTACAGTACTTTGCATGATTATTATATTTTTATATTCATTGCATATGTGTTTCCTTTCGGTCATAATTATATATTATATATGTTGACACCCACTTGACACCTAGTAACATGGGAGGGGAGGACAATCAGTAGGCGTATGGGCTATAACCACTCTGGTAAACCGTAGTAACTAGCACGCACTACGGTAGTTGTGTCGCGCTGGTCGCTACCCTTGCGGTATGTCAATTTCTGGTGTCGCGCTGGTCGCTACCCTCGCGGTATGTCGATTTCTGATGTTCCTGACGTGTGTGTGAGTTGTGAGGTTAGATAGAGTAGCCTACCCATGCCCATACGTCGAAAAGTTGTTCTCATTATGCATTTCATATAGATTGTCTAGTACAGCGTACTTATATATTTTTTGTCTATTATGCATGTTTACTGTATTCAATTGGCATGCTTCTATGTATCTTGTTACGTCCCTCTGAGGACCTGGTCCCTTGCCAGGTATAGACGATCAGGAGTATCCGTAGGAGTACGGGCCAGGACCTAACGCATTACCTTCTGCCAATGAGGTCTTACCTTATGAGTATCTTTGATTATCTCTAGCGATGGATTTCTTAGCTGATACTCTTATATCATCATCTTATTTTATGTTGGTGATTTACCCTCCTCTCTTATTTTAGTTTTTGATATAGTCTTTGGTAGTGGATTTATCTCCACCCGACTATTACTTTTGGATATTTTTGACTCATTATTCTAGTTTAGTTATTTTTTTACTGTGACTTGTTGTGTGGATGACATTAGTATTTTCTGTGACCTGTGACATTATATATACCACATGTGAGTTAATATTCATACTACAGCGTACGTGTGTATTATGGTATCCATATATTGGAGTTGCCATATACATACGGCTGGCATGCTTACATATACCTAGTCCTACATATTTTGGAACAGGGGCGTCACACCCCCACCGGCTCCCCCACAGCCCCCCTATTCCGGCTCCCCACCCCCGAACGCCCGCTCCCGCACGGCTCCTCCCTTCCGGCGTGGCTCCTCCCCTCCGACGACCTCAGGCTTCTCCTCCTCCTCCTCCTCCTCATCCTCCTCTAGGTAAACCCTAACCCTATCTCTCTCTCTCTCTCTCTCTCTCTCTCTCTCTCTCACAGATGCAGGCACGATATGACACTAACACAGACATGACATATACACACTGACACAGACACGACACACACACTGTCACAGACAAACCCTAACACAGACATGACACACACACACTGACATAGACACGACACACACATACACTAACACATACATGGCACACTGTCACAGACACACACACACTGAGATAGACACGACACGCACACACTGACAGATACGATATAATATATATCCATGTAATTAATTAATTTACCATATTAACACACATTTTTGTTATAAAATAGTATTGCATGTGTGTATTTAACTTAATTGATAAATGATAGGTGTAACCATCCTAAATAGGGTTTCTATATATATATCGGGGAATCAAGTCAGAAATTTTACTTATGCATTAATGTAGTATGCGGGATAAATTCATAGAGGGTGTAAACCCTAACCCTAACCCTAACCCTAACCCTATATCTCTCTCTCTCTCTCTCTCTCTCTCTCTCTCACTCACAGTTACGGATACGATATTTGATAGCGGACACGACACATACACAGACATAGACACGACACGGGACACAACACAGACACATACACTGACACGATATATCACTGATACGACACGGGACATGACACAGACCCTAACCCTAACCCTATCTCTCTTTACTGATACGACACGGGGCTTTGATGCTTTGAAGACGACCTCCAAGCTCACTATAGCGCCGATTAGAAATTTCAATGACGCTGAAAGAGCTAATGCGCTAGAGCAAATGATTAATGGTTTAGAACAACCCATTAACGAATATTTGCAACTATCCTGAGGCAGCATCGATGACTTAGTTCAGGCTGAGTACGACTCCCTAACTGCAGATTTTGCTCAAAAGACAAAAACTTTGAACAAATCCATCTAGGAACATCAGCAAGAGATGGAGAAAGAGCAAGCAGTATTGGCGGAGAGTATTCCTCAGCTAGCTCAGTGCTGGGCCGAATGTGAGGGATATGAAGCGAGGGTTCGAGAATTGGAAGCTAAACTCGCTCAAGCAAGGGAAAGGCTTCTCAAGGCATCGCTAGTTCGCAATGTATTGGAGGGCCAAGTGAATACAGCTCGGCAGAACTTGACACACGTGGGTGTCATGCACGCAAGTTTTGTTAATTCTCTGGCCGAACTATTTTTCTTGAGCCATGATGAGGCAAGGCTGGAACGGGCTCGCGCTAACATCTTAAACTCCAGGAATGAGAGGATGGCTGCTTTGGCGCGACAGATCCACGATTTAACTGCTCCTCCCCAATGATGTACTCTTTTGCTCCTTTTGTAATTTCCTATTCCCAGAGATAATAAAGATATATTTTTTGACTTTGTGGACCCATCACTTTTGAATATAAATGATAGGCTAAGATGAAAGTGATATCAGAGGTAATATGGACGTGATATACTTTCAGTAAGTTTGAGCTGGATATATCTATTCAGAGGTAATATGGACATGATATAATATGATCCAACTAAATTTGTGTACAAAACACTATCAGAGGTAATATGGACGTGATAGGTTTTGACGTTTCAAATTAGTTAGACATATTTATTCAGAGGTCATAAGAACATGATAGAATATGATCCAACCAATCTTTGTACGTAGTATCGTCAGAATGAAATCTTCATCATACTCCGTTTAAGCAAGGAAGATCAAGCATAGTACTTCTTCAGGAATTTGTCGTTGATGGGAGCCATTATCAAATCTCCATTAGGCTTGGCTAATCTTTAAGCGCCATTTGAAAATGTGGTTTCAATCACATAAGGGCCCTCCCATTTGGGCTGGAACTTGCCCTTACTTTTGTGTGTAATGATCATTGGCCTCTTTACAGCCAAAACTAGCTCGCCAACTTTGAACACTCTTTCCTTCACTTTTTAATTAAAAGCTCTGGAGATGCGTGCCTGGTAGAACTCAATGCGCTGTTGAGCTTGAAGGCGTTTCTCGTCTAATCCTTATAGCTCTTGAAGCCTTAACTGATCATTATTTTCCTGAGTCAGCTCATTAGCAACTGCTATTCTGAGTGATGGAATTTTAACTTCAATGGGGAGAACTGCTTCACACCCATAAACTAATGAAAATTGGGTACAACCTGTTGGCGTTCGTACCGTGGTGCGGTATGCCCAGAGACATTCCACCAACTTCTCGTTCCAATCTCTTTTGTTTGAAGAGACAAATTTCTTCAAGAGTTTGATGATGGTTTTGTTGAAGGCTTCCGCCAAACCATTAGTAGTAGAATTATATGCCGTTGAGGCCATATTTTGTATCCGATTCTTATCGCAAAATCGGTGAAATGCTTGACTGATGAATTGAGGTCCATTATCATGAATTATCCTTCGGGGTATCCCAAAGCGATAAATGACATGATGCTTAATAAAGCTGATCACGTTGGATGTCTTTACCTCAGCAAGAGGGATCGCCTCCGCCCATTTGGAGAAATAATCGGTGATAGCCAGTATGAACCGATGTCCTCTAGAAGATGAACGGTGAATAGGACCAATGATATCCATACCCCATGCTTCAAAGGGCCATGATGCAATAGTATGATGTAAATACTCAAAAGGCCGATGTATGAAATCCGCATGAACCTGACAGGCTTTGCATTGTCTCACATATTTTACGGCATCTGCAATCATAGTAGGCCAGTAGTAGCCCATCCTCCTGATACGATCCTGTAACTTAGGACCGGGTTGATGTGCTCTGTATATTCCGTCATGAGCTTCTCGGATAATCCGTTTTGCATCATCGTCGGAGAGACATCGTAACAATAGTCCATCATATGTTCTGCGATATAGACTTTATGAAGAAGCATCAAAATAGAAACGTAGTGATCGTCTTTTGATAGATACTGCTTCTTTAGGATCCTCTGGTAAGATTTCGTATGACATAAAGTCTATAAAGGGACTTCTCCAATCTCTTTTAGAAGGATCTTCCTGACATAAAGTCTATGTAAAAATTATTTTTCACACAAAACAAATCTTTGTTAAGAAGGATCACCGAATTCTGCCTTCTTATAGGGATAGCCAGATCTGCAGCTAGACTGGCCAGAGCATCAGCCTCCAAAATTTGAGATCAAGGAACATGCTCTAGGAAGAATCCTTTAAAAGATATTGCTATCTCGATCGTTGTTTGGTGATAAGGAATGAGGTCTGGGTTGCGGACTTCATATATTCCTCTGACCTGATTGACGTCAGCTGAGAATCACTGAAAGCTTCCAGGTATTCAACATCCAATTCTTTAGCGACTTGAAGCCCGATCAATAGAGCATTATACTCTGCCACATTATTAGAGCAGGGTTCGCTAAGGGAATATGCTCGATAGATGACAAGTTTATCTAGAGTCACCAGAACAATCCCTACTCCTGAAACCACGTTTCCCTTGGGACCAGTTCTGGAAGCACCATCAAAGAATAGCTGCCATGTGTCACCTTTCATTGCCGAATTACATTCTGCAACTTCGTCGGGAATGTCCTCATATAATTTAGAGGTTTCCGGAATTGGATGGGCGGCTAAGAAATCAGCCAAGGCTTGACCTTTTATGGACTTCTGAGGGACGTACACCATATCATACGGTGTCAATAGCATTGCCCAAGTCGCGAGTCGGGAATTAAGAACACTTGGCTTATTCATTAATACCCGAAGTGGATTGATTCTGGAGATGATATGAATAGTTTGGCCCGTCACGTAATGTCGCGTCTTCTGAATGGCAAACATTAGGGCCAAGCATTCTTTTTCTACTGGACTATACCTGTGTTCAGCTCCGACCATCATCCTGCTTAGATAGTAGATAGCCTATTCATGACCCTCATCGTTCTTCTGTGGGAGAAGAGCCCCTAAAGAATGATCCATTGCTCGAACATATAGCAAAAATGGTCTTCCTATGACGGGAGGCACCAGAACTAGAGGATTAGTAAGATAGAGTTTGATATCATTAAACGCTTGCTGGCAGGCTTCGTCCCATACGAAAGACACACCTTTCTTCATTAGACGAGAAAAAGGCTGACATCTCCCAGAGAGGTTGGATATGAATCTCCTGATATAAGCTATACGACCTTGAAATCCCCTGTGTTCTCTGAGATTATGGGGCGGTCGCATCTCTAGGATAGCTTTTACTTTATCAGGGTCAACTTGAATGTCTTTAGCGGTAATGACAAATTCTAGAAATTTGCCACTGGATACACCAAGAAAGGACTTTGTAGGGTTCATTTTGAGTTGATGTTGGCGCATCAACTCGAATACCGTCTTCAAGTCTTGGATGTGGTTATCCTTGAGGCGGCTTTTGACAGCAATATCATCTACGTAACATTCCATCATTTTGCGTAAATGCTCATGGAATATGTTACTCATAGCTCATTGATATGTAACCCCGGCATTCTTCAATCCAAAAGGCATGACTGTATAGCAATATACCCCTAGTGGTGTACGAAAGGCAGTATGCTTCTCATCTTCAGGATTCATCTTAATTTGATTATATCCTAAAAATCTGTCCATGAAAGATATGCGCTCAAAACCGCACGTATTATCGATCATGACGTCTGTAATAGGAAGAGGGAACTCATCTTTAGGGCAGGTCACATTTAGATCTCGGAAGTCGATGCAAATATAAACTTTTTTGTTCTTCTTCATAACTGGGACAACATTAGCGACCCAATCAGGATATTGTTCTTCCCAGATGAACCCACAGGCTATTAGCTTCTTGATTTCAGCTTCAATGGCATCCATCATGTCCGGGCGGAACCGGCGTTGGTGTTGCTTTATAGGCTTTGAATTGGACAATATGTTGAGTTTATGGGTAGCCACTTTTGGATCAAGACCTGGCATATCCTCATAATTTCAAGCAAAGACATCGACATATTCTTTTATCAGCTGAGTTATTTCTTCTCTTTCTTCTTCGGAAAGATTGTTGCTGATAAATATCGGCTTTGGTAAAATTTCATCCCCAACAATGACTTGGATAACCTTATCTTCAGTGGGTGGTTCTTTTTTTTCGAACCAGAGTTCCTATTGTATATCCATTTGCTGTGCCCAGGATTCATTCTCAAATGGTTCAGATTCTTGTTCCTCTGTTTCGAGGGAATCTGTCAACACCATATTTACTGATAGTGTCAGTTAAATTCTATCACCTGAATCGGAGGATGACAGATCATCTTGAGAAGAGGAAATGGTCCCATCACTTGACTCAGAGTTGTTTGAAGCTGCAAGAGACATGGTATACCCTAACCCGAAACGAGTTCGTTGACAGTAGGGCTCACCATGCAACGATATTCGTCTGCCTTTTCCATAGTTGAGGCCTGGCTCCAACTTCAAATCATAACCCATGTTTTACATAATCTTCAAAGCCTGTGGGCTATATCTGCGGATTTACATTTTCCTAACATCAGACTCATGTGATTCTTCTTGTACAATCGGTCTATTCCATATTCGACCGAAGACTATTGGATGCTGAACGTTGCGAGTAGGTGGAATAATCAAGACAGATTCTCCATGTGGCCCATTTATCATGACGACATTATATGTTGGTGCTACTTTCCATATGATCTCCCCACGCTTGGTAGTTAGGGGCACTAAATCTTGATTTTGACCCCTGTCTTTTCTTCTCTGGATCAAGAAATCACGCAAATCAGGGGGATTAACAGAAGAAGAGGATGAAGGCTTATTCTGCCTTTTTATATTAGTGGGAATGTGTAGATTAGGAATCATAACCCTTTCCCTACCATAGGAATATAACAGTTCACCCATGTGAGTAGCATACGATCCATCGTCCGTCTGAGGAGCGTATTTTCTCGTGAAACGGGTCTTCTTTACGTGGACGGGATTATCCTGGCGTAATTTGGAGTTTTGCACAGGTTCGCGTAAAACGGGAGAGTCCTCAAATGGCCTCCAGCGTCACGCGTAATCTGAAGAGTGGACAATTTCTTCTCTTGGTGGCGTACAAGCCTAGAGGTTGGGAGACTCGCCACTTGTTTTCCCTTGATGTGATCAAAGGGACCATCTGCCTCATCATAGATGGGAGATGTATTTTTACGCACATGGCGCGTTCTAGACTTCTGGATTGGCACTGGGGCATTGCCAGAAGTTTTGTCTGCCACGTCACAGACGGGAGACAAAGTTTTACGTGCAGGGCGCGTTGTAGACTTCTGGATTGGCACTGGGGCATTGCCAGAAGTTTTGTCTGCCACGTCACAGACGGAAGACATAGTTTTACGCGCAGAGCGTGTAGGCTGTATTGTCACAGCTTTGTTGATCAGAGAGAGAGAGCTTGCAGGAAGGATAGAGGATGTCTTAGACATCCACACTTTACGCAGCTTCCTGTTGTTCTAGACAGAGGAGGAATGAGAGCTACCCCCGGCATGAAGCATGTCTTCATAAGCAGATTGGTCGAACTGGACGACCAAAGTCTTCTTCGTCGATCCGACGGATACAACATCGTGTTGAGCAATTGCCTTCTCATCAGAGGAGAAAGTTGTCCCCAGCAGAGTCGTCATCTTGTGTTTGATGATAAACAAAAGAATGAAACTAGGTTTATACGAAACCCTTTCTTTGTTTACAAAAAAAAAAGAGTACAATTAATCCTATACGTGGATGTTAAGTATAATAAAAAAATGATTCTGGAGAAAAATTGCTATAGGAGTCTGATATACGGTCGATCACTTTGTCCCTTGGACCACACGATGATGAAGAAGTGATGTAGAAGAAGAAGAAGCTTCAGAGATTGCAGGAGGGATTGAATTCTCGTTGCCAAAGTTGTCAATCAACACTCTCTGTCTGTTCTCTCTCTCTATGATCTCTTGATCTCCCCTTGTCTGCGACTTTTTGACCTTGTTACCTTGTGACCAGAGGTCTCTATTTATAGAGATTAGTCACGATAACTGTCCAGTCGGCATAGAGGTCAAACTATGAAGAGAGTGGCACCTTTTACGCGACGGTTATAATATCTGCTATCCATGTTCGAATGATCCTTTGAATCTGCATATGACACGTGCCCTATTATAAGATAACGCGTATAACTGCTTCTCGAAGATCATGGCATGCAAGCCACGTAGGTAACTGCCCCTAGCGTAGAGATGGTTGGCGTAAAAGCCAAATAATTGTCTTTATTGGCGTAAAAGCCAAATAGTTGTCTTTGTTGGCGTAAAAGCCAAATAGCTGTCTTGTTGGCATAAAAAGCCAAATAGCTGTCTTGTTGGCGTAAAAGCCAAATTCCGTGTAAAACTTGATGCTGCATAAATGATGGATAACCAGCGTAAAAATAGCCAATTATCCTTCCTGACTGAGGTCTTGAGCGTATTCTGGGCCAAATAGCCTTATCACGTACCTTTGCAAATATAGCCTGAGTTGGCGTATTTTGAGGAGAGAGCATACGGCGTGCTCCTATAGTTAAAAATAGCCTGGTTGGCGTATTTCGAGGAGATCGCATACGGCGCGCTCCTATAGTTGAAAATAGCCTGGTTGGCATAAAATGCCAGGATGGTGATGTGAGCATATTCGACACAGCTTTAGCTTCTCCCAGTCATGACAAAATTATAAAGAATAGAACCAAATCTCGTGCATTTAATGCAGAGATATGCCTCAATCTCGTGCATTAAATGTCGAGATATGCCTCGAGCTCTGTACGAGAAACAGCTTTTGATGTGGCGTCTGATTTCGTCCCATCTTGAGCGTAAAAACTCATCTCTGCCTGTATAGAATAGACAGCGTATTCCTTGAATGCATAAAAATGACTTGTATCAAGGATATGTCACTAAACGACATTTTGGGTCTCCGTGCAAAACCATCATCACAGCCGTCCTCTCGATCATCGTGCAGTACTTTTGTTAGGAGTCAGGTTCACTGTTTTGTCTGACAGATTCATTCGAGGAATACGAAGAGTTCCTCGTATGACTTTACGTTGCATTAAAGACAAACGTATTTTACGCCGTAGGGAGGTGTAGCAACCTTTTACGCCAAAACAGCCTTGAAGCGCTGCTTTATGCTGGCAGCTCTGAAGCTCTTCTTTACGCCAAACAGCTCTGAAGCTCTGTTTTACGCGAGCAGTTCTGAAGCCGTATTTTTACGCCACACAGCCTTGAAGCGCTGCTTTACGCGGACTTCATGCATGTTGGGGTTTTGACTGTATAATACGCGTATAATTCCCCAGCGTATTTCATGCTTCTACAATAATCTTCCTGAGATATTCATGGTGATTCTGTATAAGTTACAGGATTCATGACATAGACTTTATTGAATATGCTTAGCTATCATTATGACTCGCTGCATCAGTTAGAGGTCATGATCTTGCGTGACATGGACATGAGACATGTGATTACATTGGGTGGGGAGAGACTTAACTAAAGGCTGATTATATATATATATATATATATATATATATATATATATATATATATATATGGAGGTGCCTTAGACTCTGACACAGAGCTTTGGCACATTTACTGGCCCTTCGAGAAAATGCTGCTATGGGTTTCCCCGACACAGAGCCTATAGTAGTCTCAGCCTGAGTATGACTAATGCTCTCATTTGCATATCACATAGCTTGTTACATAGTTTACCCTATTGATTTATTTATTACTGCACTGTATTATTTGGCTTGGGTTATTCTTGTACCTTGTTATGTCCCCTGAGGACCTGGATCCGGATTATGTCCCCAGGTATAGCAGAGGAGATCTATCCCAAGGTATACGGGACAGGAGCATACATTAGAGCAGTACCAGAACCTGAGGATGAGGTCGTGCTAGAGGATTTCTCCTGAGTAATTGCTTTATATACTCAGTTATTTCTGTTTCTAGTTACTTTATTTCATGTCTCTTGGATTGATGTGTCAAACTTATTCTCGGGTTATTCCCCGAGACACTATTTATTGAGACTTATTAGATTATATTTTATTTCGATTATTCTGGCATTTGATCTGTGATTACCTTCTGTGGATGAGATTAGAATTAGACTGTGGCTTGTATCGTAGACCTATTTATTGTTGTTTAGAGCTTAAGTACACCCTAATGGGTCCATTAAATTTGGTTTGCCCATTGGTGTGTGCTGCTGGCCATTGCCACATGGCAAGTCCCTCGGTATTTTGGGACTGGGGTGTGACACATTAGCAATTATCGAGTATCCAAACTTTTCTAGGTCTAGTATCTTAGGCTGCGTGAGCGGGCGACTGTTAGTGCATCTACAACGGGAGAGGTTGGTACTTTCTCGCAGTCCTCTCCAGCTCCGTCGTGGACGAGCTGTGGGTGACCGCTGCTGGTGGTCTCCAGAGGGGTACGTACTACGGTACGGAATTCTATGGCATCCTTATTGCGACGCAGTCATCTAGGGCCTCCACGGCAAGTGCGCATTCTCCATAACCCTCACAGGCGTCGGCCCGAGTCCAGGAGACCGTTGACCGTCAGATTGCATCTCTCTGTGACGAGTTGCAGCAAAGAATGGCCGAGCAGCCCCTGTCCCAGCCGCAGGCAGATGATGCGATGCTCATCGCATGATTTGATACGCTTGAGCGCAACATCATTGAGATCAGGGATATGACAGCTGATCTTAGAGTGTCGATAGAGCGCAGCGTGATGGAGCTGCAGGCATCACAGCTGTCCATGGGTGAGAGGCTGACGATGATGCATGATTCAATGGTTCATAGCAGTACGAGACTATTATCTACTATGGATTCATACAACCATCGACTAGTATAGTTGGAGCAGATACGTCCTCTTGGTGCGCCTTCATCGTCAAAGACTCCACCGACGTCACTGCCTTCTCCATCGACATCAGAGTCAATTACACAGGAGCAATATAATTTATTCTTATCCCTGATGCACGCCGATGGTCATCATCCTGCAGATCCGCAGTCGTCCTAGTTTGGATAGTTTAATAGTTGTTTGTGTTTTGACCTATGATATTTGGTCATTTATGAATATTCTTTTTTTTAGGCTTTCAGGCTTTATTTCTTGCAACCCGCGGGAGTCCTTGTTCGGATAAAGCACTAGCCCTTATTGTATTCTTTACGACGAGATTTTCTCTAGACTCGGTTTGTAATCCCAATGTTTTATTTTTTTCAAATTTTACTATATTATTCATATTAAATATATGTTAATTCACTAGTATTGAGTGTTCCACCGAAGGGGTCAGCGAACCCAAGAAATTCAATGGAGGATTGCTCCGGGTCTATTTATATAAATTGTGAATTCATAAACTACAGGAAGATTGGTTTGGAAACCATTCTATATTCAGTTTTTTTATTTTTTCACTAAAAGTTTAGCGACGTTTAGCGACGTTTATATACGTCACTAAATACGTCGCCGATTATCGCTAAATATGTTGCTAAATACGTCGCTAAGTACGTCGTTGAATGTCGCTAAATACATCGATAAATACGTCACTGAATGTCGCTAAATTGCTGACATGGCAGTATTTTCCAGGTCAATATAACGTCGCTAAATGTGTTGCAAAACGTTGCTAAATAGAAAAATTTAGCGACCTATAGCGACACAAAACACGTCGCTAATTTTGCGACGTTGCGTCGCGGAACGTCGATAATATAGCGATGCAGATACGTCGCTAGAAAATGTCGCTATAGCAACGTTTTGCAATATTTTTTCGGTCAGCGACTATCTTAAAGGCGACTTCATTAAAAAGTCGCTAATTACGTCGCTAAATTTTTTTAGCGACGTTTTTATCCCATTTAGCGATGTTTCTAGACATCGCTAATTTGACTTATTCTGGTAGTGAATGGTCAGAGTGTCACCCGTGGTCAAGAATGGGTTGGGATCCCTCACTGACATTTTATCAAACACTTGGGGGCATGTCGTGCTACCGGAGAAGTAACCTTTGGTGGAGCACGAGTTTTCTGAAAGGAAGTGGCCGCAGCCGATTGGAGAAGGAAGCCACCCTTCACCCCTCAATAGCTGACCCACAGCCGGATGCTGTCACTCCCCGTTCCCGATATACATATTATGAATATATTTTTATTTTAGCATGGTTGCATGTGCATGAAGACTAGACCTATTCTTTGGTTTAACTTAGTTTATGGTTTATTTTGTAAGTTGGTTCAACTCATAAGAGACTTTGGTTCCACCCTCAAACCCTAGCATATATAAACCAACATCTCATTCTCTCTTTACTTCTTCATTTCTTCCTCTTTCTTTAGCTCTCTCTCCTCATTTCATAGACAAGGATATCTTGCATGAGAAATAGAAAAATCCTCCATATTATTGTTCTGTTATGTCTATTTTGTGTTTCTAAGCACTTTTAGCTCTTGGAGTTTTCAATTTTGATGGATGGATTAGTGTAGGTCTATATTTCTAACTTAGATTTTTATTAGATTTTATGATTTTTTTTCTTAGTTTTGATCTATTAAACTTGTGTCTTTGAAAACCATATTGGCTACATGTTAGATCTTTCAATTTAGAGCATTTTGGCTTTTGGTTCACCTGATTTGGACTTAAATTATCGTTTTTATAAAGAAAACAAGATTTCAGTTTTTGGGAAGAGTTCATACCCCCCCCCCCCGTACGTCGGCAAAAGGAGAACGAGTTCGTGCAGCTTCGGTAAGGCAATATGACCATGAAGCAGTACTCCGCTGAATTTAATCGGCTCGCCAAATTTGTAAGCTCCTACTGACCTAATGCGACGAGTCAAGCAAGACGATTCGAAGGCGGCCTGCGACCTATCATCCATGCGCACGTGGTCGTTCCCCAATACCTGACTATAAATAAAGTTCTCAATCATGCCCTTTCTCTCGAATTGTAGTATCCTTCAGTTGTTGCGGGCGTTGTGCATACCTCCAATCACAAGTGACCTAGAAACGCAGGAGGAAATAACGCTTACAAGCACCCAAACAATGGCGGTCACCAGGGTCCCAATCTAGGGCAACGTTGTACTTATTGTAGAAGGGCTAGGCACACTGTAAACGATTATCGCCGAAAGCACGGACAATCCCTCATTTGCGGTGATCCTAACCATGGAATTCGTGATTGTCCGCGCTCCTATGATCGCCGTCCTCAACATCCAAATCCTTCTCTGGTGCATCAAGCCAATCGAGCTGCGCCATAACAAGAGCGTCGTCAAGCTCAAGGTCGGATGTACACTTTGACACGGGAAGAGGCCCTAGCTTCGGACACCGTTGTGTCAGGTATTTTGTATTTCAATAACATACCTTCTCGCATGCTATTTTATTCTGGTGCTACGTATAGCTTTATATCCATAAATGTTGTCGTAGAACATAAAATATTGATGACACCGTTATATCTAGACCTTAGTGTTAGCAACCTATCGGGCATAAAAATTTTTGTCCGTTCAGTATGTCAGGGTGGTCATGTCTGTATTGGAGTAAGGAAACTATCGCTCGATGTGTTAGTCCTAGATGTTCGAGATTATGACATCATCATGGGGATGGATTGGCTCGACGCTTGCTCGGATACTATCAAATGTGCAGAGAAATGAATTATCTTTCGTCTACCAGGAGAGGCCGAATTATGCTACACGAGTGGTTCAGTAGCTGAAGCATCGAATACCTGCATGATAATTTATGTGATGTCAGCTTGACGGATGCTACACTCTGGATACGAGGTATACTTAGGATCGGTTCGAGACGCAGCAGGATTGTGCAATCGTTGAGTCTTCTTCTATTGTGGCATAATTTCCTGATGTGTTTCCAAACGAACTACCTGGCATGCCACCCGACCGAGAAATCGAGTTCACCATCGATACCTTCCCAAATACCCAAGCAATTTCCAAGGCTCCATACCGAATGGCTCCTGCTAAACTAATGTCATGCCCCAGTCCCAAAATACGTAGGAGTAGGACACGTAAGCATGCCAGCCGCATGGATATGACAACTCCAATATATGGAAACCAAAATCCACACGTACGCTGTAATATGAATATCAAATCCACAAGTGGTATAAACATATGTCACAAGTGATAGGGTATAATCTAAATCTCATCCACAGAAAATCATAAATATATAAATAACCAATATCTATGAAACTAGATCTCAATATAAAGTATCTCAAGATGATAGTTGGGTGGAAACAAATCCACTACCAAACTAGAATATATAAGTGCAACACAACAAACACAATATAAGAATATCAGCTAACAATCACAGGGCTCGAAGAGAAGACCTCCTCACAAATATAAGTAACCAGTCTGGATCTGCGCTCTACGAATACTCATGAACAGCTACACCTGGAATGGGACCAGGTCCTTAGAGGGACATAACAAGATACATAGAAGCATGCCAATAAAGTACTGAAAACAAATATCCAATGGGGTCGCCTAACCGTCTAAGTGAATGCAGTTTGAGAACAACTTTCCCAACACGTGGGCTATCTGGCTAAAATGGGATTGGCATGGTTCTCTTGGAGATCCAGGGGCCTACAAAGCATGTCATCTTTTGAACGGCAGAGGCCGCATAATAATATATAATATATAGTGGTCATCTTGACCGCGCATCTCCGGCGGAGCGTACGGATTACACAAGAAAAGTGCAACGGAGCCCACACGCATTACTTGTTGTTCTCCCTACCCCATGCTCTAAGAATGTCATATCCATGACACGATAATGCCTCTAATAACTGCCAAGTCTACTAGCATGCAAAGTTTCTAACAACAGTTATCCCTAACGCACGGCCCATACGTACAAGAGGCCAGACCTGTCACGCAGTCCGTGTCCTATATGAGACTCACACTCGTGTAGCAGCTGTGTCACGGCCAATGAAACCTAATGATGCTTCATTATAATGGGGCGGTCTCATAAATAAGGTCAATGCATATACATAATAAAAACAAAATACGACGACACCGTTGTTGCACCCAAGTTTCCTTGGACGCGCATTTTATATAGTAGTTAAAATATATGAACTAATGGTAGAAAATAAAGATGCATGCAACATATGGAATATGAATTACAGTACAATGGCAAGGTATACTTGCCTGGCAAGAGAGCTGCAAAATGTAACGTCCAGATGTCAAACACCAAGAGTCAGAAACTACGACCTTAGAACAAACATCTCCGGATGCTGAAATAGACATCACCAACATTTCCGGAATAAGCAAGATAGCTAGAAATCACTACCCTTTCGTCCAATTTGGATACAGGAGCAAAACGGTAATTTTGGGTCAAAGTGGGGTCCACGTGTGGCCCACTTTGTACCGAAAAGCGTGCCAGGGGTAAAGGTCTCTAAATAGGACAAATCATAGGTCGAACAATTTTTAATTGTCAGTACGAACTCAACGGTATGTCCAAATATGGATTCCGGTAAGCCGGACACAATTTCGCCCAAAAAATCAACCGTGGGGCCCGCCAATAGGCGACTTGGTCAACTGTCTCAGAATTGAATGAAAATTGGGTCACAGGACCAGCACGATACCACGAGTCCAGTGGTGAAAGTTTCGTCTCATTCTGACGAGCGTGCACTAAATGGAGCAGAGTTTTACAAAAGTCGTGATACGGTTAATTTTTGAGGATACGGGCTGATTCCGACGCGCACATGCGTCCGAATCAGTTTTCGCGAAAGCCCACACGTCTGGGTATACTCTGCGCACCTTTTGGTACACTTGGTACATGACAGGGCGGTCCCGTTTGGCGGGGCGCGCTCCGTATCGCAATTTCTAGAAATTGGAAAAAGTATGTTTTTGGGATTTTTTAACTTACTTTAATTTTACATACAGCAACAAATAAAATATTATATTTGACAAAAAATAAACTAAGTTAGGTGGTCTTCGCATACCAAAAAGAAAAACTAGATTCGGATCTCTGTGGTAGGAGATACGAGTCCGTGAACATGGGTAGTTACCGTTATTTTCTGCGATCCAAAAGTTATCATTTTTCGCCAACTTGGTCGCTGTTTTCGCCTAGGATTACGCATTGTTCGAGGTCAACTAATATACAGGTATGGAAGGGGGATAGATCGTGAATGTACCGATAAAGATGGGGTTGAGTTTGGTCGAGCGAAGGCACAGGAATCGAGACATGAACACAGGTAAGTTGCTGTCAAATTCTACAGTCGCGGTGTGCGGTGGTCGCGGGGAACTCCGACGGGTTGGCGGCGGCGCTCAGGGGCTGGAGGTGGCGGCTCTGGTCTGGGAAACAACGGTGTTCAGATGGGGAGATGAAAGTCTTTAGGGTTAGGATTTCAAGAGGGTATTATATTGTAAAACCCCTAATCCTGAAAAACCATATTTTATTAATTATTTATAGTAGTTATGAGTTAAATAGAGAAAATAGATTTTTTAAATATTTAAATGAGGTATTTGTGCATTTATGGAGCCATTATATTTTTTTTTTAATTTATTCCATATAGAAGACCCTTTGGACAGTTGTTGGCTTAACATATGCACCAATATAATTTTTAAGAGTTTTCCTAAACCCACTACCTGTTTGCAACCCAAACCCGCGTAGAAATATCAACAGTAGCAATAGCAAACCAACTTTGCTATTTCTTTCTCCGCGCATAAAGAAATTCCCAGCGTAAACTCTCTCCACTGTTTCTTACTTCATCTGCGCGTAAAACAACTCCACCGCTTATTCTTTTCACTGCGCGTAAAATCTACCCCGCGTATACTTTTCTTCTCCGCGCGTAAATATCAGCAATAGTAGCAAACTGACTTCCTTTTCCTTTTCGCACGTGTAAGCTTCTCATTCCACCGCTCTTAAGCACTAATATTACTAAACACCCCTCAACCGAAACCTAAACCAATGAAAGGAAAACAACAGCAACCGCAGTAGTTTCTTAAACACTAAGTTTCCCCACCGCCTCTTATCCCTATATATATTACAACACTTCCAAACCCTAACCCACTTCTTCTTACTACAACTTAATATTGTTGGACGTGCACTATACAGGACTTTTTCTCGGCAAGTATACCTTGCCAATAGTACTATTATTTACATTCCTGCGGATACATGCATGTTAAATTCTACTTACATAGATGTTGGGTATGTATATCTTGGGACCTACTTCATGAGACCACCCCATCATTATGGAACATCATTATGTTCATTGGCCGTGACACAGTTGTTACACGAGTTGTGAGTCTCATATAGATCACGGACTGCGTGACAGGTCTGGCCTCCTTTACGTATGGCCGTGCGTTAGGAAAAACTGCCGATAGAAACTTTTTATGCTAGTAGACCTGGCAGTATTTAGAGGTTTTATCGTGTCATGGATGTGGCATGCTTAGAGCATGGGTTGGGGAGAACAACAAGTAAGGCGTTTGGGCTTCTTTGCACTTTTCTCCTGTACGCCCGGATTCTCTGCCAGAGAAACGGGTGATGACGACCACTATATTTATATTGCAGGCGGCCTCTGCCATTCAAAAGACGACATGCTTTTAGGCCCCTGATTCTCTGAGAGAATCATGCCAATCCCATTTATGGCCAAATAGCCCACGTGTTGGAAAGTTATTCTCAAACTGCATTCACTTAGATGGTTAGGTGACCCCATTGGATGTTTTCTTTTCAGTACTTATTGGCATGTTATTATGTATCTTGTTACGTCCCTCTGAGGACCTGGTCCCTTTCCAGATATGGACGAGCAGGAGTATCCTCAGGATTACGGACCTGGACCGGATGCTACTTACGAGACTGAGGAGGTCTTACCCTCAGAGTATCTATGATTATTATCACTGTGTAGAGATTTTGTTGCTACTTCGGTATAGTCATTTTGTAGTGGATTTGTTTCCACCTGACTATCAAACGAGATACTTATCTTGGATATTCAGTTATTATTCAGCTCTTTATTCCTACCTATTATTGTGCTGTAGATGAGATGTAGATTGCATGTGACTTGTTGTGACAATATATTACCACTGATGGATTGGATATTCATTTACAGCGTACGTGTGTATATGGTTTCCATATATTGGAGTTCATATACATACGGCTGGGCGTGTTACGTATTCCTAGACCTACGTATTTTGGGACTGGGGCGTGAAATATTTTTGGTGGTGGCCCATGCAAGTCTTCAAAATATATTGTCTTGGTTACGTAATTGTACCAAACAAGCCTGCGTATAGGAACAGAGTATAAGGATCTCATTCACACTTGACTAAAACCTCATTCCTCTTCTCAACTATCCCCTGTTTGGATAAAACATGTTTTACGCCAGAAATCCTGTACCCTGTGACCATACCCTTTACGCCGAATGACTGTTGTTGGCGTAAAAGCCAATTGACTATCTTGTTGGCGTAAAAAGTCAAACTAGGTAGAAGATTGCCAACTTTACGTTGCAGTAAATGACAAACTGCTATCCACGTTTCCTTAGTCTTCCTAATCCTGAGTCTGACCTATCATACAAGCCACATAGGTAACTATCCCAGCGTAAACTTGATGATTCCTGAACAATAAACAACCAGCGTAGAATAGCCTGATTAGGCGTAAAATGTAAGGATGGTGATGTGAACAAATTTGTCACAGTCTAGCTTTCCCAGTCATGACCAATTAGAACCAAATCTTATGCATTAAATGCAGAGATATGCCTCGAGCCCTGTGCAGAAATAGCTTTTTGACTTAGCGTCTGATTTTATCTTATCTTGAGAGTAAAAACTCAATTCTGTAGGCAGCGTATTTAGAAGCCTCAACTTTTCTTTCTTTTGGATACGTAAAAAACAAGTTGTACCAAATATGTCACTAGACGACAACCTGGGTCTCTGTGCAAAATCATCATCACAGTCGTCCTCTCGATTATCGTGCAGTACATTAGTCAGATGTCAGTTTCACTAAATTATCTAACAAATTCATCCAGTTCCTCGTACGACTTTACGCTGCATTAGAAACAACATATTTTAGATTTTACGCGCAAACCTTTTAGACAGACTTTAGACATGAAGGACTTTACGCAGACAAATTTTTACGCAGCAGATTTTCACGCAGACTTTACGTATGTAGATATTTTACGCGCAGACTTATTTACGCGGACAACTCTGAAGCCTGTTTTACGCAGACAGTTTCAAATCGTTACTTTACGCCCAATTATTTTATCTCTACTTTACGCAGACAACCTCAAATCCCTACTTTACGCCAAACTTCCTTGAAGCTCTACGCGGACAGCTTGGCAACCTGTTTTACGCCAACTACCTTGAAGCCTGTTTACGCAGGAAAAAGACTTCTCGTATGTCGGGGGTTTTTGACTGTAAATTATGCGGACGAATTCCCCAGCATGTTTTATGCTTCTACATCCTCTTAACTACTTGTATCCTATTTGAATCCTGTACTTTTTCTAATCGTTGTGTACATCACCTGCAGAGAGATGGATATGCAGAAAGAATGTACTGTCACCGATGGCGACATAACTCCTGGAGTCAATGGTCAGACTCAAGGAGAGACCTCAACAACTCCTAGACTTCCAGGACCAGATGGACAGACTCATAATCCAGTTCCATCTAATCTTCCCGTTCCACCTAATGGGAACCTTCCAGTATCATCGACACCACAGGATGGCCAGGCACAACTGTTCCAATTCTTCCAGATGATGATACATGAACAGAGACAGCAAGCAGCAGAAGAGAGACAAGAGTTTCTGGTAGCTCTTGAAAGGATGGCTGCAAAGACTACCGTACCAGCTCAAGCACTAACTCCAGTACCTCAAGCTAGAGTTGGTTCAGTAAAGGACTTTGTACAGATGGGTCCAAGGCCGTACAAAGGCATTGAGAGCCCAGAAGAAACTACCAACTGGATCACTCACACCCAGAAGTTATTAGAAGCATCGCAGCTACCTACAGAGCTGTGGATGACGGGTATAAGGACGCTTCTATATGGTAATGCTCACCACTGGTGGGAATCCATGGAGCGCCAGTTGGGTACACACCAGACTTGAGAGCAGTTCTTGGAGTGCTTTGAGAGAAAGTACTTCCCGGATACCGTCAGAGATGTATTGTACGATCAGTTTCTCTACCTGGAGCAGGGGAACAGAACAGTGGACGAGTATGATGCCGAGTTTAGTCACCTTAGTAAATATGGCGCTGCCCTGATACCAGATGACTTGGCTAAGGCTAAGAGATTTCATCATGGACTGACTCAGGAGCTCCAACACTACATTAGCTCCCAGTCCCAAATCTCTTATGCTAAATTACTGACGGGAGCCAGATTGCAAGAAACCATCAGCAGAGGAAAATGAGGTCAACTGAGGACACAGCAAGGACCGACAAGGATACAACAAGGAGGACCTATCAGACGTTCCTTGGCACAACAGCACCAGCAACACAGAGCAGGACCGTACCAGATTCTAGATAAGCCCCAATATAATTATTGTGGGAGACGCGGGCACATCTCAAGAGACTGTCAGAGGCGTTTGGGATAGTGTATGAGATGTGGTTCTGGACAACACCTAGCGACAAATTATCCAATACAACAGACACTTCCACCGCCAGTACAGAGACTAGCACTTCCAGCACCAAGGCCAGCTCAACAGATGGCTAGACCAGGAGTACCTCGACCTCCAGCAGCAGGAGGATTTTAGCGAGGACCACCACTACCTACCCAGGAGGATCAGTACTTGAGGGCTAGTCATAGACAACCACAGAGCAATGGGCAAGCTTTTGCAATGGAAGTAGATGACATGGATCAGGAGATTGATGTCATAGCAGGTATCACTCTTGCTTTTACTTTTCCTGCTATAACCTTGTTTGATATGGGAGCCACTCACTCATTCATATCGTCAAATTTTATTGCTAAACACAACATTGCCTATACACCTTTACCTAGTTGTATTAGAATTCTTACCGGGGGAGGAGTTGTACCTATTAGTAAGATTTGTAGATCGTGTCCTATAGTGATACGTGGCAGAGAGATGAATGCCCGACTCTTAGTCCTTCCTATGCCGACTTTTGATATTGTACTCGGAATGGACTGGCTGAGCAAGTACCACGCTTTCTTCGATTATTTTGGAGGAAGCATTCTTTTTAAGGTACCAGGCCAGCCTGAACTTGAGTTTGTACTAGGATCCACAGAAATTCTTGATGGTATGCAGCTCGCAATGGACAATGTTGTCTATCACCCCATTATTTCAGAATTCCAAGATGTCTTTCCAGAAGAATTTCCAGGACTACCCCATGATAGAGACGTAGAATTCTCAATTGAATTGACACCGGGAGCAGCACCCATAGCATCACATGTTTATAGGCTGGCAAAGAAGGAGATGGATGAAATGAAGACACAGTTGAAAGAATTAGAAGAGAAAGGTTTCATTCGACCAAGTGCATCACCCTGGGGAGCACCAGTGTTATTTGTACCAAAGAATGATGGGTCAGTGCGTATGTGCATTAACTATAGAGCCTTGAATACAGTGACAGTGAAGAATAAATATCCATTGCCACGCATTGATGACTTATTTGATCATCTTAGTGGAGCCAAGGTGTTTTCAAAGATAGATTTAAGATCGGGATATCACCAGGTGAAAGTACGGAAGGAGGACATTCCGAAGACCGTATTCCGAACAAGATATGGCCACTACGAGTTTTTGGTCATGCCATTTGGATTGACCAATGCTCCAGCCAAATTTATGGACTTAATGCATTGAGTCTTCCATCAGTATTTGGACCAATTTGTGGTCGTCTTCATAGATGATATACTTGTCTATTCGAAGAGCCACGAAGAGCACGAGAAGCACCTGCGGATTGTTCTAGAGACCTTGAGGAGAGAGCAATTATATGCGAAGCTCAGTAAATGTGAGTTCTTCTTGGACAGAGTCTCATTTCTTGGACATGTCATTACATGAGATGGTATTTCTGTTGATCCAGAAAAGATCTCGGCCGTCGAGACATGGCCTGTTCCTAAAACAGCAGCAGAGGTGAGAAGTTTCCTTGGACTTGTGGGATATTACCGACGGTTCGTGGAGAACTTCTCGAGGATAGCAACACCTATGACTCGGTTGACTTGCAAAGATCAAGAGTTCATATGGACCAACGAGTGTCAAGCCGCTTTCGAAGAGTTAAAGAAGCGACTGACTACAGCACCAGTATTAACTATTCCATCAGGATCAGGAGGCTATGTGATCTACAGTGACGCATCAGGGAAAGGCTTGGGATGCGTATTGATGCAACATGGCAAGTTAATTGCATATGCATCTAGACAATTACGAGTACATGAGAAGAATTATCCAACTCATGACTTGGAACTAGCAGCCATTGTATTTGCTCTGCAGCTATGGAGACATTACTTATATGGGGAACGAGTGGAAATTTATACAGACCACAAAAGTCTCAAGTATGTCTTCACGCAGAAGAAATTAAATATGAGGCAACGTCGATGGCTCGAATTGATGAAAGATTTTGAGATAGAGCTACATTATCACCCAGGCAAGGGTAACGTTATAGCAGACGCGTTAAGCCGGAAGCTAGTAGCTTATTTCTTAACGAAACATAGGGAATTATTGAAAGTCTTGCAATGTCTTGGCATTGAAGTGATATTACCCGGAGCAGACGGGACACTAGCCAACTTACAAGTACAATCATCACTAGTAGAGAGAATCAAGGCAGCTTTGCCTACAGACGCCAGATTCAGAAGATTAAAAGAAAGGACAGAGGCCGGAGAGCAGACAGGACTGTGCATCCATGATGATGGGACATTACGATGTGGTAATCGTCTTTATGTACAAAATGAAGAGATTCGACAGGAGCTGATGACAGAAGCTCATAGTTCAATATATTTTATTCATCCTGGAGGCACCAAGATGTATCGTGATTTACGACAGCACTTCTGGTGGCATGGGATAAAAAGAGAGATAGCTCGCTTTGTAGCTAAATGCTTGATATGTCAGCAAGTAAAGGCGGAGCACCAGAGAACAGCAGGATTATTGCAACCACTTCCGATTCCAGAGTGGAAGTGGGAGCACATCACTATGGACTTCGTCACAGGTTTTTCCAAGAGTCCCAGTGGAAGAGATGCAGTATGTGTAATAGTGGACCGACTCACAAAGTCAGCCCATTTCTTGCCTTTTAGTGTTGGCCAATCTACAGAAGCTTTGGATGACTTATATATGAGGCAGATCGTAAAATTGCACAGCGTACCAGTCAGCATTATATCAGACAGGGACTCGCGCTTCACATCACACTTTTGGAGAAGCATGCAAGAGAGTCTTGGAACTCGTCTGAAATTCAATACATCTTATCACCCACATACAGATGGCAGTCAGAGCGTACTATTCAGATATTGGAAGATATGTTGAGGGCTTGTATGATAGACTTTGGAGGATCATGGGAGGACCACCTACACCTTGTGGAGTTTTCTTACAACAATAACTATCAGGCAATCATCCAGATGGCTCCGTTTAAAGCATTATATGGAAGAAAGTGTAGGTCTCCTGTGTGTTGGAGTGACGTGGAAGAACGTCAGATTCTGGGACCAGAGTTAGTGGTTAACACTGTAGAGACAGTCAAGAAGATAAAAGGACACTTGCGAGCAGCGCAAGATAGGCAAAAACAATGGGCAGACCTTCATCGTCGTCCCTTGGAGTTTAAAGAGGGCGATCAGGTCTTCTTGATGATATCACCTACCAGAGGCACGAATCGATTCGGAGGGCACGGCAAGTTGAGTCCAAGGTATATTGGACCATTTGACGTACTAGAAAGAGTGGGAGAAGTGGCATATCGACTTGCACTACCACCTTCACTTGAGGAAGTACATGACGTATTCCATGTGTCATAACTCAGGCGATATGTGGTAGACAACAGTCATATCCTCAACCATTCGGAGATCACCATTGGGCCGAGCTTGTCATATCAAGAGCAACCCGTGGGAATCCTCGATCGTCGAAAGAAAATATTGAGGAACCAGTCTATTCCCTTTGTCCGCGTGTCATGGAAGGATGGCACGCCAGGAGAATCTACTTGGGAACGCGAGGACGACATGCGCGAACATTTTTCGGACCTATTCATTGACCAAGGTATGAATTACTTTGTTAATTTATATCTTTTACCATCCTTGACTTTCTACCATGACTTAGTTTTAATTTCGAGGACGAAACTTTTATAAGTTGGGTAGAATGTAAAACCCCTAATCCTGAAAAACCATATTTTATTAATTATTTATAGTAGTTATGAGTTAAATAGAGGAAATAGATTTTTTAAATATTTAAATGAGGTGTTTGTGCATTTATGGAGCCATTATAATTTTTTTTTAATTTATTCCATGTAGAAGACCCTTTGGACAGTTGGTGGCTTAACATATGCACCAATATAATTTTTAAGAGTTTTCCTAAACCCACTACCCATTTGTAACCCAAAACCGCGTAAAAATATCAACAGTAGCAATAGCAAACCAACTTTGCTATTTCTTTCTCCGCGCATAAAGAAATTTACAGCGTAAACTCTCTCCACCGCTTCTTACTTCATCTGCGCGTAAAACAACTCCACCGCTTATTCTTTTCACCGCGCGTAAAATCTACCCCGCGTATACTTTTCTTCTCCGCGCGTAAATATCAGCAACAGTAGCAAACCGACTTTCTTTTCCTTTCCGCACGTGTAAGCTTCTCATTCCACCGCTCTTAAGCACTAATATTACTAAACACCCCTCAACCGAAACCTAAACCAATGAAAGGAAAACAACAGCAACCGCAGTAGTTTCTTAAACACTAAGTTTCCCCACCGCCTCTTATCCCTCTATATATTACAACACTTCCAAACCCTAACCCACTTCTTCTTACTACAACTTAACACTGTTGCACGTGCACTATACAGGACTTTTTCTCGGCAAGTATACCTTGCCAATAGTACTATTATTTACATTCCTGCGGATACATGCATGTTAAATTCTGCTTACATAGATGTTGGGTATGTATATCTTGGGACCTACTTCATGAGACCACCCCATCATTATGGAACATTATTAGGTTCATTGGCCGTGACACAGTTGTTACACGAGTTGTGAGTCTCATATAGATCACGGACTGCGTGACAGGTCTGGCCTCCTGTACGTATGGCCGTGCGTTAGGAAAAACTGTCGATAGAAACTTTTTATGCTAGTAGACCTGGCAGTATTTAGAGGTTTTATCGTGTCATGGATATGGCATGCTTAGAGCATGGGGTAGGAAGAACAACAAGTAAGGCATTTGGGCTCCTTTGCACTTTTTTCCTGTACGCCCGGATTCTCTGCCAGAGAAACGGGTGATGACGACCACTATATTTATATTGCAGGCGGCCTCTGCCGTTCAAAAGACGACATGCTTTTAGGCCCCTGATTCTCCGAGAGAATCATGCCAATCACATTTATGGCCAGATAGCCCACGTGTTGGAAAGTTGTTCTCAAACTGCATTCACTTAGATGGTTAGGTGACCCCATTGGATATTTTCTTTTTAGTACTTATTGGCATGTTATTATGTATCTTGTTACGTCTCTCTGAGGACCTGGTCCCTTTCCAGATATGGACGAGCAGGAGTATCCTCAGGATTACGGACCTGGACCGGATGCTACTTACGAGACTGAGGAGATCTTACCCTCAGAGTATCTGTGATTATTATCACTGTTTAGAGATTTTGTTGCTACTTCGGTATAGTCGTTTTATAGTGGATTTGTTTCCACCTGACTATCAGACGAGATACTTACCTTGGATATTCAGTTATTATTCAGCTCTTTATTCCTACTTATTATTGTGCTGTGGATGAGATGTAGATTGCTTGTGACTTGTTGTGACAATATATTACCACTGATGGATTGGATATTCATTTACAACGTACGTGTGTATATGGCTTCCATATATTGGAGTTCATATACATACGGCTGGGCGTGTTACGTATTCCTAGACCTACGTATTTTGGGACTGGAGCGTGACATATATATATATATAGGGACGCCGGGGGGGGTCGGCTCAGTGCTGCGCTGCTGCTGTTTATTAGAAGCGGGTGCGGGATAGTGCATAATGGGTAGGGTAGGATAGGTTATTGGGTAGGGTTTTAATAAGAATTCTATTTCTTTTTCTTTTTCCTTTATTCCTTTTTCATTCTTTCTTATTTATTTTTCATTTCATTTCTAATTCAATTCTTTTCTATTTAAACTATATATATATATATATATATATATATATATATATATATACATAGAAAATTCTAGGGATTATATTTGTGTATACCCTTAAGCTATCAACTGTCCATAGGGTCTCCTACATGGAAATAATTAGGGAAAATTTATAATTGCTCCATAAATCCCCTATATGCACCATCACCTAAAATAAAAATCCAATAAATTCTATCTCTCCTAATGAGCCAATAAATACTATAATTCAATTAAATAATTAATTAAAATAGATTAATACGGTTTTCAAAATTAGGGGTTTTATATTCTACCTAACTTATAAAACTTTCGTCCTCGAAATTAAAATAAGGCATAATTTGTTAATTCCTTCATATTCGCATATAAGGCAAGTCAATCGCAATCTCTTCCAAAATTTAAAATCTATTCAAATGCATCGCAATCACTTTCAAAATTAAGGTAACCTCTGTTTAATCAAAATTTAACATATTGTAATCTCTTCTCAATTTTTAAATAATCACATCCAAATTTAAGCTAAATCTATATGACATCTTCAAGATTTAAATAACCCATATCAAATTTTATATCACGATCTCCAACTATCATAATCTCCTCTAGAAAACAATTCTAATCAAATATTATTCCTAATTTTTACTTAAGAATTTCGTACTCTTCAAATTTTAGTTTCAATTTACATCCTCATTATTTCAAATAGGTAATCCAGCAATCAAAATTTAACTTTTAATTCAAATCATCAAATTATAAAATTTTATATCTACTTCACCAATTGTTCATGCCTAGAATTCTATATTTATCCGCAAGGTTTAAATCGATGATTCAATCTTCAACATTCAAACTTTAAATCATGTGCTCAAAGTATAAATATTTGGTCCTCACTATCAAGATTTTAAAATTCATTAAATCCTCATCATCTTAGTCATTCTTAAAAATTCCTAAAATTAAAATGACTTAAATCTCTCAATTTAATCTTACTTGATCGCTTGATCACAATCAAAGAATCACCTCAAGTTGACAATGTGACTTCTACCCAACTTAAAATTTACCTATCTAGCACACAAGGCTATACATTTAAGAAAGACATTCCTCAATTTATTTACTCATGTTTATTCAATCCTCAAAACTTCAACACCAAATATATCATATATGATAAGCCCTTAATCAATTATAAAATATAGTCACCAATTAATGCGATTGGCCTATGGGTATATCTAGTACTCTCTGTGTATCAACTCATACCAAGCACAAGGTTCGTCTTTCTGAAATAGGGAAAGCCGGAAAACAATAATAAAGAGTTCAAGGGAAGGTAATAGAATAGAAGTATAGGGATCAAGGCATTTTAAAGAATTCAATTGAGAATCGTCAAGGCAGTCGTGGATTAAAATTCTATTTGATAATTTCTTACTCGCATGCTCATATCAGCACAGTTATGTAGCCGATACGATAAGCTCAGACATGTCTAGAGGGCAAGTACATTTGTCTAAGAAGCTAAGTCAATTTTTTTTTATCTCAATCCACATAAGAAGTCATGAGAGGGGCGAACCAATGCACTATGTCTAGCTAGACCATAATACACTGATTCTGGTTTAGACAATTGTATTAGTGTGGTTGATTAGGCCCCAATAACACATTATCATGAACAAGCTCGATAAAAGATTAAGCTTGCAAAACTAGGCTATAATAGCAGCATAAGTCGAGGTAGTTCAGAAACTATAAATACGCTGGATTATGATGAAAGAAGGCACATAATAATTCAAGTTCACAAGGAAGATAAGACTCTACAAATACTACAGTTGTCATATTAACTCCTTGTCTAGGTTGCTAGTCGACAAAATAGGGGTATGGGCTTCTGAGTTGTAAAACCCCTAATCCCGAAAAACCGTATTAATTATTTTTATTTATTAGTTACGAGCTAAATAGAGAGTATAGATTTTATTTAATTTTAATTTGAGGTGTTTGTGCAATTAGAGGATTTATAGAGCCATTATAAATTTTCCTAATTTATTCCATGTAGGAGACCATTTGGACAGTTGCTAGTTTAACCATATACACCAATATAAGTTTTTAGAAATTTTTCTATGAAGAGATGTATATATATATAATTCCTATTGGATCTCAACCCGAAACCTCAATCCTATAACCAACCCGTTTTGCCCCACCCGCGTAAAAATAAGAAATCAACAGCAGCCACCCCCGCGTATAGTTTTCTTTCATCCGCGCGTAAAACGACTCCACGTGTAAAACAACTCTAAGCGTAAAACAACCTCCACTACACCGCACGTAAAATAGAACCCCACCGCTTAAATTCCCTCCTCCGCATGTGTGGAAATAAATATCAGCAGCGGCAGTAGTTTCTTAAACACTAAGTTACCCCACCGCCTCTCTCCTTCTATATATATTACAACACTTCCAAACCCTAACCCACTTCTTACTATAACTTAACACTGTTGGACGTGCAATATACAGGACTTTTGCTCGGCAAGTATACCTTGCCATTGTACTATTATTTACATTCCATATGATGTCTGCATAGTTTATTTCTGCCTATTTAGTTTATTTATTGCTAAATAAATTGTGCGTCCAAGAAAACTTGGGTGCAACGACGGTATCGTCGTATCATATTTTTATTTATGTATTTGCATCAGATCTTGTTTATGAGACCACCCCATCATTATGGAGCATCATTAGGTTCATTGGCTGTGACACAGTGGCTACACGAGTTGTGAGTCTCATATAGATCACAGACTGCGTGACAGGTCTGGCCTACTGTACGCATGGCCGTGCGTTAGGGATGACTGCTGATAAAAACTTTGTATGCTAGTAGACCTGGCCGTTATTTAAAGATTTTATCATGTCATGTATTTGGCATGCTTAGAGCATGGGGTGGGGAGAACAACAAGTAAGGCATTTGGGCTCCTTTGTACTTTTTTCTTCTGCAACTCGGAAGCTCCACTGGAGATACGGGCGGTGATGACCCATTTATTTCAATTGGCGGCCTCTTCCATTCAAAAGACGACATGCTTTGAGGCCCCTGATTCTCCGAGAGAGTCACGCCAATCCCATATATTTTATCCAGATAGCCCACTTGGTGGAAAGTTGTTCTCAAATTGCATTCACTTAGACGGTTAGGCGACCCATTGGATGTTTACTTTTCAGTAATTATTAGCTTGTTATTATGTATCTTGTTATGTCCCTCTGAGGACCTGGTCCCTTTCCAGATATGGATGAGCAGGAGTATTCGCAGAATTACGAACCTGGGCCGGATGCTACTTACCAGACTGAGGAGGTCTTACCCTCAGAGTATCTGTGACTTATTGCCACTGTTTAGAGATTTTGTTGCTACTTCAGTATATAATCGTTTTGTAGTGGATTTGTTTCCATCTGACTATCGGACTAGATACTCATCTTGGATATTCAGTTATTTTGCAGTTCTTGATTCCTACTTGTTATTGTGCTGTTGATGAGATATAGATTATGTGTGACTTGTTGTGACAGTATATTACTACTGGTGGATTGGATATTCATTTACAGTGTACGTGTGTATATGGTTTCCTATATTGGAGTTCATATACATACGGCTGGGCGTATTACGTATTCCTAGTCCTACGTATTTTGGGACTGGGCGTGACATGAGTTCTACAGTTTGAATAAACATTATCTTCTTATGCAAGTCTATAGTTAATGTCATTCAGTTACACTTCTATAATAGGTCAAAAGACTGTGATACTAGGTTGTGTGGCATACTACCCAACTTAAAATAATTAACTAATACTGTGACAGTCTTAAGGGGAATCTACAAAATAACCTTGTACATGTAAATAAAGCAGAAACTCTTATTAGGGTATATGAGGAAAGATCTTGGTACTCATTAAGGTCTCCTATTGCATTATATAGGTAATGGTCACCATAAGTCTTAATCATTGTGCTCATAGAACATGTGTCAATAGTAAGAATGGAAAAGTTACTGGCCTTTAAGTGAGAGAGGATATAACTCGTATCGAGGTGTGGTACAAGTTACACGATTTAAAACTAAGGGATAATCATCAGGTCACAATCTACAAGAACAACTCAAACTTATCAAGCTCTAACTACCAAGCACAAAATTTTCAAATTTTAAGATTACAACTATAACCTTAGCAACTATATATCCTAACATAGAATAAAATCACTCGGTCTACAATCATAATGGTTAGGTGGCACGAATTGAAAGATAAAGGAAAGAAAACATAATTAGTCATCGCACAATATTGAGCGCTAAGGTTTCAGAGGAACTAGACATGAAATAAAATAGAGAGGCTATTGATAATGTCATAGTTTCCTAAGGGAAGATGCTATGCTAATCTCTGTGTTCGAGGTATGATCAAGAAAATATTCTATGCATTGCTCTTGGCTTTCTAAGGTACTGTCTGCTAATCTCAAGACAAGAATCTAAAATTATAGTTTTATAATACTATCTCACTATAAAAGTTAAGTTTGGTCCTAATATTCAATCTTGGATTTCTATTGGTTCCTCAATACTAGGGTCAAACATTATGGTCAAATTTCTAATTAACTCTAGTAGTGTCTATACTACTCTTAAGTCATTCATAAATATCTCAAGGGATAATGGTAGACCAATCTATAGATAAGGAATGCTAGGGTTCACTAGATATTCTAAACTTAGTGATGTGTCAATACTCTAGTTGTATTCTCAGTAGGTGTGTTACCTTAATTATCATCCTAATAACAGGTTCCTATATTCTAGGAGAAGGCTATGCTCAAGGAACTATTAGGAAGCACAGGAATCAAGCAGGATGTGATTATTCAAATAGAATGGATTGGAAGGAAAGTGAATCATAGTCAATTGTGGATGAGATCCTATATCTAATCCTAGGTGCAGGCTTGCTCGATACAGTAACGTAACCGAGACAATATGCTCTCGACCTGCATGGGCCACCACAAAAACACGTCACGCCCCAGTCCCAAAATACGTAGGACTAGGATACGTAAGCATACCAGCCGCATGGATATGGCAACTCCAATATATGAAAACCAAAATCCACACGTACGCTATAATATGAATATCAAATCCACAAGTGGTATAAACATATGTCACAAGTCACAAGGTATAATCTAAATCTCATCCATAGAAAATCATAAATAGATAAATAACCAATATCTATGAAACTAGATCTCAATATAAAGTATCTCAAGATGATAGTTGGGTGGAAACAAATCCACTACCAAACTAGAATATATAAGTGCAACATAACAAACACAATATAAGAATATCAGCTAACAATCACGGGGCTCGAAGAGAAGACCTCCTCACAAATATAAGTAACCAGTCTGGATCTGTGCTCCTGCGAATACTCATGAACAGCTATACCTGGAAAGGGACCAGGTCCTCAGAGGGACATAACAAGCTACATAGAAGCATGCCAATAAAGTACTGAAAATAAATATCCAATGGGGTCGCCTAACCGTCTAAGTGAATGCAGTTTGAGAACAACTTTCCCAATGCGTGGGCTATCTAGCTAAAATGGGATTGGCATGGTTCTCTTGGAGATCCATGGGCCTACAAAGCATGTCATCTTTTGAACGACAGAGGCCGCCTGATAATATATAATATATAGTGGTCATCATGACAGCGCATCTCCGACGGAGCGTACGGGTTATACAAGGAAAGTGCAACGGAGCCCACACGCCTTACTTATTATTCTCCCCACCCATGCTCTAAGCATGTCATTTCCATGACACGATAATACCTCTAATAACTGCCAAGTCTACTAGCATGCAAAGTTTCTAACAGCAGTTATCCCTAATGCACGGCCCATACGTACAGGAGGCCAGACCTGTCATGCAGTCCGTGTCCTATATGAGACTTACACTCGTGTAGCAGCTGTGTCACGGCCAATGAAACCTAATGATGCTTCATGATAATGGGGCGGTCTCATAAACAAGGTCAATGCATATACATAATAAAAACAAATCACGACGACAACGTCGTTGCACCCAAGTTTTCTTGGACACGCATTTTATATAGCAGTTAAAATATATGAACTAATGGTAGAAAATAAAGATGCATGTAATATATGGAATATGAATTACAGTACAATGGCAAGGTATACTTGCCTGCCAAGAGAGCTGCAAAATGTAACGTCCAGATGTCAAACACCAAGAGTCAGAAACTACGACCTCAGAACAAACGTCTTCGGATGATGAAATAGACATCAACAACGTTTTCGGAATTAGTGAGATAGCTAGAAATCACTACCCTTTCGTCCAATTTGGACACAGGGGCAAAACGGTAATTTTGGGTCAAAGTGGGACGTGTGGCCCACTTCGCACCAAAAAGTGTGCCAAGAGTAAAGGTCTCTAAATAGGACAAATCATAGGTCAAACAATTTCTAAATGTCAGTACGAACTCAACGGTATGTCCAAATGTGGATTCCGGTGAGCCGGACACAATTTTGCCTAAAAAGTCAACCGTGGGACCCGCCAATAGGCGACTTGGTCAACTATCTCATAATTGCGTGAAAATTGGGTCACAGGACCAGCGCGATACCACGAGTCTAGTGGCGTAAGTTTCGTCGCATTCTGACGAGCGTGTACTAAATGGCGCAGAGTTTTGCAAATGTCGCGATAAGGGGAATTTTCGTAAATACGGGCTGATTCTGACGCGCACACGCGTCCGAATCAGTTTCCGCGAAAGCACACACATCTGGGTATACTGTGCGCACCTTTTGGTATACTTGGTACACGACGCGGCGGTCTCGTTTGGCGGGACGCACTCCGTATCACAATTTCTGGAAATTTGAAAAACTATGTTTTTGGGATTTTTAACTTAGTTTAATTTTATATACAGCAACAAATAAAATATTGTATTTAACAGGAAATAAACTATGTTAGGTGGTCTTCGCATACCAAAAAGAAAAACTAGATTCGGATCTCTGTGGTGGGAGATACGAGTCCGTGAACATGGGTAGTTACCTTAGTTTTCTGCGGTCCAAAAGTTGTCATTTTTTGTCAACTTGGTCGTTATTTTCGCCTAGGGTTACGCGCTGTTCGAGGTCAACTAATATACAGGTATGGAAGGAGGATAGATCGTGAACGTACCGGTGAAGATGGGGTTGAGTTTGGTTCAGCAAGGGCACGAAAATCGAGACGTGAACACAGGTAAGTTGCTGTCAAATTCTGCAGTCGCGGTGCACGGTGGTCGCGGGGAACTCCGGCAGGTTACAAGTGGCGCAAAGGGGATGGAGGCGGCGGCTCTGGTCTGGGAAGTGGCGGTGTTCAGATGGGGAGATAAAAGTTTTTAGGGTTAGGGTTTCAAGTGGGTGTTATATATATATAGGGACGCGGGGGCGTGGGGGGGGGAGTTCGGCTCAGCGCTGCGATGCTGCTGTTTATTAGAAGCGGGTGCGGGTTAGTGCATAATGGGTAGGGTAGGATAGGTTATTGGGTAGGGTTTCACTAAGAATTCTTTTTCTTTTTCTTTTTCCTTTATTCCTTTTTCATTCATTCTTATTTCTTTTTCATTTCATTTCTAATTCAATTCTTTTCTATTTAAAGTATATATATATATATATATATATATATATATATATATATATATATATACATATATATACATAGAAAGTTCTAGGGATTATATTTGTACATACCCTTAAGCTATCAACTGTCCACAGGGTCTCCTACATGAAAATAATTAGGGAAATTTTATAATTGCTCCATAAATCCCCTATATGCACCATCACTTAAAATAAAAATCCAATAAATTCTATTTCTCCTAATGAGCTAATAAATACTATAATTCAATTAAATAATTAATTAAAATAGATTAATACGGTTTTCGAAATTAGGAGTTTTACAACTAAAGAAGTTAAAGTGCCAACTACAAGAACTGCTTGACAGTGGGTACATTCGTCCGAGCGTGTCTCCTTGGGTCGCGCCTGTACTTTTGTGAAAAAGAAATTTGGGACGTTGTGACTCTACATAGACTATCAGAAGCTAAATAAGGTCACTATCCGAAACAAGTATCCCCTGCCCAGGATCGACTACCTCTTTGATCAGCTGCAAGGGGCGTCGGTATTTTCGAATATAGACCTTTGCTCTGGCTACCACCAATTAAAGATCAAGCTAGAGGACATGTCAAAGTCAGCATTTCACACCCGCTATGGCCACTATGAGTTTTCTGTCATGCCATTCGAACTGATGAATGCTCCTGCCGCATTTATAGATTTGATGAACCGTGTGTTTCGACTATTCCTTAATAAGTTTGTGGTGGTATTCATAGATGACATCTTAGTTTACTCAAAGAATAAAGATGAACATGTAGGACAACTGCGGATGGTGCTTCAAACTCTTCGAGACAATAAGTTGATCGCGAAGCTAAGTAAGTGCGAGTTCTGCTTGGACATCATATCTTTCCTCGGGCACATCATTTCCGCGGAGGGCATCTCTGTCGACCAAAAGAAAGTTAAATCCATCGTGGAGTGGAAGAGACCTGAATCGGCCAGCGACATTGGAAGCTTCCTTGGTGTAGCAGGCTACTACAGGAGATTCATAAAAGATTTGTCAAGGATTGCTTCACCTCTAACTCATCTCACTCGAAAAGGAGTAACGTTCGCGTAGTCGGACAACTATGAAGCTTCATTTATGGAATTAAAGCAACGACTCATCTCAACACCAATCTTACTCTTCCGGACGTACCCGATAATTTTACGATTTATAGCAACGCTTCTGGCAAGGGTTTGGAATGTGTCATTATGCATAGGGATAATGTTATAGCCTTTGCGTCGAGGCAGTTAAAGCCTCATAAAAGGAACTATCCAACGTACGATCTGGAACTGGCAGCGATAGTGTTCGCATTGAAGTTATGGCGGCATTATCTCTATGGCATACCGTGTAAAAATTTTACGGATCACAAAAGCCTCAAGTACCTCTATACTCAAAAGGATCTGAATTTATGGCAACGACATTGGCTCAAACTCCTTAGTGACTTTGACTTGATGATCAGATATACACCAGGAAAGGGCAACGTTGTAGCTGATGCACTGAGTTGAGTGTTTGTTGGGAGCTTAACTATCGATGATAAGCTATGAAGGGATCTGGAAAGTTTGGTCATTACACTCTGAATCAGATACAAAAAGGGGGCACCGGCGGCTCAGTTGTGCCTCGAACCGGACCTATTAGGGAAAGTTAAGTCCGCTCAGAATGATGACCTATTCCTAGAGAAGATGCATAAGCTTATCTTAGCAGGAAAGACGACTGACTTTGCAGTGAGCGTGGATGGAATGATATGGGTGAAGGGAAGATTGTGTGTTTATAGCGATGCAAACCTCAGAAAAGTGATACTTACTGAAGCCCACTATGCGAGTTATACTTCACATCTAGGAAGCACGAAGATGTATCGAGACCCCCGCACGATATTTTGGTGGCACGACATGAAGAGGGATATGGCACTGTTTGTGTCACAATGTATGGCTTGTCAGCGAGTAAAGGCCGAGCACCAAAAGCCGGACGAAGAGATGCAGAACCTTGCTATACCAGAGTGGAAATGTGAACACATGACGATATATTTTATTATTGGTTTTCCAAAGACGCAACATAGAAATGATGCCGTCTGGGTCATCGTCGATAGACTCACTAAGTCAGCTCACTTTCTGCCTATCAAAGTTTCTTGGAGTGCCGACCGTCTGGCACAGATCTACCTTAATGAGATCGTTCGAATCTACGGTATGCCCGTATCCATTATCTCCGATCAAGATGGACGATTCTTATCACGCTTCTGGGAGAGTCTTCAGTCAACAATGGGAACGATGTTGAAGTTCAGCTCCGCCTACCATCCTCAGACAGACGGTCAAACAGAGTAGGTAAACCAAATCCTCGAAGACATGCTAATGCTCTGCGCCTTGGACTTGAAGTCAAGGTGGAACATGCATCTACCGTTAGCCAAATTTGCATACAATAATAGCTATCAATCCAGCATTCAAATGGCGTCGTATAAGGTGTTGTATGGAAAGAAGTGTAGATCCCCTTATCTGTTGGGATAAAGTTGGTGAACGATAAATTCTTGGCCCGGAGCTCGTAGAACAAACCGTCCAAAAGATCCGTTTGATCCGCGAACGGCTGAAGGTAGGACAAAGCCCTCAGAAGAGTTACTCAGACGCGCACCATCGACCACTTGAGTTCTTAGAAGGCGATCATGTATTTCTCAAAGTCTTGCCCATGAGAGGAGTTACCATATTTAGAGCAAAAAGGAAAGGTAAGCCGAAGATTCGTCTGCCCATTCAAAATACTTTAGCGAGTTACCCCAGTCGCATATTAGATTTTCCTGCCACCATCATTATCTTAAGTGCACGATATCTTCCACATTTTATTGCTTAGAAAGTACCTGTACGACTTGAGTCATGTGGTGGATCTTGATCAACTAGACTTGAAGGCAGACTTGACGTATGTTGAACACCCTGTACGGATCTTGGATCGAAAGGAGAAGCTGCTTCGAAGTCGTTTTGTTTCCCTCGTGCGCGTGCTTTGGAGAAATCATTAGGTCGAGGAGTCGACGTGGGAGCTTGAGTCTGAGATAAAGAAATTTTTTCCTTCATTATTTCATAGTGGTAGGTTCTATTCCTAAGTTTCATGGATGAAGCTTCCTATTAGTTGGTTAGGATATGGTGCCCCGTTCCCCCTTTTCGTGGAGCACGACTAAGAAATACTTTCGATATCGTTCGATCGGGATAGATTAAATCAAGATCTTTTCCTCGTTTTGGATTTGTTTCTTCAGAATCGATTCACATATTCAGTGGACCGTTCCCTGAGGATGGACTTATCGGCAGAGTCAAGAGGGACCTCTCCGCTGCAAGTTTTCTTGCCTAGTTTTTGCTGTCGTCTTGTTGCTTTCGTGCTTTTGAGTTGGTTTTTGGATTTGCGTTTTCTTGAACTTTTTTGATGGATTTTATTGCTTTCGTTTGTTGAACTACATTTTCGTTTCGAGCTTGGAAAGAGGAGAAGAGGTATTGATCATCTGTTTGTGGAAATAAATGTGATCGTGTAGTAGGCGTAGCGCGAGTAGAGCCTTGAAGCACCTCTTTCTTTTGCTCTCTCTACCAAATTATGAGTGGCTATAATTCAATTAGTTGATCCTTCTTTGAAGTCTTCACATCTAAATATCTTGTCTTTTTGATTGTTTCGATCAAACGATACCATAATAACTAAAAGATGTCAAGATAAATAGAAGAAATAGACTTGGATTACTTTATTGCTTGTCAATCAACTTCTGAATGGTTACCTAGGTGTATGCTAGTTTGCTTAGAATTTTCTCTTATCGTGTTCAATTCTAGTTAGAATATATACTTCTTCTATTATTGTGCTATGTATAGAAGATACTTTGCTAAACAATAAACTGAACAGGTAAACTATGCAAAACAGATATGCCATGTTACTTGTCTCGTACTTGTGTTGCCTTAAATTGCCTCGATTGATAACTTATTAGACTTCGTTTGGTCACGGACAACTTGTGCACAAGGTCTTAGTTCCTGCGGACGGTCGCTGGGGTACTGGCACCGATCCGATCCGGACGGAACATCATGTTTAGTCGCTTGCTTTAGGTAGGAATGGGTGTATCGCCCTATGTTTATTGTATTGCACACCATTCCTACGCAGGGTGAGATGGTGTGTAGCGATACCAGAACCTCCGTCATCTTCGTCCCGAGACTATAACTCGTCCACTATGGCATCATGCTAGTGACCCCCTCGTATATTTAAACTGTGCAAGCTAACTATGTCTTCGTGGCAGGGAAGGTCATGGTAAGTGTTGTGCAGGTGGTTCAGACGGGCCGGAAAAAGTCACCAAATGGTTGTATGTTTATTTTAGTTAATTTTCATAACTATTGCATGCTTGTAAATTGAACTAAGACAAGATAGAAAGACCACATAATAACTTGCATGCTTCACAAAAATAACGTATTGATTGGTATAGTTGGGTTAGCTCACCAATGTACTGACCCTCGTTGTAATAGGTTTCCCACACCAAGGCGATCCTGCAAGGAGCTAGAACGACTTTTCAATCCAGTCCACCAACCGGCACGCCCTGATCATGCCTTCGAAGAGACATTTTGAAGTTCTAGGAGCTCGTGCACAGACCTTATACAGCTCCGTGGAAAGGCGATAGCTTCATCTGAAGGTGTCTATAGCTTTGAAGTTTTAGTAAAATGATGTAATGTACATGAATGTTATCTTATTTTGCGTCCACTTTTGTAAGCCCGTGAGATAATTATCTGAAAGATGTTCACTATCAATAAAGAGAACTTTTTTATGTTCCAATATTGTGTTTAATTATCTGCGTACTCTGAATATGTGCTCGTGATATAAAATAACTTGGCCTTGTATGTTGCGCAACCTTGGCACGCACGATATCACGTCCGGGGGATGACTATCGATTCTACGGAATCGGGGCATGACACGGGCTTCCCCACGGTGAGCACCTCTCCTTCCTCTTCTTACTTCTTCGTTCTTTTAAATTTTGTTAGATCTAAGTGGACAACCGAGCCAAGCTTTTAGGTTTTAGTGTTATTATAATAATTTTAGTTTAGTTATATTATTATATATTAATTTTTTAATTATATTATATATATTTAGGTTTTTGATATGTAATTATACATTAAGTTTTGGGATAGGATAACTTATTGGATTAATTATATAAATGAGATTTTATAAAATTTAAAGAGTTTATAAATAAATTTTGTACTTATAGATATGTAAATATTTTAAATAGATATTATATTTATAAATGACTCTCATATGTATTTGGAATTTCTAATGTATATATAGAATTATTTTGGCTTATTAAATATACTTTCTAAATAATTTTCAACAAAAGCAGTTTTATATAAATTTATATATAATTTTTAAATAGAATTTTATGAATAATTGATCAATCCTCTTCGCTTAGTCTAATTAGGTTATTATTGAGTTTAGCTATTTTTTGCATTTTCTGTCTCTTCGCTGTCCGTTGTGGACCCGGATACCTATATCTCAAACTTCATACGGAATCTCGATTCTGGACTTCTATATATCGTTCCTAGATATTTGGACTTGTCTGGACTCATTGGGACTAACCGTTACGTCATTTGGGATCATCTATAGTAGTGGAACATTTGAATATTTTTATGTCGACACGTTCGTTTCGCGTAGGTCGACTTTAACTAATCCAAGACAAGTACATTACAGGTATGAATTTATTCTTACATTATAAATGCTATTATGTATGTACCATTTTACTATTGTCTTAACCCTATGATTCGTGCACATAGATAAGTTGTCTTGATTCATGCTTGAGCGGTTCATCGAGTTTCATGATTGTGTTATATACATGTCATGACTAGTAATTATTCGAGTTATGATGCGTGAGCATCCATGTTATGATGCGTAAGTCTGGGTTGTGACACGTGGATTCGTGTCGTAATTTCAAGAGCATCTGTGTCATGATTTATGAGCATATGTGTCATGATTTCGTGAGCATCCCTATTTATCCATATTGTGGTTCATGACTAGTCGTGATTCGTGATTACTCATGTCATTTTTTTGTGATCCTCATTTATCCTTTTTTCGTGATTCGTGATTCGTTATTCGATCTGATTGCTACTAGTCGTACAACGATGTGCCTGATTTAGTTTTGTATTCTTGTTACACATTTATTGATTTTCGTGATTTAGTTTACTTACTTACATGTTGCTAGTTCATGTTTCTAGTTTTTTATTATTACTTGTTTCATTACATGATGTACACCTACATGCTAGACTACTTTACTTATTATACAGTACTCATCATGATAGATTTATACATGTATTGTGTATTTTTGTAGCTATAACAATACTTGCTCCAATCCTGATTGGATGCGTCAAATTTTTTAGAAAGTATTGTGCCCCGCATTCCTTGATCTTCTGATGATGCTTAGTTGAGACTATTTCCTCACCTTGGACCATGAAGTGACTTCTGGAGGGTTTTAGTTTAACATTCTCCCTTTTTAGTATGTTTCCCTAGTTTTCTTTCTTTTAGTTATTCACCGGATTTGTCTCAGGAACATCTCATGATTGTATAAGTTTTTGGGATTATAGGTTTGTGACTTGGATGATTTAGTGATATTATATCAGATTTATCCTTCCTTATTCATATCTTCCCTTAGAATATTATGATTGAGTACATATTGTTTATTAGTTTGACTTGTATTGATCTTGAGGTCTAGATAGCATTCTATCGCCAATTCTGCGGCATAGGCTGGACGTACCAATGTACTCGTGTCCGATCATCCGAATGTGGGTCGTGACAATCGTGACACATTTTTTTGGTGGCCCATGCAGGTAATGTGTGTGTGTGTGTGATATATATTAAGAGTGAGATTGATTAATAATTAATTACTATATATATTGTATTGTTATTTGTTTTAATTAATAGCTTCAGTATTACATATAATATATTAGGGTTAACTAAGTGGATAATCATTATAGATATATTTGATTATAAGATTTTAAATCATATATATATATATATATATATATATATATATATATATATATATATATATATATATATATATATATATACACACAGTTGGCTTCTTATACGGGATTGTATATACGGGATTCTTACGGACCACTCTGCCTTGCCATATTGACCACCCGTCTTTACTGCTTTTCGCTTTATTCTTACATATTAAACCACGCATGCGACTTCTCTGCCAGCGCCGGGGAAACCATTCCTGCTTATTCTCTTTCTTCTTTTCTGTAGCCTTTCAAATCTATATCAGAGCCGTGGCCGATCACACATGGACTCCGCTGACACTGCTTGAGCAATATCCTCCCTCGTCCAACAGCCTCTACCCATTGCGCATGACCCCTGCCAACGTCGAGCACTTCATTGGTTTGTTGTCTCTGCTTCTATATATATATCAGAAGAAACAAAAGATATTGGAGAAAGAAGAATGAAAAGAAGCAGCACCAGATGCCATCCCGGAGCCATGGCCAAGCATGAACGCACGCACTCCGCTGGCGTTGCTTGCGTGGCGCCCTTCCTCGTCCAACAGTATCGACCTATCGCGCAAGATCCCTGTCGACCTTTAGCCATTCAATGCCTTGTTTTCTCAGTTTCTTTTTATTACAAGAAGGAAAAGATGTAGAAGAATCAAGAAAGAAGAACAATAAATTCTCTTCTGAAATAATAGAATATGAGTGAAAGCAAAGAGAAAAGAAGCAGCAGTAAAGATGAATGGTCTAATATGGCAAGTGAAGGAGTGGTCTATAAGAATCCCGTAAATATAATCCCTTCTTAGAAGCCCACTGTATATATATATATATATATATATATATATATATATATATATATATATATGATCCAAAGAGTACTAATAATTTAGTGTCCGTGACTGAAAGATTTTGTCTTGAAAATGTATTGTCATGTTGAACGCATGGGATTTGGAATGCACAGGGTCAGAGACACATGAAATGTATGGAGTCTGGAACGCATAGGGACAGAGACACATGGAACACATAGAGTCGGGAAGGCATAGGGCCAGAGACACACGAAACGCATGGAGTCTGGAACCCGTAAGGCCAGAGACACATGGAACACATGGAGTCTGAAATGCATAGGACCAGAGACACATGGGACGCTTGGAATATGGAACTCATAGGGCCTTTGCCTTGGCACTGTCCAGTTGCATACGGACAAAAGTAATCATGATGGTGATGTGAGCACTGACGCCTTACTGTCAACATCAGAATCGAGCCGTTCAGAGCCATTATTGCTATCAGAGTCATAAATGCTCTGACTTGACTGAGGTGATTCTATGCATCAAAGAAGTTATGCGTCTATCGACTTTTGGTGCATGAGGGATGAGGCACATAGGGGTCTCTGAGAATTTTTATGCTCCTACAAAACCCCCTTCAAACTTTCCAAATTGATAAGTTTGGAATACTTTGAATAAGAAGCTTGGAAAGAGATCTCCAGAATGCATATGTTGCCTGTCGCATGATGCTCACTCGGCCTTAACTTAGTCTGTTGGCCGCATACTCTTCCTGACGCATGGATTAATCTGCCAGGTTTTCAAATCTGTATTAATAAAGGAGATTTGCCTCAATCTCCGAAATTTTTTTTGGTGATTCTAAGCCGCCTTTATACACATTCGTCGAAGTGATGGTTCATTTGTTAATGATGGCGGATCAAGAACTCAACCACCGCTCTTATCGTAGTTTGCCACGTGGATTATGATGGTTCGGGTTCTGAGACGCTCTCCCTTATAAAAAGTAGGAGATCTTGGAGAGAGAAAGTGTCACGTCCCAGTCCCAAAATACGTAGGACTAGGAATACGTAAGCATGCCACCTGTATGTATATGACAACTCCAATATATGAAAACCATAACACATACGTACATTGTATTATAAATAACAATTCACAAGTAGTATATAATATCACAAGTCACAGGTAATACTAAATCTCATCCACAAACGTAAGTCAATAAATATAAACTAATCAATAGATCATAATGATTAAGTCTGAAAAGTGTGAGAATAATAGCCGGGTAGAGAAAAATCCACTACCAAACTAGGATAAGAACAAAGTCCAACTACTAAAATAAATAGATGATAAAAAAGTGCCAACTCAACTACGAACCAATAGACTCGAAAGTAAAGAGATCCTCAGAAGGGAATGAAGTAGCAAGTCCTGATCCGTGCTCCTGCAATTGGTCATGATCGTTTACACCTGAAAATGGACCAGGTCCTCAGAGGGACGTAACAAGATATATAAAAGCATGCTAATAAAGTACTGAAGGTAAACATCCAACATTGTCGCCTAACCACTCTATTTACTATAAAATTTAAGAACAACTTTCCCACGTATGCACTATCTGGCTACAATAATGGGATGGGCATAGTTCTCTCGGAGATCCAGGGGCCATTAGCATAACTTCTTTCGATCGTCATAGGCCTCCAATAAATAATGGGGTCATAATGCCTCGCATCTCTGGCGGGGCTTATGGGCCAAAAAAGAAAGTCTAAAGGAGCCACATACGCTTACTTATTGTTCTCCCCTCCAAATGCTACTAGTTGTGTCATATCCATGACACGCAAATACCTTTAGTAACTGCTAAGTCTTCTAGCATGCAATTCTATTAGCAATTATTTCCTATCACATGTCCCATACGTATCGATGAGCAGTCAATACACAAGTCTGTGATCTACATGAGACTCACAACTCGTGTAATACCTGTTTCAGGGCCATATGAAACATAAAGGTGCCTCAAAATCATGGGGTGGTCTCTTAACTCTTGGTCAATATGCATAATAAAAGAAATAAGAACCAAAAGACGACGATATCCGTCGTTGTGCCCATATTTTCTTAGACGCACAGTTTAATAATATACATAAATAAGAAAATAAAAAACAGAAATAAAATATGCATATATGAATGTAAATAAACAGTAATAGTAGCAAGGTATACTTGCCTAGCAAGCAATCGATGTAGTGTAGACGTCCAAACGACAAGCACAATGAATCAGAAACTACAGACTCTGAACGAACGTCTCCGGATAGTAAAATAAATATCAACAATGTGTCCAGAATCAATGAGATAGTCAAAAAAATGTAACCTTTCGTCCAATTTGGACACATGGCTAAAACAGTAATTTTGGGCCAAAGCGGTGTCCATATGTAATCCACTTTGCACGAAAAAATGTGTTAGGGGTAAAGGTCTCTAAATAGGACAAATTATAGTAAAAAAAAATCCTAATCGACGATATAAACTCAACGATATGTGCAATTTTTGATTCCAGTGAGCCGATCACAAAATTGCTTGTTAAGTCAAACCATGGGACCCGCGAAACGGCGGTTCGGTCAACTTTTTCGAAATTGCGTGAAACTTGGGTCACAGGACCAGCATGATATCACAGATCCATTGGTGCAAGTTTTGTCACATTCTGATGAGCGATCACAATCTTCTAGGGTATTTTGTAAAACGTCGATACGTGAGACTTTTGACTGATACAGGTTGATTTCGGCGTGCACATACGTCCAAATCAACTTCCGCAAAAGTTCACACATCAGGATATATCGTACGCGTCTTTCAGAGAAACTGGTATGCGATGAGATGGTCCCATTTGGTGGGGCGTACTCCGTATCATAATTTTTTGGGTTTTGAAAACATTTTTTGGTCGTCTTTGAACATAATTATTTTAACATGTACAACAAAATAATTAAAACAAAAAGAATAGAATTATTGCTAGTTATGTGTTCTAAAAGTCTATTCAAATAGATTCTTAGAATACTATATGGATTGGGAGAAAACTGAGGTTGAAGTGGGATTGTTGGACTGTTTTATGACAATTTAAAAAAATGGATTTATCTCAACTTTACGTCAACTTCTACCTGATTTTTAACGCTGTTTATTTAAAACTAAATACTGGAGTTTGAAGGGGGATAGTTTGTCTACATACTAGCGAAGACGGGATGCAAAGTGATTAATGATCGAGGGAGAAAATGCCACACGAAAAGGGGGGTCAGAGCACCTATCGCTGCTCGGTTGCTGTTGTCACTACTGTTTGCATGAATGTGCCGAAGGTGCTGCGACACTCCGACAGCGTTGCTCGGGCGGCCGGGGGGCGGCGCATACGGGGAAGGGGGTAGGCTTAGAGTTAGGGTTAAGTTTCACCGATATATATATATATATATATATATATATATATATATATATATATATATATATATATATATATACAGAAGAGAGGGGGGTACGGGTCTGCTATTGTCTAGTTTGGGTAGGAAATTGATCAGGTTTAGGGATTAAGGTTAGGGGTTTATTATTATTTTTATTGTTATTATTATTTCTTCTCTTTAATAAATAGATATATCTATTTATATATTCATATATATATATGAGGTTATATAAAATCCAAAAAAAAATATTTGTACACAGAATAAATTCTAAAAAATTTATAATAATTAAATAAAAAAATTTAAATTATGACAATAGTTTTGTGAAATAAATTTAAAATAATTATATATATAATAAATAATTCATATAGTTTATTTCCTAATAAATCAAGAAAATAATCTAATGAAATCCTAAAATTTTAAAAAATATTTAAAAATTATAATTTAAAATTTATGTGGTTTATATTCTACCCAACTTACAAGAATTTTATCCTCAAAATTAAAAATAAGGCACGACTTTAGAATAAGAGAAGGCAATATAGTAGAGGAGGGGAAAGTATGAATTATCGTACCTCAAACTTGGGAAGGAGAAAATATAAATCATGCATTATATCCCATGGGTCAGTTTGCTCTGCTTTAAGTAAGGTGATATGGCACGAATAAGTTCAATCACATGAAGTGCTTGCACATGGAATCGAGTTACAAGGAAACATGGTAGAGAAGGTGAGCAAACGTATGAAGTATCGTTGATAGGACGGAGGATGAACTGTCCCTTCTTGGCTACATGAATGGTCTTGAGCTATCTATAATCTAATAATCTAAAATGGTGTCCCTCTATTCTATAAATTCTCCATAGCCACCATGCCTACATTTGTACTCGTTGAAGTCGTCAAATTTTAAATCCTCGAAATTCGTATCTAAGTTAACGCAATCGTAATCTCCCAAAGTTTTATAACACATCTAAATCTAAATCAAATTCATCACATTCTTCTCAAAATTAATATTTAAATTTAATTTCAATATATAAAAATTGCTTCTCAAATTCAATTAATTATACTATAAATGTAAGTCAAATCTATATAACATTCCCAAAATTTAAATAACCCACATAAAATTACAATTCAAGATCCAAGATATCATAATCCCCTCCAAAATTTAATTAACCCAAAAATCTAGTATATCAAATATTATTCCACGTTTCAAATTTGAAAATTTTGTAGCCATCAAATTCTAAATTCAATTTACATCCTCAAAATTTCAAATAAGTGTTTCAACAATCAAAATTTAACATTTAATTCAAATCATCAAATTATAAAAAATTTAAATTCAATCCATCAATGTTCATGTTTAGAATTATGTATTTATCCTCAAAATTTAAATCGATGACTCAATCTCCAATATTCAAAATTTACATCATATGCTCAAATTATAAATATTTGATCAAATATCCAAATTTCAAAATCCATTCCATAAGACATTCTTCTCTTTAAAGTTAAATCCTTATCATCATAATCACTCTTCTAAAAATTTTCAAAATTAAAATGACTTAATTCTCTTGATCTTATCTTACTTGATTGCGGTCTAAGATTTTCACCTTCATATAAAATTTTAGCTCAAGTTGACAATGTACTTCTACCCAACTTAGAATTTATCGATATATCACACAAGACTACTCTTAAGAAAAACTTCCTCAATATTTTTTTTATATCGTGTGATTCAATCCTCAAAAAATTTAACACAAAATTTATCACATGTTTCACGCCCTTAGTCACAAAAGATAACCACCTAGTAGTGCGATTGGCCTATGGGGTATTTCTAGTACTATCCGTGTGTCTAACTTCCGTTAAGCATGAGTGATCATCTTTCCAAAATAGGGGAAGATGGATACAATAGTAAGAGTCCAAGGAAGATGTAATCAAATTTAAATACAAAGTCAAAGGTGATTGAAGAATCCAAGAGACTTGCCAAGGCAGTGGTGGATTGAGATCCTATTTTAATAAATTCTTATTCGCAAGCATGTATCAGTACAGTTACATAACAAATACGATATGCTCGGGCCTATCTAGAGGGCAAGTATATTCATCTAATAAGCTAAGTCAGCTATATCTCAATCCACGTAAAATAGTCATACGATGAGCGAACCAATTGCACTAAGATTAATCAGACCATAATACATCAATTTTGATTATATAATATATTAGTGTGGGCCCCCACTAATACCTATGTCAGGAACAAGCTCAATAAAAGAATAAGCTTGCAAAACTAGGCAATAATAGCAGCATAAGTCAAGATATATAGTCCAGAAAAAAGTACGTGAGATTATGATGCAAGTACAAAATAGTTCAAGTTCATCATGAGTCTAAGACTTGTCCAGTGTTTGTGCCTCTATAGTTATCATATTAACTTCTTGTCCAAGTCTATGGTTAATCAATTAGAGTTTGCACTGCTAGAATTCTGTAATCTTGGCAAACACTATCTCATTGCACTAGCATATATTCGTGTCTCATTCAATTATACCTTATTAGTGTAGCTTAATAACTCTGGGATTCTAGGATACGCTACCCAACTCATAAAGATTCAACTAGTATTATAATTGCCTTATTGGGATTCTACGAAATAGCCTTATTCTTGTAGATAAGGTAGAAACTCTTTTTAAGGTATACTAGGAAAAGATCTTGGTACTTATGAGGGTATCCAAGTGCATTACAAAGATTTCATAGGTAATGGTCATCTTAAGTCTTAATCATAGTACTTATAGAACAAAAGGTATTAACATCATCTAAAGGATATTATATTTCAAACTAAGGGATAATCACAAAATCATAATCTAACCTAAAAGAACAAACTCAGTCTATCAAATTCTAATAACTGACAACAAAATTAGAATTTAAAATTAACAAACTATAATCCCAAATAACCATAATCATAATAATAATAAATATGATTTCTTGGCCTACAATTAGAAGAGTAAGGTAGCCCGATCTGATTTCCATCATCGTTTAAAGTCAACGTTTATGTAAGAAAATTGCGGGAGCCACATAGGAGAATAATGAGTAAACCTCAAGTAGGGGAGCGAAGTAATTAGAAAGAGAAAATATGCAATTAGTATTGGATTCAGCGAACGTGGCACAATTTAAAGACGAAGAAAAGTTTTGTTATCACACAAAATAACAAGCATCAAATTTTAAGGTCACAAAAAAACAAGATGTAAAAGTAAATAGAGACTCTTGATGTTAATATGGTTTTATAAGAGGAGGTAGTATGCTAATTCCCGAGGTCGGAGAATGATCGAGAAAAAAAAATCTATTCAATTGCTAGGTTCCATTGATTATAGAATAATGGCGACAGAGCTACGTTTGAGGGAAAGGGTAAATATTTAATGTGGAAGGTTATGCCTCGGTCAATAACTTATGAGTACTCGAATACGAACACACAAAGGATCACGGGTTCTAGGTAATATGCCAGGCTGAAAAGAAGGTATTCTTGTCATACTAGGACATTGGTTCCTTCATCTTGGTTTCCTAAGATAATTCTTTGCTAACTATCAAGGTATACATCAAAATTTATAAGCCCTTTTAACTCCTATATTATTTCACTATTGAAGTTATGCTTAGCCCTAATATCAAACCTTCAATTTCTATTGGTTCCTCAATACTAGAGTCAAACAATCTGTTCAAATTTCTAACTAAACCTAGTAGTATCCATACTACTATCAAGTCATGCCTAAATATAGCAAGCGTAAGAGTCAATCACTTACAGGTACTGAATGATTAAGGTTCATTCTTTATACTAAGCATTTGAAGTAGTCAATGTTCTAGTTTGTTTCTTAAGAGGTTTGTCATCCTAGTCAACTTTTGAGACCTTCTAACAACATGGACTTCTATTATGGCAGAAAATTATACGCACAAAATAATCAAGAAAGTACGTTCATCCCTCCTGGATAGAGAGTGGTAAGGAGCAATGATAGTAAGGTCAGGGGAAATAAGTAAATATAATTTCAAAGGCGAGAGAAAATAATTAGGTTTAAATTATTTGGAATGTAATCAAGGAATGAAGTCAAATATGTGAATGGGATCCTATAAACTAATCCTAAATGCAGGCTTGCTAGGTACAGTAACGTAACCGAGGTAATATGCTCTCGACCTGCATGGGCCAACACAAAAATATGTCACGTCCCAGTCCCAAAATACGTAGGGCTAGGAATACGTAAGCATGCTAGTCGTATGTATATAAAAACCATAACACATACGTACTCTATATTATGAATAACAATTCACAAGTGGTATATAATGTCACAAGTTACGGGCAATACTAAATCTCATCCACAAACGCAAGTCAAAAAATATAAAGTAATCAATAGATCATAATGATTAAGTCTGAAAAGTATGAGAATAATAGCTGGGTGGAGACAAATCCACTACCAAACTAAGATAAGAACATATTCCAACTACTAAAATAAATAGACGACATAAAAGTGCCAACTCAACTACAAACCAATAGACTCGAAAGTAAAGAGCTCCTCGGAAGGGAATGAAGTAGCAAGTCCTAGTCCGTGCTCCTGCAAATAGTCATGATTGTCTACACCTGGAAAGGGAACAGTTCCTCAGAGGGACGTAAAAAAATACATAAAATTATGTTAATAAAGTACTGAAAGTAAACATCCAACATGGTCGCCTAACCAGTCTATGTGCTATGCAATTTAAGAACAACTTTTCCACGTATGGACTATCTGGCTACAATAATGGGATGGATATAGTTCTATCGAAGATCCAGGGACTACTGGCATAACGTCTTTCGATCGTCATAGGACTTCAATAAAAAAATGGGGTCATAACGCCTGGCGTCTTCGGCGGAGCTTAAGGTACAAAAAAAGTATAAATGAGCCATATACGCTTACTTATTATTCTTCCCTCCCAATGCTACTAGCTGTGTCATATCCATGACACGCAAATACCTCTAGTAACTGTTAAGTCTTCTAGCATGCAATTCTATTAGCAGTTATTCCCTATCGTTCGTCCCATACATATCGATGGCCAATCAATACACAAGTTTGTAATCTACATGAGACTCACAACTCATGTAATTTCTGTGTCAGGGCCATATGAAACATAAAAATATTTCAAAATTATGGGGTGGTCACGTAACTCTAGGTCAATATGCATAACAAAAGAAATAAGAACCAAAAGACTACGCCATCCGTCGTTGCACCCAACTTTCCTTAGACGTGCAGTTTAATAATATAAATAAATAAGAAAATAAAAGATAGAAATAAAATATGCAGATGTGAATATAAATAAACAGTAATAGTGGCAAGGTATACTTGCCTAGCAAGCAATCAATGTAGTGTAGACGTGCAAACGACAAACACGATAAATTTTTGGGTTTTGAAAATACATAGTATTATCACCAATGTTTCTAGAATCATAAACTTTTGGAGCAACTGGCATGCGACGAGATGGTCCCGTTTGGTGGGGCGCACTCCGTATCATAAATTTTTGGGTTTTGAAAACATAGTTTTTGGTCGTCTTTGAATAGAATTATTTTAACATGTACAACAAAATAATTAAAATGGAAAAGATAGAATTATTTCTAGTTATGTGGTCTAAAAGTCTATTCAAATAGATGCTTAGAATACTACATGGATTGGGTGAAAAGTGAGGTTGAAGTGGGATAGTTGGACAGTTTTATAACTGTTTTAAAACAAAGATTTTTCTCAACTTTACGTCGATTCCTGATGCCTGAAGAATTAGTGTAGAGTCCTGTATAGATAACGCATGGCCCCTTTTTGTAGTGTTTTGACAAATATTTTGATTTGCACCTCTTTTAAGCTTTGTAGTGAACTTGCCTACTACTCCTTCCGGCGAGTTGGTTCTTAACCCTGAGTGGGTCCCGTTGAGTATAAATTTTGCGGACCTTACTGCCTCCATGCAAGTCCAACTGGATAGGAGTTTCCCATCCGAGAGGCAAAAGTTGATCGCTGACCAGAGCGAGTTTTATCTCCAGAGTCAAATAAACTCAGGGAAGGTTGCAGTTGGACATGATTATGCTTTCAAGAAACCACACTTTCTTTTTGGGGATGCACTAACCACGCCAATTCCTAATTTAGGGAAGTCGAAGGAGAACTGGAACTTCACCTACTGTGGGACAGAGATGTCACCCTCACTTTTCCAAATAAGAGTAATTTAGTCATTTGCATATAATTATTTTTAGAGATTAATATTTATTTATATTGTGCTAATAATTAATATTGGTGGCTGTGCTATTTAGTTATTAATTAGAGGATTATCCAATTAGTTAGACTTGACACTTGTGAACCCAATTAGACTTGTCATGACAAAGAGTGAGCCCAACATGGACCAAGCCCAATAAACCCATTCACACTAATTAATTAGGAGTATTAGCTTAATTTGTATTAGTGTAAAAACTTCCTAAGATACCCATCCTTAATTATTTTACAGAATTCATCATTTAGGGGCAAATGGGACTTTAGCATGTGACTTGAGGAAGGGGGAAGGGGCCGGCCACACATAAGGGAGTTTCCTCTCTATCTCTCCCCTCCTCATTTGCATTCATTTTAGATCTCAAATTCTAGATCCCAAATTTTCTACATTCCCTCCATCAATTTCTTTCTTAATTCCTTCACATTCTCTCTCATTTTCATTCCTCAAGGAGCCTTGGTGCTTGGAGAAGCAAGGAGCACAAGGAGGAGGAGGAGCATTGGTAGAGAGATCGTGTCTGGATCGTATCCATTGAGCATTTTATTAGGAATCCATCTCCCAATTGGTAAATTCTGAATTTCTCTTTATTCTAAGCTTCTTAATCATGCATTTGACTCTTCGGAACACCCCAATGGCATATGGATACCTATTGGAACAAGTTCATGGCTATTTGGTGGAGAATTATGGTCTCTACATATATTTTTATATGTATTTTGGGAGAATTATGAGATTGACACATCAATTGTGTGTAATTTGACCAATTAGATCTAATTAGACTTAGATCGGGATGTAGGACTAGATAGTGTCCATAATTGGATACGGTGAGTGCGTATTGTGATACGTCGTGATACGGTATTGTAGGAGGGCTATTTGCATGAGTAGTGGGCTCTAGCATGCCAAGTTCTTCATATTGTATTTAAATAGCTATAATATTGTATATTATATTAGTATAATAATGCATTCATGGGGCTTTGGTAGTGTATTGTGGTGATGTAAGAGCGTATCATGAGATATATATGAGTATCTTAGTGGTGCACACCTAGTGTTAGTATGAGTGTTTGTGCGGTTATTAATATTGTGTGGTGCTCAGGTGCTAGTGTACTAGTGTTTAGTTAGTCGGGAGTTTTCATTAGTGTATGTGTGAGAAGTATAGGTGTGTATTGGTATTGGTAGTGTGCACTTGCACACATGTTGGTTGTGTGTGTGTGTGCTGGAGGAGAAGTGTGGACTGCTAGTGTATCAGTTAATTAGGGTATGTTGGGTACTCATGAGTATGTATGTGCATAGGGAGGTATAAGGAGAAGGGAAATTGTTCCTGAAACGAGGATGAAACAATATTAAGTACATGTTTGTAGACAACATGGTACAGTGCCAGACAAAATTAGGAATCTTAAGTATTCCTGCAATTAGTGTAGTAGTTAGAGGAGTGGTGCATTTCCAGTATATACAGATGCAAGGTTATGTGTAACGATTTGGGGAACATAGAGTAAAAATATTGATTATTAATGGCTTAACGGTAGGTTGATACATTGGTGTGGGTAACAAGAGTGAAGTACATGTATATGTGAAGTACAAGTAGTACATATTAGCCGTGGGAGTGGAGAGGGAGGAGTGTGCTTGAACTGCATAATAGTTTGTGAAGGTTGTTTTGCAGAGAGACAGTGCTCCATAGAATTAGTAGCAAGTTGAAGGGATTTGAGTAAAGGAGCAACATCAGTAGGAACCTGCAATTGCCGTAGGAAATGAGTGGCAATAACAGCTAGTTAAGGAAGATTTTATTGGACTGCATCAGCAAGTACTTACTGTGTATTCAACTACAAATGAGTAAGGTAAGTTACAGCAGCATGAGGAATGGGTTGTAGCAAGCAACAGATAGAGGGTAGGTACTGCAAGACCTAGGTAGTGAACTGTTTGAGGATAGAAGTACAGTTGGCAAGGTGGGCAAGGAGAGGTGCTCGGGTGTAACCTTGAGAAGATCAGCAACAACTACACAGTTGATGGGGGGATCGGGTTTAGAGCATCAGTAGTAAGATTGATTACATGTTTAAGAGAGTAAGGTGGAGTACATGCAAGGGGTATCAAGGAGCTAAGAAATCGAATCTTGGCAGATGGGATGCATCTGTTGTAGGGAATACAGTTAGAAGTGCATTAGGGCTGTGTCGTGGTGTCCATGGATGAGAGTGTTAGGTAAAGTGTATCATATGGGAAGACTTTATATGTCAGGATACTAGGTTGAGGGTTTAAGTACGTGGATAGGTGAGGTTATGATATAGGATATTAGTATAAGGGTATCGTATGATATTGAGTATCAAGATACTCGGGTACCAAAGGGTATTAAGGTATTAGAATAAAGAGTTAGAATTATAAGTGAGTGTCCTATGTGTTTCAAGGTATCTAGTAAACAGAGATACCAGGGTAGCATAACTAGTTTGGGAGACATTGAGTTTTGGTATCAATTATCAAGATACCGGATAAGTATTTAGATAGATGCTAAGGTAATAATAAATAATAGATATAACTACTATATTCATACGTTATATATATAGATGTTTAGTAATATTAGCTAGTATAGCTAATACCCCCACGGTATTAGCAAGATTAACTAGTATTGGTCTAGAAACCTAGGTATGACCTAGCTTTGACTAATATTGACTAGTTTAACCTAGTTTGACTAGAGAGACCTAGTTTTGACCTAGAAATTCTCTTTTCACCTAATTAAGCTTGTTTATGATTTTATTACACCTAGTAATCATGCTATTCATATATAGATGTTTGTGACACCACCTCAAACACCGAGTGACATTATTTGCTCGACAGAGGTGAGTACATTCTCTGATAGTTTTCTTATTTGATAGTCTCTATGTTTCATGTATTTAGTATTGAGATATTTGATACCTAATATGATGGTTACACGGATTAGTATACATGGATCCTTGACATGAGATGTTATTGTCATGATAACTCAGTGATCAGCGTGTCGTGCTTCGTGATTACTCAGTGATTACCGTGATATCTTCATGATTATATAGACCGTGATTATAGTGCATGTTATTATAGACCATGTATTGTGATATACGTGTTATAACATGTCGTGATATGGATCCGTGTACTAGTCGAGGGATGGAAAAGTATTAGTAAGTATGTGATCATATCTTATAGCCCGTGATATAGTGTAGCCCGTGATAGTTAGCAGATCATGCAACTCACGTATCATCACGCTAGCTCCTATTTATTTATATAGTCCGTGTTAGGCCCAAGCCGATCACATATTTTTCTAATATTTCAAGGCACCAGCTATTATTTCTTTTTCTTATTTTCAGTTTATTACAGTGATGTTCTATATCATATTGTTCTCAGTTATTTCCATTTCTTACTATGATTCTCTTGTTGTAATTTTGTCTAGTTCAGTTACTTCCATCATGAATTTTTATTACTATTGTTGTTCCATAGTTTTTGTCATTTATTGGAACTGCTATTGGGTTGTACTTCGCTCCAATCCTGACGGAATATATTTTTCAGATGATTCATTAGAGGACTGGTGTCCTACGTATTACTGGTCAAAGGATGGCACGACAGTTGAGCTAGTACCCGTAGAGCCTCTTTAGATAGTACCACCAGCTGTAAAGACTTAGACTTTTTATTATGAGTTGTATTTGATTTTAGTAGACTTTATGGCATGTATTATTATTTTGAGACTTATATTGAGATTGGACTTGTATTGAGACACTTGTATTTCTTTTACTTATAATCCATATCGTGCCATTCTTTCTCTAGTTTAATATTGTGATTGAGTATTGATTATCATTTATCACACACTATATTGTTCATCCAATTGGAGTTGAGATGACTGTAAAACCCCCTTCCCAGAAAACCGTATATACCCCTTATTTATTTATTATTAATTAAATTGTAGTAATTAGGTCCAAATAGGAGAAATAGATTTTTTAATAATTTTTATGTTAGGTGTTCGGGCACTTAGATGAGTTATGGGACCTTCAGAAATTTTTAGGAATTTATTCCATGTAGGGGACCCCTTGAGCAGTTGCTAGCCTAACGATGTGCAATACCCTATCCTATAAATTTTCTTTTGTGTGAAAATATATGTATATATATATATAAACAAATATATATGTATATATATTTTAAAGAAAGAAAGAAAGAAAGAAAGAAAGAAAAATAAATTAAATAAGTATATAATAAAATACTAATAATGATAACAATAACAATATTATTACTAAAGTCCCTACGTTAGACTAAGTCCCTAGCTAAAGTTCCTTAGGAACTTGATACAGCCGAATTTCCCAGGGAACCCGCCAGCAGGACCCGCCCCTTTATAATTCCGTGAACCCCCTTTGCTTCAAAACCCGCGGACCATTAAACCCACCCTCTCTCCTAATATATTATATATTATATATATATATATAGTTAGCTCCCCAAAACCCTAACCTAAAATCCCAGACTTCCTCTTCCCATCTAGAGCCGTCACCGCAGCCAAAGAAGCCTCCCCAAGCCATCCAACCATCCCGTCGACGCCGACATCGCGAACTGCAGTCTCCCACTCGAGGCACCTTCGCTCCGGCGAAATTTCCCGTTGACTCGCTCGACCAAACGCAGATCCGTTTTCATAGGTATGATCTTCCCTTAACCCTCTAAAATATTTGTTTTATAGTCAACCTCGGAAAACGTGTGCCCCTAGGTGAAAAACAGCGCCCAAGTCAGCGCGAGCAGACAGAATTCTGCAATCGCAGAAACTTACGATGACCACCCATATTGTCGAGTTCGTAACTCCCACCACAGAGATCCGAATTCGACGATTCTTTTTGATACCTGTAGATTACATGATCTAGTTTATTTTCTGTATTATAACTTTGTGCTATTAGTTGCTGTGGACCAAATTGTAGTCGTCACAAAACTGCGTGCACCCACTTTTTTCGGTTTTCTAAAAGTGGGAGATCGGAGCGCGCCCCGCCAAACGGGACCGCCCCGCCGTGTGCCAAGTGTACCGAATGGTGCACACAGCATAACGGGACACGTGAAAATTCGTGGGGACTGATTTGGACGCGTGTGCGCGCCGGAATCAGGCCGTATCCGCGAACACATTCCGTGTCGCCACTTTTGTGGAACTCGCGAGTATTTTGTGCACGGTTGTCAGATTGCGACGAAACTTGCGCCACTGGACTCGTGGTAACACGCTGGTCCTGTGACCCAATTTTCACGCATTTTTGAGACGGTTGACCAGATCGCCAATTGGCGGGCCCCACAGTTGACTTTTTGGACCAAATTATGTTCGGCTCATCGGAATCCAAATTTGGACATACCATTGGGATCGTATTGACATTTAGAGTTGTTTGACCCATAGTTTGTCCCATTTAGAGACTGTTACCCTCGGCACGCTTTTCGGTGCAAAGTGGGCCCACCTATGGAACCCGCTTTGGCCCGAAAATGACCTTTTTGCCCCTGTGTCCAAATTGGACGTAAGGACAGGCATTTCCAGCTATTTGACATCTTCTGAGACTGTTGGTGATATTTATTACAGCTTTCGGAGTAGTACCTACCGGATCCACCGATACCAGGACGACAGTTGATATTCAAACATCAGGCAAGTGTACCTTGCCAAACTCTACAGTATTGTTATATATTTTTCTTGCTTATTATAGTGCTGTGCATGCTCAACCTAGGACCGTGTGACGTACTTAGCGTCCGATTATCAGTCGGGTGCCGACACTGTGCGCAGTGTTGGGTACGGTCATCAAGAGATGGACATTCGTGACACTTTATTCTCGTACTTGTCTTATCAAGTACCATATGACCCAGGACACTTGACACTAATCATGAGACAGGATTTTCCCGAGATATTCGTGGTGATTCTGTATAGGATACAGGACATGGACATTATACTCTTAGATACTTATGACTTGTTGCATTAGCTATGATCGCGCTTGACATGGACATGAGACGTTATGGTCATGATATGCGTGGTTACATTGGGTGGGGAGAGTCACACAGGCTACAGGCTATTTCATATATCTATCTACTACTATTGTGAGGCCTCAGACTCTCGTAGCAGAGCTAGGCACATTACGTGTTTATTACCGCTACCGGCTCCCCGACACAGAGCTTGTAGTGGCTTCAGCCTGAGTTTTAGTGTTACTCTCACTTGCATTTCACTTAGATGGTTACATATTTACCTATTGATTATTTAGTTATTTATTTGCTGCACTGCTTATCTGTATTTATTGGCATGACCTCTTTGTACCTTGCTATGTCCCCTGAGGACCTGGATCCGGATGTTTGTCCCCAGATTTTACAGACGAGGCTTTTCCCGAGGTTTACGGGACCGGAGCAGGAGCTGTACCACCATCTGAGGACGATGTCTTAGCTGAAGACTTCTCTTGAGCATCCATGTTCATGCTCAGCTTTTACTATTTATTTCAGTCATTTACTTTCTGGTCTATTGAACCATTGTACTAGATATTTATCGGGTTGTTCCCCGAAGTACTTGGTGAGACTTGCTGATGATTTATATTCCTTATTTATTCTGTGGATCATATTTTATATCTTGTGTGGATGAGATTAGTTGTGCCATGATTGTCGTAGACTTGTTTTACAGCTTAAGTATGCCCTGATGGATCCATTATGTTGAGTAGTCCATCGGTGCGTACTGCTGGCCATTGCCAGGTGTCTAGTCCCACGGTATTTTGGGACTGGGGAGTGACAATGACATCACAGATACCTTATATATTATAATAGATGTATAGATAGTTATGTTGATCCAGACAGTGTTCTACCGCCGATGCTGCGATGTAGGCTGGGCGTTGTTCACCATTTATGCCCTTATTCTTCGTGTGGGTCGTGACACATTTTTAGTGGTGGCCTATGCAGGTCAGAGTCGCAACAAGTATGATATCATAGTAGTATGAGATACTGCTACGAGCCTGCTTTAGGATATAGTATATAGGCTGAGAGTATACTCAATCACGACTAGGGAACACTTTCGAATATCTGTTTTTCTATTCTTATCTATTTGAATGATTGTTTACTTTGAATAATTATGTCCTTCCTTGATGATACCGTATCTTACTCAATATTGATTCCTTTGTTTCAATCTATCTTCAGGATGCCACCGAAGAGGCATTCCTAGCGCTCAGGCACAGTGTCGACGAGGTCGGTCACTTTGTCGCCTTTGAGGGAAGTACCAGCAAACATTGTTCTAGCAGCTTCAGTTTAGAGGTCCGCTTCACCGGTCCAAGTAAATATTTCTACAGTAGCTTTCGGGGGTGCTCCACTTCCGGAACAGAGGAAAGTGTCGACAGTCTCAGAGGAGCTTCTACCTCCACCACCCACAGTTGATCAGACGCAGGTGTTTGCGCTCTTTCATCAGTTGATTAAGGGCCAACAGCACCAGTCAGAGGTTATGCGGTAGGGCATTGAGAATGCCCACCAGTTTGCACTCATCGTAGTCGAGAGAGTTTCCTTGGTCCAGCCACAGGTAGCTCCACCTCAATTCATACCACAACAGCCGAGGCCGGGGACTATTATAGACTTCAAGAGGATGGGGCCGAAGGACTTTAAAGGTACTGAGGGGATTATTTATGCTGATGATTGGATAGAAGATATTGAGAGGAACCTACGGCTGGCGCAGATTCCAGAGAGGTTGCAGGTAGAGGCCGTATGAAGCATGATGTTTGACATCGCATTAACTTGGTTCAGGACGGACCCCGGGATATCAGCGTCAGGACTAACTTGGGAAGCTTTTAAGGGGCTCTTCAAGGAAAAGTCCTTCCCATATGTGGCTTTGACATCTCTAGAGGGCCAGTTTTAGTACCTCGTCCAGGGAGGTATGACGGTGGATAAGTATGCAGCAGAGTAATGCAGATTGGGTCACTTCGTGGAGTGGCAGAATCCTCGAGAAAAGGCCAGGAAGTTCAGAAAGGGTCTGAATAAGGAGATTAAATCTCATACTAGTGGACACAGTACCGCTACATTTAAGGAGATTCTAGCAGAGGCACAACAGGCAGAGGATGATTTAGAGCTAGGCTCCAAGAGGATGAGAGATCATTCAGGGTCTAGTAGTAGTACGAGTCCAGCGAAGTGGCCCCACTTTCATCAGCAACAGCAGAGGCACATTCAGCAGCAGCCAAGATAGCAGTTTCAGACACTATTTCGGGCACCGGTACAACAGGCACATCAGGCCCCGAGACCAGTACAGTATGCCCTGCAGTACACTCATTGTGGGAAGATAGGATATACACAGGAGGTCTACAAGAAGAGGCTTGGGGTGTACCTCTATTTTGGGAAGGCAGGCCACCTTGTTCGAGATTGTGTTCTAGCTCCCGTTCGAGCAGGTCAGTATGGAGTCCAAGCACAGAGAGCACCTAAGAGACCACCAGCGGGATAGAAAAGGGGACCTCTGTTACCACCACAGCCGCAGCGGTTCGCTCAGTACTAGCAGCCGTAGAGAGGTGCTCAGCGTTAGGGGCGAGCTTTCACCATGACGGTCGAGGAGGAGGAGCCAGTCAGAGATGTCTTCTCAGGTTCAGTCTATCTTGATTATTTTCCAGCTCATGCTTTATTTGATTCTGGTGCTTCACATAGTTTCGTATCTGTATCTTTTGCCCTGAAGCATCATCTTGAGACTGAACCGTTGGCGAGGACTTGCAAGATCATGACCGGGGGTGGCATTGTCCTGGTCAGTGATGTTTGCAAGGATCAGAGAGTTTCTCTGGGAGGTCGAGAGTTGAGTGCGGGTCTACTCGTAATGCCACTTCCGACCTATGACATAGTACTCGGGATGGATTGGTTGAGTAGGCACCATGCTACTATCGATTATCATGGAGGCAGAGTTTTATTTCAGATGTCAGGAGAGCCAGAGTTTAACTTTATTAGAGAAGCAACAGAGCCAAGCGGGGGAGACTTATGTAGAGCTTCGGTGGAAGAGCAAGAGCTGTTACATCCTTTGATTGCAGAATTTATGGATGTCTTTCCGGAGGAATTATCGGGTTTGCCGCCAGACCGAGATGTTGAGTTCTCTATAGATTTGGTGTCAAGCGCTAAGCTGATATTACAACACATCTTTAGGGTTAACAATAGCAAATTGGCAGAGTTGAAGAAGCAGGTGGATGAGTTGTAGGACAAAGGCTTCATCAGGTCCAGTTCATCATTGTGGGGTGCTCCGATATTGTTGGTAGCGAAGAAGGATGGGTCAATACATATGTGTATCGACTACATGGATCTCAATAACCTCTCTATCAAAAAAAAATCTGTTGCTGCAGATTGATGATCTATTTGTTCAGTTAAGCGGGGCAAAGGTATTCTCAAAGATAGACTTGAGGTTGGGGTACCATCATGTGAAAGTCAAGAAGGATGACATTCGAAGACAACTTTCAGGACTCGGTATTGGCAGTTTAAGTTCTTGGTGGTGCCGTTTGGGTTAACCAATGCCCCGATAGTATTTATGAATATGAGGAATAAGGTGCTTCATCAGTACCTTGATTAATTTGTGGTGGTATTCATTGATGATATATTGATTTATTCGAAGACCCCAGAGGAGCATGAGAAGCACCTGAGGATAGTTCTAGAGACCCTCAGGAAGGAGAAGTTGTATGGTAAGCTTTCAAAGTGTGAGTTCTTCCTTGATAAGGTTGAATTGCTCGGGCATGTGATTACAGGAGAATGAATCTCAGTAGACCGAAAGCAGATATCAGCAGTTGAGTCATGGTCTACCCCGAGTTCAGTGGCGGAGATTAGGAGCTTTCTTGGATTGGCAGGCTTTTAAAAGAGATTTGTTTAGCACTTCTCCAATATTGTAGAGCCGATGACTAGGCTGACCAGGAAGGACGTGGAGTTTGTCTGGACAGAGGAGTGTCAGGCCGCATTAAAGGAGATAAAGAATAGGTTGACTACGGCTCCAGTATTGACGTTTCCATCAGGGACAAGAAAATTTTCCATATATAGTGATGCTTCAGATAAGGGTTTGGGATGTGTGTTGCAGCAGAACGGGAAGGTGATTGCCTATGCTTCTAGGCAATTACGTCCGCATGAGAAGAATTACCCTACCCATGACTTGGAGTTGGCAGCAGTCATCTTTACTCTAAAGTTATGGAAATACTACTTGTACGGAGAGCGTATAGAGATATTTACAGACCACAAGAGCTTGAAGTATATATTTACACAGAAAGAGCTCAACATGAGGCAGCGCCGATGGTTGGAGTTGATGAAGGACTTTGAAATTTCTTTATTGTACAATCTATGGAAGGCCATCGTAGTCATTGATGCCTTAAGTAGGTATCCAGTAGCCATATACCTGACGAGGGACAAACATTTATTGGCCGATATTGATAGTTTGGGTATAGAGGTGCTAGTTCCTGGAGTCGCGACACAGATGTGGGGACTTCAGGTATAGTCAAAGTTGATGGACCAGATCAGAACTGGACAATTCGAGGATGTGTCTCTGAGGATCATCATAGAGCAGGTTCAGATGGGATTGCAGAGGACTTCAGTATTACATAGGATGGATAATTGTGGCACGGTACACGATTGTTTGTGCCGAGTAGAACTTTACGCGAGGAGGTTCTTCTGGAGGCGCATCTATCTCAGTACTCTATGAATCTAGGTGCCAACAAGATGTATAGAGATATAAGAGAGCATGCTTAGTTGCATGGTATGAATCGGGAGGTGGCGAGCTTCATGTCTAGATGTCTGGTATGCCAGCATGTAAAGGCAGAGAGACAGAGATCGGGTGGTTTGCTTCAGCCTTTATCCATTCCATAGTGGAAGTGAAAGCACGTGACGATGTATTTTGTATCAGGGCTTCCACGTTCTCCAGGAGGTAAAGACGCAATTTGGGTCATCGTTGACAGGTTGACCAAATCGGCCCACTTATAGCCATTTAAAGTGGGTACGTCTACGGAGAAGCTCGCAGAGATGTATGTGCGGTAGATTGTTAGATTTTATGGAGTTCCTATGAGCATCATCTCGGATGGGGATAGTCGCTTCACATCCCTCTTATGGAGGAGTTTGCAGGCTAGCTTGGGCACCCAGCTAAAGTTTAGTACCGTATATCACCCTCAAATAGACGGACAGTCAGAGAGGACAATTCAGACTCTCGAGGATATGCTACACACTTGTGTATCATAATTTGGAGGCTCTTAGGAGGATCATCTTTACCTGATAGAGTTTGCTTATAACAACAGCTACCAGACCAGTATCGAGATATAACCATTTGAGGCATTTTATGGACGGAGATGTCGTACTCCATTATCATGGGATGATATTGGTGAGAGAGCTTTATTGGGACCAGAGATAGTCGTGAATGCGACTGAGAAGGTAAAGTTTATAAGGGATAGACTTCGGGTGGCGCAGGACAGACAACAACATTGGGACGATAGCCACCAGAGACCATTGGAGTTTGAGTGTAAACCCACTCGACCAAATTTAGGGTTATTTAGTTAGACAGAGAGACTAGGATTAAATTGGTGATAATTAGAGTTTAATGCAGCAAATTAGAAATATTTGTGCAATATTTATTAATTAATACCCCTTACCGTTGCTTCGATATTTGGAGAGCCACCCTAGTAATTACCTTCAAAAATATTTCATATACGCTTCCTAGACATGCCAGACTACCCATCTGACCCTTGTTTAACTCATAAATACTCTATATTGTGCTTCATTTTAGTCGTACAATATACATTGCAATAGTCTAGTTTTAAATCCCAATAAATCCAACCTTGCGCAGTTGCCGTTCCAATCGAAATTGGAGACACAACCTCAACCCATTTTCATACAACCCAAATATAGATACTATTTTATTCTGAATCTGCCATGTCCATGACAAACGTGTTTCATAAAATCCTACTCCCATATAATACCAATTAATTGAAAGGCATCGCTTGCACTAATTCTTATTTAATTTAATGTGAAGACCAACCTCACCCAAAACTAGACCCAACAAGACCCATGTACACCCAACACCCTTTCATGTGGACATGTTCCCCACCCCAAAGAGCCCTGGTCGGCCCAATTCCCGAGGTCAACCCCCTAATCCTTTCTCCTATATAAATACAATCCTCTCTCTTCAAACCCTAGAAACCCATAAACCCTAGCCGAACCCTATTTTTCATCCCTCCACCTACGCCTCCTCTTTACCCGATACCATCACCGTCATAACCACCACCTCCTCCGCCTGCCCTTCCCCCTCGACACCGAACCACCAACCCAGCCCGCCTGCACCCGCCGGTCCACTTCAACTCCACCATCATCACCATCCCCTCCACCATCTCCGCCATAGCCAGCCCGATACCACCATCAACTCCACCCCAACACCACCATCCACCTCCCGACCACCTCGCCGACAGACCCCCACCGCTAAGCCGCTGCTGCCAAAGCTGCTGCTGCCGCTGCTGCAACTGCTGCCATTACTGTCGCTGTTGCCGTTGCTTCCCCGCGCGACGCCGGAGCTCCGCCCTCACGTCGAAGAACAGTCGTCGACGAACCAGACCCCCCCCCCCCGCTCAGCCACAACTAGGTACCCGTTTACTTTACCCCTTTTACTTCACGTGTCGTGGTGTCATCATCGTGTCGTCCAACGGACACGAGAGACAGTAAACCCTAAGTAATATATGTGTATGTGTGTTATTGTAAACTAGTAATTAATGATCATTAATTTCTCAATTAATAAATAAATTATAATTATGAACACTGTGTTGACCCAGGACTTGGACAACTAGCCTTGTGCACGTATTCTTATAACATGCTAGTTAAGCTTTATCATGTAGTATTATACGTCTTAGTTGCGTAGCGTATCCGGACGTTTCGTTGTCTTGGCGTACACGCCACTCGTGGACAGGACACATGTACGTCTTTGCTGTATGCACACGCGACTCTGTTAGTTGACCAACTGTAACACCTTTCGTCAGTGTCTAAGAGCAGCGTCATGGTTCCGTGTGTATCACTTTAGTGTCTGATGATCGAATTTCTATATTATATTAGATGTATAGGGTCGCTGGACCAGTCAGGAGAGACTGCAGGAGCAGGTTATTGGCATTCACAGCTTGAGGACCCAGGCAAGATACCTTAACATAATTACTGTTTAATTTAAATTATTCAAATGTTGTATGATATCTTGTTACACTATTTTATACAACTGTGCGCATCTGAGATTGACTTGGGTGTAGTCGACGAATGCGTCGATGTGTAGTGTAATCGCCCTAGTCACTAGCAGACTCACCCATCATTGTGAGGATATTCTGATATCTTTCGAGACCTGACACTCTTACACGCTTTACGGTGACAAATACAAGTTGGGATGCGGGTTCACGTACCCGACTAGCTATTGGTGCGTGTGACATGCATCATGGTTTAGTACGTAATCAGGATTATATAATTAGTAGAGACTTGGCATATAGAAACGTGGTATGCACGTCGAGTATTCGACTTGTATATCTACATTGGGCGGGGAGGACAACTGGTAGGCGTATGGGATACATACATTGGACTCCGTAGTGTCCCGAGGAACCACGGATCCAATGACTTCCCTTATTCCGATTCTACATTCTACGGAGTGATATGGACAATATACTATTCAGATTCCACGTTCTACGGAGCGATATGGACATTATACTATGCAGATATCACGCTCTTCGGAGTATGGACGTTATGCCTACACCTATCCATACGTACCAAGGTTGTCCTCACATTGCATTTACTTAGATGGTTAGCACACCCTTTATTTTATTCAGTATATACATATGGCATACATTTTTGTATCTTGTTACGTCCCTCTGAGGACCTGGTTCAATTCCAGATTTGGACGAGGCATATTATCCTACAGTGTACGGACCCGGACAGGAGACGAGGTACGCATCCGAGGAGGAGCTAGAGGTGCTTCCGTCAGAGTTCCCGTGATCACTTGGTAGGCCTTCCGCCTAGGATTGGAGCATCATTATCTAGTCAGCCGATGCCCTAGTCATTACTCATTTTTATCTGTCTTTCAGTACTTTTATTTCGTCATAGTAGTGGGTTTGTTCCCACCAGACATTTTGGGTTGTACTATGATATTTCAGACTGGTGTTTATATTCCAGCATCTATTTTAGTATTTCTTGTTTATATTGTGGATGAGATTAGATTACCTGTTTTGATGTTAGTATTGGACTTGTTAGTATTTTAGGACAGCGGAGTACGCTTCGTAGGATCCATTAAATTGGGTATTTCCTCAGAGACGTATTAGCGGGCTATTGCCACGTGGCCTGGTCCCGTGTATTCTAGGACTGGGGCGTGACATGGTTTTAGTGGTGGCCCATGCAGGTCATGTTTATCGCTTGTGGTATACTAACATGCCCAGCGAGCCTGCAATAGGATAGGAATTACTAGGTCTCATCCACTTTGATTACGTCTTTGAACTTCCTTCGTATTACTTCTAAATATTTGCATCCTGTTTGCTTGATTCCGTACTCTTTTAATGAAGCTCTATCTCTTGCAGCAAGATAAACTTGCACAGTGGACGAGGAGCACCCGGTGCCGTGGTGCCAGCCGACACCACCCGGAGAGAGGAGATATCCCAGGGACCACCTGGAGAGCAACCACCATCACAGGCCCCAGTGATGCTACAGCCCCGCTGATACACTGGCGCGAGACTTCTCAGGGCGATCCTACACAGCAGCACGAGGGACAGACTTCACAAACGATCCCCACGCAGCATTTCAAGGGCCAGACTTCAGGGGCAACACTGATGCCGCAAATTGAGAGGCCGACATCTGAGGAGACACCTACCGCACAGCCGAAGGTCCCATTGCCAGCACCTCCACCCTATCCACCTCATATGCCACCATCAGATGGACAGCCACAGATGCTTTATTTCTTCCAGGCTATGATGCAGGCACAGTGGCATCAGACCGAGACGTTGAGGCAGAGTTTGATGGCAGTTTTGGAGAGGACACCTGTCCCAGCACCCGAACCAGCACCTACACCAGTTCAGACAGTTGGTACTGTACGAGGGTTCCGCCAGATGGGCCCAAACACTTTTTCGGGCAACGAGACTGCAGAGGAGATCTCCGATTGGGTTGCCAACACGAAGATGCTACTAGAGGCTTCTCAACTACATCCAGATCTTTGGATGACCGCAGTGAGGGCCTAACTGAAAGGCAACGCCCATCACTAGTGGGACTCCATAGAGCGTAGCGTCGGCAAGACACAGATGTGGGAGCAGTTCTTAGAGTACTTCAATACGAAGTATTTCCCGGCTACAGTCAGAAATGCCCTATACTTCTAGTTCCTGCATCTAGAACAAGGGAATATGACCGTAGACGCATACGACACGGAGTTTAGCTGACTTAGCAGATTTGGTGCCGTCATGATATCCAATAATCTAGAGAAGGCCTAAAGATTCCATCAGGGCCTTACTTTTGAGCTGCAGAGGTACACCACACTCAGGCGAGGATTTCATATGAGGAGGTTCTTTCAGAGGCGAGGATCCAAGAGGCCATTGTCAGAGGAGCAAGACGTTCCAGCACGACCGTACCAGCCAGAGCCCAGCCCAGAGCAGGAGGACCGATCCGTCATCCTGGAGCACAGACACAACAGAGGACAACACCATACCAGCAAAAGGAGCTTCCGACTTGCCACTACTGTGGTAAGAGAGGACATTTCCAGAAGGACTGCAGAAAGAGACTGGGGACATGCATGATTTATGGAGCGAGCCAGCACCAAGCCCGAGATTGCCCACAGCGCAGAGATACAGCACCGCAGACCGGACAGAGGCCAGAAGCACCAGTCCAGAAGATACTACCCTCGATAGGAGGCCAGCGTCCACCAGCACCCAAAGGATTTCAGAGGGGACCACCCTTGGCCCCACAGAAGGCGCAGTTTGATCGAGCCAGACAACAGATCGGAGGGCAGAGGCACGGACAAGCCTTTGCACTAGCAGCGACTGAGGAAGAAACAGAAGGGGAAGCTATCACAGGTACCATTTTAGTTGCATCATTACCTGCGACTGCATTGTTTGATTCTGGTGCTACACTATCTTTCATATCTAGTAGATTTGTAGCTATGCATAGTGTAGCTACTTTCCTTTTACCTAAGAGTTGGAAGATTCTTACCGGAGGAGGCATCGTCCCGGTTACCAGCACTATTAGAACGTGCTCAGTAGTCGTGTGTGGTCGAGAGATGAGAGCGCGATTCTTGGTATTTCTAATGCCATACCTTGACGTCATGTTAGGCATGGACTGGTTGAGCCAGTATAATGCCGTACTGGATTGCCGGAAGGGTAGCATCACTTTTAGACCGCCAGATCAACTGAAGTTCGAGTACATGCGAGGGACCGTCGAGCAAGGAGTAGGACAGACAGCTGGAGATTACATGGCTATGGAGATGGCACCCCCACCGATAGTTGCAGAGTTTGAGGATGTTTTTCTGGAGGAGTTACCAGGTTTACCGCCAGATAGAGACGTGGAGTTCACTATTGAGTTAGTACCCGGAGCACCACCGGTATCTTTTAATGTGTACCGATTGGCGAAGAAGGAACTAGATGAGCTGAAGCTACAGTTAGAGGAGTTGCAGATCAAGAGATTTGTTCGTCCTAGTACGTCACCTTGGGGAGCACCAGTGTTGTTTGTACCAAAGAAAGATGGGACAGTACGTATGTGCATTGATTACAGAGCCCTTAATGCTTTGACTATTAAGAAAAAGTACCCCCTGCCAAGGATTGATGATTTATTCGACCAACTGACAGGAGCAGTGGTGTTCACGAAGATTGACTTGAGATCGGGTTATCATCAGGTAAAGGTGCGGAGAGAAGACATTCCAAAGACAGCATTCAGGACTCGTTATGGTCACTACGAGTTCTTGGTGATGCCTTTCGGATTGACGAATGCGCCTGCCGTATTTATGAACTTGATGAACAGAGTCTTCCACCAATACCTAGACCAGTTTGTGGTAGTCTTTATCGACGACATCTTGGTGTATTCAAAGAGACACGAGAAGCACGAAGAGCACTTGAGGCTAGTGTTAGAGACGCTGAGGCATGAGAAACTTTATGCAAAGCTGAGCAAGTGTGAGTTTCTCCTAGATCGTGTCGCTTTCCTTGGACACATTATCTCAGGAGATGGCATTTCGGTAGATCCAGTAAAGATTTTGTCAGTAGAGACCTGGCCGACCCCTACCAACGTCTCAGAGGTCAGGAGTTTCCTAGGACTTGCCGGATATTACCGAAGGTTCGTAGAGAACTTTGTAAGGATCGCAGAGCCGATGACCCGCTTGACCCATAAGGAACAGGAGTTTACCTAGACAGAGGAGTGTCAGACGATATTTGATGAGCTGAAGAAGCGTCTGACTACGGCACCTATCTTGACCATACCTTCTGGACCCGGAGGATTCGTGATCTATAGCGATGCATCCGGGAAAGGATTAGGATGCGTCTTGATGCAGCATGGAAAGGTTGTGGCCTATGCCTCTAGACAGTTGAGGACCCATGAGAAGAATTACCCCACTCACGACTTGGAGCTTGCCGTAGTGATCTTTGCTTTGAATCTTTGGAGGCACTACCTATATGGAGAACGAGTGGAGATATTCACAGATCACAAAAGCCTAAAGTACGTCTATAGTCAGAAGGATCTGAACCAGAGACAAAGACGATAGCTTGAGGTAATGACAAACTTTGAGATTGAGCTGCAGTACCATCCAGGAAAGGCCAACGTAGTAGCTGATGCATTGAGCAGAAGACCCATGGCATTCTTTTTGACTACTCAGCAATATCTTTTGATAGATCTAGAACATATGGGTATAGAGGTCATTATGCCCGGAACAGACGGCCAGTTGTCGAGTTTCCAGTTGCAATCGACATTGGTCGATAGAATTAAGGCTGCCTTGCCAACAGATACCAGATTCTAGAGGCTTCGACAGAGGACATAGGCCGAAATACAAACAGGATAGCACATACATGAGGACGGGACTTTGAGATGTGGAGATCGTCTCTATGTTCCGAATGGAGAACTTCGTTAGGAGCTAATGTCAGAGGCGCACACTTCAACTTACTTTATTCATCCAGGTGGCACGAAGATGTACAGAGACTTGAGGCAGTACTATTGGTGGCATGGAATGAAGAGAGAGATAGCCCGCTTTGTGGCAAAGTGGGTGTGTCAGCAGGTCAAGACTGAGCATCAGAGGGCAGCAAGTTTACTTCAGTCGCTCCCGATACCTGAGTGGAAATGGGAGCACATCACTAAGGACTTCGTTACAGGTTTTCTGAGGAGTCCTAGTGGTCGCAATGCAATATGGGTAATCGTGGATAGACTCACCAAGTCCGCTCACTTTCTACCTTTCAGAGTTGGACAGACTACGAAAGTCCTAGCAGATATGTATATACGGGAGATCGTGCGACTGCATGGAGTGCCAGTCAGTATAGTGTCCGACAGGGATACGAGGTTCACATCTTACTTTTGGCGGGGTATGCAAGAGAGTCTCGGTACCCGCCTGAAGTTCAGTACATCGTATCACCCGCAAACAGATGGCCAGTCCGAGCGCACCATTCAGACATTGTAAGACATGTTGAGGGCGTGCATGCTTGATTTCAGCGGATCATGGAAGGACCATTTGCATTTGGTCAAATTTTTCTACAACAATAGCTATCAGGCGAGCATTCAGATGGCTCCCTATGAAGCATTGTAATGCAGGAAGTGTCGTTCCCCAGTATGTTGGAGCGATGTGTTCGAGAGGAATATTCTTGGGCCAGAGTTGGTTGTTCATACGGTGGAGAAGGTAAAGAAGATCCAAGGGCACCTACGAGCAGCACAGGACAGATAGAAGCATTGGGCAAATACACATCAACGACCCTTAAAGTTCTAGGTTGGAGATCATGTGTTTCTGAAGATCTCACCTACCCGAGGAACCATCAGGTTTAGAGACAGAGAAAAGTTGAGTCCGAAGTACATCGGACCATTCGATGTGTTGGAACGCATCGGAGAGGTTGCTTATAGGTTAGCCTTACCACAGACTTTAGAAGGAGTTCATGACGTCTTCCATGTATCTCACCTACGGAGGTACATGACAGATCCGAGTCATGTGCTTGACCATTCAGAGATCACTGTTGGGCCGAGTTTATCATATCTAGAGGAGCCTGTAGAGATCATGGACAGAAGCGAGAAGGTATTGCGAGGTCAGACTATCCCTCTAGTTTGTGTCGTATGGAGGCATCATGCACCAAGTGAGTGGACCTGGGAACGCGAGGATGAGATTTGACAGCATTTTCCCCATCTCTTCGAAGGCCTAGGTATGTAGTAGCATTTAATTCCAGTCAATAGTTCTTACGGTATGTTTATTTTAATTTCGAGTACGAAATGCTCTAAGGAGGGTAGATTATAAACCCACTCGACCAAATTTAGGGTTATTTAGTTAGACAGAGAGACTAGGATTAAATTGGTGATAATTAGAGTTTAATGCCGCAAATTAGAAATATTTATGCAATATTTATTAATTAATACCCCTTACCATTGCTTCGATATTTGGAGCGCCACCTTAGTAATTACCTTCAAACAAATTTCATACACGCTTCCTAGACATGCCAGACTACCCATCTAACCCTTGTGTAACTCGTAAATACTCTATATTGTGCTTCATTATAGTCGCGCAATATTCGTTGCAATAGTCTAGTTTTAAATCCCAATAAATACAACCTTGCGCAGTTGCCGTTCCAATCAAAATTGGAGACACAACCTCAATCCATTTTTATACAACCCAAATAAGTACATTATTTTATTCTGAATCTGCCATATCCATGACAACTGCGTTTCACAAAATCCTACTCCAATATAATACCAATTAATTGAAAGGCATCGCTTGCACTAATTCTTATTTAATTTAATGTGAAGACCAACCTCATCTAAAACTAGACCCAACAAGACCCATGTACACCCTACACCCTTTCATGTGGACATGTTCCCCACCCAAAGAGCCCTGGACGGCCCAATTCCCGAGGTCAACCCCCTAATCCTCTCTCCTACATAAATACATTCCTCTCTCTTCAAACCCTAGAAACCCATAAACCCTAGCTGAACCCTATTTTTCATCCCTCCACCTCCGCCTCCTCTTTACCCGACACCATCACCGCCACAGCCACCACCTCCTCCGCCTGCCCTTCCCCCTCGACGCCGGACCACCACCCCAGCCCACCTGCACTCGCCGGTCCACTTCAACTCCACCATCATCACCATCCCCTCCACCATCACCGCCATAGCCAGCCCGACACCACCATCAACTCCACCATCAACACAACCATTAACTTTGAGTCATGTGCTTTACCATTCAGAGATCACAGTTGGGCCGAGTATATCATATCAAGAGGAGCCTGTAGAGATTCTGGACAGAAGCGAGAAGGTATTGCGAGGTCAGACTATTCCTCTAGTTCGTGTCGCATGGAGGCATCATGCACCAGGCGATTCAACTTGGGAACGCGAGGATGAGATTCGACAGCGTTTTCCCCATCTCTTCGAAGGCCTAGGTATGTAGTAGCATTTAATTCCAGTCAATAGTTCCTACGGTATGTTTGTTTTAATTTCGAGGATGAAATGCTCTAAGGAGGGTAGATTGTAAACCCCCTCGAACAAATTTAGGGTTATTTAGTTAGACAGAGACACTAGGATTAAATTGGTGACAATTAGAGTTCAATGCAGCAAATTAGAAATATTTGTGCAATATTTATTAATTAATACCCCTTACCGTTGCTTCGATATTTGGAGCACCACCCTCGTAATTACCTTCAAACAAATTTCATACACGCTTCCTAGACATGCCAGACTACCCATCTGACCCTTGTGTAACTCGTAATTACTCTATATTGTGCTTCATTTTAGTCGCGCAATATACGTTATAATAGTCTAGTTTTAAATCCCAATAAATTCAACCTTGCGCAGTTGTCGTTCCAATCGAAATTAGAGACACAACCTCAACCCATTTTTATACAACCCAAATAAGGACATTATTTTATTCTGAATCTGCCATATCCATCATAACTGCGTTTCAAAAAATCCTACTCCCATATAATACCAATTAATTGAAAGGCATCGTTTGCCCTAATTATTATTTAATTTAATGTGAAGACCAAACTCACCCAAAACTAGACCCAACAAGACCCATGTACACCCTACACCCTTTCACGTGGACATGTTCCCCACCCCAAAGAGCCCTGGCCGGCCCAATTTCCAAGGTCAACCCCCTAATCCTCTCTCCTATATAAATACATTCCTCTCTCTTCAAACCCTAGAAACACATAAACCCTAGCCGAACCCTATTTTTCATCCCTCCACCTCCGCCTTCTCTTTACTCGACACCATCACCGCCACCGCCACCACCTCCTCCGCCTGCCCTTCTCCCTCGACACCGGACCACCACCCCAGCCCGCCTACACCCGCCGGTCCACTTCAACTCCACCACCATCACCATCCCCTCCACCATCTCCGCCATAGCCAGCCCGATACCCCCATTAACTCCATCATCAACACCACCATAACACTACCATCCACCTCTCGACCACCTTGCCGACAGACCCCCACCGCCAAGCTGCCGTTGTCGCCGTTGCCAAAGCTGCAGCTGCCGCTGCTGCAACTGCTGTCGTTACTGCCGCTGCTGCCGTTGCTTCCCCGCGCGACGCCGGAGCTCCTCCCTCACGTCGGAGAACAGCCGTCGACGAACCAGACCCCCCCCCCACTCAGCCACAACTAGGTACCCATTTACTTTACCCCTTTTACTTCACGTATCATGGTGTCATCGTGTCGTCCAACGGACACGAGAGACAGTAAACCCTAAGTAATATATATGTATGTGTGTTATTGTAAACTAGTAATTAATGATCATTAATTTCTCAATTAATAAATGACTTGTAATTATGAACATTGTGTTGACCCAGGACTTGGACAACTAGCCTTGTGCACGTATTCTTATAACATGCTAGTTAAGATTTATAATATAGTATTATACGTCTTAGTTGCATAGCGTATCCGGATGTTTCATTGTCTTGGCGTACACACCACTCGTGGACAGGACACATGTACGTCTTAGCTGCGTGCACACGCGACTCTGTTAGTTGACCAACTATAACCCCTTGCGTCAGTGTCTAAGAGCAGCGTCGTGGTTCTGTGTGTATCACTTTTGTGTCTGATGATCGAATTTCTATATTATATTATATGTATAGGGTCGTTGGACCAGTCAGGAGAGACTGCAGGAGCAGGTTATTGGCATTCACAACTTGAGGACCCAGGCAAGATACCTTGCCATATTTACTGTTTAATTTAAATTATGCAAATGTTGTAAGATATCTTGTTGCATTATTTTATACAACTGTGCACGTCCGAGATTGACTTGGGTGCAGTCGACGAATGCGTCGATGTATAGTGTAATCGACCTACTCACTAGCAGACTCACCCATCATTGTGAGGATATTCTGATATCTTCCGAGACCTGACACTCTTACACGCATCACGGTGATAAATACATGTTGGGATATGGGTTCACGTACCCGACTAGCTATCCGTGCGTGTGACATGCATCATGGTTTAGTACGTAATCATGATTATATAATTAGTAGAGACTTGGTATATAGAAACGTGGTATGCATGTCGAGTATTCGACTTGTATATCTACATTGGAAGGGGAGAACAACTGGTAGGCATATGGGATACACACATTGGACTTCGTAGTATCCCGAGGAACCACGGATCCAATGACTTCCCTTATTCAGATCCTACGTTCTACGGAGCGATATGGACGATATACTATTCAGATTCCACGTTCTACGGAGCGATATGGATGTTATACTATGCAGATGCCACACTCTTCGGAGTATGGACGTTATGCCTACACCTACCCATACGTACCAAGGTTGTCCTCATATTGCATTCACTTAGATGGTTAGCACACTCTTTATTTTATTCAGTATATACATATGGCATGCATTTTTGTATCTTGTTACGTCCCTCTGAGGACCTGGTTCCCTTCCAGATTTGGACGAGGCATATTATCCTACAGTATACGGACCCGGACAGGAGACGAGGTACGCATCCGAGGAGGAGCTAGAGGTGCTTTCGTCAGAGTTCCCATGATCACTTGGTAGGCCTTCCGCCTAGGATTGGAGCATTATTATCTAGTCAACCGATGCCCTATTCATTACTCATTTTATCTATCTTCCAGTACTTTTATTTCGTCATAGTAATCGGTTTGTTTCCACCAAACATTTTGGGTTGTACTATGATATTTCAGACTGGCGTTTATATTCCAGCATCTATTTTAGTATTTCTTGTTTATATTGTGGATGAGATTAGATTACCTGTTTTGATGTTAGTATTGGACTTGTTAGTATTTTAGGACAGCGAAGTATGCTTCGTAGGATCCATTAAATTGGGTATTCCCTCGGAGACGTATTTGCTGGCTATTGCCACGTGGCTTGGTCCCGTGTATTCTGGGACTGGGGCGTGACATTGAGGTATAAGTTTTGTTTGTATTACTTATGATTATTTTGTTTTGATTGGAGTGCTAAGGTTGTATTTTGTGTTAGGTTGGCGATCTGGTGTTCTTGAGGATTTCTATGACACGAGGCACTATTCGCTTTGGTGGAGGCGGATAGCTTAGTCTACGGTACATCAGACCGTTCAGTATTCTTGAGAGGGTCGGTGCAGTGGCCTACAGGCTAGACTTGCCTCCTATACTAGAGGGAGTGCACAACGTGTTTCATGTGTCACGGCTGAGATGGTACATGGCGGACCCTAGACATGTATTGGATTACTCGGAGATCCAGGTGGGTCCGACTCTTAGTTATCCAGAGCAGCCAGTGGTGATTCTGGATCGCAGGAAGAAGGTGCTGCTGAACCAGATGATTCTCTTGGTATGCGTCGCGTGGAGGCATCACTCTCCAGGGGAGTCTACCTTGGAGAGGGAAGACGAGATGTGCGAGCGATACCCTTATCTTTTTGAGTCGTGAGGTATGATTCTCTCTTGCTTGCTGTAATTGCTTGTTGTATTTAGTTTCTTCCTTAAATTTTGAGGATAAAAGTTTTCTAAGGAGGATAGACTTGTCACCCTCACTTTTACAAAAAAGGATAATTTAGTTATTTACATATAATTATTTTTAGAGATTAATATTTATTTATATTATGCTAATAATTAATATTGGTGGTTGTTCTATTTAGTTATTAATTAGAGGACAAGCGTATTAGTTAGAGTTGACACTTGTGAACCTAATTATACTTTTTATGACAAGTAGTGAGCCCAACCTGGACCAAGCCCAATAAACCCATTCGTACTAATTAATTACGAGTATTAGCTTAACTTGCATTAGTGTAAAATATTTCTAAGATACCCATCCTTAATTATTTTAAATAATTTATCATGTAGGGGCAAATGGGACTTTAGCATGTGACTTGAGCAAGGGGGAAGGGGCTGGCCACAAATAAGGGGGTCTCCTCTCTCTCTCTCTTCTCCTCATTTGAATTCATTTTAGATCTCAAATTCTAAATCCCCAATTTTCAACATTCCCTCCATCAATTTATTTTTCAATTCCTTCACATTACCTCTCATTTTCATTCCTCAATGAGCCTTAGTGCTTGGAGAAGCAAGGAGCATAAGGAGGAGGAGGAGGAGGAGCATTGGTGGAGAGATCATGTCTGGATCGTGTCTATTGAGCATTTTATTGAGAATCCATCTCCCAATTGGTAAATTCTGAATTTCTTTTCATTCTAAGCTCCTTAATAATGCATTTGACTCTTAGGAAAACCCGAATGGCATATGTTACCTATAGGAACAAGTTTTAGGCTATTTAGTGAAGAATTGTGATCTCCACATAGGTTTTTGTATGTATTTTACGTGAATTACGAGATTGACACATCAATTGTGCGTCATGAGATCAATTAGATCTAATTAGACTTAGATCAGGGTTGTGGGACTAGATATATGTCCACAATTGGACATGGTGTGTCCGTGTCGTGATACGTCATGATACGGTATTGTAGGAGGGCTATTTGCATGAGTAGTGGGCTCTAGCATGCCAAGTTCTTCATATTATATTTTAATAGCTACAATACATGTTATATATATTATATTAGTATAATAAATGCGTTCATGGGGCTTTGGTAGTGTATCGTGGGGATGTGAGAGCCTATCATGAGATATATATGAGTATCTTAGTGGTGCACACCTAGTGTTTGATGTTTGGCCTAGTGTTAGTATGAGTGTTTGTGTGGGTATTAACATTGTGTGGTGCTCATGTGCTAGTATGCTAGTGTTTAGTTAGTGGGTTGTGTTCATTAGTGTATGTATGAGAAATGTAGGTGTGCATTGGTATTGGTAGTGTGCACTTGTACACATGTTGGTTCTGTGTGTGTGCTGGAGGACGAGTGTAGACTGCTAGTGTATCAGTTAATTAGGGTATGTTTGGTAATCACGGGTATGTATGTGCATAGTGAGGTATTAGGAGAAGGGAAATTGTACCTGAAACGAGGATGAAACAACATCAACTACATGCTTGCAGACATCATGGAACAGTGCCAGATAAAATTAGGAAGCTCAAGTATTCCTGCAGTGAGTGTAGCGGCTAGTGGAGTGGTGCTTTTCTAGTACATACAGGTGAATGGTTATGTGTAATATTTTGGGGAACGTCAGTGAAAATATTGATTATCAATGGCTTAATGGTGGGTTGATACGTTGGTGTAGGTAACAACAGTGAAGTTGATGTATAGGTGAAGTACATATAGTACATATCAGCCGTGAGAGTGAAGAGGGAGGAGTGTGCTTGAACTGCATAATAATTTGTGAGGGCTATTTTCCAGAGAGACAGTGCTCCAGAGAATTTTTAACAAGTTGAAGGGATTTGAGTGAAGGAGCAACATCAGTAGGAACCTGCAATTTAAGTAGGAAATGAGTAGCAGTAACAGTTAGTTAAGGGGGTTTTTTAGACTTCATCAGCAAGTACTTGTTGTTTATTCAATTATAGACAAGTAAGGTAAGTTGCAGCAGCATAAGGAATGGGTTGTAGCAAGCAACAGAGAGAGGGTAGGTACTGCAAGACCTGGTTAGTGAAGTATTTGGGGGATAGAAGTACAGTTGGCAAGGTGGGCAAGGAGAGGTGCGCGGGTGCAACCTTGGGGAGACCAGCAACAGCTACCCAGTTGATGGAGGATAAGGTTTAGAGCATTAGTAGTAAGATTGATTACAGGTTTAAGAGAGTAAGGTGGAGTACATGCAATGGGTATCAAGGAGCTAAGGAATCGAGTCTTAGCAGATGGGGTATATCTATTGTAGGGAATACAGTTAGAAGTGCATTAAGGCTGTGTAATGGTGTCCATGGATGAGAGTGTCAGGTAAAGTGTATCATGTGGGAAGAGTTTATGTGTCTGGATATTAGGTTGATAGTTTAAGTACGTGGTTAGGTGAGGTTATGATACAAGATATTGGTATAAGGGTATCATGTGATATTAAGTATCAAGATACTCGGGTACCAAAGGGTATTAAGGTATTAGAACAAGGAGTTAGAATTAGAAGTGAGTCTCCAATGTGTATCAAGGTATCTAGTATATAGAGATACCAAGGTAGCATAACTAGTTTGGGAGACATTGAGTTTTGGTATCAATTATCAAGATACAGGGTAAGTATTTAGATAGATGCTAAGGTAATAATAGATAATAGATATAACTACTATTTTCGTAAGTTATATATATATATATATATATGTTTAGTAATATTAGTTAGTATAGCTAATACCCCTAAGGTATTGACTAGATTAACTAGTATTGGTCTAGAAACCTAGGTATGACCTAGATTTGACTAATAATGACTGGTGTGACCTAGTTTGACCTAGTTTGACTATAGAGACCTATTTTTTACCTAGAAATTCTTTTTCACCTAATTAAGCTTGTTTATCATTTTATTACACCTAGTAACCATGCTATTCATATATAGGTGTGTGTGACACCAACTCGGATACCGAGTGATATCATTTGCTCCGGACAGAGACGAGTACATTCTTTGATAGTTTTCTTATTTAATCTCTATGTTTCATGTATTTAGTATTGAGATATTTGATTTCTGACACCATGGTTATTTGTATTGCTATACGTGGATCCTTGTCATAAGATATTATTGTTGTGATAACTCAGTGATTATCGTGTCGTGCTTTGTGATTACTCAGTGTTTACCGTGATATCTTCGTGATTATATAGACCGTAATTATAGTACAAAATATTATTGACCGTGCATTATGATATACGTTTTATAACGTATCGTGATATGGATTCGTGTACTAGTCAGGGGATGGGGAAGTATTAGTAAATATGTGATCATACCTTATAGCCCGTGATAGCTAGCAGATCATGCAACTCACGTGTGGTCACGTTAGCTCCCATTTATTTATATAGCCCGTGTTAGGCCCAAGCCGATCACATAGTTTGCTAATATTTTAAGGCACCAGCTATTATTTGTTTTTCTTATTTCCATTTTATTACAGTGATGTTTTATATCATATTGTTCTTAGTTATTTCCATTGATTACTACGATTCTCTTGCTATAATTTTGTCTATTTCAGTTGCTTCCATCATATATTTTTATTAATATTATTGTTTCATAGTTTTTATTATTTATTGAAACTGTTGTTGGGTTGTACTTCGCTCCAATCCAAACTGGATATATTTTTCAGATGATTTATTAGAGGAGTGGTTTCCTACGTATTACGGGCCGTAGGATGGCGAGACAGTTGAGCCAGTACCCGTAGAGCCTCTAGAGATAGTACCACTAGTTGGAGAGACAGACTTTTTATTATGAGTTGTATTTGATTTTATTAGAGTTTATGGCATGTATTATTATTTTGAGACTTATATTGAGATTGAACTTGTATTGAGACTCTTGTATTTCTTTTCCTTCTAATCCATATCGTGCCATTCTTCCTCTTATTTAATATTGTGATTGAGTATTAATTATCGTTTATCATACACTATATTGTTCATCCAATTGGACTTGAGATGACATGACAAGTACCTTATATATATTGTGACAGATATGTAGATAGTTACGTTGACCCATACAATATTCTACCGCCGATGCTGTGGTGAAGGATGGACGTTGTTCACCACTTGTGCCTTTATTTCGGGTGCGGTTCATGACAAGAGATGTCCAGGGCCACTTTCAAACGTCATATGCCACTATAGAATTTCCTTGTAGTAATGAGTCAGAGAAAGATAAACTGGAACTTGATGCCCGAACAACGAGGGGCTCTTGTTGGTAAGATCTAGCCCAGGGCAGCCCAATACAAGAGGGGTTTCTCCTGCCATAAGGATTTACCCTCTTATTCTTCTCACGGGTTGGTGCCTGGCGTCGTTAGGAGTGACTTGGGGCCGAACCTCGACATTTATGATGCGGATACCTTCCTCCACCAAGTAGCCATGAAAAGGAAGTTCCCGCCTGGTCAATTACGAACTCTTGGCTGGGCCCATTATAGTCCCTCATGGTGTCGGTTTACCAGATGGGTGATAAAGTGCTACGAGCGGGAGCTAAGAATTGCTGATATATTCTATGTTGTGAGGGGCACATGTTACCGCTTCGAAATGAACCGTTGCCTCTTTATATCCCTGATGGAGATATAAAATTTCTATACGAGAACTTTCTTCACCTCTGGCGGTGAGATGGGGCTTCCTTTGCATGTGACGCATTCAGTATCGAGACTTCCCTGGGGTGAAGTTCCTTACGAGGAATATGCCCCAAACAACGACAAACTAGGGGACCTTGAAAAGGAGGATCCGGAGCTCCTAGCCGTATATAGGGAGTTGATGTGTCATCAAAGTATCTGTCAGAGAATGTATAAGGAAGAGAAGGCGTCTGTAGGGGATATCCCCCCATAGAAATGGCTGGACGCACTATCATTTTCTTAAAAATCTTGGGTCAGATGTGGTTATGTTCGGGGACCACAGTCCAAAAAGGCTGTCATGGCATTGATTCAGAAGTATCACGAATCGCCTGTCGAAGGCAAAAAATTGAGCTATTTTTTTATGGATACCCATGAGCTGTTTGATAAAGCGCTGCTAGTGGGATACCTGATGATTTGGCTCTGCAGCTATGTATTTACAGGGTGTTCAGGCTCATTCGAGAGAATTAGTCATAACCTTATTCTCCCGGTTGTGCGACTAGTTTTTGGCCTCTCACTTACGTTACTTCCTGCGATGGTCTGCTACATCTACCGCGGTCTTCAGCATTTTGCCACAAAGGTAAAGCACCACAAAGGAGTCAGAGAGTTCAACATGATAGAGTTACCCAATCAATACTTGATGGGTTGGCTTCTATTACACCATCGGTCCTTGATGCGCCCCGGTACCCAGGAAGGTATGTTGAAGGGGGATGCCATTATCCACTGCTATCGGGGGATGAAGCAGAAATGTGAGGATGTTCCCTCCTATAGAAGGGATATTGCCTATTAGAACTGTTGGACATTTTTCACAACTATTCCCGAGTTCACTGAGGGTGAAAGGAGTGCTACTCATCGAGACAACGGGGCTGCTGATTTTTCGTTGTCAGCAAAACTTTATTGCTGGCTCATTGCTATCCGCCCCTCTCACTTGGTGTATCAAAATTGAGCTGACATCTTCTTGGAGCCTTATCTGCCTAGCCTGTTTGCGAATTAATTTGGGTATAGCCAGCTCCTACTAGATACTCCTAGTGCTTCCCTTGGGTATTATGGCAATCTTCTTGACGGGGCTCGAGCGTGGAGCTATTACACCGCTGTTGGTACCCAGGTTGAGTTCGGGTTGCCTGTAGATGGTGCCGTACCGAACATACTATTTTTTGTGGAAAGTTTCTATTGCACGGTCTGTCACGACCCGTACCCAAAAATTGGGCATGAGTCGTGGGTACGTCCAGCCTATGCCGCATCATCGGCAGTAGAATGTTGTATAGTCAAATTAGCTATATATCAATCTCACACAATATATGATATCATAACCTGTAAATGTATCTCAACTCCAAACGGAGGACAATGAATATATATATATATATATATATATATATATATATATATATATATATATATATATACTCAATTATAATAACTATAAGGAAGATAAATGGCACGATAAAGATATAAAAAACACGAGAGGCAAAATAATATATAACATCAAATAAGTCAGGGTCTAAGAAACTAGCTATCTCAACACAATATATGTCTCAACATAATATAACTCAAGTCTCAAAGTTTGGAATAATCCAATACATACATAAAGTAAGTGCTAACTAAGCAACTGCGGGTGGTATCTCCACTATAGGGAGTGGCTCCTCCGGAAGCTCCTGGATATAACAATCATCTACTCCTGGACCATAATGAGTGGGACAAAATTTCTTAAGATCCTCTGAAAAATATTATCCAGTCAGTATTGGATCGAAGCACAAATACTAACAGTAATTCCAATTATATTGATAAAAACTATAAAGTAGTGTAAGAAAATACATGATGGAATAAAATACTCGAATGTAAGGAAAACTAGAGAGACATGTAATCATCATAGAGAAATATCTAGCAGTAAAAAAGGATATATATATGAATAATAACAATGAATGAACTAGGGTAAAGGAATAGAAATACTGGCTAAGTGCCTTACAATATTAGTTTACTATGTGATCGATTTGGGACTAGATCATGCTTGTCAAAAATGATTAGCTATGATACATGTCAGGTTAGGCTAACTATCTGGTTAGCTATGATGCGAGCAAGAGTCAGGATAATCATATATAACAGGCTATGAGACATGTAATATGGTCAGGCTACACCCTACGTGATATGTGGGGTGAGCTATGATGCATTTAAGGTGGGGTATGATCACATAACTTGCAAATATTTTCTCGTCCCCCAGCTAGTACAATGGATCCAATCATGACTCCTTATGAAAGGTATCTATGATACTAACCCGTGTATCCACTGTGTCGGAATCAAGTATACACTACAACTATAATCATAGTAATAATAAAAAATAAATAAAAACTGTCCGAGAATGTACTCGCCTGTGGTCCTAAGCAATGCGTGAGGATCTATGTCTAAAATAGAGTCACAAAGACCTAAATATAAAATATAAGTGTCAAAGAATGTTCTTGATATGATAAATAAGTCAACTAGGTAATTATGTGATTTCTAGGTCTAAACTAGGTTCATATTTGGCTAATACCTTGTTGTTCTAGATTTGGTGATCTATATTAGATATTACTAGGTTGTTCTAAGTCATACCAATGTCTACTAATCTATATTAGTTAATACTTAACTAATACTACTAATTCCTAGCTAATATTTACTAAACTAGATGCTATTAATTATATCATAGACTCATATACTAGGGTACTAAGTTAATACTTGACTATATCACACTTACCCTGCTAGTATAGTATTATACACCCCAGGTGTCAATACCTTAAGGACTGATACACACTCATACTCAATACTAACACAACTCCTTGCTACCAATACCCTACCTTAGCTCAAAACACTAGTTATACCTACAAACCCGTCTTATTAAATACCTTAACACTAGTTAAGATACTCACTAATACTTATACTAACAAAACAAACACAACTCAAAATCTATATCAAATATACCCAAAATACTTGTGCACCCACTTTACATTGGCTACACACCTTATAATACCCAACCTGAACACACTAATTACTGATATAGTGGTACTAGACAACCTGGCCTGTACCAATCACCAACCTGCAGCAAACTTCACATCTATCCTGAACCCAGCACTTGCACAATCTTATAATTCCTCATACTACACTTTCTGCAGTCTAAACTCAGCCTGTAGGCCCCAAAACTGCAGTTCCAAACCAACTGCTCCACATACAAACTGCACTGCACATATTCCTCAAATTTGAGTCTCCAATCCCCCTCACTACTACTAATTCCATCCTCCAGACAAGTTCCAGCCCCCCATCTCTACTGCATTTCACCCAAGTTCTTCCAAACTTAACACTCACTGAAGATCACTGCCTACATATGCACAGATCTACAGGCTTCTTCTACTCATTCTGGAACCGAATTCCCTAATCTATTGTGCCATCCTATGTGCAAACATCTCCAAATTAGGTTATGTAGTTCTCCCTAATTATAACCTAGCATACACTTAACTAACTAATACAATGTCTATTCTACACTAACTCATTAATCCATTTCCTGATATCAGGATACACCCTATACTACAACTTGAACACCCCCTGCCATTACCCTAATATGAACTACCCGAGTGTTCACAAAACACATCAACTTCACAATAGTTATCTCACCACAAGAATTCCTTTCTCTAATACCAATGTAGTATAAGACCAAGCTTGCAACCATGCCACGCCCAACTAAAGTTCACTCTCTCTAACACAAACTTGAGCACCATCTCACATCACTTGGTTACCCGCAGTTCACGAACACCCTAACATTAATTGATGGGTATTTGAGTACACACAAAAATCTAATACTCACCTGATGCTTAACAATAGCATTTTCTGCCATTAAGCAATGTTCACGGCTGAAACCAACACACAAGACACCGATACCCTATATTAAACCTTTTTCCTTGCACCCCGCTAACTGAGCCAGCTAACACACTATCAACAAGTCACATTCACACTCACATGAATAACTAAACACACACACACTTAAGACAATGACGGATACTAAGTTTCAGTCCTGGACACAAAGCCACCAAGCTCCCATACATGCCACACCCTCACTAGATGCCACACACACAGTACACTGCTCTCAAGTAGGATCACCCCTCTCCACTGCACAGTGAACACAGTCACCTTTCCACACACTTATGTGCACAAACACTAGAATATATGTATACACTAATAATATAAATTATATATATATATATATATATATATGAAATTAGCACTCTAAATTGGTTGCACCCTCTATTGGTTATTTTAACAAAGACCTACAGTGCACAAATATAATAATCATGATACACAATCAATATACATGCCAAATCCACCAAAATATAACTAATAATATATATACATATCAAATATAATTATATATGTCTAATATGATTAGTTTTCATTAAAAATAGAAGAAAATACACCTATAAATACAAAACCCCTAATATGGACACAACACTATGAAGCAATCATAATGGAAGCTAATAGAAACTCATTCTCTTCCCTTATGGGTATTTCTAATCCATGGGTGGGCTCCTAATGGCCAAACATATAATAAAAACAAAATTTAAAAGAGAGATTTGAGGATTCACTGATTGGGAGATAGATTCTCAATACAAAGCCAAGGATTTTCTCGCCAAACTCCTTCGTCTCCAATGCTCCTAGAAACATAATCTTCTAGGCCTCTTAGATGATGAAAATGAGAGGGATTGTGATTAATTTACTAAAATTTGATGGAGGAATGGTTGGATTGGGAAAGAACTCAACTTAGGGATTTCATGAACAATGAATGAACTAGAGGGAGCCCCCCCTCTCCTATATAGGGCCGGGCAAGTAAACCTAGGGCTAGCTTATGCACAATGTCCATAATATCCACTATGGTTTGTCATGAAGAGTTATTTAATTAGTGAGTTTTTTTTTTATTGAGGGGTTTAACTAGCTTCTAATTAATGAAATGAATGACTAGTTGGGTCGCAAAAGTGACTAGTCTAGTGTTGAGTCAATGGTCACATCAAGTGTAGTACACCAACCAATATTTTTAATAATTATAATATACATACAATACACCTTACATAAACTATAAACACAATATATATAAATATTGAAATTGACAAAAATGCCCCTATTCTAGAAATATGGTAGTGAGACGGTCAATACTCTACCAGCGGACTATATTCCTGAGATGAGTTATCTGGAGGGTATAGTATTTGTCACGCCCCAGTCCCAAAATACGTAGGACTAGGACACGTAAACATGCCAGCGTATGGATATGGCAACTCCAATATATGGAAACCAAAACCCATACGTACGCTGTAATATGAATATCAAATCCACAAGTGGTATAAATCTATCATAAGTCACATGGCACAATCTAAATCTCATCCACAGAAAATCAAATATAAGTAAATAGCCAATATCTATGAAACTAGATCTCAATACAACAATCTAAAGATGATAGTTGGATGGAAACAAATTCACTACCAAATCGAATGTAAAAGTAAATACAATATAAGTACAACACAACAAACACAAAATAAGAATATCAACTAACAATCACGGGGCTCGAAGAGAAAACATCCTCGAAACATATATACCCATCCGAATCTGCGTTCCTGCGAATACTCAAGAACAACGACACCTAGAAGGGCCAGGTCCTCAGAGGGACATAACAAGATACATAAAAGCATGTCAATAAAGTACTGAAATGAATATCCAATGGGTCGCCAAACCGTCTAAGTGAATGCAGTTTAAGAACAACTTTCCCAACGCGTGGGCTATCTGGCTAAAATGGGATTGGCATGGTTCTCTTGGAGATCCAGGGGCCTACAAAGCATGTCGTCTTTTGAACGGCAGAGGCCGCCTGATAATATATAATATATAGTGGTCATCATGACCGCGCATCTCCGGCGGAGCGTATGGGTTACACAAGGAAAGTACAATGGAGCCCACACACCTTACTTGTTGTTCTCCCCACCCCATGCTCTAAGCATGTCACATCCATGACACGATAATACCTCTAATAACTGCCAAGTCTTCTAGCATGCAAAGTTTCTAACAGCAGTTATTCCTAACGCACGTTCCATACATACCGATAATCAGTCAATACGTAAGTCCGTGATCTATATGCGACTCACAACTCTTGTAAAAATGTGTCACAGCCAAATGAAACCTAATGATGCTACATGATAATGGGGCGGTCTCATAAACAAGGTCAATGCATATACATAATAAAAATGATTACGACGACAACGTCGTTGCACCAAAGTTTCCTTGGATGCGCATTTTATATAACAGTTAAATATATGAACTAAAGACAAAAGATAAAGATGCATGCAACATATGGAATATGAATAGAAGTACAATGGCAAGGTATACTTGCCTGGCAAGAGAGCTGCAAAATGTAATGTCCAGATGTCAAACTCCAAGAGTCAAAAACTATGGCCTCAGAATGAACGTCTCTAGATGCTGAAATAAATATCAACAACGTTCCCAGAATAAGAAAAATAGCTAGAAAGCACTTCCCTTTCGTCCAATTTGGACACTGGGGCAAAATGGTAATTTCGGGTCAAAGTGGGCTCCAAATGTGGGCCACTTTGCACCGAAAAGCGTGCCAGGGGTAACGGTCTCTAAATGGAACAGATTATAGGTCAAACGAACTCTAAAAGTCAGTACAAACTCAACGATATGTCCAAATGTGGATTCCGGTGAGCCGAACACAATTTCGCCCAAAAAGTCAACCGTGGGACCCGCCAATTGGCGACTTGGTCAACTGTCTCAGAATTGCGTGAAAATTGGATTACAGGACCAGCGCGTTACCATGAGTCCACTGGCATAAGTTTCGTAGTATTCTGACGAGCGTGCACAAAATGCGCATAGCTTTTGCAAAAGTTACAACACGGGAAGTTTGCTGCGGATACGGGCTGATTCTGACGCGCACACGCGTCCAAATCAGTTTTCACAAAATCTCACATGTCCGGGTACACTGCGCACCTTTTGGTATACTTGGTATACGATGGGGCAGTCCTGTTTGGTGGGGCACGCTCCGTATCACTATTTCTAGAATTTGCCAATAACAGGTTTTTAGGGATTTTCTAACTAATTTAATTCTACATACAGCAGTTAATAATTTAATGTAATTAACAGAAATTAAACTAGGTCAAGTGTCTTCGTATACCAACAAGAAAAATTGAATTCGGATCTCTGTGGTGGAAGATACGAATCTGTGAACATAGGTAGTCACCGTAGTTTTCTACGATACCCAAAAGTTGTCATTTTTTCACAACTTGGGCGCTATTTTCGCCTAGGTTACGCGCTGTTCAATGTCAACTATCATACAAATATTGAAGGGAGTTAAGTGGTGAACGTACCGGTGAAGATGGGGTCGAGTTTGGTTCAGCGAGGTGACTGAAAACAGGGTTTGAACACAGGTAAGTTGCTGTTCCAAACTGCAGCGCCCGGGGTTGCGTGTTGATCGCGGTCGTCGGGGTCGGTTCTGGCGGCTTGGATGGTCGGTTCTCCGGCTGGAGTTGGCAGCGCGGTCGAGGGGAAGATGAAGATGATCTAGGGTTAGGGTTTTGATCGAAGAGATGGAGGCTTATATAGTTAGATAGGATGGGGGGGCGAGTCCGCTCGCGGGGTTGAGTTTGTATCATTGCTGCGGCTGCTGCTGTTTTTCTTATTGAATGGTGTGGGTTTAAGGTTCTTAACGGGTTTGGGTTCAAGGTGGGTTTGGGTTTAAGTCCAATAGTAATTCTTTTTCTTTTTTTTCTAATTCCTTTCTCATTTCTTTTTCTTTCTTTTTCTATCTTTTCCTATTTCTATTTACTATATATATATATATATATATATATATATATATATATATATATATATACATAGAAAATTTCTAAAAAATATATTTGTGCACACCATTAAGCTAGCAACTGTCCAAAGGGTCTCCTACATGGAATAAATTAGGAAAAATTTATAATGGCTCCATAAATCTCCTAAATGCACAAATACCTAAAATAAAAAATTAAATAAATTCTATTTTCTCTAATTAGCTCATAATTACTATAATTCAATTAAATAATTAATAAAAAGGTAAATTTAGTTTTTAGGATTAGGGGTTTTATAGTATTTGCGCCTCTGTCGTCTAAAGGTCAACGAACGCCCAAGAAGGGCAATGGTATGGCTCGGCCTTTGGTGGTTGACTCAGACCCGACATCTGAGAAGGAAACTCCCTCTGATGACCCTCCTTCACCGAAGCTAAAGACAACTGTGGCTCACCACCCTCGCCATTCTAAGTGGACGCGAGTTGAATCTTAAGGTGGAATTTATAAAAGAATATAGTCCTTCTGTGGAGGACGTAAGAGAGGAGGTAGGACCCCTTACGCTGGTAGTTTCTAAACCTGGCCCGAATTTAGATGCGATGGCGGTATCCGTAAAACCTCTTAGTGTGGTTCTTGCGTCTCCTCTGTATGAATATATTACTTTCGGTCTGTTTGAAAATTTGGAAACACAGGGGAAAAGGAACCGTCCTTTACGGTCTTCGGCCTGTAGGATCGAATAAGCACCTCTAGAGGGGGGTGAATAAAGTGCGTGTATATGCAGAATAATAAAATCACCTAATAAAAAATTAACGCAGTTAGCTAACAAATTAAATATAAAATGACAGTAAGTAAAGAGAGATAGAGAGAGAGAGATAGAGAGAAAGAGGGAGAGAGATCAGCAGTCGCAATCACAATGATGTATACTGGTTTCCCTCTGAGCGGACTAATTATGTCCCAAGAACTTTTGCTCAGTGTTAATCCACTATTTGTGAAATATGGTACACACGCGCCTTTGATCCGAAGAGCATGCCAACTTCTTACAATCCGAGATTTGATCCGAAGGACTCGTGAATTCTTACAACCATATGCTTTTGATCCTAAGAGCTTCTTGAATTCAAACTTGTATGAAAGACGAACTTGTAAACCAAGTTTTATAACTCAATCATACTTCTAAATCGGAAATGTGTTGGCACTAGAAGGTTGGCAGTTGATCATGGAATTTGATGGTTTATATCTTAGGAATATTGTAGGAAAGTAAAATTCTTTGAGTGAATGACTTGATAAAAATGGTATGGAATTCTATTTTATTTATAGGGCTTTTTTGAACCGAGTTCGGCAGAGTTCGGATGCCAAACATTCAAAAATTTGAACGTTAGAGCCTGTTCATCCGGAAAAGGAGGATGACTCAGTTTTCTGGATTGATCCTGACAGAGTTCGGACTGAGTTTGGTCCGAGTTCATTCCAAACTCTGTTGGTCAGTTTCCAGTCACTTGGGTTAAGGTTTCAGGGTGGTTTGAGTTGGTTTGAGTGGATTAGGTTTTGGTCTAGACTGGGTTTAGAGCTTCCTAGTGCCAACATGAACCCGATGTACATTTTATCCTAATAAACAAAGTATAAAATATAGAATAAATATAAACTAAGGAGAACTAGTTGATGCCAAACTTTTAAAATATCTGCTGAATTAAAGATGCCTTTTCCCTTGACGGCAGTTGTTCAGAGAAATCTTCTGGGTTGACGCCTTCTTTGGCTCATCATCATTTCTTCGTTCCATATGTCCATTTTTTTTCGTCAAATAAATGTTAGACGAACAAAGCAATAAACAGAAACACATATATATGATAATATTTAAGATCAGATATGGACAATGCTAAGTTTAACTAGAAGTTACAAGTTACTATAGTGAGTGCACGATTATCATAATGCTAAATTTAATCGATTAGCCATATTCAAAAATACAACTTAAACATTGGGCTAATATGGTCGCTAAGGTCTCTTACACATAGTGGGACGAAAAGACGACGTCCCTTGAATCTGAGGTCGCAACGGAAGAGCACATACCTGAGAATTCAGGCAGACATGCCCCGAGGGGGAGCTGATGGAACCGGCTATTCCCAATATCTCGGTGGATGACCTGGACGCCGTAGAGGCGGGTCCACAAATTCCATCATCTTCCCAGGATATGTTGTTCAGCATTTTCTCAAGCGATGAGATTTTTTGAGTTCAATTTTTTTGTTCTATTTGTACGGTTGGTCACAGGTTATTTTGGTCCTGCAGGCTCTGCTTCTCCTTTGAGGACGGTGAACGTGGCCTCTGAGGAAGACATGGCGGAAGAGGGAGGAGGAGAGCTTATTCGGAAGAGGCCTGCGTCCCTCCGTGCTTCTCTAGGAGAGGAGAATACCTTGCTGGGATTCCTGTGGAGACTGTTGTAGAGGAGGCTTCTACAGTCGCGGATCTACCTGGTAAGGTGGATTTATCTTTCGTCGCCGGGTCGTCTGATGTTGGCACATCTTCAGGTGCCACGACTTCGGTGGCCGATATTGCCCAATTGCCTAGCATTCAGACACTTATTTCGACCTGGAGGCAGCTGGCCGAAGTTAAAGCGTCTCATCATTCTGTAACTACCATTCTTCTCCCTGGGCCGCCTAGCGCTGTTATGCCTACTCGTCAGCCGATGACCATCCCTCCAGTTTTGACTCCTTTGACGCCTTCCACCGTTTTCGATATAGAGAAATCCTCGAAGATTAATATTTATAGCTTTTACATGTTGTTGAAGCAGGGGGTCCAAACCATTCTGGGATGGAAGAAGTATTTTGCCTGGGCTAAGCACTTACCAAGGTCAGGTCAAAATTCTGAGGTCCCTTCCTGGCCTTGAGCCAACAGCTGACTTGTTGCTCCAAAAGCTGATCGAGGTAGAGCAGCGCCTGAATGAATGAAAGCCGGAATAACAAATTAACCTGGCTGTGGCATTGGCAGAGGAGCGTGAATTCCTCTTAAATTCTATAGAACGGGTGAAGGCTACCTACGTAAAGAACAAGGAGGGCATGTAACGAGACCTCAAGAAGCTGGCACTCAAACACGATAAGCTAAATGACTGAGGGGAGGCCTGCCTTTATTAGGAAGATTTTGTGACCAATAAAATGGCTGAGATTAATAAGAAAATCATGCAACTCCAAGGTAAACTTAAGATCTTGGAGGGCGATCTTCAGGAGGTTCGCCGGAAAGGAGAGGCCGTTTGTACACTTTCTAGGAAGGTGGCTCAATCTTCTGCTGCCTTGGAGGACACTTTGAAGAAACTGGAGGACAAACACCAGGCTTACGCTCGCCTTAAAGATCTTGCGGCTCTAGATCAAGATGCCGAGCGTCGGGTGAGAGCGAGGGTGGATGCAAACATAGCCCGGCTTCTAGGGCGAATAAAAGAATTATGTTTTGATGCCTAGCAGCTAGCAGATTTTTTTATTTTTATTCCACTCTTTCCCCTACTAGATGTTGATTGATGCGTTATTAAGTCCTCAAATGTAGTTCACTTTTGGTTCCCCATTTGAAAGAAATAAAAGCTTTTTGTTGCGATTAAGTTATAGATTTTGGATATTTGTACTAGGGGTAATATGGACATAGTACAATATCATAGTTGTTAAGGACATAGTACAATATCATAGTTGTTAAGGATGTCCCACTGGGGGATCTTTGGTGGACCCTATTACTTTTTGCACACTTTGAGTGCAAGTATAAGTTCGAAACAAGAACCCGATTAGACGTGATATGGACGTGATAGGTTTTGTGGACTTAATACCTCTTGTACAATTGGGTGCAAGTAATAAGTTTTGGAATGAAACCCTTTCAGAGGTGGTATGGATGTGATAGATTTTGTGGACTTATCATTGCTGGCATAATTAGACTTAAGTATGGGTGATAAGTTTAGATAACGATCGATATCAGAGGTATGGTGGATGTGACAGTCGATAGTCGAAAGCGGAAGGTTTGCTCAGAGGTAATATGGACATGGAAAACCCTATTAGGGAAAATATTAGGATATTAGTTCATAGGTGATATGAACGTGAACTAATGCGCAAGAAAATTGACTTTGAGTGGTCCACCTGGAAATATGGATAGACATGAGGATAGCTCTATTGGGGATCTTTTGAGGATCCACCATATGTTGTGTATTCAGGACTCCTGAATACAGATAATGGCTTTTACAATACTTTGTAGGGAACGGGTATATGCCGTGCATAGGGTCTCGCTTGGGATGAACAATAAAAAATGTTAGTCTTAATTGTCCTGCTGGGAATGGGGGAGGGTACAATTCTGGTTCAGACATAGTACTTTTTGAGAAACTTGTCACTGATCGGCATCATGAGCAAGTCTCCATTAAATTTTGTGGGTCGGTAGGCACCATTGGATTACACGGATTACACGACGAAGGGGCCTTCCAATTTAGATTAGAATTTTTTGGACGTCTTGTGTGTCATGACCATCAGTCTTGTCACTGCTAGGACAAAGTCACCTACTAGGAACGTCCTTTCCTTGACTCACTTGTTAAAAGCCCATGAGAGGCATGCATGGTACAACTTAATGTATGTTGAGCCAAAATACGCTTCTCATCGAGTGCCTCCAACTCTTCTAGCCATCTGCGGTGGTTATCGTTGCCCGTTAATCGGTGGAAGAGGGCCACCCGGAGAGAGGGAATCTGGACTTCTAGAGGGAGCACGGCCGCACTCCTATAGATAGGGAGAATGACGTACTGCCAGTCGGCGTTCGGACCATTGCACGGTAGGCCCAGAGACATTCACCTAACTTCTCATTCCAATCGCGCTTATTGGAAGACACGAACTACTTGAGAATATTTAGGATAGTTTTTTTGAACGCTTTTGCTAACCCATTTGCTGCTGGGTTGTAGGCAGTCGAAGCTACGTTCTGGATTCTAATTATATCATAAAACCGGTAGAAAGCATGACTTACAAACTATGGACAATTGTCGTAGATAATCCTTTGAGGTAGTTTGAAGTGATATATGACGTAATACATAACAAAAATAACCATGTTTGATATCTTTATCTCAGTGAGTGGAACGACTTCTGTCCACTTGGAGAAAGAGTCATTGATGGCGAGAATGAACTGGTGTCCCTTAGACGAAGGTGGACTAATCGATCTGATAATATCTATTCTCCTTGCTTCAAACGGCCAAGATGCTACCATTGGGTGCAGGAATTCTGAGGACTAGTGGATAAAGTCTGCATGGATTTGGCACATTCGATATTTCCTTACATAGTAGATGGTGTCCGCTACCATTATTGACCAATATAACCCATCCTCCGAAGACGATCCTGTAGCTTTGGGCCGGGTTGGTATGTGCCGCAAACACCATCGTGGGCTTCACGGAGTTCTTGCTTCGCCTTTGCAATCGATAGGCATCGTAGCAGAAGCCCATTATAGGAACGTCGATACAATATTTTAGTAGTTGGATCATAATAGAGCTGGAGGTAACGTCTCCTGATGTAAGTATCTTCCTTCGGGTCAGCAGGCAGAATCCTATGGATGGCATAGTCGATGAATTGGAGTCTCCAGTCTTGGATGTTGGCGTTTGTCTCCACCGAATAGCTCAAGCACGTGCTGAGACTTTTTTTCGGGCAGACTAGTTCTTGGCCGACTACGATGATCAATTAATGAGAATTGATCGAAACGGCCAGAGTGGTTGCGAGGCCGATCAGGACGTCGGCCTCGATATTCTGTAGTCGAGGAATGTGTTCTATGAATAACCCGTCAAATATCGAGATTATACCAAGCATGGCTTGGTGGTAAGGGATTAAATCCTCATGTTGGACTTCGTACTCACCCCGGACCTTGTTTACTATTAGCTTGGAGCCACCGTAGGCCTCCAAGTAGTCGACTCTAACTTGTTTAGCGAGTTAGATCCCGATAAAGAGAGTGTTGTACTATGTCACATTGTTGGAGCATGGCTCTGTGAGGGAGTAAGCACGGTGGATGACCAAGTTGTTTGGGAAAACCAATATTATCCCCACTCAAACGATGATGTCGCCTTTGGGCCCTATTCTTGAAGCACCATCAAAGAATATTCGCCAAACACCCTCCGTGCTCGTCATATTAGAATCCACCACGGGATCTCGTCATAGAGTTTTGATATTTTTAGCACCGGGTGGGCAGCCAAAAAGTCTCTAAGTGCTTGGCCCTTGACCGCTTTCTGCGGGACGAATATCATGTCATATGGTCATAGTAATATCGCCCATGTAGCCAAGAGGGAATTGAGTGCCCCTGGTTTGATCATGAGAACCCTGAGGGGGTTGACTCACGAAACTACATGAATGGTCTAACCCGACACATAATGTCGGATTTTCTGAATTGCAAAGACCAAAGCGAGACACTCCTTCTCAATGGGGTTATATCTGTGCTCCGTACTGACCATCATTCTGCTGAGGTAATAGATGGCCTGCTCGTGGCCTACATTACTTTTTTGGGCTAGTAGAGCATCGAGAGAGTGATCCATCACACGTATATATAGCAAGAAGTGTCTTCCCACCATGGGGGGCACAAAGACTAAGGAATTTATAAGATACTTCTTGATATCATCAAATGCTTGCTAGCATTCTTCAGTCCAGACTATCGACATTGCAAAAATAAGCATTTTTTATGAAGGGGGTAATTTTTTTTATTTATTACGAATTGACAAAGAGTACAAGAGAATCCCTATTACAAGAGTATTTAAGTACAAAAAGAATCTAGACAAGTGTGACGGTGGAGACCGAGCACTACAGTGGCTCCTTTACTCCGTTGACGATCTGGGACAAAGGGGGGTTGACGAGGATTCAGTGCTCCGTCTTCTTCTTCTTACGAGTAAATGTGACTGCCTCTACGTATGTGGATGCCCTCTTTTGCATGTAGGAAACACCCACTATTTTTAGATTTTGGAGAGACATGTAAGCGCGCATCTTATGCTTCCATTTGGCGACATATGTTGTGACTAGCGGAGCATGCTATCATACGTTAATAGGTGGTCGCCTGAGATTAGGGTTGCTGATGCCCATAACACTCCTGACACGTATTATTGTAGACTTTGATTGAACCTTGGGAGTACGTCCGCTCGACGCATGGCAACAATAGAACAATAGTAGCACATGGTGCTGCTTGGCACATAGGAACACTAGTGGCGCTTAGCACTATGGGCACATGAGAATAACAAGATATAAGTGGTGCAGGCAGATGAGACACTTCTTAGACAATTGGCGGATAGGGCTAACTTACTAAGGCGCATAGGGGCTAGATCATTGAGGCTCATGGAGCCGGATCACTGAGGCGCATGGAGTCGGATCAAGGAGGCGTATAGGGATGATTTTACATGCTTCTACAAGACCCCCTTTAAAGTTTCTAAACTAAAAATTTATAAGTTTTTAAGTTTGGAATACTTTGAACAGAGGCAAGGAGGATGTAAGTGCAGGGATCATTTTGGCACACGTGCGAAGCATCCATATATTTTGCGCATCGGGGGAGTACTTCTACTTGGCGCAGCAAACTATCTGGCGCATTAGCTGTTGGGCGTATCAGGATGTCATTTAGCTTGGTGTGGCTAGCTGTTGGCGCAACAGGCTTATACGAAGATTCATCCATTGATTGTCTGGTTCATCCCACGATTTTAATGCCTAGCAATTTGTGAGCCATTAATCGCTTTCTTGCTATAAATAGTGGGCTAGGAGTCGGAGAATGGTACTTTACCCCCTCACACAATGTCTTTGTTGAAGTCGGGCACAGGGAAGTCAGTCGAGCGGTTCGTCGACCCTCTTCCTCTGATGGTCGACCACCCTTTCGTTGGTGGCGAATATGAGGAGTAAGACTTGTACTATTTCTGTTCTCTTCTTGGCACTAACTGTTCGCACCCCTTTTGGTCCTGTCCGAACTTATTGGTCCTATGCGCATGGTCGTTGCTGAAGGGTTTCATCCTGAGGATGCGCTGAAGACGAGGGTTCTACCTTGGTAGCATGGGTAATGATGTCTCTGGATACTCGCCAAAAGCATGCGCGAAGAACAGATGCGAAACCATGCTATAGGGGCATACTGGACTCTATATGGCGATGGTTGTCTTTGTATTGTGGTGACGGTGCGCGTGTATGCGGGACTTGGTACTTATGCGCGGTCTCCTTAAATGCATAGATATCTGGTTTGCGCATGGCACATGTTTTCGAGGATGCGCACCTTTGTATTTTCTCGTAATGATTCTTTTTGTTTGCTAATTTGTTCAGGGACGGTCTCCGATTGCTCTGGTTCCGATGGAGCATGGAAGGATATCATAGTCACCGTTGTTCGTGGTGAACAAGCATATTACTCGAAGGATTGTCCGCGATCTTCCAACCTAGATCATTGTAGCTTCCCTCCGTATGCGGCCAGGATGTGATGGTTGGATCTTGGGATGAGTCCTGGCAGCCCCTCTTAGTGGCAGCGATGGGGCTAGTTATCCCAACAGGGATTTCTAGTCGTGTCCTTTCACACAACATAGTTGGGGTTACAGAGGCTCGGCTCTGCGTCGCAAGCTCTCTTGTTATCCATTGGTATAGATTCTTTTCTCGCCCTGTGGCTTGCATTGAGGAGTCTTGCTAAAGTGATGACCCAGAATGCATTGATTTGCCGGCTTTACACGTGTTGGTATCAGAAACAACAAAGAGGGCTCTCTTTCTTTTCAATGTACCCATGATCTTGAATATTAATAAAAATTCTCGAATGTAATTGACTTTTATATGTACTCATGACCTTGAATATTAATGAAAATTTTATCTTATTTCCTGTTTGGAACTATTCTTATTGCTATGGATCTCGAGGCTATGAGTATTATACCAGAGGTAATATGGATGTAGCATAATATCATAATAGCGATAATACCAAGCCCTATCAGAGGTAATATGTACGTGATAGGCTAGAGTAGTTCCATTTATGAGGTTTGGTGGAGAGATTTTCTATAATGGTAGGGATACTATAGTATAGAACCGATAGTCACGCAAGTTTGCTGAGTATGACTATGGAAAACATTTTATGGATAGAGAGAAAAATGAGTCAGAGATAATATGGACGTGACTGCTTTCATGGGAAGCTTGTATTTCAGAGGTGATATGGACATGAACCACTTGCTTTGTATAGATTTTTGTGGGGATAAAAATAAAAGGTACAAGTCAGAGGTAATATGGACGTGACTACGTTCTTTTTGTTGGAAGAATGACTTAAAGTTCAGAGGTGATATGGACGTAAACTATTTGCCTTAAGAAATTTTTTTTGAAGATCCTTTACCCATTGCATACTCGGGACTCCCGAGTATAGGTAACAGACTTTTCTGTATGCTAGAGATAGAGATAATATGCTGAGAAGGATGCTAACTGTAGGCATTGTCCTCTCTCGTCCCTCTACTAGGGGTAGAAGAGATAATAACCCCCTTTTTTTGAAGCTGCCTTGATTAGGCATAGTACACTACCAGAATAAGGCAAATTAGAGACACAGGAAAGCATCGCCAAATTTCAAAAATATGTCTCTAATACCAAGTAGCAACATATTTAGCGACCTTTGGACTTGGTCGCAAAAAAGCTAGTCGCTGATCAAAACAACGTCAAAAAATGTCGCTCTAGCGACGTAATTCAGCGACGTTACAAGGTCACAAAAATGATGACTCTTAGCATCGAGTGTCGCCAAATTTGTGACATTGAAATTTGGTCGGTAATTATCGTTAAATTTAGTGACGACCTGCGACAGAATTAGCGACGAATAACTGACATGGCAAAAAATTGCCATGTCAACAATATTTAGCGACGTGTAGTGACGATCAACGACGCCATGAGATAGTTTAGAGACGTCATTAGCGACTCGTAAGGACGTCACTGAATGTCACTAAACGTCGCTAAACATCACTAATATTACCAGAAAAATAAAAATCTAAAATAAATGAATGCCTGCAATATCAAGTATAACATGCATGTAGTATCATATTTCAAATAAACAGACAGACACGGAGTTACCCTCCGTTGAATTATCTGGGTTTGCCGATCCCTTCGGTGGAACACTCAACACCAGTACAATCACACAACAACAATAATAAAATAAATCAATAAAATGATGACTTTAAGGCCCGAATGTAGTCACACAATATCCAGTCACATAATAAAAATGTACAAATAAGTCATACAATAAATGTGTACAAATAATAAGTACAAACTCCCATAATGGGCCAATACACACATGTCAAAAAAAACTACTAATGATTAGGAGGAGGAGCCGCATCAAATCTGAGATAATAGCGCTTCAAACTGCTCCTGTGTAAGCGTTACAGAACCCGATGCAGGAGTCGATGTAGATGATGATGCAGGCGGACCAGGAGGATGTCGTTGTTCCAACTCTGTCAATCGAGCGTCGCAAGTATCCATGACAGATAACAACCTCCTAATACTATGCTCCACTCGCTCGTCCATCTGAAGATGTGACGCCTGTATCCTCGACAATAAAGCACACATGGTCTCTACTCGCTCGCTCATCTCAATATGCGTTGCCTGCATCCTTGATAGTGTAGCGCACATGGTCAACTGTGACTCCTGCAGCGATGTCACATTGTGCTCTGTCGACGTAGCCAGATCCCTCAGCTCCATGATGCTAAGCTCCAGTTATTCGAAACGTGCTATGAGCGTTTCATCGTCTGTCTACGGCTGGGGCTGCACCATAATTCTCTATATCAACTTGTCATGCAGAGATGCGATCTGATGGTCAACTCTCTCCTGGGCTTGCTGTGACTCTTGGGAGGGCTGTAGGGTATGCACATCGGCAGAGGGTATCCTAGAGGACTATATACAACATAGACGTCGTAGGATCCCGTACTTTAGTACGTACCCTTATGTATACCACCAACGACTCTCATCCACAGCTCATCATCCGACAGAGCTTGCTGGGCTGAGGATTGCGAGGAACTACCCCCCTCTCCCTGTGTAGGCTGGGTCGACTCTTCGCGGAGCCTCCTATACTCATCCTAGAAAAATAATTATCTATTGATAAGCATACTACTTACTATAAATCTTAGGTACATATTACTAATTACATGTTTTTTGCTAAGTCATATCAAAATGTTCAAAACATAAGAGTAATACTTACGTAGCTCTGCGTCACCCAATCATCGATAAGTTGTCCCCCAATTCTATGAGTAGCGAGGAACACTGTCACCATGTTCGTGTCCTCACCCCTATGGACCTATTATGAAATATATTATTTGTTACTAAAGTGAAAAATTAGGCCACGATGATTAAAAAATGTACATATACAATGAAAGACGTACCAAGTGACGAAAATATTTTGTCATCGAAATCGACCAACCATACCACTTTTTTGTCCTTTTCCGAGCCGCCTTAGCCTTCTCCAACTTCTCTCTATACCTATCCTCGTTGAATCTAGCCCTTATCGTAGTCCACTGCCCATGCGTGATCCAACCTTGGATTAGTTTTCCTTCACGATCACGTGCCTTTTAGTCATGCACAACATTATGGATCAGCTTGGCGGCGACGAAAGAAAACTACAGCTCGATTAGTATAGCTCGGTATGGTGGATAGAAATATGTTCTTTACAAGAAGTACAATAGTAAGTTATAAAATATTAACATAAAAATATTATTGATGTTAAAATCAAATATACTTTTACTTGAAGTATCCAAACCAGAACGTCCTTCTCTCTTCCTAGGCATCCAAGTAGTTTATCCAAGGCCCACTATAGTTTTGCCTCAGGAAAAAATTTCCTAGTGCTCTTTGTACCGCCGGGGGACGATATATATATACATTGATAATCAAACTCATTAAAAAGTGAATATATATATATATATATATATATATATATATATATATAAGAAATAAAAAACTAATTAACTTACTTTGTAGGGCCATCGGCCCAAATTTCCATTCTCGTCTTAACCGGCGGAGCGTACGGAGGATCGCTCTGAGATGGAGACGGAGTCGGCTCGACCGCCATCTCCTACTCTGTCTTTATGGTACCGTCAGCAGCAGAAACATTGGACGGAGCAGAAACACTAGACGGGATACTCTCGGTCCTGGAACTACTAGTCCCAGGAGTACTGCTGGCCCCAGGAGTACTACCACGTGCGATCGTCGTAGTCGGAGTCAGAAGTACTGCTGGTCGATAGTGTGCGGTCGTCGCAGTCGCGTCTGAGGTACTGTTGGTCGATATTATGGAGTACTCGGGGACGAGGATCGGAAAGGAATATCCGTGTCCTGAAGAGGACTACGTCTAGAGGATCTATCGCGGGCTCTGGAACCGCGTTGTCCAGACATATCTGAGGATAATATATAATAATAAAATAAATATAAAGAGATATTTAGATTACATGACATAAAGATATACACAAAAGTTATGAACTAGGCCATAATAAAAGTCTAAATGATAAATGTGTCACCATCACAAAATATAAGGATCACAGAACTAAGCTGCAAATACACAGAGATATGTATGTATCACCGTCACAAATATAAGTATCAAAGAACTGGAGCACAAAAAATAGTGTCACCATCAAAAAACTAGGCCACGATAAACGTATTAGAAAATTAGGCTACCATGTCATAAGTCTAAATAAATTTTATTTAATTTTTAATAATCATCTAAAAATTTATTTTGTTCGTCTTTCTCCTCCCCCTCCTCTTCCTCTTCCTCTTCCTCTTTATCTTCACTTTTATCTACTTCGTCATCATCTTCTGATACTTTTACCTCTTCAACTTGATGAAACATGTCATGAGTAACTTCCGTTGAGTCCACAACTATAATATTTGCTACAAGAAGTAGGTCGTCTTTCTGATAAGCTATTTCATCAACGTCAAAGGTATTTCTAGCTTTATTCTTACAGAATGTCCACCAATATGACCTCCCGGTTCCTCGTTTCAGATAAGTTGTGAAGTACACTAGCTGAGCCTGACTAGATAGAACAAATGGTTCATATCCTTGATATCCATACTGGTAGTTTATATCCACAAGACCATGCTTGTCAATTTTCTAATCTTGATCTTAACAGGCTCTGGGGCATAATTATATATCAACTCCACAATCACTCGAAAGACGCCAAAGAAATCAGTGCTTGGATCGACGTCTTTGTAGTTTGAAGATTTAATACACAAACAACTCTTTTGCGTAGAATTGAGATATAGGAAGCTGTCGCTTATTGGGGCATTTGTTGACTTGAACCTAAATCCATTCACACAATAAGTTAGGCAGATCTTGACGACATAAATTGGTCCCTTCGCTAAAGTTCTAAAAGATTCATTCTCAAGTATTTCCTCTGGACGATCGACCTAAATATCAAATAAGCGATATTAAGTTTAACATTAATTATTGTTCAAGTATACATACACAAAAAGTAATTATCGACAAATGCTCCATGGAGTCAAAGAATCCAGGAGAAAACACTCTCTCAAGCTTGCAAAGTGTTACCGCAATGTCCTTCTCCTGCTTTTCTAGACGATCGACGAGCAACTTAGTAGAACAAAGATCTTTGAAGAATATGTTAAGCTCTGTCAATGGATCCCAAACTACATGCGATACGAATTCTTGAAATAAAATCAGAATTTACCTCTCCATAAATACGTGACAATCGTGGCTCTTCATACCTATCAGTTTGTTCTCCTTCGGGTCGACGCATGTTCTCAGATTCGACACGTACCCGTCTAAAAAATTTAGGTCCTGGATCCACCTACAAAGTCTCCCTTTATCCTCTTTGTCTAATGAGAAAATTGACTGAGGCTTCATCACCTTTCCATTCCCTTCCTCTATCAAATACAATGCAGGGCGTCTGCATATTTCTTCTTAGTCCAACCTGGTCTTAGGATTTTCTTTCGTCTTTTCCTTCACGTCCATCACAATATTAATTATATTTCAAACACATTCTTATCGATATGCATGACATCAAGGTTATGTCTGATAATAATGGTGCTCCAATATGGAAGGTCCAAGAATATGCTCATCTTCGTCTAGTTATGAGTTCGACCAAATCCATCACACTTTTACCCTCTTGTAGGATCTTCGATAGCACTTAGAAAATTTGTCCTAATCCCAAATCGTATCTCTGGACCACCTTAGCGGTGGATCGACCTTCTCTACAAAGCCGGCACAGAACGCATTCATGTTCCCCCGGAACGGATGATCTTTCGGCAGGAACTGTCGATGACAATCAAATAAGCACAATTTTTCTCTGTGTTTCAAACGGAAAGCCTTAGTATGGTCCATGCAATACGGACATGAGAGACGACCATGAGTGCTCTATCCCGATAATATTCCATAGGCCAAAAAGTCATTGATGGTCCACATAAGTATTGTCCTAATCTAAAAATTTTACTGTATGTATATATCATACGTATTAGCGCCTACTTCCCATAGCTGATTCAACTCATCTATCAACAACTATGAGTACACATCAATATTACTATTGGGATTGTTCGGACCCAGAATGATAATGGTTAGAAACATATACGGAGTCTTCATGCACATCCAAGACGGTAAGTTGTACATGATGACAATCACAAGCCAACACGAATACTGGGAGCCCAAAATTCTAAATGGGGTAAAACCGTTGGAAGAGATCCCCAATCTGACATTACGTAAATCCAAACTAAAATCGGGATACTCTCGATCAAAGTGCTTACCTGCTTCACCATCTGATGGATGATCCAACACTCCTTCGATCTGTTTCCGCCGGTGCCAACTCATATTTTTGTCTATCTCCTTCACCATAAATAACCTCTACAACCGTGACGTCAAAGGGAGGTAGTACATCGAATCGGTCGACTTTATTACAACGAGAGTCTTTCCAGTACCAGTTGCCTTGTAGCGACCAACACCACAAAATCAGCACATTATTTCATCTTTGTCTTCTTTATAGTACAACATGCACCCGTTGCGACACGAATAATTTTTTTCATATCCAATCCATAGCGATCTAACCATTCTCTTATATCGGTAGAAGTTTGTAGGTAACTTGGCACCCTCCGACAAGATCTCTGTAATCAACTCGATCAGTCAGTTGTAGCATTCTTGCGATATATTAAAATCAGACTTTATGCTCGACAGCCTGGTGACTACCTCTAACGGTAAATGATCCTCACAACCAGGCTAGAATAGAGTCCTTGCATTCTCCAACAACTCCAATGCATGAATATCTATATCGTGACTCATGAGTATTCGTAAAATAAGTAAATAGATAAGTATGATATTGATTTCCAAATCTAGTAGACATATGGACAACTCCGATTTGAGGATATGGGTGTCATCACATATTCTTTGTGATCCATTCATGTGGATATCGCATACCATGGTACACAATGTCACATATTGATACTCTCTTGTATCCTGACACAAGGACACAGTTTTAAATACCCATGACAATAACTTGAAACTCGGTCTCTAGGTCAAAACTTGGTTATACTAAGATACATCTTTCACCCCTTGCTAACATCTATACTTAGGCACTAGCACATAACTCTCTCAATATTGGCCGATACTTTAATTTTCAAATTAAATATAACTTTATATACAAAAGTTATCTAGTATCCTCGTCATTTAGTTCTAGTTTTTCATATTGCTCGTCATTGGCCAATACTTTCGATATAGATATACTAGTTATCCTATATTTATATATAAACTCAAATATAATAGTATGATATAAAACCTTAGCTATTACTAGTATCTTAACACATTACCTAGACACTTATCTATTACATCGCCCTCGACTCTAATGCCTTAACCTATACTTGGTATCTTAACTTAAACTTATATCTTACACTTATCAAATACCCTAGTAACTTGCATTGGTAACTCAATACCTATACTTACTTACCCACAAATTTAATCATTGATACTTGAGTACCATAGTATCATATCACTATGATAACCATGTATCACTTACTTACCCACAAATTTATATTAGTACATGATACTATGATACTTGCATTGGTAACACATATAACCATTTAACGATGCCGAGTAAATACACATATAACCATTTAACCTTCCTTAAATATTCTAAATTTAGGGTCCATCATACACATATAACCATTTAACGATACCATATAAATACTAAATCATGTTAAGATGTATGTATCACATCTTAACAACGTGTTCGTGTTAACACATTGCGAGGGTTAGGGTTGTGTCCTGTGTGTGTCCTGGGTTGTGTCATGTGTGTGTGTCTATGTGTCCGGGTCCAACGTGTCTGTGTTAACACAAAAGTGTGTATGTGTTTGTGTCGGTATGTCGTGTTAGCGTATGTGTCATTTCAGTGTGTGTGTGTCATGTCCATGTATCTGTCTGTTTGTGTATGTGTCATGTCAGTATGTATATGTGTGTCATGTCAGTATATGTATGTGTCAGTATGTGTATGTCGTGTTATTAGTTACCAGAGAGAGATAGGGTGGGTTAGGGTTTACCCAGGGGCGCGATCGGAGAGAGCGACACCGGGGAAGAGGGCGAAGGGAGTTACGGGGGCAGCCTGGGCATGGGGGTCATCGGGGTCTGGGGGGATGGGACAGCCGGAGTCGGGGGGAAAGATCGTTAGAAAATTGGAAATGAAATTTGAATCGGGTAAATAAAAACTCAAACCCTATATGAAACACTTTAGCGACGTCAGATATAGACGTCGCTAAACGTCGCTATATTTTTACAATACTGTGACTTAAATGATATTATGTCGCTAAACGTCGATGTTATTAAAAAATAACGATGTTCAGAGACCCTGGGTGGTGTCTATTTCCATGATACTAACTGTAGTCGCGAAATATCGCAGAATGTCATAAACAACGACGTATTACAACGTTATTTCTGTTCGTCGTTAAATTTTTATAATTTTAGCGACATCTTATCATAGAGTCGCTAAAGATGTCGTTAATTTGAGCTATTTTGGTAGTGATACTTCTTTAGGAACTTGTCGTTGATGGGTATCATGAGCAAGTCATTGTTGGGCTTAGCGTGCCTATGTGCGCCGTTGGTGTAGACTATTTCTACCACAATGGGGCCCTCCTGTTTAGGTTAAAATTTTCTCACCTTTTTCTGGGTCATGACCATTGGTCTTCTGACTACGAGGACTAGGTCTTCCAATTGAAATATCCTTTCTTTAACCTTTTTTGACGGTGCTGGATAGTCGCGCTTGGTATAGCTCAATGCGTTGTTCAGCCAAGAGGCACTTTTCATCGAGTGATTCTAATTCTTGCAAGCGTCGACGATGATTATTTTCGGTGGTCATATGATTAGAGAGTCCAACCCAGAGAGATAGAATTTGTGTCTCCAAAGGAAGCACAAATTCGCTTCTGTAGACCAAGAAGAATGGCGTGCTGCCAATCCGAGTTTGAACTATCATACAGTAAGCCCATAGACATTCTCCGAGCTTCTCGTTTTAGTCACATTTATTGGTTGAAACAAACTTTTTGAGGAGCTTGATGATGGTCTTATTGAACCCTTCGGCTAACCCATTTGCTACTGGGTTGTAGGCGGTTGAAGCTATATTTTGGATTCAATTTTTATCGTAAAACTGAAAGAAAGCATGACTTATAAATTGTGGGTCATTATCATAGATGATCCGACAAGGTAAGCCAAAGCGGAAGATGATGTGATGCTTTATGAAAGTTAACAATGTTGAAAGTTTTTACCTCTGTGAGTGGAACAACTTCTGCCCATTTAAAGAAGTAATCTGTGATGGCCAAGATGAACCGGTGCCCCTTAGACGAAGGTGGTCTAATCGGCCCTATGATGTCCATATACTAGGCTTCAAATGACCAAGACAACGGTCAGGTGTAGGAACTCCGATGTTTGATGAATAAAGTCGGCGTAGATTTGATACATCATGTACTTCTTTGCATAATTAACGGTGTCCGCCACCATTGTGGGCCAATAATAACCCATGCATCGGAGGCAATCTAGAAGCTTAGGACCGGGCTGTTGAGCACCACAAAAACCGTCGTGAGGTTCATAAAAAGTTTATTTTGCTTCTGCGTCTGATAGGTATCGTAGCAGGAGCCCGTCATAGGAATGACGGTATAACATCTTGGTGGATGTATCAAAGTAAAATCGGAAGGAGCATCTTCTAACGAAACTGTCTTCGTTTGAGTCATCTGGAAGGATTCCATAGACAGCCTAGTCAATAAATGGGAGTCTCCAATCTTTGACAGGGTCATCTGCATCCACATAGTAGCTTAGATTCAAGCATAGGTTGCTTCTCGGACATACTAGTTCTTGTCCCACTACTATGATCGATAGTGGGTTTTGATTAGAGTTGCTTGGGAAGTAGTGAGACCAGCGAGTGCGTCAGCCTTGATATTTTCCAGCCGTGGCACGTGTTCTATGAAGAACTCAGTAAAAGTAGATTTATGCCGACGGCTACCTGGTGGTAAGGGAGTAGATCCTCGTGGAGAACTTCGTACTCGCCGCAGACTTGACTGACTATTAATTTGGAGTCGCTATAGGCATCTAAAAAGTTAACCTCCAATTGTTTAGCCAACTAGAACCCAATCATGAGATCATTGTACTCTGCCACTTTGTTGGAACACAGTTCCACAAGCGAGTACCCACGATGAATGACTAGGTCTTCAGGAGAGTTCAACACTTTCCCCACTCCGACGACGATATTACCTTTGGGCCCTATTCTATAAGAACCATCGAAGAACATTCGCCAAACTGATCCTCCTATTTTAGTAGTGTTAGAATTTAACACTTCATTGGGAATTTTGTTGTAGAGCTTTAAGGTTTCCGACATCAGATGAGCTGCCAAAAAGTCGGCCAGCGCTTGTCCCTTAAAAGCCTCTTGCGGGATAAATACTATTTCATACGGTGACAGTAGGATCGCCTATGTGGCTAAGCAAGAGTTGAGAGTCCCGGGCTTGGTCATGAGGACCCTGAGGGGATTTACTTGAAAGATCACATAGATAGTTTGCCCTGTCAGGTAATGGCGTATCTTTTGGACGATGAATACCTGAGCAATATACTCTATCTCGGTAATGGCGTATTTAAATAGCTTGCTCATAGCCTTCTTTGTTGTTTTTGGCAAGAAGTGCGCCAAGGGAATGATCCATTGCACGAAAATAAAGTAGAAAGGATTTTTCCACGATTTGAGCCACCAATAGAGGGAGTTTCGTGAGGTACTTGTTGATGTCGTCAAACGCTTGCTGGCACTATTCCGTCCAAGCGAACGAGACTCCCTTATTCAGAGCTGAGTAAAGGGTCAGCATCGTCCGGAGAGGTTGGCTATGAACCGCCTGATGTAGGCTAATCTATCTTGCAGAGCACGAAGTCCTCGCAGGTTCTTCGGAGGTTTTATGTCCAGAATAGCCATAGTCTTTTCAGGGTCAATATGGATTCCATTTGAAGTTTTGATGAATCCAAGAAACTTGTCACTGGAGACCCCCAAGAACGACTTGGTAGGGTTAATCTTGAGCTGGTGGGCTCGCATTAACTCAAATATTATCTGTAAATCATGTAGATGATCATCTTAAAAATGGCTTTTAATAGCGATGTCATCAACATAATACTTTACTGTATTGCGCAGGTGATCACGGAAGATGGTGCTCATGGCCCACTGGTATGTCGCACCCGCATTCTTTAGACCAAAGGGCATCACTGAGTAACAATACTTTCCTATCGGCGTCCGAAAGGATTTATATTTTTTATCGTCTGGGAACATCTTGACATGTTTGTAGCCCGATAACTCGTCCATAAAGGACATACGGTCAAAGCCACAAGTGTTGTCGACCCTTACATTTGTGATTGGAAGAGAGAACTCGTCCTTTGGGCATGCCGTATTTAAATCATGAAAGTCTATGTAGACTCAAATTTTACCATTTTTCTTGATGACATGGACGATGTTAGCCACCTAATCTAGAAGTTGTTCTTCGCGAATAAAGCTGCTTGCTATTAGCTTATTGATGACATGGATGATGCTTTCTTGATGACATGGACGATGCTTTCTTGATGACATGGACGATTTTACCATTTATATTAATTTTACCATTTTTCTTGATGACATGCCGTATTTTTTACCACTAGTGACGCATGGTACTATGGGCACATGAAAACACCAAGATACAAGTGGCGCATGGCACTGTCGGCACATGAGATACTTCTTAGACTGTTGGGGCACATGGCTAACTTACTAAGGCGCATATGGGCTAGATCATTGAGGCGCATGGAGCCGAATCACGGAGGCGCATGGGGATGATTTTATATGCTTCTACAAAGATGAAGGAGACTCTCTTCTTCATAAGCTGAGTGAAGGGTTGGCAATTTCCAGAGAGGATAGCTATAAACCACCTGATGTATGCTAACCTTCCTTACAGACCGCAAAGTTTTTGTAGGTTCTTCGGAGGACGCATGTCGAGGATTACTTTGCTCTTCTTAGGGTCTATGTGAATACCATTCGATGTGATGATAAAACCCATGAACTTGCCGCTGGAGACTCCCATAAAGGACTTTGTCTGGTAAATCTTCAGTTGGTGCGTCCGTCTTAGGTCAAACATAGTCCTCAGATCTTGGAGGTGGTCATCTTGGGAGCGACTATTGATAGTGATGTAATCAACATAATACTCTTCTGTCTTACACAAATGTGCACGGAAGATGGTGCTCTTTGCCCGCTGGTACACAGCTTCTGCGTTCTTTAGGCCAAAGGGCATGGCAGTGTAGAAATACACCCCTATCGGCGTTCGGAACGACGTATGCTTCTTGTCGTCTGGAAATATCTTAATTTGGTTATAGCCCGAGAATGAACCCATGAAGGACGTACGCTCGAAGCCACATGTATTATCGATCATTATGTCGGTGATCGGAAGAGGAAACTCATCCTTTGGGCATGCCGTATTTATACCACAAAAATCTATAAAAATTCAAATCTTTCCGTTCTTCTAGATGACGGGCACGATGTTGGACACCCAGTCCGGATGCTGCTATTCTCGGATAAAGCCACTGGCTATCAGTTTATTTACATTAACATCGATGGCATTCATTATCTCCGGGAAGAACCAATGTTGCGGCTGCTTCATTGGCTTAGCATTTGGCAATGTATTGAGTTTTTGGACTGCGATTTGGGGGTCCAACCCTGGAATATCTTCATACCTCCAGGCGAAGATGTCGATATACTCCCTTACGAGATATAATAGGGATTCACGATCTTTATCGGACAGACTTTTGCAGATGAAGATAGGTTTGGGGGCGGATTCATCGGCCAGATCGACTTGTATGACTTCATCTTCAGTGGGAGGTTCTCGACCTCGACGGGTTCAAATGGTTCCAGGCGTACGAATTTATCGCCCAGATTGAACCATAGCTCCTACTATTTGTCTAGGCGTTAGGCCCAAGGCTCGACCTCGAAGGGTTCAAATGGGTCCTCCTCGTCATCTCCGCAATGCTTGTATGGGAGTCCCAAGCGGAAGATTCTGAAGAGTGAGAACATAATTCGCCATCCTCCTCCGAACTTTCGGGAGTTGAGGGAGGCGTGACGTATCCCAGACCTTGCCAAATCTTGTGGTATTAATCCTCGAACTTGCCTGTAGTAGAGAGGATACGCAGAGGCAGCCGTCGTCCTTTTCCATTATTCAAACCTTGGTTGCTTTTAAGATCATAACCCATGTTCTGGATAATGCACTTGGTATGTGAACTGTAGCGGTATATTTTTATTCTTTCGCTCTCAGTTTCTGGTTCTTGCTCATCTGGGATGAATTACTGTGGACATTCTACCCTGCCGAAGATGATGGGTTTGTCTTACCTTATCCTTGCTGGAACTATAAAGTAGGAGTTTTGAATGGAGAGAATAGGTTTACTATGTAGGTGGTAGTCACTTGTGTATACAGTTGCAGGCCTAGCCCGTGCTCTAACGAATTCATCGTATTTGGACGTACAATATCAGGGTAATTCAAAGATAATCCTTTATTGATGAAGTAAGGAATCTTCTCTACCGGAACTACAGCATCAAGAGAAGGGACATCAGTATGAGAGGTTATATATTCTCTCAGTTCATCCTCCATGTGATCTACCCCAATGCGAGTGATGGCTTCGGAGGTCCCTTGCAAAGTTTTATCACCAGTGGCTCTGAAGTAGTGACGGGTACTGGAATCGGTCTTCGTAGACTAGGGGTTTGGTGATTCTTATGAAGTTTTACAACCAGAGGTTCCGGAATAGTAAGAGATTCTGGCGCTTTCTTGCGAAGCTTCACCACAAGGAGAGGAGCCATGTTAGGATCCCGTCCTTTGAGATGGACCCTTAAAGGTTCGCCTGTTATGGTAGCCACCTCTGTTTCATCGTTGGCGTCGTTACCACCCTCATTTTGGTGGACTTGTTTTACTACCAAATAATGTCCAAATAGTGACATTTTTGGCTATGCCCAAATAAAACATCACTGAATTATAGGTATTTAGCGATGTCCATATAAAATTTCGCAATACATCGATGATAGCGACGTGGAGCGACGTTTAGTTACTAAAATTACAATAATAATAAAAAATGTCGCTAGGTAGTCGCTAAACGTCGCTAAATTTTTAATTTAGCGATGTTTATCGACGTTTATGTATTTAAGTCACAGTATATTATTATGTCCATGACGGTTAGCGACTTCTGGACAAATGGCACTAATTTATTTCATATAAGGTTTGATGAATTTATCTTTCCCCCATTTTCTTTGATATCTCCAAAATTTTAAACCCTAGACCCCCATCCCGACGCCCTACCGAGGCAACCCCCCTCCAGCCCTATCCTCCCTCATCTGGCGTGCTCCTCCCTCCGGCTCCCCTCCTCCCTCCGACTTTCTCCTTCCTCCGGAGGCTCCTCCTACCTCTAGCTCCCCTCCTCCCTCCGGCATCGTCCTCCTTCTAGCTCCCGTCCTCCTCACTCTGTCTCCTCTCTCTCTCTCTCTCTCTCTCTCTCTCTCTCTCTCTCTCTCTTTCTGACACGATATAACATGACACACACTAACCCTAACCCTAACTCGGACACACACACGTGCAGACACTCTAACACACGCAAAAACTAACCCTAATAGGGATACGGACATACGAATACACAGATATACATAGACAAGACATGACATGACATGACATGGATACACAGACACGAATATGACACAGACATAGACCAAACATGGGATACGACATAGACACGACATGACACGAAATATGACACAAACCCTAAACCTAACCCTATCTCTCTTCTAGTTAGCTTGCTGATTTTAGACGCAACCTTGAGTATCGGCATCATATACAATATGATGCAGATCTTGACTCAAGGAGAGTCATATACACGAACATGGGAATAGCTCTTCAAAGCCGAGATATGACACGTATTGGCTTCTTCTATAACTCGTATCCAACTTGGGTTAGAGCAGTGTCAAACCTATCCTTGAGACAAGAGTTCATGTTCGGGTTATGGTGGCACGACATTGGTATATGTATCACGTAACCAAGGACACAACATCCCCCTGGCCTTGATGACCCCCGTCGGCTCTTCTCAACTCCGACAACCCCCCTCCTCGGTCAGAGAGACAGGTAACCTATATTTGGAGTAAGTGCACATTGTATACATGTGTGTGTTTAGTGAGTGAGTGTTAGAGAGTTAGTATAGGTTTAGTGTTTAAGTATTGAGTGAGGGTATGTATAATAGGATTTAGTATCTAAGGATATTTGAGTTTTGATATACTATCCCAAGATACTTTAGTATGTGTCAATAAACAAAGATATATGGATAATATACTTGAACGATGTCTATTCATCTTTATAGAATTATCTAAAAATGGATCTGAATTACTATCTGCGTCGTTCATGGATGTACAACTGTCATGTTGATGAAATATGGGTGTGCGGGATGAATTCATACAGGGGATAGAACAGTTCCAACAGTTCACCAAGGTATTCCCTCAGTACATTGACGGAACCAAAATTAAGTGTCCGTGTGTGAGATATTGCAAATTAAAATATCAATCAGAAGTGGATATGACATATCATTTGTACCCGAGGGGTTTTACGCCGAATTACTATCAGCAGACCACACACGAAGAACTTGTGTCTTTAGCATCAGAGCCGAAGCCTTATGTAGAGCCGTATATGGATGTCCACGACTACGCTGATTACGGTGACGGGTGCGTGAACATGGTTTTTGACGCTGCCAGACCTAGTTTTAATCTGGATAATCATGATACAGCTGAGGAGGCACCGAATATCGATGCTGAAAAGTTCATGGAGTTACTAGAGAATACAAGGACTCTATTATGTCCTGGTTGTGAGGATCATTCACCGTTGGAGGTCATTACAAGATTGTTGAGCATCAAGTTTAATTTTAACATGTCGTAAGAATGCTACAACCGAATGATAGAGTTGATTATTGAGATCTTGTCGGAGGGTGCGAAGCTTCCTAAAGACTTCTACCTATCTAAGATGATGGTGAGATCGCTCTGGATGAGATACGAGAAAATTGATGCATGTCCCAACGGGTGCATGTTGAACTACAAAGACGACAAGGATGAAGACGCATACAGATTTTGTGGTGATGATCGCTACAAGGCCACTGGTAGAGGAAGGTCTGTCGGTGCAAGAAAGCCTACCGATTCGATGTACTACTTGCCTTTGACGCCATAGTTGCAGAGGTTTTTTATGGTGAAGGAGACTACAGAAAATAAGACTTGGCACAGGCGAAAATAGATCGAAGGAGTGTTGGATCATCTATCCGATAGAGAAATATGGATGCACTTTGATCGAGAGTATCTAGATTTTGCTTCAGATCACCATAATGTCAGATTGGGGCTCTCCTCCGACGATTTTATCCCATTCGGACTTTCGGGCTCCAAGTATTCGTGTAGGCCTGTGATCGTCACTCCGTACAAATAACCATCTTGGATGTGCATGAAGACTCTGTATATGTTCCTAAACGTTATTATTCCGGTTTTATATAATTCGAAGAGGAACATCGATGTGTATTTACAATCGTTGATAGATGAGTTGAATCATCTGTGGGAAGTAGGTACCAACACGTAGGAAATTTTTAAAAAGCATAATTTTTAGATGAGGGGAGCACTTATGTGGACCATCAATGACTTTTTGGCCTATGAAATATTATCGGGATAGAGCACTCGTGACCATCTCTCATGTCCGTATTGTATGGACCGCACTAAGGCTTTTCCTTTGAAACACGGAGGCAAACCATCCTTCTTCGATTGTCATCGATAATTTATGTCGAAGGATCATCCGTACCGGTGGAACATAAATATTTTTCATGCCAGCATTGTGGATAAGGCCAATCCATCGCCTAGGTGGCCCGGATATACGATATAGGAAGAGGTAAAAGATTTACCAAGTTCTATCGAAAAGCCTCCTAAGGGGTACAAGTGTGACGGATTTGTTCTTACTCATAACTGGACAGAGAGGATTATATTCTGGGATCTGCCATATTGGAGCACCAATCTGATCAGACATAACCTTAATGTCATACATATCGAGAAGAATATGTTTGACAACGTAATTAATACTGAAATGGACGTAAAGGGAAAGACGGAAGACAATCTGAAGGCCAGGTTGGAGTTGGAAGAAATATGTAGATATCATGTGTTGTATTTGATAGAGGAGGAAAATGAAAAGTTAAAGCATCCGAAGACAAATTTCTCACTGGAGAAGGAGGATAAAGGAAGACTTTATAGGTGGATCCAGGCCTAAAATTTTTAGACGGGAACGTGTCAAACTTGAAAAGATGCGTCGACCTCAAGGAGAACAAACTGACGGGTATGATGATCCATGATTATCTCATATTCATGGAGAGGTTAATTCCGATTGCATTTCAGAAATTCTTACCACAGGTCGTCTGGGATCCATTGACAGAGCTCAGCATATTCTTCAGAGATCTTTGTTCTACTAAGTTGCTCGTCGATCGTCAAGAAAAGCAAGAGAAGGACATTGTGGTAACATTGTGCAATCTCGAGAAGGTATTTTCTCTTGGATTCTTCGACTCCATGGACCATTTGCCAATTTATCTTTCTTATGAGGCACTTGTTGGTGGGCCATTCGGTTATCGGTGGATATACCCGTTTGAGCGATATTTGAATCACCTAAAGAGAAACGTACAAAAATATGGCACGATTGAGGGTTCTATTTATGAAGCTTATATTTTCGAGGAGATTACAAACTTTTGCTCGACGTATTTCAAATCTCATGTTGCAACAAATAGAACGAGAGCTATGAGAAACGACCACAGATATCAGGAATCTAATAATACAATACTAAAAATATTCAATACGTCTGGAAAGCCTTCGGGGAAAATGAAGATGAGATTTTTAAATGATGATGAGATAAGGGATGCTCATTTGTATATATTACTCAATTACGACGAGGATGAAGTGGAGAAGATAGAGGGGTAAGAAATTAATATGTCCACGTTTACGTCATCTCAATATAATAGTACGATCTAATATTATTCTACTAATCGGTGATTGCTTCATTGTTTTTCAGCACATATAATGATGAGCTGAGGTAGGTTAGACCCTACATTCCAGACGAAGAAGTAGAACAAGAAATAAGACGTCATTTTCCTTCTTGGTTGAGAGCATATGTGAGGAGCTCGATAATTACTATTTTTGTATGCACTTGCGCAATAAATAACTTATTGTCGCTTCTTTGGTATTTAGGTCGATCGTCTAATAACACCCGAGACTGAATCAATTAGAACCCTAGCCAAGGGACCAATTACTGCCATCAAAATATGGCCAAGTTACTATATGAATAGGTTTAGGTTCAAGTGAATAAATGCTCTGATCATAGACAACTTCCTGGATCTTGATTCCATCAAAAATAATTGTTCCTGTATCAAATCTTCGAACTACAAAGATGTCGATCCAGGCAATAATTTTTTTAGCATCTTACAAGAGTTTATGGAGTTGACATATAATTATGGCACAGAACAGGCTAAGATCATGTTATTCAAGTCTGAATTGTTCAATCCGATTCAGATCAAGGTTAGAAAATTGACAAGCATGGTCTTGTAGATATAAACTACAAGCGTAGATATCAAGGAAATAAACCATTTGTCCTATCAAGTTAAGCTCAGCTCGTGTACTTTATAACTTATCCTAGACGGGGAACAGTAGGGTCAGACTGGTGGGCAGTATGCAAGACTAAATCAATAACTACCTTTGACGTTGACGAAATAGCTTATCAGGAGGACGAGCTACCTCTTATAACAAATATTGTAGATATGGACTCAACGGAAGTTGCTCATTACATGACTAATAATGAATAAGAGGTAGAATTATCCGAAGATGAATACGAAGACGAAGACGAAGTAGATGAAAGTGAAGATGAGGAGGAAGCGGAAGAGGAGGACGAGGAAGACGAAAAAGATAAATTTTCTGAAGATGATTGAAAATAAAATAAATCCATTTGGACTTGTGATATTTATTACATTTTGACTTTAGAATGTACTAACCATTTAGACTTGTGACACTACTAGTTATTTACTGTGCAATTCTATTAATACTGTGAGATATGTATAATATTTTGTCTATAGAATGTACTATATATCTATTTATTTATTCTATCATCATATGTTGTTATCAGGTATGACAGGACACACACACAAACACACGCACACATATAGATGGTATTGTGTGTGAAATTGGATTGTGGGTTGTGTGTGGAACCCGGACACTAACACAATAACACAGGTAAACTCTAACCCTATATTAAATGATACAGACACAGACACATACACACACACATAGACACATTCATAATATGATATATTCACACACACTCGGACGTGACACACTCACAGTGACATGACACACACATGCTGACATGATACACCGACAGTGTACTCCTTATGTATTTGTTTTATCAACATATGTTACTATCAGGTATGACAGGATGACGCAGATCATTCAGAGGTAGATCCTCTAGACAGAGTTCTTCTCCAGTACCGGCTACTTGTTCTGGATCCTAAACGCAGAGTACTCCAGTGTACCGATAAGTCACATCTCCGACTCTATCGACGCGACATGGTAGTACTTCTAGGATGAGTAGTACTAGGCTTGAGACTACTCCCCCATCCAGCCTTCCTCCTACTGACGGCACCATAGAGATATATGAGCAGATGGAGGATTTTAAGTTGACTCTTTTTGCGCATGACCAGAGCGGTCCTCCATGCGCCCCTCCGGATGAGACGAAGTTAGAGATTTGTTAGGACGGGCCTAGCAAGTAAGTTAAATAGTTAACATTTTCCAAATGATTATATCTATATATTCATGAATATAATTATCATTGTATAGATATTGCCCCTCGATGGTACAAAGAGCACTGGGAAATTTTTGAGGCAGAACTTGTTACGCCCCGATCTCCCGCAGGAATTAGTCATCCCCGCTAGGCAAAAATCACCGCACCAGCGCTCCCTCAGGACGTTCGTTTCCATCAGGACACGATGCCACGGGAGCCTAGATTTGCGCCAGCGTAAGACAAATACCGAAACGGCCGTTGATAACTAGTTTGCAGAGTCATCATAGATAAACTTAGAATAAACACAAGTATTGAATCCAAACAAGCTCATTATTGATATGAAGTAAAGATTTTAAACGATGCTAGGCCGAGATTACAAGTCGCTCATGCTCTCTCTCTCTCTCTCTCTCTCTCTCTCTCTCTCTCTCTCTTTCTCTTTACAATGAATATTCTCTTAGGCTTATAACTGAATCAAACAATATGAATGATGATGTTCCCATACATTATGTTTCAAATATATAAGCTCCAGATCTGCGTGCTATGCTCCATGATGCCACGTGCGGTCCGACGACTCATTACGTTAAGCGATATCCGAATTCGTACGAGTTCTTCGTTCACCCTGCATGCAATCTGGTTGGGTATCAATACATTGAATGCACTGGTAGTGAGGCCTCTCGTCCATGCCATAAAACAAGCACGTTCATTAGTTATGTGCACCGACTGATTTTTGTTGTCTTTCTAGTCTTTGCCTTATGAGCAGTTTTATTGCAACATAATAAAAGTAATACCCGTGTCTGAAATAAGGGTGTCGTACTATAAACAATTGAGTTTTTCTTACCCTTTCTTACCATTTGGCCTTCCCTATCATATGTAGCAATATAATCAATATTCTACTAAGTAGCGAAGAATATATATGCAATTCAAGTGTTATATTTGTGTCTCTGCCTCAGACATATTTTCTTCAAACTATATTATATGTCGTATATCCATTCTAAATGTGCAAAGTATCGTACAAATATACTCCTTCTTGTTATTCCTCATCTGAATGCGGATAGTCGTTATGTATGCGACTTATCTATATGAAGGTCACTGGCTCTGTTAGACATATTGGACATAATCTTGGATAGAACGACTGTCTTCCCCGTTCGATTGTGAGCCTTACTAGGCATCCCGAACCATCTGACTAGTCGACTGTCTTTCCAGGTCGGTATCAAGCCTTGCTGGATGTCCCATACTTGCCTGCTAGTACTTCAGCTAGTGTATTACTAGGACTACACTAGCATTGTCCTCTCGGGACGACACGATTCGGATGCCTCAGTAATCGTGTCAAGGAATATTCTCTACCTGGTGTGCAACCAGTTGTACGTGACCATGGAACTACTCCCCCACTTCCTTTCGTAGCCGAGAACTTCCTGCTCGGTTTTTCTTATCCGAGGATATCATCTCGGTTCAATCTTGCCGAGGAGTATACTCCGATCTTTCTTCTTTGCACAGCTCCCTGATTAGTGACTGCCTCGATGATCTGGATATCCCGGGTTATTTATTTTCCTTTTTCTTTTTCTTTTCCTGACTCGAAATGACAACTTGATAGTCTTCCTCGTCTATGTATGCAATATGATTATATTCTATCCCGTGTCATATTTCGTGCAGTGCGGTACCTCAATTGAACTCAAAACTAATTTTGTGGCACATATAAGAAACTATTATATTTCAACTCAATAAGCCAGATTACGCAGGTAGCAAGTAAGATCTCTATTTTCCATACAATGATAAGGTAGTGTTATCCCCTTAGCTATGTGCGTTTATCTCTTTTTATTAGAATGCAAAGGTTATCACTTAGAAAGTAGCATGTATCATTCATTTTCTTAAGTATGCAGCTCAGTAGAGATAGGTTCACCGGGGCCACCCACCTTAGCGATCAATCGCATCGGCCGAGCGAGACTTCGAGCGCACCTCTGAAAAGTCTAAGTCTAAACACTATTTGAAGATCCAACTCTGAATGCCTTTGCATTCGAACGAGTCTTCTTGCTGAGCAAGGCAGGTCGGGTCATCAGACTTGTGTCATTTGAATCGGCTATCCGCATGAACGGAACATGTCAGTATATTATACACTACTCAGAACAGTCTTATCCTCGAGACTTCCTGAGCGAAACTATTGTTATCGCACAACTTCTGAACCAAACTCTATACTTTTCGTCTAACTTCCAAAGATTGTTTTAACACTACATTCATTCCATTCTTTACCTTGTTCTACGCATGCGCTTAGACAATCTCATCGAACAACTCTATAGTTTAATGCAATTGAACTATACTCAACTTAATCGTTGCACTCCCCGACTAAAACTCTACTGCGCTTGGCACATAGCTATATTACTCAATCACGGGGTATTCTATAACCAATGCGTACTAGAAAACTCAGGCTTAGGGTAAATTTGCCCAATTTTTATACTTTATCCATGCGAACCTAAAATATATTCAACTGATTACTCGACGTCGCCTATCGAAACCCATCGTTATGCCTAAACTTAAAAGTTTGAATCTCACCTAATCTTTCAATCTCATTTTGTATCAATATCTATCTGAGTCACCATCCATTCTCGCTAAGTAAATATACTACCAACCAAAGTCATCGCATCGAATTGCCAACGTTTATTGACTCCAACTTAAATGTTTTGGCGTAGAGCCATTTTGCTCAACATGGGGTATGTTCTAATCCTTCACATCTTAGGTCTGATCGAACATATCTTCCTATTCATTTTCTTATTTTGTTTTGTACGTGTGCTTAACCATTTTATTGAAGGACTCTATCGTTCAATCATGGCGTTCCCTGACACAGTTCCTTACTATGCCATAGCGCCGAACTATCTCGTTCGCATGGGGAACGTTACAATCTTCTATTTACGAAAGTCTAGGATGATTATAACTTACTCCAATTGTTATTCTAAATATTTTTACTTGCAGCTGCATTTGAGTTATGCATATCGCTAAGTTTGGATCATACCTATATTCAAGACATCCCCCAAATATGTATATTTCAACCAAGCTTAGTGACAGCTAAGCAGGACAAGCTACTCGTAAAATTCTTTCGAATCGCCGATCATTTTGCTACTCGACTAACCGAACTATGGTACATTTAGTCATCATCTACCCCCAATCCCACTTAAATCCAAGTATTTCATTACTAGCAACGCACATCTTCCAAGCAACAAATTAATTCGTTATGCCAACTAATCTTGAATATCAACAATTCCAATCATCGGAGTTCCTTCCGACAATTCCCCAAACCGTCTTATTTATCTTCTTTGCATAACTTATCCAATCAATTAATTTTCTCCCAAGCCCTATCTTCCATTACGTTCATTTCAACGCCAACGTCACTAGTGTACTCTCCTAGTTCCAAGTCCTAACTCTAAGTCTTATTGCCCCAGTTCTATCATTTTCCCGAATGATACTATGAATTCAGTCACTCCAGTTCAACTTATGTCATAGGATCCTCTGCCTAGCCAGTAGGTCCGCACACAAGGTCATAGGTATAGTTCGAGTTTGTGACTCACCGTGCAATCGCGTTGCACAACGCTTGCCCCAAATATCCTAAGGTCAAACCATTATTTTTTGTAGGTATTCTACCCAAGCTCGTTTCACTCAAATTTTTAAATATCGAGCACAGATCATCATATCAACATTAACATATTTGCTGAACCCAATCCACGATATATCCACGTCGCATGTCCAACCTAATAATTCGCATAATCTATCTCCTTAAACACCTGATAGGATCCACATATCCAATCTTTATTTAGTCTAGACACCAAGTCACGATTTAATTTTTAACTTTCCGATCTTAATCATAATTTTAAAGTCGTTCAACATAACTTATGTATTTGCACACTAACCATCGAGCATCTTGCTTCATGTTCTAAACTAACTCATACCCAAGATACTTTTGATTCACTTGTATCCTAAAAGTCATCGTATCTTATCAAGCCACAAGTCAAGATGATTCTTCAATTATCATGTTTCGGTCTCCCGTAATTTTAATCATCCCGTAAGACGTGATATCACCATGCCAACGCTACCGCAGGATGATCGTCCTAATCTGGACGTGATGCATATGCGAGCAAGGAGTTACGCTCGCACAAGACAAGAACGTCAAATGTTATGGTTATCATAGTAATAATCGATACACCTTATCATTACACTTCCGTGATTATAATTCGTCTAGCCAAATCATCCAACTTCAATGTTACCATTTGATCAATCCATAGTCTTACTTCTAGATTTTCTCAAACAACTAAGTTTAAATCCTTAAGCCAATGTTTATCCACCTTCGATACATTTTATTTATCGAGTTCATTTGAATAATCATTGAACATGTTCCCGTGAGTTCGATCATCCCTGCCGGACGTGAAATCACCAAGCCAGCGCTCCCGCGGGATAATCGATCTTATATAGACCTGATGTCGAGTGTTATCCTTTGAAAATAATTCAAGATCATTAGTCTAAATTCAAGATTAAGTCCATAATCGCATACCTCAATCATTGAACCACAATTTTGCTAACTTGCATCAATCCATTCTATCTTTCGACTATTGATATGATATCCAGTCTTCCAAATTCGAAACCATAACATTCGTACTCAAGCTAAATTCTATCGAGCGATATCCTATTCAATTCAAATTTTTTGAGCGCAGTCATTCGTTCGTGCCATTATTCCCATTGTACTAACTCCGATCGCTTCTACGATTATTCTATCTCAGACTCAAGTTTTAATTCATTTAACACAATTCAAAATTACTCGTACGATCTACGAAGTTTTCTTGACCTAGATATTAGTTCCAACACTCTGAATTTCTATTCGATATAAGCCTTGTCCATTGTTTAACTCATTCTAACTCGTTCGAATCAAATCTCGCACGATTCCTTCGAATTCGCTTACTTGCTAAACATATAATAAGGCTTTGCACAATCACGTCACTTGCTGCTAGGCTCGTTTGCTATCCCAAAATCTATGATTTATTCGAATATTTCTAAGACGACCAATACACCACTTAGGGTTTGACCTATACTCTATCAATCTTTTAAACTTATTATATCCTTAATTCGCTTATTCGATTCTGAGACTATCGCATACACCACTCAGGAATCAAGTCATCCTATTAACTCCTGAATTGCATTCGCTTCGTTCACCCGTATATCCAATTCATTCCTTAGAACTCGAGCATGATCCCTATTCGCTGCCTTGATAATCTTAGTCTCGTATGTACCTCTATCGATATTCCTCCATATAAACTATGTTTTTTAGTCGTAACTTATTGCTACGAATAACCGTCCGAACTATATCTCAAAATCCAAACACGATTCCCATTATTCGCCTTAGTGGTACTCCGATAATGTCCCTATCAATTTCTAATCTAAGTCTGACTTTATCCTTATTCGAATAATACCCAAATCTCGCTCGTAACCTGCTCTCACCAAAAGTTTTAGGTGCACGATACTCAGCACAACTTAGTCGAAAGACTGTGTGCATAGATATCATGTCCGAATGATATTCTATTATCATATACAAACTCGTTAGCATTAGGGTAAGGTCATTATGGTTCGCACGTAACTTGCAATTTTCAAGCACGAGTCTATTCTCATAAAGTCTGACATAGTTCGGCACAAAGGCCTTCGCATCATAATCTTGTTCAAGCAATCATATCATTCACATGCATTTTCAAAAATATTTAGACTCATTGTATGGAACATTCATCGAAGCATTGAGAGACAGATTCTATCACATTATCAATAAACAAGTTCAAACAGAGAGAATCGATACGAATTCCAAGGACGTAAAGCCGTGTTCTGATACCAAAATATCATGCCACGATCTCCCACAGGAATTAGTCATCCCCGCTAGGCGCGAACCACCGCGCTAGTGGTCCCGCAAGATGTTCATTACAATCAGGACGTGATGCCACGCGAGCTTGGAGTTCCGTCTGCGCAAGGCAAATACCGAAACGGCCGTTGATAACTAGTTCGCAGAGTCGTCATAGCGGAAACATAGAATAAACACAAGTATTGAATCCAAACAAGCTCTTTATTAATATAAAAAAAAGATTTCAAGCAGCATTAGGCCGAGATTACAAGTTGCTCGTGCTCTCTCTCTTTACAATGAATTTGACCTTAGCCTTACAATTAAATCAAACAATCTGGATGATGATGTTTCCATACATTATGTCTCATATATGTGTGCTCCAGGTCCGTGTGCCACACTCCAAGATGCCAAGTGCGGTCCGGTGCCTCGATGCATTAAGCGATCTCTGAATTCATACGATTTCTTCCTGTATCCTGCATGCAATCTGGTTGGGTATTAGTACATCGAATGCACTGGTAAGGAGGCCTCTCGCCCACGCCCCAAAACAAGAATGATAATTAGTTATGTGCACCGACTGATTTTGTTATCTTTATAGTCTTTGCCTTAGGATCAGTTTTATGAGAATATAATGAAAGTAATACCCTGTCTAAAATAAGAATGTCATATTGTAAATAATAGAGTTTATCTTACCCCTTATTACCATTTGGCCTTCTATGTCATACGCAGCAATATAATCAATAATCTACTAAGTAGCAAAGAATAGCTATGCAATTCAAGTGTTATGTTTGTGTCTCTGCCTCAGACATATTTTCTTCGAACTATGTTATATGTCGTGCATCCATTCTAAATGTGAAAAGTGTCGTACAAATGTACTCCTTCATGTTACGCCTTTTTTGAATGCGGATAGCCGCTTTGCATGCATGACTTATCTATATGAAGGTCACTGGCTCTGTTAGCCGTATTAGACAGGATCTGGGATGGAAAGGTTGTCTTTCCAGCTTGGTTGTGAGCCTTATTGGGCATCCCAAACCATCCGGCGAGTTGGCTATCTTTCAGGTTGGTAGCAAACCTTGCTGGACATTCCGTACTTGCCTGCTAGTACTTCCACTAGCGTATTACCGATACTACACTTGTATTGTCCTCCCGGGCAGACACAATTCATATGACTCAGCAATCGTATCGAGGAATTTCTCTACTTGGTACGCAACCGGTTGTCCGTAATCATGCAACTACTCCCCCACTTCCATTCCTAACCGAGAACTTCCTGCTCAGTTTCCCTTATTCGAGGACATCAGCTTGGTTCAATCTTGCCTAGGACTACACTCGGACCTTTCTTCTTTGCGCAGCTCCCTAATTAAAGACTGCCTCAGTGAACTGGACATCCCGAGTACTTTATTTTCTTTTTCTTCTCCTTACTTGGAATTACTACTTGATAGTCTTCCTCGTCTATGTATTCAATAGGATTATACTCTATCCCATGTCATATTCCGTGCGGTGTGGTGCCTCAATATGAACTCAAAACTACTTTTGTGGCACATATAAGAAACTTTATATTTCAACTTAAGCCAGATTACGCATATTGTAAGTAAGATCTCCATGTTCCATACAATAATAAGGCGGGGTTATCCCCTTAGCTATGTGCGTTCATCTATTTTTATTAGCATGCAAAGTTTATTGCTTAGAAACTAGCATGTATCATTCCTTTTCTTAAGTGTGCAGCTCAATACAGACAGTTTTATCGGGGATACCCACCTTAGCGTTGAATCACATCGGCCGAATGAGACTTCGAGCGCGCCTCTTAAAAGTCTAAGTCTGAACTCCATTTAAAAATCCAAGTCTGAATGCCTTTGCATCCGAACGAGTCTTCTCGCTGAGCAAGGCAGGTTGGGTCGTCAGACATGTGCCGTTTGAATCGGCTATCCGGATGAGAGGAATGGGTCATTACAGAACTATGGTGGGCCTTGGATCAACTACTCAGAAGCTCCTGAAGATATGAAGGCATTATGGTTTGCCCACTTCAAGGTAAAAATATATTTACTTTTAATATCAATAATTATTTATGCATATTATGTAACTCATTATTTTACTTCTTGTAGAAAATATATCTCTATCCACCATAAGATCAAGGAGCAATTTTCTGCCGTCGTCGTCAAGCTGATCCGTGATGCGATAGATGACCAGAAAGATCTTGATCGCTCCGGAAAACCGATCCAGGGTTGGATCACGCCTGAGCAGTGGACTGCGATGAAGGCGAGATTCGAAGAACCCAAATACAAGGAACGGTCGGAGAAGGCAAATACGGCTAGGTCGAAGGCAGAAAAGTGGTGTGGTGGCTCGATTCCCATGACAGAATATTTTTGTTGTCTAGTATATATTATATTAAATATATATTATTTTAATGAAAGTAGGATAAGATTTTTAATTTTAATAACAAATAATATAATTTTTAGTAGGTACAGAGGGGTGAGGACGCCAACTTGGTGATCGTCTGCCTGGCCACCCATCGTAAGGGCGGTAAGCTCATCGATGAGAAGGCCATGCAGACCTACGTACATTTTACTACCCTGTGTTAGTTTTAATACAACTTAGAACATATGCAAATAGATATCTATATAGTTAGTAATAAGTAACTTAGACGTAAACAACCACTTTTCTAGGACGAGTATCTTAAACTACATGAGCAGACGACTACTTGTGCACCTGCAGAAGGAGGGATGAGGGGCTGGTACTTCCTCGCAGCCCTCTATAGATCCTTCAGCGGATGAGCTCTTGATGATCGTCGTTTGTGGTCTTCAGAGGGATACGTACAACGGTACAGGATCCTATGACGCCTTTATTGTGATGCAATCCTCCAGGGCCCCCTGTGTCAGTGTGTATTCCTCGCAGCCTTCACAGGAGTAGGCACAAGCCTAGGAGAGCGTTGACTGTCAGATTGCTGACCTGTATTACGAGTTGCTACGGAGGATTACGGAGTGGCCATATTCTGCGCCGCAGTCAGACGATGCGACGATCACCGCACGTTTCGATTCGCTCGAGCATAGCATTTTGGAGCTCAAGACTCTAAGCCAGACGACAGATCACATCCCTATGTAGCTCAGGACTATGAGCCAGACGACAGAGTTCATCTTGGCAACTCTGGCCTCATCTACGGAGCGTAGACAGACGGTGCTGAAGGGGTCTCATACGACAATGAGCAACTCACTTACGAGGATAAATGCGGCATAGGATTTATTGAGTCGGTCGGTGGCGTAGAATACTTCGATGGTAGTATCTGCCATGGATTGATAAAATCCTCGACTACGAGCATTGGATTAGATACGTCCTCCTAGGTCGCCCGCATCGATACCGACTCCATCGACTCCACTGCCTCCTCTATCGGGACCGGTGACACTTTCACAGGAGCAGTATGGCTTCCTTTTATCCCAGGTGCATGGCAATGCTCCTCGTCCTTCTGATCCGTAGTAGTTCTGATTGAGACATTTTTAGTATGTTTGTGTGTATTGGCCTATTCTTGGGTCTTTAATGTACTTATGTCATACTTTTTACTACATTATTTGGATGAGGTAGATGTGACATTATTTAAGACTCATATATTTATTTATTGGGACATTCCTGCGTGTTTCAATATTCTTGACGAGTTTGTGTATGTACCGGTGTAGAGGGTTCCACCGAAGGGTCGAAGAACCCAGGGACTTGAACGGAGGGTTGCTCCGGGTCTATTTATATAAACTGTGGTTTTATAACTGCTGGTAGACTTTTGTTGGAAAATATTTTTTAAAACTGCATACATTTTTTTGGTTTTTTTAAAAATTTAGCGACGTCCTACGATATTTTTCAATGTCTACCGACATGACAGTGCGTCGCTAAACTGTGTCAAAACGTCGCTGAATGGTAGTAGCGACGTCGCTAACCTGTGTCAAAATGTCGCTACACGTCAAAAAATAACTAACATGGCAATTTCTGCCATGTCAACATTGATGTAGTAAAATATTACTGGTAATGTTGTTGATTTAGCTACGTTATGCTACAATATACATCGTCGCTGATGTACCAACGTCGAGTCGCTGGAAGTCGCTAATAAAAAATTATCGGCGATGTGGCCACGTCGCAAATATACGTCGCTATAGTGACGAATAGCGACAAATATGTTGTCACGCGACAACACAAAAATGTTGCAAATTATGTCGCTAATTATTTTTAACGACATTTTTTAACCTATTAGCGACGTTTGCTGTGGCATACCATTCCATAATCATCGACGTACTTTAAGCACTAGTACAGAGTTGACGGTATGTTCATATACTCATTTATCCATGGATGTCCCAATAAGACGTTGCAGGATACGTCCACGTTTATAACATAGCAAGTGATCTCTATTCGTAGATCGTTGATCTGATACTTCAAGCGAATCTTCCTCAGAGGGTAGCTCAGTCCAGCATTGAAGCCGCTAATGGTAGTATTGGTTGCTGCCAACCGACGCATTATAATTCCCAAGGTCTGAAGTAGATTCTGTGGGATGATATTGATAGATGAACCAGGGTCAATGTGCATCTGGTCCACCTTAATGGCTCCAATATGCCCTGTTTAGTACAAAGGGAGATCGTGCATGTTGTTCTTCAACAACATGTCTTCTTTCGAGAATATGATATTGGGTATCGCCTCTATTACATTATTGTAGTGCAGACATATTGCAAGATCTTCGGTCGACGACTTGACCTGGGCTAGGTAGTTGTTGGCGTTCTGTAATACCTTACTTAGAGAATCGTAGGTGTCTTTGTAGAGAGGGAGAAGCTCAAAGAGTGACAACTTTGCTGGAGTATTGGCAAGGCCTCTCCAGTCCTTATGCTACCACCTTCCGCAAAGGTTTGTCGAAGTGATTCTCCTTCTGCTTCTGTTTGTCTGTCGTAGGAGGCTGAGGCAGACCTGGGTTGAATGTAATAGGTGCCATATTTGGAGGAATGATGTCTTCGGGAGCATTATAATCGTGCTGGTAGGCGAGGCCCGACCTTGTTGCTCCTGCTAAGGCTTTTTCTACAGAGGAAGAAACCATGTTGCAGGCTGTGGACTTCCTCCCCTTAGACTTGGTGGCAGAAGGCGGCGCTTTCTGCGTCATGCCCTGAACAAGATTTGGCAAGCTTCTTTGGACTTCCTCCCCTTAAACTTGGTGAACCCACGTAACTTTGCGATGTGGTATGCTAAGCGATACCAGCCAAGCTGTTTGGTTGTGAGAAGGAGGGAAGTTTACAACTACATTGTTGCCCTCAAAATTGGGACAATACCGTCTTGGACCTCCGTCGCTGGGAAGTCACCAAACTGGAGGGATATCATGTTGGCAGCGACCGTTTTCTGTCAAAGTCCAAGGTTAGGGCCTTGGAGTTGAAAAGCCGCTGGAGGTATCATTTCAACATGTAGCAATCTCGTATTGGATGATTGATATACCGATGATAGTGGTAGTATTTAGGATTGTCTACCTTGTCTACCTCATCAGGGTATTTGATCTCAGGTAGCGGAAGCTTATTTCACTTTATTAGCACATCAAAGATAGGCATGACATCATCGTCATCGAAAGAGTAAGTCTCTTCGGATTTAGAGCTTCAGCCGGATTTTGTTCCAGTGTAGGAGATTTCTTGGACAAATTGACGGTAATGGCCTTCTTTCCTTTGCCATTACGGCCACCATTGTTCTTATTGTTGTTGTTGTTGTTGTTGTTGTTGTTAGGGCGCTTCTCCTGTCATCAACAATGGTAATCTGGATTCCGAACAGCCGGGTGTCCTTCACATTTTTCTCAACAGTGATGACACTGATGATGAATGCCGTCCAATTTTTAAATTGAGTAGCGCAAGTCCAGAGCCTTACTGCTGAAAGTAGATTTCTCCGACACATATCCATTATTATAGATTCAGGATTATCGGGGGTAGCTTTAGCGCAGCTTGCCTGTATCATTCTATATACTCCCGTATAGGCTTTTTTCTTTCTGGACGATGTCTATCAAAGAGGAAATCGTCATGTAATTTTCTCCATCATAGAATCGGGCAAGGAAGATGCACTTTAGGTTTTCGAAGGATGAGATACAATAGTTTTGGATACTGCAAAACCAGTTGAAGGCTAACTCGGACAGTGCCCCGACGAAGATCTTAATGAGAAGAGCGTCACTGCGGGGTAGATGCCCCATTGTCGTCTCAAAATAAGTCATGTATTGATGGGAAGATGTCTTTCTGTCAAATGGAGTCATGGTGAAGGGCTTGTACTTTGACGGGTACATCACATCTTTCTACTAGAGAGAATATGGTTGTCGTATCCATAGCTCGCACAGTTTGTCTCGATAGCCCATCGAGTCCAAGCGGACTCGAAGTTCTCGTATTTCCTGTATGGCTTCCCGGGCTTCATCTACTACGGGAGGAGCAGAAGATCCTGGCAGAATATGATTTCCATCAACAGTTGGGGCGGTTGCGTTCGAGTCTCCATTGGTCCCAGGGTCCTGGCTTGCCTATACAGAGGTCCTTTGATCTCTAGCATTGTCTGGGTCAAATCTTGTATTGATAAACTCATAGTGTGCATTATTGCCTCAAGAGTGTCGAGGCATTGACGGTCGTTGGTGCCTTCAACGTCCTCCCCGGCCATATATATACTGTCCTCACATGGGGATAGATAGACAGGAAAGTGGAGCTCTCACTTTCAGCTTTAGACTCTTGCGTCGAGTAGTCCTCGGGAAAGGTTGGCAGTGTCGTATTTTTCTCAAACTCAGAGGAAATACTATCCCCAGCGTCGGAAAGTGCAACATTTTAGGGAGGGTCACTACCCCAGAGATTTCTATGTATGTTCCTTGAGTCTCACTGTCTTCGCGAAATGATGAATTATTATAAAGTTTGGTAGGACGGCTACCCCCAGCTTGCAGAGTCGTCTTGGGCCTGAAGGAAGTACCACTCCCAGCTTTGACGATTTCGTCCTCGAGAGGGTGCATAGGAAAACTCCTTTCATAGGTACTACTTCTTGCTCTGCCTCCTTACCACACTAGCTGAGAGTGGCAGATTCGAGGCGAAGGGCATCTCCTCCTCGTCTGTTCTTAGCTGCAATTATTGAAGTACCGACTGTATGTTTACAGGTAATGATACTTTAGCACAAAATTAGTTGATGATGATGTGGGCAATGTGATGCCCAGGAGGGGACATCTCACATGCCATGGTTGCCTCCCTTGCCTTGCGCTTGTAATTGATCACGTCACGGAAGTGAGGCGAGGGATGATGCACTTTTGTACCCTCTTTATGAACTCGGATAGATCGAGCACATGGGTATGTAGGTGAGGTTTATGCTCCCAGACCTGGGGTTCATACAAGAACTTTTCATAAGTCGCTAGTGGAAGACTTTTAAGACTAGCCCTGTCCACGTGCCACTGCGGGCTGGAAGCAAGGGTCAGTTTTGTATAACTTTTCGTCAGGGGCACGCATAAAAGTTAGCAGTACACGCTGACGGTGAGCAGTTATTTGAGCTTGGCGATCCAGCACTGCCCTAGAATTCCTTTTATTAGTATGCACTGGTGTGTAGTATGAGGAGTCCAAGTCTGACCTCTCATCAGAGTGGCACATGGTGTCAAGACCGCATGAGAGTCTGTCGAAGACAGACCCTTTGACACCATCAGGAGCGCATAAAGCTACTTATTTGTGGCTGTAGTTGGGTGAATGCATAATTTTGCTACCTTCGCTATGGGCGCATGGACCGTGCCTCAGCCCCCAAACTTTTGGCATTATAGTATTTTTCTCTTCCATAGTTCAAGTGATGAGCGGCCTCTTCCCAGACGTAGCAGCCACATTGACATGGATGTCTTGGGTAGACACATGATGTGCATCCTCATCATCAGGGAGAGATACAGAGAGCGCATATTCTGCGAGCCTTTATAGGATTTGCTAGCCTTGGCGAAGGGCTCACACTGCCCTCGAAAAGCATTTCTTCAAAAGCTTGTTGGTCGAAGTGGACAACCAGCATCTTCTGGGTTGAACCCAGTTTCTCCGCATCGGACTGTGCCACGACCTTCTCATCGAAGAAGAATGATCTCCCCAGCAGAGTCGCCACCTTATTTGCCATTAATTCAAACTTGAACAAGTTTTGTTTATATAATAAACGAAATGGTACAATGAACTCCTAGACAAAAAATCTAAGTACAATATTTTTGATTCTAGGAGTGTGGCGATGGAGATCGAGTACTGTAGTGACTCATTTACTATGTTGACGGTCCAACGAGGGAATAAGAATGCTTTTTTCTGCTCTCTCTCTCTCTCATGTGCCCTATGTATGTCATTTTTTTCCTCTTATGTGGGTATGCACTACCAGAATAAGTCAAATTAGCGACGTCTAAATACGTCGCTAAATGGCCAAAAAAAGTCATTAAATAATTTTAGCGACGTATGTAGCGATGTTTCAATGAAGTCGCCTTTATGACCAAAAAAATGTCGCAAAACGTTGCTATACCGACGTTTTCTAGCGACGTATATGTGTCGTTATATTAGCGACGTTTAGCGACGCAACGTCGCTAAATTACCGACGTATTGTGTATCGCTATATGTCGCTAATTTTTTTCTTTTTAGCGATGTTGTGCGACTCATTTAGCGATGTTATATTTACCTGAAAATACTGCCATGTCAATAGTTTTGCGACGGTCAACGACATTTTTAGCAACGTTTATAGCGACGCGTATAGTGACTTTTATAGCGATATTTGTAGCGACGTCGCTAAACGTCGCTAAAAATGTCGCTAAGGATACAGTGAAAAAATAAAAATAATGAATATTGAATTGTTTCCAAACCATTCTTCCTGAAGTTTATGAATTCACAATTTGTACAAATAGACCCGGAGCAACCCTCCGTTGAATTTGCTGGATTTGCTGACCCCCTTCGGTTGAGCACTCAAAACAGATAAATTAACATACATTTAATATGATTAATATAGTAAAATTTGAAGAAAATGAAATATTGAGATTACAAACCGAGTCAGAAGAAAATCTCGTTGTAAAGAATAGAACAAATATCCACTCAACTGAGTCTGAAAGCCTCATCGTAAAGAATACAAGAAATAAAGTCTGAAAGCCTCAAAAATAAAGAATATTCATAAATGACCAAATATCATAGGTCTGAAACACAAACAATGAATAAACTATCCTAACTAGGACTATTGCGGATCTGCAGGAGGATGACCACTGTCGCACATTAGGGATAAAAATAGATCATACTACTCCCGTAAAAATGACACCGATGTCGATGGAGAAGGTAGTGACGTCGGTGGAGTCTGTGTCGATGAAGGCGCACCAGGAGGACGTATCTGCTCCAACTCTACTAGTCGATGGTTGTATGAATCCATTGTAGATAAAAGCCTCGTACTGCTATGAACCATTGAATCATGTATCATCGTGAGCCTCTCGCCCATGGACAGTTGTGATGCCTGCAGCTCCGTCACGCTACGCTCTGTCGACGCTCTAAGATCAGCTATCATATCCCGGAGCTCCATGATGTTGTGCTCGAACATATCAAATCGTGCATTGAGCGTCGTATCGTCCGCCTGCGGCTGGGACAGGGGCTGATCCTCTATCCTTCACAGCAACTCGTCACGGGGAGACGCAATTTGACGGTCAACAGTCTCCTCGACTCAGGCCGATGACTGCGAGGGCTGTGGGGAATGCGCACTTGTCGTGGAGGCCCTAGATGACTGTATCGCAACAAGGGCGCCATAGGATCCCGTAACGTAGTACGTACCACTCTGGAGATCACCAGCGGCGGTCATCTACAGCTCATCCGTCGTTGAGCTGGAGAGGACTGTGAGGAAGTACCAGCCTCTCCTGCTGTAGGTGCACTAGCAGTCGCCCGTTCACGCAGCCTAAGATACTCGGCCTAAAAAAGTTTGGATACTCGATAATTGCCTATGTTATATTAAAATTATCACAAAGTAAAGTAATACTTATATAGGTCTGCGAGGCCCTCTCATCAATGAGTTTTCCGCCCTTTCGATGGGTGGCCAGGAAGACGGTCGCCATGTTTGCATCCTCACCCCTCTGTACCTATTAAAAATATCTTATTTTTGTACTAAAATTAAATATTTTATCCTACTACAATTTTATCATACTTGCATTAAAATAATATATCTGATATAAAAAATATACCAAACGACGAAAATGTTCCGTCATCGGAATCAAGCCACCACACTACTTTGCTGCCTTCTGCCTAGCCGCATTGGCCTTCTCAGACCTTTCCTTGTACCTCGGATCATCGAATCTAGTCCTCATCACAGTCCAGTGCTCAGGCGTGATCCAATATTAGATCAAATTTCCTGTGCGATCACGGGCCTTCTGGTCATCCAGAGCATCACGAATCAGCTTGGCGGCAACGGCAGAAAACATCTGCTCGATTAACTCGGCCCAGTACGATGGATAAAAATACGTTTGTTATAATAAATAATTTAGTAAGTTATAGAATATGCATAAATTAGATGATTGATATAATATACTTTTACCTTGAAGTGCACAAACCAGAATGCCTTTCTCTCCTCCGGAGCATCAGAGTAGTTGATCCAAGGGCCACCATAGTTGTTCCTCAGAAAGTGGCCCAGGTGTCTCTGTACCGACGAGGGACAATATCTATACAGAGATAATTATTTTTATCAAAAAAGTTAATATATGATGAATAAAGAAATACACGATATATATATTATGCAAAACCATCTAATTGACTTCCTTTGTACCGTCGGCCTAAATCTCTGTTCTCGTCTCGTCCGGAGGTGCGCATGGAGGATCTGGCTGATGCTGGAACGACGTCGGCTCAACCTCTGCCATATGCTCATCTGTCTCCATGGTTCCGTCAGCAGGAGGAACGCTCAATGAGTGAGTACTATCAGGCCTGGAACTACTCGTCCCTGGAGTATTGCCACGTAACATCATCGCAGTCGGAGATGTTACTGGTTGATATACTGGAGTACTAGGCGCCGAGGATCTAGAACAAACAATAGGCAGTATCGGAGGAGCACTCTGTCTACCTCGGGACCTGCCGAATGCTCCGCATTGTCCTGTCATACCTGATAACAACATCTGATGAATAAAGAAATACACAAATATATAGTACATTCTACAGTCAAAATATTATGCATATCTCACAGCATTAATAGAATTGCACAGTAAATAACTAGTGGTGTCACAAGTCTAAATTGATATTACATTCTACCCTCAAAATATCTTCTCTAAATAGTACATTCTACAGTCAAAATATAGTACATATCTTCAGTCAAAATATTTTATTTTCAATCATCTTCAGAAAATTCATCTTGTTCGCCTTCCTCGTCCTCCTCTTCCTCTTCCTCCTCATCTTCACTTTCATCTAATTCGTCTTCATCTTCGTCTTCCTCTTTAGATAATTTTACCTCTTCTACATTATTAGTCGTGTAATGAGTAACTTTCGTTGAGTCCACATCTATAATATTTGTTACAAGAGGTATCTCGTCCTCCTGATAAGCTATTTCATCAACGTCAAAGGTATTTCTAGCTTTAGTCTTGCATTCTGCCCACCAATTCGACCTTGCTGTCCCCCGTCTAGGATAAGTTGTGAAGTACACGAGTTGAGCCAGACTTGATAGGATAAATGGTACATAGCCTTGATATCTATGCTTGTAGTTTATATCCACAAGACCGTGCTTGTCAATTTTCCAACCTTGATCTTGAATCGGATCGAATAATTCACACTTGAATAGCACGATCTTAGTAGGTTCTATGCCATAATTATATGTCAACTCCACAATATTTCGTAAGATGCCAAAGAAATTATTGCCTGGATCGACATCTTTGTAGTTCGAAGATTTGATACACAAACAACTATTTTTCGTGGAATCAAGATCCAGAAAGTTGTTTCTGATCGGAGCATTTGTTGACTTGAACCTAAACCCATTCACACAGTAACTTGACCATATTTTGATGGCAATAATTAGTCCTTTGGCTAGAGTTCTAATAGATTCAGTCTCGGGTGTTATTAGACGATCGACCTAAATACCAAAGTAGCGATAGTAAGTTATTTATTGTGCAAGTGTATACAAAAAAAGTAATTACCAAGCTTCTTACATATGCGCTCAACCAAGAAGGAAAATGGTGTCTCATTTCTAGTTCTACTTCTTCGACTGTTATGTAGGGTCTAACCGACCTCAACTCGTCATTATATGTGCTGAAAAATAACGAAGCAACCGCTGATTAGTAGCATAATAGTAGCTTATACTATTACATTGAGATGACGTAAACGTGGACGTATTAATTACTTACCCCTCTAGTTTCTCCACTTTATCCTCGTCGTAATTGAGTAATATATACAACTGAGCAGCCCTTAGCTCGTCGTTATTCAAATATCTCTTCTTCATTTTCCCCGAAGGCTTTCCGGACGCATTGAATACTTTCAGTATTGGATCATTATATTTTTGATATCCGTCGTCATTTCTTGGAGCTCTCGTTCTGTTAGTAGCAACATGAGCTTTAAAATACGTCGAGCAAATGTTTGTAATCTCCTCGAGAACATAAGCTTCACAAATAGAGCCCTCAACCCGTGCCTTTTTTTTACTTTTCTCTTTAGGTGATTCAGATGCCGCTCGAAGGGGTACATCCACCGATAACCAACAGGACCACCAACACGTGCCTCCAGGAAAGATGACTTAGCAAATGCTCCATAGAGTCGAAGAATCCAGTAGAAAACACATTCTCGAGGTTGCACAGTATTACCGCAATGCCCTTCTCTTGGTTTTTTAGACGATCGACGAGCAACTTAGTAGAACAAAGATCTCTGAAGAATATGCTGAGCTATGTCAATGGATCCCAAACGACCTGCGGTAAGAATTTCCGAAATGCAATCAGAATTAACCTCTCAATGAATACATGACAATCGTGGCTCTTCATACCCGCCAGTTTATTCTCCTTGAGGTCGACGCATCTTGTCAAGTTTGACACGTACCCGTCTGGAAATTTTAGACCCTGAATCCACCTACAAAGTCTCCTTTTATTCTCATTCTCCAGTGAGAAAATTGACTTAGGCTGCTTTAACTTTCCATTCCCCCCCTCTATCAAATGCAACGCAGGACGTCTACATATTTCTTCTAAGTCCAACCTGGCCTTCGGATTATCTTTCGTCTTCCCCTTTACCTCCATTACAGTATTAATATATTATCAAACATATTCTTCTCGATATACATGACATCAAGGTTATGTCTGATCAGATTGGTGCTCCAATATGGAAGATCCCAGAATATACTCCTCTTCGTCCAGTTATGGGTGCGACCAAATCTGTCACACTTGTACCCCTTAGCAGGCTCTTCGATAGCACTTGACAAATCTTTTACCTCTTCCCATATCGTGTATCCGGGCCACCTTGGTGGTGGATTGGCCTTCTCCACAACGTTCGTAAAAAAATATTCATGTTTCTCCGGTACGGATGATCCTTCGGTAGAAATTATCGATGACAATCGAAGAAGCACGGTTTACCTTCGTGTTTCAAACAGAAAGTCTTAGTGCGATCCATGCAATACGGATATGAGAGATGACCATGAGTGCTCTATCCCGATAATATTTCGTGGACCGAAGAGTCGTTGATGGTCCACATATGTGCTGCCCTTATCTGAAAATTCTCCTTTCTAGAAATACCGTACGTGTTGGCACCTACTTCCCACAACTGATTCAACTCATCTATCAAAGGCTGTAAATGTACATCGATGTTCCTCTTCGGATTGTTCGGACCCGGGATAATAACGGTTAGGAACATATACGGAGTCTTCATGCACATCCAAGGTAGTAGATTGTACGGAGTGACGATCACAGGGCAACACGAATACTGGGAGCCCGAAAGTCCGAATGGGGTAAAACTGTCGGAGGAGAGCCCCAATCTAATATTACGTGGATCCGAAGCAAAATCTGGATACTCTCGATCAAAGTGCTTCCATGCTTCTCCATCGGATGGATGTCCAATACCACTTCGATCTATTTTTGCCTGTGCCAAATCATATTTTCTGCAGTCTCCTTTACCATAAACAACTTCTGCAAGTAGTGCATCGAATCAGTAGGCTTCTTTGTACCAACAGACCGCGGCGTCAAAGGCAAGTAGTACATCAAATTAGTATGCTTCTTTGCACCGACAAACTTTCCTCTTCCAATGGCCTCGTAGCGATCAGCACTACAGAATCTGCACGCATCTTCATCCTTGTCATCTTTGTAGTACAACATGCACCCGTTGTGACATGCATCAATTTTTTCATATCCCATCCAGAGTGATCTCACCATCCTTTTAGATCGGTAGAAGTCTTTAGGAAACTTTGTACCCTCTGGTATAATCTTTATAATCAAATCCATCAGTCGGTTATAGCATTCTTGTAACATGTTAATATCGGACTTGATGCTCAATAATCTTGTAACTACCTCCAACTGTGAATGATCCTCATAACCAGGATATAATAGACTCCTTGTATTCTCCAGCAACTCCATGAACTTTGCAGCATCGGCATTCGGTACCTCCTTAGCTGCATCATGATTGTTAGGATTGAAACTAGGCCCCGCCGCATCAAAAACCATGTTCACCCACCCGTCGTTATAAGCAGCGTGGTCGTGGACATCCATATATGGCTCCACATAAGGCTCCGACTATGATGCTAAAGACACAATTCTCCGTGCGCGGTCCACTGATAGTAATTCGGCGTGAAAACCTTCGAGTACAAATGATATATGACTTCCACTTCTGGATGATATTTCAAGTTGTGATATCTCACACACGGACACTTTATTTTGTTACCGTCCATGTACTGAGGGAACGCCTTGGCGAACTGCATGAACTACTGTACACCCTCAATGAATTCATCTGGATGACGGTTGTACATCCATGAACGATGACGCAGATAGTAATTCATATCCATTTCTAGATACTTCTGCAAAAATAAATAGACATCGTTAAAATATATACTCATCGTTAAATATAGTACACACTGATACTCCTAGTCCTAGTATATATACATAGGAATACCCAATTATGTTATACACCTACTCGTCTATACACATATAAGAATACTCAGGAATACAGTACATGCACCGATACACCTAGTCCTAGTACTGATACTTCTTCATTCAACTCTGTATCCTGGATACTCATATTGTAGTGTATCAGTTAGTGTCAACTGAGCAATTTTGGGTTAGGGTTAGGGTTAGGGTTAGGGTTTGTACACTGCTTTAAGTATTAGTCATCTGGTTATAGGGGAGTGCCTGTCCATAGAAGTATATGTCATGTTGACAACACAGTGAGCTGTGAGATGGGGAGAGGCTGTTGCGCACACCATATGCACAGACCCGATAGTGCACATTTGATGTGCACATCATTGTTGCGGCAGACTTCACAGGGTCTGTGCACACCATCGTACAAAGCTGGGTGCAACATTAGGTAGCACCAATTTGAAGTTGTATTTTAAACATGAGTATCACAACAGGCATTAATTAGAAGATTGGGAGAATCAATGTGTATCTTATGTGTATCAACTGTGGTTGTGTGTAGGTGAGGAATGGATATAGGTATAAGTTGTGAGTAAGATTTACTCGAGTTGATCACACTACAACTAGGGGCTTGATGTCAGTCTAGAGAGAGAGAGAGGGTTAGGGTTAGGGTTTACACCCTCTGAGACAGTGTCTATGTCATATATGTGTCAGTGTGTGTGTGTCTATGTTAGTGTCATATCCTATCTGTATCTGTGTGTGTGAAAGAGAGAGAGAGAGATATTGGGTTAGGGTTAGGGTTTATACCCTCTGTGACAGTCTGTGTAGTGTCTGTGTCAATGTTATGTCATGTGCATCTGTGTGAGAGAGAGAGATCAGGTTAGGGTTTACACCCTCTGTGATAGTCTGTGTCGTGTCTGTGTCAGTGTGTGTGTGTTTCGTGTCTGTGTCATTGTCATGTCGTGGGCATCTGAGAGAGAGAGAGAGAGAGAGAGAGAGAGAGAGAAAGATCGGGTTAGGGTTAGGGTTTACACCCTCTCGTGTCTGGGTCAGTGTGTGGGTGTCGTGTCTGTGTCTGTATCATGTGCATCTGAGAGATAAAGAGAGTTAGGGTTTACCTAGAGGAGAAGAAGGAGGAGAAGGAGAAGGAGGAGGGGGACGCCGGAGTAGGTGGCTGTGGAGGACGTCGGAGGGTGCAGTTCACCGGAGGGGGGGGAGAGGAGTTTTTGAAAATTTGGGGGAAGTCTTCGAAAGGAGGGGGAAATCAAAATCTACACTAAAATTTTAGCGACGTATAGCGACGTCATAAATTGACGTCGCTAATAAAATTAGTTTGCGACGTTATAGACGTCGCTAAAAATGTCGCTAAAAATCAAAAAAACAAATGTCGCTCAATTAAAAAACTCAGCGACTTTTAGCGACCTTAAAGAAGCTTATAGCTACTATTCTTTAAAAAACTTAATTATTGTCGCTAAACTTCGCTATATGTCGCCAACAACGACGTATAGCGAAGTTTATTTTAGGAGTCGCTGAAATCTTTATATTAGCGACATCTTATTATGACATCGCTAAAAAATGTCGCTATTTCTTCATATTTTGGTAGTGATGCCATATAGCTGTATGATGAGGGGCCTACGCAAAAAATCTATGCGTGCATGGATGGTGGAACGGCCACATGTCCATCCTCAATAGGATATAGTTGCAAATGTGGACACGTGTCACGGTCGAGCTATAATGTGGAGTCTTTGTGGGGATCTGTTGTTGCTGAAAATCCGATCGGCTCTCATACTTGTTGTGCATGACTTAGTCAGCTTGACACGTGGCCTGCAGTTAGTTGAAGAGAATCTCCTCCATTTCAAAAGAAAGGTTTTGGCTTAAAAATGTACTGCCATGTTGAACGCATAAGGCCATAGACACATGCAACGCATTGAGTTTGGAACGCATAGCGCCAGAGACACATGGAACGTATGAAGTCTGGAATGCATAGGTCCACAGACACAAGAAATGTATGGAGTCTGGAACCCATAGGGCCAGGGACAAATAGAATGCATGGAGTCTGGAACGCACAGGGCTAGAGAAGCATTGAACACATGGAGTCTGCAACGCATAGGGCCATAGACACATAGGATACAAGGAGTCTGGAATGCATAGGGCCTTTACCTGGGCACTGTCCAACTACATACGAAAAAAATTAATTATGATGGTAACATGAGCACTGAAGTCTTCTTATCAGCGTCAAAACCGAGGCGTTCAGAGCCATTATTGCTGTCAGAAACATAAACTCTCTGACTTTACTGAGGTGATTCTATGTGTCAAAAAAGTTATGCGTTTCAAGCCCCAATCTCCCGCATGCTCGATCGTCCCTGTTGAACGTAAATTACCATATTACAGCGCTCCCGCAGGACAATCGTTCTCATTGGAAAGTGATACCTTGTGAGCCTGGAGTTGCGCTCGCACAAGGAGATGATGTCAAACATCATAGATATCATTGAAACGACCAAGTTGTAGCAAAGTCAAGTATTGTGTAACAAGCATACATTAGAATATACGCAACGACGCTCTCGATAGGGTCCAAATAAAAATGCTATGAAGAAAATTGCCTCAAAGGTGATGCAACACTCTTGCACTTTCTCTTGCCAATAAAGGTACCTACCATTCCATACATCATGTCTCGTATATCCAAGAAACACCACTCCACCTGCATACTTGATATAATGCCCACAAATGTGGGTCAGTACAAAGTTGTACTGGTGAGCAGGGTAACATACTCGTCTAAACCGACACTAAATAGATAGTGAATACAAATAGTTATATGGTAAACTTTCTACTTGAATCATAAATTCATTTCATGGCAGAGGTATGACATGTTAAGGAAAACTGTAAAGCAGGTTAAACATGCAAGCATTCAACTCAAGCAAATATATAAGCAGATATATCCAGCTCAAAGAAAATAAGCATGCAAACCATTCTACTCAAACCCAAGCAACACGTGAACCTATCGAATCACAATCCAAGCCTCAATATCCATCTTAAAACCATGCCACAATCTAAACCTTAATAATCCAATCATAGATAAGCACAATCTTGCCCGAGGCAATATGGTCACCACCTACACGAAAAGCACAAACCAAACCAACCCAAAGCAAACCAACTATTATTTATATGAAGTCACTGGCCAAGACATAAAGGACTAATCAAATACAGTTCTACCCGATCCAGCGCTGAGTAGCTAGCCCGCTTGGTCGTATCGAACTACTGGCACTGCGTCGAAGGCATATTACCATTTGTCTCCTTCATGGTCGAATAATTCTGGTAGCCCGGAGCATATCCCGTTCGAGGAAACTAAATTCTCTGCGAAATAAGTTGTTCGTGACTAATGCAACTCCAAGTAGGTCTGACGAAAGAATCAAGCCATCCTGTCCTACCAAATGATACTCGTCTCAATACTTGCACCCAAATCCCATAAATCAAAATATAACCAGTTATTACCTCATTTAATCTGACTTAGCGTAATGCACAATGCGGTTGCAGGACATTACATAATATACTACTTATAATCAGGTTCGTCCTCGAACCAAACCAGTTTTCATTCCTTACTCGCATGCTGCTTGCCCAATTCATAACTCTGCTCCATGCAACTCACATTCTCCTGATCCAGACTCAGCATCTCGCTCGCGCTGAACACTTGCACAAATTCTATATTTCCATATCCTACTTGCATCTCAATTCAAATTCAACATATAGGTTAGTTTGGATCATCCACATTTTAAGGCATCCTTGAAATAAATATAATTCAGTCGAGATTAGCGATAGCAAATTTGGACAAGTTACAAAGGTATAATATGTTCGAAGCATTCATTCGCTTCACTCCCAATTGAATCAATCCTGATGTACATTCCATAACTCATTCACACAAGCATTATTCTTAAATACGATAATTTTCCACTAACGATATTTTCACCTGACCCAAATCAGTTCGTGTTCTAACTCATTCCATCCAACTATTTCCGAATCCACACTAGCACCTTCCAAGCTCAACCAATCAAACTCTAGCATGACTCAAATCGCACAATGTTCTGTATGTACTATCTTCAACTATCATCTCTTGCTCCGAACAATCTCCACAGAGTCGCACAGATAGTCCGAATACAGTAGAATAAGAAACGCACATGCGATTGGTAACAATTTCACAGAGTCGTCAGTAGAGGAAGCATTGAATAACACAAGTATAGAAGTAGAACAAGCTCTTTATTGATATTGAACAAGTATTACAAGCGGCTCTTGGCCGAGATTACAAGTCGCTCAAGTCTCTCTCTTTGAAATAGTTAAAAGCGTGCCAAGTGGCTACATTTATGGAATGATACATAGTCGATGTTCCAACATTATGTCTCGTATATGTGCTTCAGTTCCGGACGCAATGCTCCAAGGCTCCAGAGTGAACTCCACTGCTTAGCATGCACGAAGGAGACATCTGCACTGAACGAGGTTTTCCTGTACCCTGCAAGCAAACTGGTGGGTTATCAGTACATGAATGCACTGGTGGGGAGGCTTCTCGCCCGTTTGACAAATCCAAACATGTTATATAGGTTCCGTACACCATCTATTAAGTTATCTTTCTAGTCTTGCCTTAGGATCAGTTTTATGGCATAATGAAAACCCTAACTCGTTTGGTAGTGTGCCATGCGATATAAAGGAACACGGCAAGACTTACCAACTTACCATTTTTTCTTCCCTGTCTAAGGCAAACCAAGTTAAATTAAGCATGAGCATATATAATAAAATCCAAGGGCAATAGCATATGCAAACACAAGTATTGTGAGCGAGATTATGTTTCGGGTGCACGATTACATAGATTATAAGAAATTTTGCATTTTATGTTTAATGTGTTCAATTTTGCACAAGTATTTCATATTCATATCCGTTCAGGTGTTCAGATGCAGTTATAAGTACATATGTGTTATACAGAGCAGTTGCCTACAATGCAATGACTCGCACGCGGGTTGCCGCAATCGAGTCAACTTAATCTATATGACAGAAGGTCACTAACACGGCGCTATAAAGGACGATGTAGTCTCGAGGCTAAAGATGGCATGCAAGCAAGATACAGATGGCATTGCACCCATCCTATCCAAGAAAATGACTACGAATCGGCTCCGTCAAGATCGGATCGTCCCTAGTGCCCCGACGACCGTCCGCCGAACATAGATCCAAAAATCTATCTTGTGCATAAGTTGTCCGTGACCATGCGTATCCTCAAGTTTTCCATTCTCGCAGGTACAGATACAATTACAGATTCAAGTTCAATTAGTACAATATCGACTCCCCGAGCCGTCAGATTCAGTACAGGACGAGCATTAATTTTCAGGGATATTGTGATGTTATCTTGCTTAACTGACCATTGATGCAATACCCTAGTTCGGGATATGCCTTGGTGACCTAACGATCATGAATACTTTCAATGTTCTATACTTGGCTCGGAATGACTATTTGATAGCCTTTCTGCCTCAACTGAGTGAATCACAGATAGTGAAGTGTGATGAAATATGGCATGTATATAAGTGATAAGCATTAAATTGAGGCAACAAGTACATGATAGCATATAAGCAGGCAAGCATTTCATTTGTGTGAACATAAGCATTTACGTTGGCACAGGTCTAAGGTGTAAAGCAAGGAGTGAAACCATAAAGGAACATATCGAACGACATTATCTATGGGACAAGCAATGTAAACAAGTGAGGCAGTGCACTACGGAGAGTATATAACAATCTACTCGAGGCATAGCAGGGTCTAGTTGCACAAGGCAAAGGTAGCATGCGAGGGTCCATTTATAAGCAAAGTTTTATTTCCATGTTCTAACACAAGCAATACACGTTGGGATTATTCCCTTAGGCGAGAATCACCGCGCCAGCGCTCCCGCGGGACGATCGCTTCGACCCATCCGGGCATAATATCGCATGAGCGTGAGCCACACCCGTGCAAGACCGTGGTTCATTGGCTGGCGGTAAGAGGTCTAAGCCACAGAGTCGCACAGATTGTCCGAGTGCAGCAAAATTTATAAAACGCATAAGCGAGTTGGTAACGAGTTCACTGAGTCGAACAGTAGCAGAAGCATTGAATAACACAAGTTAAAGTAAAACAACTCTTTATTGATATAAAACAAGTATTACAGGTGGCGCTTGGCCGAGATTACAAGTCGCTCAAGTCTCTCTCTCTGAAACAGTAAAAGCGTGCCAAGTAGCTACATTTGTAGAATGATACAGGCGATATTCCAACATTATGTCTTGTATATGTGCTTTAGTTCCAGACGCAGCACTCCAAGGCTCCAGAGTGAACTCCACACCTTAGCACGCAAGAAGGAGGCATCCGCACCGAACGAGGTTCTCCCGTACCCTACAAACAACCTGGTGGATTATAAGTACACGAATGCACTTGTGGGGAGGCTACTCGCCCGCTCGACAAATCCAAACACGTAATATAGGTTCCGTGCACCAACTATTATGTTGTCTTTCTAGTTGTCTTAGGATCAGTTTTATGGCAAAGATTGAATAGCGTAATTCATGTGGCAGTGCGCCGTGCGATATAAGAGGAAATACGGCAAGACTTACCAACTTACCATTTGTCCTTCCCTGTTCAAGGCAAACCAAGTTAATTTAAGTACGAGCAGGTATAAATATTCAGGGGCAATACATATGCAAACACTGTGTTGTGAGCGAGACTATGTTTCAGATGCTCTCGATGTGATGTAATGACTCGTACGCGGATAGCCACTAAGTGAGGATGACTTATATATATGAACATTTATCGCTGGCAGAGCCATAAAGGACATAGTCATTGGTGGAAAGCGAATGCAACGAAAGTACGTGGTGCACTGTAAGCTATCTCGTCAATCACGTGAGACTATAACGTTAGTTCCATCCGGATCGAGCCGGTCCCAGTGCCCCGATGACCGCCCGTGGAACAAGATCCAAAGATCACATTTTTTAAGTTGTCCGCGACATGCAGGTCAGGGTCTTTCCAAATCCATAACTTGATATGATAATCGATGATTCTTGTTCTGAACCGAGCATTTGCTCCACGAGCTGTGATTCTTTATTTACGTGACATAATTCTCGTTCAGATGTAAACTGGATGTGATTATCATTCAAATGTAACTTGACATGATTTCCATTCATTGATTCAACTTGCCTTGATGCATGCCCCTGGTTTGGGGATTAACTTGGTGACCTAATGGTCCCAGATACTTGTCGGTTCAATTGCACACTATTTGATAGTCTCCTGGCTGACTCAATGCATGAACGATACTCGAAAATGTTACTTGCTTGTGGCATGATTTCGTATGGAAAAACATTGAGGCAAGGCAACATTAAGAACTTAAGCAATCGCGTTGCCTCAGGCCCGAAGGTAAGCCGAGGAGTAAAACCGTAAGGGACATTCCGAGCTACATGATCTAGGATAGCATGCAAGGGTCTTAATATAAGCAATGTTTCAATTCCATGTTCTAACACAAGCAATACAAGTTGGGATTATTCCTTTAGCTAGGTGCGTTGTATTCTTATTAGCATGTAGGGGGTGATTCACCTAGCGACTAGCATGTATTGTTCCATATTTTAAGTGTGCTAGCTAAGCAAAGAGAAGTTCACCGTAGCCACCCACCTTAGCGATGATTCGCCTCGTTTGAGCGATACGTCGAGCGAGCCTCTGAAAGCCTAAGCCGAACTCCTGTAGGGACAAGTCTGGATATCCTTTGCCTAAAACTAGTATTCTCGCTGAAGTAAAGCGGGTCGGGACATTGCACTTTCTGCCGTTTGAATCGGCAGTCCGCTTGAGCGGAATATGGTGTTACATCATCCACCACTCAGAAAAAGTCTCGTCCTCGAGACTTTCTGAGGGTAGGCAGTACTAACGCATTTATGGAATCTATCCCAAGCAAAGCAATCGGTACCACTAAATCCAATTGAACATAATCTCCTACTCGGTTCTTACGTCGTGTTACGTATATGTTGAGTCAGTCTCATTTGTTCCTTAGCGTGGGACATGTTGCTTAACGCGAAGTACGTTTCAATTGATCTTGATTAACGATCTAAGGCTGAGGCAAACCTATAAAAGTCATTATACTTGTTCATTTGGATATTCACTTGCACTAGCATTGAGATCAACATATCGCGAGTCTGGATCGTGCACATATTCGAAATGCACCTCTAGCATGAGCACGCCAACTAACTTAGCGATAGCGAAGTCTTAGCACTCGAGTTTCACATATCTTTGAGTCTGGGATCGTGCACACGTTCAAGGAGTCCCTCAAACATATGCATTCAACCAAACTTAGAGATAGCGAAATCGGACAAGCTACTTGCAAAAATTTCAAGAGTTTTGCACAGGTCGGCACAAAGGCCTTAGCATCACAACTTCATACAAGCAATCACATCATTCAAATGCACTTTTTGAAAGTATGTAGACTCATTGTTGTAACCTTCCATTTGGCACATTGAGAGAAAGCGTGCACATAACCCACAAACGAGCTTTCGAAAATGTGAAAATTGAAACGAAGTCCAAAGGCGTATAAGCCAGGCTCTGATACCAATCTGTCACGCCCCAATCTCCTACAGGCAAATCGGCCATCCCTGCTAGGCGAGAATCACCGCACCAGCGCTCCCGCAGGACGATCGCTTTGACCCATCTGGGCGTGCTGCAGCACGAGAGTGAGCCACGCCCGTGCAAGGCCGTGGTTCATTGGCTGGCGGTAAGAAGTCTAAGCCACAGAGTCGCACAGATTGTCCTAGTGCAGCAGAATTTATAAAATGCATAAGCGAGTTGGTAACAAGTTCACTGATTCGAACAATAGTGGAAGCATTGAATAACACAAGTTGAAGTAAAACAACTCTTTATTGATATAAACAAGTGTTACAGGCGGCGCTTGGCCGAGATATCAAGTCGCTCAAGTCTCTCTCTCAGAAACAGTAAAAGCGTGCCAAGTGGCTACATTTGTGGAATGATATAGGCGATGTTCCAACATTATATCTTGTATATGTGCTTCAGTTCCGGACATAGTGCTTCAAGGCTCCAGAGTGAACTCCACGCCTTAGCACGCACGAAGGAGAAATCCGCACCGAACGAGGTTCTCCCGCACCCTTCAAACAACCTGGTGGATTATCAGTACACGAATGCACTGGTGGGGAGGCTACTCGCCCGCTCGACAAATCCAAATACGTAATATAGGTTTCGTGGACCAACTATTATGTTGTCTTTCTAGTTGCCTTAGGATCAGTTTCATGGCAAAGATTGAATAGCTTAATTCGTGTGGCGGTGCACCGTGCGATATAAGAGAAAACACGACGAGACTTACCAACTTACCATTTGTCCTTCCTGTCCAAGGCAAACCAAGTTAATTTAAGCACGAGCACGTATAAACATTCAGGGGCAATACATATGCAAACACGGCATTATGAGCGAGACTATGTTTTAGATGCTCTCGATGCGATGCAATGACTCGCACGCGGATAGCCGCTAAGCGAGGATAACTTATATATATGAATATTTTTCGCTGGCATAGCCATAAAGGACATAGTCATTGGCGGGGAGCGTATGCAACGAAAGTACGTGGTGCGCTGCAAGCTATCCCGTCAATCATGTGAGACTATAACGTTAGTTCCATCCGCCTCGGGTCGGTCCCAGTGCCCCGGTGACCGCCCGTGGAACGAGATCCGAAGATCACCTTTTTCAAGTTGTCCGTGACATGCAAGTCAGGGTCTTTCCAAATCCATAACTTGATATGATAATCCATGATTCTTGTTTTGAACCGAGCATTTTCTCCATGAGCTGTGATTCTTTCTTTACGTGACATGATTCTCGTTCAGATGTAAACTGGATATGATTATCATTCAAATGTAACTTGATATGATTTCCATTCATTGATTTAACTTGCCTTGATGTATGCCCCTGGTTCAGGGATTGACTTGGTGACCTAACGGTCCTGGATACTTGCAGGTTCAATTGCACAGAAGGACTATTTGATAGTTTCCTGGCTGACTCAATGCATGAACGATACACGAACGTGTTACTTGCTAGTGGCATGATTTTACGTGAAAAAATATTGAGGCAAGGCAACATTAAGAACTTAAGCAATCGCGTTGGCTCGGGCCCGAAGGTAAGCCGAGGAGTGAAACCATTAGGGACTTTCTGAGCTACATGATCTAGGATAGCATGCGAGGGTCTTAATATAAGCAATATTTCAATTCCATGTTCTAACAGAAGAAATACAAGTTGGGATTATTCCCTTAGCTAGGTGCCTTGTATTCTTATTACCATGCAGGGGCTGATTCACCTAGCGACTAGCATGTATCATTCCATATTTTAAGTGTGATGGCTAAACAAAGACAAGTTCACCATAGCTACCCACCTTAGCGATGATTCGCCTCGGTTGAGCGATACGTCGAGCGAGCCTCTGAAAGCCTAAGCTGAACTCCTGTAGGGACAAGTCTGGATATCCTTTGCCTAAAATGAGTATTCTCGCTGAAGCAAAAAGGGTCGGGACATTGCACTTTCAATCGTTTGAATCGGCAGTCCGTTTGAGCGGAATAGGGTATTACAAGTCGTATTCTTTATTAGCATGCAAGGGGTGATTCACCTAGCAACTAGCATGTATCGTCCATATTTTAAGTATGCTGGCTAAGCAAAGATAAGTTTATCATAGCCACCCACCTTAGCGATAATTCGCCTCAGTCGAGTGATACTCCGAGCGAGCCTTTGAAAGTATAAGTCTGAACTCCTGAAGGGCAAAGTTTGGAAATCCTTTGCCTCAAATGAGTCTTCTCACTGGGCAAAGCGGGTCAGGTCATTGCACTTGTGCCATTTGAATTGGCTGTCCGCTTGAAGGGAATGGGTCATTACATTATACACCACTCAAAAAAAGTCTCGTCCTCGAGACTTCTAGAGCGCAAGACGTTCTATCGTACTTTCGAATCTATCTCAAGTATAGCAAACGGCACCACTAGATCCATTCGAACATAATTTTCTACTCGTTCCTTATTATCGTGTTGCGTGTATACTGGGTCGGTCATATTGAATGACTCTATCATTCAATCAAAGTTCTGACTCGGTTTCTATTGTATCTTAGCACTGAACATATTGCTTAACGCGAGGTCTGGTATAATCCATCCTGAATAACGATCTAAAGCTGAGGCAAACTTATACAAGTCGTTATACTTGTCCATGCGGGTCTAACATTTTCACTTGCACCAGCATTTGTGATCAGCATATCGCGAGTCTGGATCGTGCACATATTCAATGTGTCCTTCAAACATATGTATGTCAAACAATTTAGCGAAAGCGAAGTCTTTGCACTCGAGTTAAACATATTACTGGGTCTTGGATCAGGCAAACGTTCAAGGCATCCCTCAAACATATGCATTCAACCAAAACTTAGGGATAGTGAAATCGCACAAGCTACTTGTGAAAACCTCATGGGTTCTCGTCTTATGAATCACAATGATACTTCCAACAGGGTTACTAAAATCTAAGTTATTTTCCATTCAAACTCAAACCAAGCTTGCACTACCTTTAAGCACGATTTATCCGATCAACCGACTAGCATCCATGTCCTATCGTACATCCCATTTGTGTCAAACATAGCACACGCTTATCATTCCAAGTCTAATTCTAAGTCTTGTTACCCCAGTTCTATGGCGTGTTCAAGCAATACTCTAAAGTCGGTTATACAAGTTCTTTCACTCGGTACGGGGTCGTCTGCCTAATTACTAGGTCAGCTCATAAGGTCATAGGTACAAGTTCAAGTACACGATTAATCGCACAAATTTTTCGCACGATGCTCGCCCCAATTCCTAAGGTCAAACCATTGTTCATTTATATGGAATATTCTACCCAAGCTCGTTTGTAACTTGCTAGAACCAAAAGGGTCTTGGCACGCGATACTCTAGACAACTTAGCCGAAAGGCTGTGTGCATAGCTAACTGTTCGAACGATATTCTATTCCGTACACTAACCAGTGGGTAATCATGTATAGGTATTCGGTTTGCAAATAACTTTCAAATTCTAGCACGAGTCTATTCCCACAAAGCCTAACACGGGTCGTCACAAAAGCTTTTGAATCACAATTTTGTTCAAGCAATCATATCATTCACATGTACTTTTTGAAATTATTTAGACTCATTGTTTGGAATATCCCATCGGGTCAATGAGAGAGTGTATGCACAAAACCCACGAACGAGCTTTCAAAACTGAGAAAATTGAAAAAAGTCCAAAGGCGTAAAGCCATGCTCGGATACCAATATGTCATGCCCCGATCTTCCTTAGGTAATCGATCGTCCCCGCTAGGCACGAATCATCGTGCCAGCGCTACTGTGGGACAATCTTTTTCTATCTAGACGTGATGCCGCATGAGCGTAATCCGCGCCCGTGCAAGGCTATGATCCAAATAGGTGGTAAAAGGTCTAAGCCACAGAGTCGCACAGACAGTCTGAGTGCAGCGGAATAAGAAATGCACAGGCGATTAATAACAAGTTCACAGAGGCGTCAATAGTGAAAGCATTGAATAACACAAGTATAGAATTAAAATAATATCTTTATTAATATTGAACAAGTGTTACAAGCGGTGATTGGCCGAGATTACAAGTCGCTCAAGTCTCTATCTCTAAAACAGTAAAAATTGTGCCAAGTGGCCATATTTGTGGAATAATACATAGGCGATATTCCAACATTATATCTTGTATATGTGATTCAGTTTCGGACGCAAGGCTTCAAGGATCCATAGTGAACTCCATGCCTTAGCACGCTTGAAGGAGGCATCCGTACCGAACAAGGTTTTCCCGCACCCTGCAAAGAAACTGGTGGGTTATCTGTACATGAATGCACTGGTGGGGAGGCTTCTCGCCCGCTCGAAAAATCTAAACACGATATATAGGTTCCGTGCACCATCTATTAAGTTATCTTTCTAGTCTTACCTTAGGATCAGTTTTATGGCATAAGAAAAAGCCTAACTCGTGTGGCAGTGTGCCGTGCGATATAAAGGAACACGGCGAGACTTACCAAATTACCATTTTTTCGTCCTTGTCCAAGACAAACCAAGTTAAATCAAGCACGAGCATATATAATAAAATCTAGGGGCAATAGCATATGCAAACACAAGTATTGTCAGCGATATTATGTTTTGGGTGCACGATTTCACAGATTATAAGGCATTTTGTATTTTATATTCAATGTGTTAAATTTTGCACAAGTGTTTCATATTCATATCCGTTCAGGTGTTAAGATGCAGTTATAAGTACATGTGTGTTATACAGAGCAGTTCCCTACAAAGCAATAACTCGCACGTGGGTTGTCGTAATCGAGTCAACTTAATCTATATGACAGAAGGTTACTGGCACGATGCCTTAAATAAAGGTATAGTCTCGAGGCTAAAGATGGCGTGCAAAAAAGATACAGATCGCATTGCACCCATCCTGCCCAAGCAAATGACTACGAATCGGCTCCGTCTAGATCGGATCAACCCAGTGCCCTGACGACCGACCGTGGAACATAGATCCGAAAATCCACCTTGTGCACAAGTTGTCCATGACCATGCGTATCCTCAAGTTTCATTCTCGCAGGTACATATATAATTACAGATTCAGGTTCAATCAGTAAAATATCGACTCCCCGAGCCATCAGATTCAGTACAACATGAGCATCAATTTTCAGGGATGTTGTGATGTTATCTTGCTTAACTGTCCATTGATGCAATCCCCTAGTTCAGAAAATGCCTTGGCGACCTGACGGTCTCGAATACTTTTAATGTTCTATACTTGAGTTGGAATGACTATTGTCACGCCCCGGTTCCAAAGATAAGGAACTGAGTCACGTGGCAATGGCCAGCAGCACACTTTGGCGGGCATCCCAATCTAATGGGCCCGTCGGAGTGCGCCTAAGCTGTAAAGTATAATGAATAACCCAACACATAACACAATAATAGTGAATCTAAATCTCATCCACAGGTAACAGATATAAAAGCTCATAGAGGTAATCATAACTACTATTGTGCAGAAAGGAAATATCACGAGAAAATGTATCATAGTACAAAAACTAGAGTAGTCACACGGGAATAACCCCGCTCGTACAAATACTGGAATGAAAGTAAGCAATAAGATAACTAGGAACGGTATCTGAAATCTAGATAGTAATACCATTCCAAGGATAGTGTCACTACCAGAGATCAAACTAAATCCTCGGGAATGATCTCGTCCTCTGCAACTGGTCCAGCTGCCGGATATGCTCCCGGTCCGTACTCCTCTGGGTAATCTTCCTCACATAAACCTAGAAGGGAACCAAGTCCCCAGAGGGACGTAACAAAGTACAAAAATATAGCATGCCAAAGCATAACAGGAAGTACAAGTGCAATGATGGGGTAATCTAGCATAATCACCTAAGTGAGATACAGTTTGAAGATAATATTCGACGAGTGGGCTGTCCAAAATAAAATCGTAGCTTAGAACACAGAGACACATGGGGCATACCGTAGCTCCGAGCACAGAGTCACACGGGTGATACTACTACTCCAGATACAGGAACACTACATCAACAGGACATATACATATATAAAGCGCGTGCAGAGGAGCCCAAACGTCTAGTAGCTATCTTCTCCTTCCCAAGCGGTCAACGATTGTTCGCTGAACCTGAACCTTTATCTAGAAGTCTCTTCACACAGAAGTAACTATCAACAAATGCGACCCTTAGGTCATCCCAGGTTTCGATCATGATGTCAGTATCAGGATACAGGAAATCTGGCACGATAATAGTGTCTGAATGTGTCCTAGGGTTCCGATATACATAGGTACGTATATCGAGGTGTTACGAACATCTATTATTCATTACCAAATGTTACCGACGAAGGTCTGCACCCGGTTGTGACCCGGACGCGAAGTAATAATTCTAATCAAACACGCGCACAATGTATATAATGAAATAATAAATATCTGGTAACTGAAATACAGGGTGGCAAGGTACACTTGCCTGCGTCCGGCTGCTGATGTCGGGGATCCGGTACGACGTCCAAGTCTGCGGGTCCCGTAGTACCTAGAGACGAGACACAAGCTCAATCAATAACTATCACGAGACTGAAATAAGATGTGACACACGTCTAATCATATTTTCAACCTTAGTTACAAGTCACATGGACACGAAGCTAGAGGGTTGAGCAAGGTTGACTAATGGTACGTTACGTCAAATCCGATTAATCACCTATACAATATCATCAACAATCTTCAATTCTTATATCTCACCACGATATTCAGTAGTTCAAGCCATGATCAAATCCTCAAATTTCATCCTGGTCTTCACAGTCATTACCATGTACGTTGACATATTTCATCCTCCAATAAATTATTTTTAATAAACCCTCATTTATATAAAACCTTCCTTTAAATTATTTCAACCTCATTTCTACCTATGTAGAGCTAGTCCTCAAACAACTTTATCAACAGCTTTCAATATTAACCCAATATTTGATATCACTCTACCATTTTATAGTAATTAACATGTTCCTTGATAATAATCAATGCCTTAATATCACCATTATTTCACAACCATTTAGATGCATACATAAAATCAAGCCCTACTCAAAGCATTAAACATAAACCCTAAATATTAACCTTGCATTTAACCATCAATTTCATAAATTTAAATGTAACCAAACCCTAAAACTCAAGCCTACACAATCCCTAAATATCTCAGTTATCACCATAACAATATTGATACACTATAATACATAAGTAGAGGGGGAAGGGGTTCACCTTGGCGGCGTGGTGGTTGCTGGCTGGAGGGTGGTCGTGGGGTGGTGCTGGTGTTGATGTAGAGTGGTGGTGTGAAGTGGTAGTGATAATGTTGGTGAAGTGGTGGTGCCGGGGGTGTGGAGTGGTGGTGCGGGTGGTGTGAAGTGGTAATGCTGGTGGTGTGAGGGTGACCGGAGGATGCAGGTGGCGACTGGAGGCAGTGAAGTCGGGGGTGGGTCTAGGTGGTGGTGGAGAGGTCGGGTGAGAAAAGAAGAAGCTGGGGTGATGGCTAATGGCACTGGTGGTCGATTGTGGTACGGATGACTTGAGGTGGTTCATGGTGGCTACTGGAGAATGGTTGGCCGGGTCATGGCGGTGGCTCGGGGATGCTCGACCGGAGGGTGGTGGTGAGGGTGGTTGCTGAAGGTGGTAGCAGTGGTAGAGTCTGCACCGGGGAGTGTCGGCCAGAGTGGAGGGAGCTGGAGATGCGGGTGGAGGAGGATGAAGCGGTGGAGGAGGAGATATTGACCGGAGTGTGGGGGTGCTGGAGGTGGTTGAGGCAGCGTGTGGCCAATCGGAGTAGGCCGGAGTGGAGGGAGCCCGGCTGTGGGGTTGGTTTCTCAAGGAAAGAGAGGTGGAGAGGAAGAAGAAGAAGAAGAAGAAGAAGAAGAAGAAGAAGAAGAAGAAGAAGAAGAAGAAGAAAAAAGGAGAAGAACCTACTGTTGGGAGAAGGAGAGAGGAGAGAGAGAGGGGGTGGGGTTTTCAAGGTTTGGGGATTAGGGTCGGCATAGGGAGATGTGAAGTGAGGAGACATTTTATAGGGAGTTGTGTGATGATTGTGTGGGGAGGATGAGCTCCAAATTCAAATGGATGGCTAGGATTCATCATGAGGGAATTGTGTTCACACAATGGAGAGGGAGGGGTGAGCTTGGACCGGTCAAGGGGGAGAGGGGTGGCTTCTTCATTAGTTTGAACCAATGAGGGGATGACACCTAATACAACTTTTGCAAATTAGTCCCCTAAATTTGGGTATTTGCACAGACACATAAAATAATAAAAAAAATTTGTGTGAGAAATGGTGTTTGGTGTTTTGTAGCGTGAGGGGGTGTTGTGTGTTTTGTATGGGCTTAATTCATGGGGCATTGGGTTAAGTTGGGATCAAAAATGGGATTAGTCAAAGTTGGTATCCCCAATTTAATTAGAATAAATTGTCATGTGCTCTTAAATTAAATGGGGGCACATGGGGTCTCAATTTGGAGTGACACAAAGGTCATGAAGGGTATAGGCTTGAGTCAGTCTTTGACCTTTTAATTGGTCCGGCTCAACGGGTTGAGTTGGTGTCTTAAAATTGATGGCAACGACACAGGTGCGCGACACGGCATTAAATAATGGATTTTGGATACGGGAAGTTGTGCAATTAAATTAGAGCACAAGGGATTATGATTTTGAGTGACGGAAAAGTCCAGCGCCTAAATTGGCGTGTCAAGTCTAGAATGCAACAACTTGATAGAAATTATGGGCTAATATTGGGCTCCTAATATTGCAACAACGGTAGGGTGCACCACGGGTTTAATTAAAGAATTAGACATCTGCAACCTTAAATCTAAACCTCAAATACCTGATGTTAAACCAAAATTTTCTAACCCATAATCCGTCTATCGATAAAAATAAATGAGGGGGTTTACACTATTTGATAGCCTTTCTGCCTCAACTGAGTGAATCACAGATAGTGAAGTACAATAAAATATGGCATGCATATAAGTGACAAGCATTAAAACGTGGCAACGTGTACAAGTTAGCATATAAGCAGGCAAGCATTTCATTTATATGAACATAAGCATTTACGTTGGCACGGGTCTAAGGTGTAAAGCGATGAGTGAAACCGTAAAGAAACATATTCGAACGACATTATCTATGGGACAAGAAGTGTAAACAAGTGAGATAGTGCACTACGAAGAGTATATAACGATCTACTCGAGGCATAGCGGGGTCTAGTTGCACAAGGCAAAGGTAGCATGCGAGGGTCTATTTATAAGCAAAGTTTTATTTCCATGTTCTAACACAAGTAATACAAGTTCAGATTATTCTCTTAGCTAGGTGCATCGTATTCCTCATTAGTATTTATAGAAAATCATTGGAAGTAATAGTACAAGTAATCCGGGCAGTGCAAAATTTTAGTACACAGTTGAGGGTTATAGACAATTGGTGTATTTGTGTGTACCTTGAGTATTAGAGATGGTGAGTATATATATATATATGAATACTTAGATAGATGTGGATTTAAATTTATAATTTGAAGATTGGAAAAAAATTAAGAATTTTTTAGGAGTTGATATTTTATGTTATTAAAAATTTTGAGGATTCAATTAAATTCAATAAACATGGTCAAAGCTAAAAAGATTTTTGGAAGTGATTAAAATTTTATTTCAATATTGAATATTTGACTTTTGAGGAAAGTATATGCATTTTATTTTAAAATTGTTCGAGAAGTTAAATTTTGAGGATTTATTTTGAGAATAAAATTTTATGGTGGGTAAAAAATATATAACAGTATATGAGTGGATGAAGTACATGTGTAAGGATCTGTTGACTTGAGCATGCCTGAGATGGCACTGCAAACTGACTTGGGTGTCCCTCTAGAGTTGTATTAGAGGAAACAGTACTTAGTGTGTTGTGTTGCACTTGGCGTGCACTTGAGTGATAAGAATAATTAGTATAAACAATTGTAGTAGGTAAGAGAGCTAGCAGTGGGTGTGCTAGTAGTAGAAACAATGGTACTTAAAAGGGATAGAGGTATCAAACTTTGGATGAAACATTAAACCTATAGTTATGATAGGATTTCTTGGTATCAGATTTTGGTATTAATAGACAGGTGTGTGCAATGAGGACGTATCCATGGATATCTTGTGGACTAGTGATTAGTTGATATGGGTATCAGTGTATAGGGATAGGAATTTGTGAATGAATGTGCCAGAGTTAAGTGTATGATAGAGGATAAAGATGTCCAAGTGATAGGTTAGAAGCCTATGTTCTTTTCTTTCCTTCTATTCCTTTTTCGTCTATTTTATTGATTGATTGATTTCTTAGTATCGTATTTGGTATCAATGATTCTCTTGCTATAATGTAGTTAGTAGTACACCCCGACAGAGACTTCAATACTATGACAAAAGTGACCATAACCATGTATGTTTTCTCTAGATTGCATGTTGTGTGACTGTATGTAGGATTTTCTTAAACTTTGATTGTTGGAGGATTGACCGTAGTGAAGAATTAATGAAGCGGTTATGACTGGACAGAGAGAGAAAAGGTGCCTAAAATTTCGAGGATAAATATTAATTTAAATAAAGAGTTGAGAACTTGATATGGCAGAATTGACCATTTTGTTAAATTATTAATTTTTTTATGAAGATTAAGATATGATTGAATTTGTCATTAAATTTTGAGGAATTTAAGAAGATTACGATTATATTTATTTGACTGCAAGGTATAAATTTTAAAATTTATATTTGAATGTTGTATTTGAAGATTGTATAAGTATTACATTGTTTGAGTATTATGCGAAAAAAGAAATCGAGGAATAAGATCACTAATGGATTAGAGTTTGAATTCAAATTTTAGGGATGAGATTTCAAAATTTTTATAAATATGAATTGATTGGATTTAAATTAGAGGATTGAATATTAAATTTTTGTATTTAGATATTAACTTAAATTTTTGGAGGAGATTGTGATAAGAATGAAATTTGATTTTAAATTTGAAGATTTTCGGGAATATGATATTTATAGAATTTTAAAATTTTTATGAAATAACAATATGGATTTACTTCATGATTATATGGTTGGAGGAATTTCAATTTTGATGGTAAATAAATAAATAAATACAACTATTAAGGGTCTTAAATTTCGAGAATGAAATTTTTCTAAGGAGGGTAGACTTGTCACTACCACATTCTAAAATAGGGGTAATTTTAAGATTTTTATTTATTATAAGTATTGTGTGTATTTATTTTAAATAATTGCAGGATATTTGTATATATATATATATATATATATATATTATGTATAGTGTTCTTTAATGCATGAGTTAGTAGACTAGACCTAGAAGCCCATTAGATGAACCCCTGACCAAATTATAGGATTAAGGATTTAATTAACATTTTGGGGAATTAATTATTGAGGATTATATTTATTATTGTGATTTTTATAAATTGTCGTGTCTTACCGTTGCTTCGATAATTGGAGCGCTACCCTAGCTTTTGCCTTCCAACCAATTTTTTACCTTTGTCCTAGACGTGCCCATCTTCCATTCTGACCCTTGTGTGACTCATATATATGTCCTTTTGTGCTTTATTTTAGTCGCACAATATTCGTTGCGGACGTTTATTTTAATTCTATATAAATCCAACTTTGTATTTTTGTGCGTTCCAATCGAAATTGGAGACACAATCTCGAACCTTTTTGTGCAACCCAAATTATGGTAATATTCTATTCTGAGTCTTCTATGTCCATGACACTTGTGTTCCACCTAATTTTAATCCCATGTACTTCCAATTTATTTTAGAACACCATTTACATTAATTTTAATTAAATTGATGTAAGGACCCAACTTGACCCAAAACTAGACCCAATACCAAACCAAACCCTCATTCATACCCTCAAGCTTCATACTAAACACCACACTCCCTTTCTAGCCACTACATCACACCAAACATAGTATTTTCCCCCCATCCAATCCAAAAACCCACTTTCTGTGCAATTTTTCAATTGTTGGGGACTTATTTATAAAAATGCATTGAGGTGTCCACACCCCATTTGGACCAAACACATGAAGAAAATACCCCCTCCCTCATTGACCGGTCCACTCTCTCCTCCTTTTTGGTTTGACATTTCCTTTCATATTGAATCTAGGCCATCCATTTAAAATGGAGTCATCCTCCCCATACACACCTATATATATATATATATATATATATATATATATATATATATATATATATATAATCCCTTATACCAACCCCTCTCCCAATGCAAACCCCATCCCAAGGCACAGCCGGCCCTAATCCCTAGTTTGTCAACATCACCCTCTGTCTCCTACATGCAAAACCATCATCCCCACTATTTTTTCATCTTCACCATCCTACATCAAAATCCCACACCCGAACCCTAGACTCCCACCTCCGGTCATCTTCCCTCCTTCCGCCGACCGGAGGCCAGCAGCCCACGTCGGAGCCGACCCGCTGAACCTGACTTCACCGAGCAGTCCCCCGCAGGCCTACTTCACCTCCGCCACTACCACCCTCTTCTTCTTCCTTCTCTTCCCGGCCACTTCATCGTCGGACGACAAACAGCCCAGCCCGCCTGAACCCCGACTGCACTGAGCAGTCCTCCACCGGCCATCATCCTTCTGTCGGAGTCGACACAGCAGCCATGACCCCCGCTGTCCGCCATCACCCGACCCCTCCTGAACTCCTCGATGACGGCAACCCGCCTGATCTCCTCCCGTCGACACCTGAAACCCGACCACCCATCCACCGTTCTCCTCGACTGAACGTCACCGACGACCTCCCAGCCGCTGACGGCGTTCTCATCTCGACCTCCCTTTTCCCTGTTCTCCTCCTCCCACCTCCTATCGACCTCGCTTGAAAGTCCTTCACAGCCACCACCATCACCACCACTCCACAACTGAACCGACGACCCCGCTACTCGACAGCCCGCTGAACCTCTCCTCCTCCTCGACTCGTCCCGACTTTCCTCAGCCCTGCCACGACCACCTCGATGCCATCATCATCTTCATCATCTTCATCATCATCATCATCACCATCATCATCATCTTCATCATCATCATCATCACCTTCATCATTACCATCATCATCACCTTCAACATCGTCGTCATTGTCGATATCGTCGTCATTATCAATCCCGTGTGTGCCCGCGTAGGTTCGTAGCTGCCCTCTTCATGATTTTGTGTGTGCATGTATGAATAGTGTAGGGTTTTAGCATATTGTGTCATGACAGGTTCAGTTAGTTGACATCAGACCCTGGGTCGGTGAACCAAAAACTCGTATGAGTATACGTACGCGTATGCGTATATTATTTAATTTGGTATATATAGATATATATTTAGTATGTATATATATACTGTATAGTAATTAAATACTAAATGCTAGTTAGGACTATGAATATATTGTATATATATGTAGTATACCCTAGTGTTAATTACGAATATCCCGTAGTTACATTACCATGTGACCCTGAGTGGTTGTGAGTGTCTGCCTTATGTACACTGACGTACTGGCAAGACCTATGTTAGTGTTTGACAGTCTGATTTTGCGCAGCAATTGAAGACTTGACACTCGTGCAGTTAGACACACATTCGACCCTGTTAGTTGACTAATGTCACCCTAGTGTAGCCCTGAGTTCAGTGTAACTATGGTTGTGTATGTGCTAGTATAATGGCTGATGCTGTATTGTATTATATTTTATGTCTATAGGACCATTGGATTGTTCTGTGAGACTTCAGAAGAAGGACATTGGTATTGCCCGCTCAGGACCCCAGGCGAGTACATTCTCTGATAATTTCCGTTATTTGATAATTTCTATAATTCAAGTATTTAGAAATGTTACATCTGATTCTTGACACTGTGCTACACGGGCTAGTATATAGATTGGATCTTTAGTCATGAGATGTTACATTAGTTATCGTATTGATATTGTACACGACATTGATATTAGATATTGTACATGATATATTGGACATTGATCGTATATCGTGACGTGTCATGGTCGGATCCACAGTACTAGTTGGGGGCGGGGAAATTGCTAGTGAGAGATATGATCAAATCCCTATCGTACAAGTGTAGATATTGTTAGTGTTAATCATACACCTCACGTAGGATTAGCCAGGCCATGTAGCTATCGTACAAGTTCCCAAGCCGATCATATTTTGAAACTACTATTTCAAACACTTAGAATAGTTACAGTTCTCCATTTCAGTTCATATACTACATCACCCCGTATATGATATTGTAGTTCTTTCTCTTCATTTCATATATGCACTGACTGTACCATATTGCCTATATTGTCTGTTCTCTTTATTTTGCCATTGCATTTATTTATTGTCTTCTCTCAATATATAGTATCATCTATTTATTGTTTTATAGTCCTTATCAAATAATTAGAACTGTTATCGGGTTGTACTTCGCTCCATCCTGACTGAAAATATTTTTTCCGACTGCGACTTAGAGGACTGATGTCCGACATATTATGGACCATAGGGAGAGTAGCTGCAGCCTTGGACCTTGTAGCCAGGTGTGATTCCGGGAGGTCTAGCCGGGATCACTAGTTATTCAGTTAGTTTCTTTTAGCAGATTATTGGTACCGGATCTGTTTCCGACATACTTTGAGACTTGGATGTTATTGTTTGAGTTAGATTATTTCTGTTTAGACTTGTGATGTATTCATTTATTTTCTTCGATATCTCATCGTACTTTATTTCTGTGATTGAGTATTTACATATTATATTATGATATCTGTGTCTCCTCATGGAGTTGGATATTCGTGTGAGATTGTTTAGATAGTATTATGACCTAGACATCATTCTACCGTCGATGCTGTGGCGTAGGCTGGACATACCCATATACTTGTGCCCCTACACCGGGTGTGGGTCGTGACACATAGCGGGGTCTAGTTGCACAAGGCAAAGGTAGCATGCGAGGGTCTATTTATAAGCAAAGTTTTATTTCCATGTTCTAACACAAGCAATATAAGTTCAGATTATTCTCTTAGCTAGGCGCGTCGTATTCCTCATTAGCATGCAGGGGGTGATTCACCTAGTGACTAGTATGTATCGTCCATATTTTAAGTGTATTGGCTAAGAAAAGACAAGTTCAACGTAGCCACCCACCTTAGCGATAATTTGTCTCAGTCGAGCGATACTGCAAGGGAGCCTTTGAAAGTTTTAGTCCGAACCCCTGAAGGGCCAAGTCTGGAAATTCTTTGCCTCAAATGAGTCTTCTCGCTGAGCAAAGCTGGTCGGGTCGTTGCACTTGCCCATTTGAATTGGCTGTCTGCTTGAACATAACGGGTCGTTACATTATACACCACTCAGAAAAATCTCGTCCTCGAGACTTCCTGAGCACAAGCCATTCTATCGCACTATCGAATCTATCTCAAGTATAGCAATTAGCACTACTAGATCCATCCGAACACAACTTCCTACTCGTTCCTTATTATCGTGTTGCATGTATGCTGGGTCGGTCTCATTAAATGACTCTATCATTCAATCCAAGTTCTGACTCTGTCTTTATTGCATCTTAGTGCGGAACATATTGCTTAATGCGGGGTCTGGTACAATCCTTCTTGAATAACGATCTAAGGCTGAGGCAAACTTATGCTAATCGTTATACTTGTCCATGCGGGTTTAATATTTTTACTTGCACTAGCATTTTAGATCAGCATATCGTGAGTCTAGATCATGTACATATTCAAAGTGTCCTTCAAACATATGCATGTCAACCAACTTAACGATAGTGAAATCTTTGCACTCGAGTTCAACATATCACTGGGTCTTGGATCGTGCATACGTTCAAGGCATCCCTCAAACATATGCATTCAACCAAAACCTAGGGATAGTGAAATCGGACAAGCTACTTGCGAAAATCTCATGGGTTCTCATCTTATGAATCACAATGATACTTCCAACAAGGTCAATAAAATCTAAGTTATTTTCCATTCCAATTCAAACCAAGCTTGCACTACCGTTAAGCACGATCTATCCGATCAACCGACTAGCATCCATGTCCTATCGTATATCCCGTTTGTTTCAAACATAGCACACACTTATCGTTCCAAGTCTAACTCTAAGTCTTGTTGTCCCAATTCTATGGCGTGTTCAAGCAATACTCTAAAGTCGGTTGTACAAGTTCTTTCACTCGACACGGGGTCGTCTACCTAATTACTAGGTCAGCTCACAAGGTCATAGGTACAAGTTCAAGCACACGATTTATTGCACAAATTTGTCGCAAGATGCTCGCCCTGATTCCTAAGGTTAAACCATTGTTCATTTGTACAGGATATTCTACCCAAGCTCGTTTGCAACTTGCTAGAACCAAAAGGGTCTTGGCGCACGATACTCTACACAACTTAGCCAAAAGTTGTGTGCATATCTAACTGTTCGAATGATATTCAATTCTGTATACTAACCAGTTGGGTAATCATGTATAGGTATTTGGTTTGCAAATAACTTATAAATTCTAGCACGAGTCTATTCCCATAAAGCCGAACACAGGTCGGCACAAAGGCTTTCGAATCACAATTTTGTACAAGCAATCATATCATTCACATGTACTTTTTAAAATTAATTAGACTCATTGTTTGGAACATCCCATCAAGTTAACGAGAGAGTGTATACACAAAACCCATGAAGGAGCTTTCAAAACTGAGAAAATCGAAATGAAGTCCAAAGGCGTAAAGCCATGCTCGGATACCAATTTGTCATGCCCCGATCTCCCGCAGGTAATCGGTCATTCCTACATGGCACGAATCACCTAGCCAGCGCTCCCGCTGGACGGTCTTTACCATCTGGACGTGATGCCGCACGAGCGTAATCCGCTCCCGTGCAAGGCCATGATCCAAACAGGCGGTAAGAGGTCTAAGTCACAGAGCCATACAGACAGTACGAGTGCAGCGTAATAAAAATGCACAGGCGATTGATAATAAGTTCACAGAGTCGTCAATAGCGGAAGCATTGAATAAATCAAGTATATAATTAAAATAAGCTCTTTATTGATATTGAACAAGTGTTGCAAGCAGCGCTTGGCCGATATTACAAGTTGCTCAAGTCTCTATCTCTAAAACAGTAAAAAGCATAACAAGTGGCTATATTTGTGGAATAATACATAGGCGATGTTCCAATATTATGTCTTGTATATGTGCTTCAGTTTTGGACATAACGCTCCAAGGATCCAGAGTAAACTCCACGCCTTAGCACGCACGAAGGAGGCATCCACACCGAACGAGGTTTTCCCGTACCCTGCATGCAAACTAGTGGGTTATCAGTAATGAATGCACTGGTGGGGAGACTTCTCGCCCGCTCGACAAATCTAAACACGTTATATAGGTTCCGTGCACCATCTATTAAGTTATCTTTCTAGTCTTGCCTTAGGATCAGTTTCATGGCATAATGAAAAGCCTAACTCGTGTGGCAGTGCACCGTGTAATATAAAAGAACACGGTGAGACTTACCAACTTACCATTTTTCCTTCCCTGTCCAAGACAAACCAATTTAAATCAAGTACGAGCATATGTAATAAAATCCAGGGGCAATAGCATATGCAAACACAAGTATTATGAGTGATATTATGTTTTGGGTGCACGATTACACGGATTATAAGGCATTTTGTATTTTATGTTCAATGTGTTCAATTTTGCACAAGTGTTTCATATTCATGTATGTTCAGGTATTTAGATACAGTTATAAGTACATGTGTGTTATACAGAACAGTTGTCTACAATGCAATGACTCACACGCGCGTTGTCGTAATCGAGTCAACTTAATCTATATGACAGAAGGTCACTGGCATGACACCATAAATGACGGTGTAGTCTCGAGGCTAAAGATGGTGTGCAAGCAAGATAAAGATGGCATTGCACCCATCCCGCCCAAGCAAACGACTATGAATCGGCTCCGTCTAGATCGGATCGGCCCCAGTTCCCCGGCGACTGACCGCGGAACATAGATCCAAAAATCCACCTTGTGCACAAGTTATTCGTGACCATGCGTATCCTCAAGTTCCATTCTTGCAGGTATAGATATAATTATAGATTCAGGTTCAATCAGTACAATATCGAATCCCCGAGCTGTCAGAATCAGTACAAGATGAGCATCAACTTTTAGGGATGTTGTGATGTTATCTTGCTTAACTGTCCATTGATGCAATCCCCTAGTTCGGGAAATACCTTGGCGACCTAACAGTCCTGATTACTTTCAATGTTCTATACTTGACTCGGAATGACTATTTGCTAGCCGTCCTGTCTCAACTGAGTGAATCACAGATAGTGAAGTACGATAAAATATGGCATGCATATAAGTGACAAGCATTAAATCGAGGCAACGAGTACAAGTTAGCATATAAGCAGACAAGCATTTTATTTGTGTGAACATAAGCATTTACATTGGCACAGGTCCAAGGTGTAAAGCGAGGAGTGAAACCGTAAAGAAATATATCGAACAATATTATCTATGGGACAAGCAGTGTAAACAAGTGAGGTAGTGCACTACGAAGAGTATATAACGATCTACTCGAGGCATAGTGGGGTCTAGTTGCATAAGGCAAAGGTAGCATGCAAGGGTCTATTTATAAGAAAAGTTTTATTTTTATGTTCTAACACAAGCAATACAAGTTCGGATTATTCCCTTAGCCAGGTGCGTTATATTCTTTATTAGCATGCATGGGGTGATTCACCTAGTGACTAGCATGTATCGTCCATATTTTAAGTGTGTTGGCTAAGCAAAGATAAGTTCATCGTAGCCACCCACCTTAGCGATAATTTGCCTCAGTCGAGCGATACTCCGAGCGAGCCTTTAAAAGTCTAAGTCCGAACTCCTGAAGGGCCAAGTCTGGAAATTCTTTGCCTCAAATGAGTCTTCTTGCTGAGCAAAGCCGGTCGGGTCATTGTACTTGCACCGTTTGAATCGACTATCCTTTTGAACGGAACGGGTCATTACACGGCCAGCGAGTTATGCATCCAAGAGTGCTATGCGGCCTGAGAGGGCTATACGGCCTGAGCATTTGCCGCATAATGACCAACATGCATCCATCTTGTTGGATACATGACTGCCATTACACAAGTGTTCTGGAGGTAATCCTTAAACTCCTTGTATTTTCACTTGCTGAACGAATGAGAAATTTACTAAGTCCAACAGAGCAATATACGGCGAGTGTCATATTCGGCAAGCAGAGTATGCGACCACTTTCCATCGGACGCTTGACTCTTATTTTTTGGCACATCTTTTATGGTTTTGCCTTTTCTCCCTAACACATCCATAATTTTATTCACTTTTCTCTCACAAACACATCACTTTGGCACTTGTTCCAAGAGAGCGGACTTTTGACCGGAGCATGCAGCTTGGAGGAGCATACGGCCTGGGGAAGCATGCGGCCTGGAGCTATATGCGGCCTGGGGTAGTGTGCGGCCTGGGGCAGCACGCGGCATGGGGAAGCATGCGGCCTGGAGCTATACGCGACCTGGAGGAGCATGCGAGCTGGGGCAGCACGCGGCCTGGGGTACTATGCGGCAACCGTCTCATGCGCCAAGTTGTGCATGCGGCTTAGCCATTTTTTTGGAATATTTCTTTATTCTAATTGGTTGGTCCATTGCTTGTGATTGATCCTAAGGAAAATTGGACCTAGTAACCCGAACTTGTGCTAGACATGACCATGTGCTAGAATTTACTATGTCATAAGCGACTAACCAGCTATGTAGATGACATAAACTATCTGTCCCAATGTGATAAGGCTCATACGACCAACTGTAAGTTTGGTAATTCGACCCGATTTCTTGTATCCGTGTTGATACAATTACTATGTGCTACGTGTGTCACCCCCACCTTTCCAGCTAGGGGTAATTTGGTAGTTTGGCCTAGTTATTTAATTTTAGGAATATAATATTAATATTAGTGGGCCATATATATTTATTTGATGCTTGTATTAGTTATTAAATTATTAGAGTGCTATATTTAATTAGAGACTTGTAGCATTTAATTTAGTTAGTGGACTAGCCTATTTAATTTGACTTCATATTAGTGGACCTAAATTAGACTTGTCATGACAAAAAGTGAGCCAACATGGACTAGGCCCAATGAACCCATTTTGACTAATTAACTAAGGAGAATTAGTTTAATTACAATTAGTTAGAAACTTCCAAAAATACCCTTTCTTAATTATTTTTCATATTAGCATGTAGGGGCATGGTTGTCATTGTACATTGCTTGGAGAGGGGGGAACTTGGAGCCGACCACATATAGGCCATTCTTCTCTCTCTCTCTCTCTCTCTCTCTCTCTCTCTCTCTCTCTCTCTCTCTCTCTCTCCTTATTTGTATTTTATTTTTGATCCAAATTCTAGATCCCCAATTTTTTATTTTCCCTCCATTGATTTTCTACAGAAATTTACCGCCAATTCCTTCCTAAATTTATTACTCTTAGAGCCTTGGAGCTTAGAGCAGCAAGGAGCACAAGGAGGAGGAGCTTTGGACCTAGAAATCGTCTCAAGATCATGTCTAATTATATTTTCATTAGAAATCCATCTCCCAAATGGTCATTCCTGAATTTTTCTCTCATTATAGCATCTTAATCATGCATTTGACCATTAGGAATGACCCCATGGCATAGGACTACCTATAGGAACAAGTTCTAGGCTATTTGGCTATGTATTGTGAGTTTTATACGGTGTTTTGTGTCAATTTTGGGGGAATTCCGATATTGGCACATCATATGTTTGTTAGAAGGGCAATTAGACCAAATTGACATGTGTTTGGTTGTGTGAGACTAGTGTCATGTATAAAATTGGATATGTGTCGGTCGTATCACGACAATTTGGCGATACGGATTAATTTAGGGATTTTCTTCCGACACGGAGGTTTAAGCATGTCACATTTTGACATGGGCACATAGATGAGTAGCTAACACTTCGTGTTGCTTCTAATTGTGATTCTAGACTTGCTCGTGTCCTTCGGAATACGTTTGGTGGTGTGGTGGAGCCGTATCGCAAGCGTATCATAGATTGAGTGTGATATGGGTGCGGTGCACTCCACGTGTTTGATACTTTGTATTCTAATTTAAATTACCTTGGTTATAACTATTAGAGTATTATAATTATAGTTGTTATATGATATATATATATATATATATATATATATATATATATATATATATATATATATATATCATATATATATATATATATATATATATATATATATATATATATTTCGTGATGTGTTGGTGGTCATTGGAGAGTAGGAAAGTTCTTGTGCATCATTAGTGTTGATAGGTGTAAGCATATATATATATATATATATATATATATATATATATATATATATATATATATATATATATATATATATATATTTGTGTGTGTGTGTGTGTGTGTGTGTGTGTGTGTGTATAAGTGAGTGTATGTGTATAGGGGTGTGTATGTATACTCGGGGGAGGTCAGATAAGCAGCAAGAAGCAGCAGCATAAGGAGCAAGAAGCAGCAGCAGAAGCAGCAGGATAAGCAGCAAGAAGCAGCAGCAGAAGCAGCAAGAAACAGCAGCAGAAGCAGTGAGCTGCAGCAGCAGTAGAAGTAGTAAGCTGCAGCAACAGCAGAAGCAGTAAGCCGCAGTAGCAGCAGAAGAAGTAAGCTACAGCAGCAGCAAAAAGCAGCAGGAGAAGCAGTAAGCTGCAACAGCAGCAGAAATAGTAAGCCGCAGCAGCAGCAGAAGCAGTAAGTTGCAGCAGCAGCAAGAAGCAGCAACAGAAGCAATAAGCAGTAGCAGCAATAAGCAGAAGCCGATGTAGTAAGCAGCAACAGAAGTGAGGGTGTAGAATTAATAAGTAGATTAGTGTGGGTTAGTATCAAGATAATTTGGTTAGAATAATTAGAGTTGTGAGTTTAGGATACTAAGTGTGTATCCTAGTGTTAAGATTGGATAGTACCTCAGAGATTAGGTAAGTTGTAGATTAGGATGTTGGTATTAAGGTATTATACTAGGTTATGAGCTAGTAGTCTAGATGAGCTAAGATGCTAAATATGACTTAAGGTAATGATAGATACCTAGTAGAGCTAAGTTATAATCTACATGTTAAGGTAATAAGTAATACTCATAGACTAAGATACTAGTGTTTATGTAAGGGTAATGGTTAAGGTATTAACTATAAACTAAGGTATTAGTATATATCAAGATAGTTACAAGGGTAAATACTAATTAGTAGAGATATTGATATATATTATATATAGATATCTATTTAGTATATGTGATATTAGTATATATATATATATATATATATATATATATATATATATATATAGTGATTACCTTAGTATCTAGAATACCAAGGTTTTGTGATACCAAGGTTAGTATGGCGAGTCTAGGATGAGTAGTGATATCAGTATTAAGTATAGGGTTAGATATGTATTTCTAACTATGATACCCTAAGTTAAGGTATTGTTTATTAGCTAGTTTGGCTTATACTCAAGGTATTTGGTTTGTGTATCCAGAGGGGTGTGTAGGTGGTGTGATAACATTTTTGGCTCAAAGCTAAGGTATCCACTTAGCATTAGTTTAGCTAGGGGTACTATATATTTTCATCTTGTATATTTATATTATTGTATTTTCATATCTTATGATACGGTATAGTGTTGGTATCCTAGTATCTTAACATAGCTAGTATAGCCTAGTTACATAGTGTATGGACCCAATATCCTAGAGATGGACTCATATAACCTAGAAATAGCTAGTTTGACTAATTTGACCTAGTTTGACTGTTTTGACTTAGAAATGGCTTTATGACCTAGAATTTGACTAGTTTAACTTATTTTCATTCCAAAATCTTGTATTAACGTAATATTCCATATATAGGTCTGTGTGATACTAGTTCGGACACAGTTTGACATTCATTGCTCTGGACTATAGGCTAGTACATTCTCTGATAGTTTCCATTATTTGATAATTACTATAATGCAAGTATTTAGAAATGTATTACTTGATTCCTGACACATTGGTAAACGAATTAGTATATACATGGATATTCAGTCATGAGATGTTATTTATTGTTTCATTGTGCCTCGTGTTCTCATATGGTTAATAGACAATATTTAATATTATACAATGTTCAATGTTCAATGTTTAATGTTTAATATTTTATAATTCCTTAAGTATCTTGTATCGTAACGTGTCATGGTTGGATCTATTTTACTAGTCGGGAAAAGGGAAAGTATTAGCTAGATATGTGATCAAAGCCTAGACAATGTTCAATGTTCAATGTTTAAGTAGACAATGTTTATCCAACGTTAAGTAGACAATTTTTAACCCAAGCTCAACACTTAGTATAGTTACAGTTCTTCACCATATTCTATTTCATTGTCTTATTCTATTTTATTGTGATCAGTGTATACCATATTGCTCTTATTTGCCTATTTATTCTACCATAGTATGATATTGCTCATTGTTTCTCGTCTTGTATTATATTCTCTATTTCTGTTTATAGTCATTAACAACTAATTGGAACTGCTATTTGGTTGTACTTCGTTCCAATCCTGACTAGATATATTTTTTAGATGACTAGCTAGTGAGGATATGTCATGTCACTACCGCATTCCAAAAATAGGGGTATTTTTGACTTTTCATACATAATTAATATTGTGTGTATTTAATTTAAATAATTGCATGAGATGTGTATTTAAATATATTATTATATACTGTGTTCATTAATGGTTGAGCTGGTAGACTTGACCTAGTAGCCCACCAGACGAACACCTGACCAAATTATGGGATTAGGTATTTAATTGTTTTATTTGGAATTTAATTGTTGGAGATAGTAATTAATTACCGTAATTTATTTAATTATTGCGCATTGCCGTTGCTTTAATATTTGAAGCGATACCGTAGCTTTTGCCTTCCAACAGATTTCGTAACCTTGCCCTAGACGTGCCCGCCTTCCATTCGGACCTTTTTATAATTTATAATTATGCTCTCTTGTGCTTCGTTTTAGCCGCACAATAATCGTCGCGGACGTTTATTTAATTTCTAAATAAATTCCAATTTTGTATCGTTGTGCGTTCCAATCGAAATTGGAGGCAACCTTGGCCTATTTTTTGTGCGACCCAAATTAGGGTAATATTCTGTTCTGAGTCTTCTTCATTAAAGATATTGATGACCCGATCTAATTTTGGCCCCATGTACTCCTAATTAATTCTTGAACGCCAAGTGTATCTAATTTTAATTAATTAAATCAAGAAACCCACTTCTGCGCAATTTCCCCAATTGATGGGGACTTAATTGCAAAATTGCAATAATGTGTCCCATCCTATTGGGTTAACCCAAATGAAGAAAACCAACCCCCCTAGCTTTGACTAGTCAACCCAACCTCTCCCTCTCCTCCTTTTTGTTGCATTTTTCTCCATGATGAATCGTGGCCATCCATTTAAAATGGAGCCATCCCCACCACACAACCCCTTACATAAACCTCAACCCTCTTCCCAAGGCAACCCCATCCCTAGGTTGGACGGCCCTAATTCCTAGGGGGTCACATCATCCTCCCACATACAAAAACCCACCCTCTCCATGTTAAATTCTTCACAAAAACACATACACCATCACCAACACCTAAACCCAACCTTCGGTTACTGTTCACCCGGCCTCTTCCCGAGCAGTGCTCTGGCCATCCAAGTCTTCCCTCCGGCCTGCTGCAACCTCCGTATTCCCCGCCTGAGCTCCCCGAGCATCTCCCGACTCGGCCATTAACTCCGACTACCGCTGACTGCCTCCCCCACCGAGCTCCTACTCCACTGCACAGCCGAGATCATCACTCCTCCACCCTCGACATCCGGCGAGCTCCCCGCTGCCCTGCACTCCGGCGCAGCTCCGCTCATCCATCGTCGTCACTTTTCCTCCATCTCTCCGGTCTGCTCTCTTCCCGCCGAGCACTGCAGCTCCACCCCGGCGAAGCTCCTCCACCCTCGACTTCGTCTTTCCGCCGAGCACTGCAGCTCCACCCCTACGTCGAGCTCCTTCCCCGGCGGCTCGCAGCGCAGCCGTCACCACGAGATCCCTCTTCTCCTCTCCGACCCAGTGGCTCCACGACCATCAACAGCGCTCAACCGCCACTACCCACGTCTTCCTCGACGAGATCCCCGCTCGTCTCCGCTTCACCGTCGTCATTCACCCGAGCTCTCACCGGACTACACCGCGTTCAGCCTCCCTCGACTCCTCCCGAGCTCCCTCTTCCCCGTCGACCACCTTCCCACCACTGCACTCAACGAGCCGCAACCCCCCTACCCCGGCTGCTTCACCCAGCGTCCACCCGACCGAGTGCTGCTCCGGCGAGCTACTGCAGCTCCCTCCGGCCATCTCTTCCTCATCAGCAGCACCGTCACCACCATCATCAGCAGCTCCACCATCATCAACAGCTCCACCACCATCAGCAGCTCTCCCCGGCGGCCAACCCGAGCCCACCGTACAGCCACCTCCGGCCAGTTTCCTCCCGCAGCTCTCCCCCTTAGCCCCGAGCACCACCACCTCATCGTCGACATCTTCCCCGCCGTCGTGCGCAGGTACGGTCCCCCTCGAGTACGTACGTATGTGTGAATGTATGCATTGTGTATGTAGATCGTATAAATTATATTGATATATATAAATACGTATTGTAGTATGTATATATGTAGCATATATATATATATATATATATATATATATATATATATATATATATATATATATATATATATATATATATATTTGTAATTGTATAGATATACGTATGTACGTATTTGCATACATATTAGTATATTCAAGTGTATATTGGTATATGTATATATATATATATATATATATATATATATATATATATATATATATATATATATATATATATATATAAATATTTCTCAAGTAGTATATACATACAGATGTATACGTATTGCATATTAATCAATTTAGTATATGAATATAATTGATTAGTATATATATGTATACGTATATAAATTCTATTTTAAGTATATCTTAATACATATATCTATTATAAATTGTAATCAGTTAGAATTACTATTGTGATAAATAATAAATAGGCATTATATGCCTGTGCCCTAGGTAACCCTAATGAAATTACGGATAGCGTAGCTATCTTGACCTGTGACCATGTAGCATGTTAGAAGACTGCCATATGTACACCAACGTACTGGCAAGAACCGTATCACCGACTGTCGGATTGCACAGCAGTCACAAACGAGACGCCCGTGCAACTTGACGCACTTGACACTAGTTGACTAGTGCCCTACCTGGCATAGCCCCTGAGTTTGATGTATTTTTGATTATGTGTTAGTGTAGCATCTGATGCAGTATTGTATTATTTTATGATATGTCTATAGGACGGTTGGATCATCCAGACGATATTCGGGAACAGGACATTGGTGTTACCAGCTAAGGACCCAAGGCGAGTACATTCTCTGACAGTTTCCCTTATGTTGATTATTTCTATAACTCTTGTTGTATAGCATACATAACTCTGACACTGTTCTTTACACGAGTTGGTATCATTGAGACCTGTCACGAGGAGTCGTGATCGGGAATCCATCGTGCTAGCTGGGGGGAAAATGGGGAAATATTAGTAGCTTATGTGATCATACCCAACTTTACATGCATCATAGCTCACCCACGCCTCACGTCAGTGCAGCCTTACCTATACATGCCTCATCACTGTTACATATGGTTAGCCTGACTATTACTCGTATCATAGCTATCCAGATGGATTAGCCTGACCTCAGGGATGATCGCTAACCAATGTAATGAGTTTCGTCAGTCCCAAGCTGATCACATGATATGCTGATATTTCACACACTTAGTTAGATGATTTTTGACATGTATCTCTAGTATTTTGATCTAGCATCCCCACATATTCTCGTTATTGTTCTTGTACACCTTTACATAACAGTTCATTATTCTAGCGTATACTTGAAATTCTATTTCATTTCTAGATGCACATTATATGCTCCAGTACTCCTTATTCCAGTATTTCTATTTCCAGTATATACATGCTCGACAGTTTTCTTATTGCCAGTTTTTATATCTGTCTGTATTTCTTTACACTGTATTATAGTCTTATCAATATATGTGGAACTGCTATTAGAGGTGTATTTCGTTCCAATCCTGACTGGATATATTTTCCAGGCTGTGACATAGTAGACTTGTTTTTGACACACTTGGGGATTCGGATGTTATTGATTGCAGGTATGGTTATTTTATCGTTAGACTTGTCTTGTATTTCATTGAATCTCATCGTACTTTAGTTTATGTGATTGAGTATTTTCAGCATTATTTTGTGATATCCATGTCTCCTTATGGAGTTGGACATTCATGTGAGATTGGTTAGATAGTTACATGACCTAGACAGCGTTCTACCGCCGATGCTGCGGTGTAGGGTGGACGTACCCACGCTCTCGTACCCCTATACCGGGTGCGGGTCGTGACACATGTTTAGTGGTGGCCAAGGCAGGTCTGACTTCGCAAGTTGTGCGATGTCGTGGTAGTACGACGTATTAGTTGTACTACTGCATTCCTGCTATAGAACATAGGACATAGGATACTAGGATGAGAGAGGATACTCAATCACAAATTCTTGAGAGATTCCTGGGACGACCCCTTGAGAATCTTATTACAATTTCCAATTTTAATCCTTCGCCTTTGTTTCTGTCCGTCCTCACCCGTTGATATTGAGTTGAATCTTGTTGACCAGTTGTTAAATTTAATTCTTGGTATCGTTGTTGAGTTAATTTTTGTATCGAGATGAATTTTACGGACTAAAATTTATTGTATCATCTGATGGCATATATTGATGAGGACAGTGAGAAAGGTAAAACGTCTACTTTGGTTATGGAACCTAGGGTTTATCGCAGCCATACTAGCTGTCGTGAAGAGAATGTAGGAACCTGACTTGGATGTACATACTGTAGTTATGAAACTTAGAGTCTCTCGCAGCCATACCGATTGGCGTGGCGAAGATTCTAGATGACATGATTATAGGGTTGCATACTTTAGTTACGGAACCTGTCGTTTATCGCACCTATGCTTACTGGCGTGGCGAGGATTCTAAGTGTCATGATTTCAGACAGACGTGTATGATTATCAGGTTGTATCTTAAATTGGTTCTTAAAATATCATCTCAATACTTATCTATTTTTGATATTACAGGACTTTATTCTATCGTCCTTTTGTTTGCTAGCAGTAGAAATACCTTCAGTCCTCAATCCAGTATTTTTGAGCTTCTTTTCCTTGAGGATTCCTTGTAAGTATGATAATTAGTGACTTGCAATTTTGTCTGTGTCTTGTGTTAGTGTTGACTGAGTGTGACTTGTTAGTTGTAAGTGCTTCTTAGTTAGACATGTGAGCAGTAGGCATTAATCTAGAGTTAACCTATAGCATAGTACCTCGTAGCAATAGTTCTATAATATGTGTTATTATGGTTAGTATTGGTACTATAAGTAGAAGGAGAGCATAGAGTATCAGTGATGGTTCCAAGAGTTAATATCAGAGTCAGCATGCCAGTCCCGGATAGTCATGAATTCATGCAGTTGGTGGTTATATGTAAACAATTAAGTATCAAGGAATTGTGTTAAAGATTAATGGAGCATGATATTCAATTTAATGGGTGATACGTAGGAGTGTCAAGAGTAAGAAAGTGCATATGCATAAGGAAATTAATGAGTGTGCCATAGTAGGAGGATGCCCATAAGTGTATAGGAAAGTGTGAGTGAATAAGAATGCATTATGCTATTAGTAAGACTTGTGTTACAGATAAGTAGGGCCTTAATAGGCTATTTGATCTGAATGTACCAATATATCATTTGATGGATGTATCACCTGATATTGAGACAAGTGATGTATTGGAAGCAATAGGTGAAAGAGTGCCTAGAAGGTATGTGCAGGATGCGTAGTGAGTGATAAGTATCAGAAAACAAAAGTTCATGAAAGTGGAAGCATGAGTATTAGAAAATTCCAATGGTGTGTCATGGGTTGAGAAATATCAAGATGGAGTATGTAAGATATGAAGTGTACCACAAACTAGTGTAACAGTCTGTAAAAGATTTAAGAGAAGATACATATGCATAAATCGAGATATGGAACTATATGCCTTTGAGAGTGAAGTGAAACATGGGTGTTATAACTAGTGCGAATAATCGTGAGTTCTAACAAGTTTGATGAGATGATCTAAATGATGGAGCTAGTTTTACCATACCAATAGTGCTAGTGATTCTATATCAAGGATTATTAAAAATGGTGCTAGTAATAGTAAGTACTTCAAGTGATGATAATTAGATTGGTGTATTAGTGTGCACCTTGAGCATTAGAGACCGTGGACATTTATATGTATACTTGTGAATTTAATTTTATCGTTTGAAGAGTGGAAACGAATTGCAATTTTGAGGAGTTGAGATTTTATGTTGTTAAAATATTGAGGAATTTTTTTTTCAATAAACATGATCAAGGTTATAAAGATTTTTGAAGTGATTAAATTTTATTTCGATATTGAGTATTTAAAATATGAGGAAGTATATGCATTTTATTTTAAATTGTTCAAGGAGTTAAACCTTGATGATCTTATTTTGAGGATTAATTTTTCGGTGGGTAAGAAATATATATTAGTATATGAGTGGATGAAGTGAATACGTAAGGATCTGTTGACTTGGGCATGATTGAGATGGCACTGCAAACAGACTTGGGTGTCCATCTAGAGTTGTATTAGGGAGAACAGTACTTAGTATGGTGTGTTGCACTTAGTGTGCACTTGATAGATAAGAACAACTAGTATGAACAATTGTAGTAGGAACGAGAACTAGCAGTGGGTGTACTTGTAGTAGAAACAGTGGTACCTATAGGGATACATGTATCAAACTTGGGATGCATCATTGAACTATGACTGTGTTAGAGGTCCTTGGTATCAAATTTGGTATTAATAGACAGGTGTGTGCAATGAGGATGTATTCATGGATGTTGTGGACTAATGACTAGTTGATATGGGTACCAGTGTACAAGGATAGGAATTAGTTAATGAATGTGCTAAAGTTAAGTGAATATTAGAGGATGAAGATCCAAGTAATGGGTTAGAAGACTATGTTCTGTTCTTCCTTCTGTTCCTCTCTATTTGATTGATTGATTGATTTTCTAGTACCGTAGCTTGTATTCATGATTTTCTTGTTAGAATGTAGCTAGTAGTACACCCTGACAGAGGCCATAATACCGTGACAAAGGAGACTATGACCATGCATGTTTCTATATTGCGTGGTGTATGACTATAGGTATGATTCTCTTAGACCTTGAGTGTTGAGAGTTGACCTTAGTAAAGGAATTAATGAAAGGAGTATGATTCGACAAAGAGAGACAAGACGCTTAAAATTCAAGGATAAACATTGATTTAAATAAAGAGTTAAGGATTATATGGCAAAATTGATGAATCATTGATTTTATCAAAATTGAGGTATGATTAAATTATCATTAAAATTCGAGGATAAACAATAATTTAAACAAAGAGTTGAGAACTTGATAAGACAGGATTGGCGATCTTGTTAAAATGTTGATTTTATGAAGATTATGAAATGACTGAAATTATCATTAAATTTTGAAGAAATCTAGAAGATTACTATTGTAATTATTTGACTGTAAGATATAGATTTACTTGAAAATTTCAATTGAGGATTTTGCGAGTATTATATTATTTGAGTATTGTGTGGAAAAAGAAATCGAGAATTTAGATCACTAATGGATTAGTGTTGGATTCGAATTTTGGGATAAGTTTTTAAAAAAAAAATTAAACGTGCAAGGACTGGATTTTCGATCAAAGGATCGGATAGAAAAAAAAAATTGTATATAGTGATTTGCTCAAAATTAAGGAGTAAGATGATAAATGGGTTAGTGTTTAAACACAAACTTTTTGGACGAGATTTTAAAATTTTATTGGATTCATGGATTAGTGTTTTTAGATGGAAATTTCTTGATTTATAAAAATGTGCATTGTTTGGATTAAATTAGAGGATTAGATATCAATTTCGGGTTTTTAATTACTAACATCAGATTCTGAGGAGATTATGATACGAATGGAAATTCAATGGTTAAATTTGAGGATTTCCATAAATCCAATAATTTCAGAACTTTGGAAAATTGTGAAATGACGATGTGGATTACATCCCGATTTTTGTGGATTGGTGAATTTAATTTTGATGGAAAATAATAATGTGTATGAGTAAATACTACTATTGAGGATTTTAAATTTCGAGGACGAAATTCTTTTAAGGAGGGTAGACTTGTCACTACCACATTCCAAAAACAGGGGTATTTTTGACTTTTCATACATAATTAATATTGCATTTATTTAATTTAAATAATTGCATGAGATGTGTATTTAAATATATTATTATATACTGTGTTCATTAATGGTTGAGCTGGTAGACTTGACCTAGTAGCCCACCAGACGAACACCTGACCGAATTATGGGATTAGGTATTTAATTGTTTTATTTGGAATTTAATTGTTGTAGATAGTAATTAATTACCGTAATTTATTTAATTATTGCGCATTGTCGTTGCTTCAATAATTGGAGCGATACCCTAGCTTTTGCCTTCCAACAGATTTCACAACCTTGCCCTAGACGTGCCCGCCTTCCATTCGGACCTTTTTGTAATTCATAATTATGCTCTCTTGTGCTTCATTTTAGCCGCACAATAATCGTCGCGGACGTTTATTTAATTTCTAAATAAATTCCAATTTTGTATCGTTGTGCGTTCCAATCGAAATTGGAGGCAACCTTGGCCTATTTTTTGTGCGACCCAAATTAGGGTAATATTTTGTTCTGAGTCTTCTTCATTAAAGATATTGATGACCCGATCTAATTTTGGCCCCATGTACTCCTAATTAATTCTTGAACGCTAAGTGTATCTAATTTTAATTAATTAAATCAAGAAACCCACTTCTTCGCAATTTCCCCCAATTGATGGGGACTTAATTGCAAAATTGTAATGATGTGTCACCATCCTATTGGGTTAACCCAAATGAAGAAAACCAACCCCCCTAGATTTGACTAGTCAACCCAACCTCTCTCTCTCCTCCTTTTTGTTGCATTTTCTCCATGATGAATCGTGGCCATCCATTTAAAATGGAGCCATCCCCACCACACAACCCCTTACATAAACCTCAACCCTCTTCCCAAGGCAACCCCATCCCTAGGTTGGCCGGCCCTAATTCCTAGGGGGTCACATCATCCTCCCACATACAAAAACCTACCCTCTCCATGTTAAATTCTTCACAAAAACACATACACCATCACCAACACCTAAACCCAACCTTCGGTTACTGTTCACCCGGCCTCCTCCCGAGCAGTGCTCCGACCATCCGAGTCTCCCCTCCGTCCTGCTGCAACCTCCTTCTTCCCCGCCTGAGCTCCCTGAGCATCTCCCGACTCGGCCATTAACTCCGACTACCGCCGACTGCTTCCCCCACCAAGCTCCTACTTCACTGCACAGCCGAGATCATCACTCCTCCACCCTCGACATCCGGCGAGCTCCCCGCTGCCCTGCACTCCGGCGCAGCTCCGCTCATCCATCGTCGTCACTTCCCCTCCATCTCTCCGATCTGCTCTCTTCCCGCCGAGCACTGCAGCTCCACCCCGGCGAAGCTCCTCTACCCTCGACTTCGTCTTCCCGCCGAGCACTGCCGCTCCACCCCTACGTCGAGCTCCTTCCCCGGTGGCTCGCAGCGCAGCCGTCACCACGAGCTCCCTCTTCTCCTCTACGACCCAGTGGCTCCACGACCATCAACAACGCTCAACCGCCACTACCCACGTCTTCGTCTTCCTCGACGAGATCCCCGCTCGTCCCAGCTTCACCGTCGTCATTCACCCGAGCTCTCACCGGACTACAACCCGTTCAGCCTCCCTCGACTCCTCCCGAGCTCCCTCTTCCCCGTCGACCACCTTCCCACCACTGCACTCGACGAGCCGCAAGCCCCCTACCCTGGCTGCTTCACCCAGCGTCCACCCGACCGAGTGCTGCTCCGGCGAGCTACTGCAGCTCCCTCCGGCCATCTCTTCCTCATCAGCAGCACCGCCACCACCATCATCAGCAGCTCCACCATCATCAACAGCTCCACCACCATCAGCAGCTCTCCCCGGCGGCCAACCCGAGCCCACCATACAGCCACCTCCGGCCAGTTTCCTCCCGCTGCTCTCCTCCTCAGTCCCGAGTACCACCACCTCGTCGTCGACGTCTTCGCCGCCGTCGTGCGCAGGTACGGTCCCCCTCGAGTACGTACGTATGTGTGAATGTATGCATTGTGTATGTAGATCGTATAAATTATATTGATATATATAAATACGTATTGTAGTATGTATATATGTAGCATATATATATATATATATTTGTAATTGTATAGATATACGTATGTACGTATTTGCATACATATTAGTATATTCAAGTATATATTGGTATATGTATATATATATATATAAATATTTCTCAACTAGTATATACATACATATGTATACGTATTGCATATTAATCAATTTAGTATATGAATATAATTGATTAGTATATATATGTATACATATATAAATTCTATTTTAAGTATATCTTAATACATATATCTATTATAAATTTTAATCAGTTAGAATTAATGTTGTGATAAATAATAAATAGGCATTATATGCATGTGCCCTAGGTAACCCTAATGAAATTACGGATACCGTAGCTATCTTGACCTGTGACCATGTAGCATGTTAGAAGACTGCCATATGTACACCAACGTACTGGCAAGACCCGTATCACCGACTGTCGGATTATACAGTAATCACAGACGAGACGCCCGTGCAACTTGACGCACTTGACCCTAGTTGACTAGTGCCCTACCTGGCATAGCCCCTGAGTTTGATGTATTTTTGATTATGTGTTAGTGTAGCATCTGATGCAGTGTTGTATTATTTTATGATATGTCTATAGGACGGTTGGATCATCCAGACGATATTCGGGAACAGGACATTGGTGTTACCAGCTAAGGACCCAAGGCGAGTACATTCTCTGACAGTTTCCCTTATATTGATTATTTCTATAACTCTTGTTGTATAGCATACATGACTCTGACACTGTTCTTTACACGAGTTGGTATCATTGAGACCTGTCACGAGGAGTCGTGATCGGGAATCCATCGTGCTAGCTGGGGGGGAAACGGGGAAATATTAGTAGCTTATGTGATCATACCCAACTTTACATGCATCATAGCTCACCCACGCCTCACGTCGGTGCAGCCTTACCTTTATATGCCTCATCACTGTTACATATGGTTAGCCTGACTATTACTCCCATCATAGCTATCCAGATGGATTAGCCTGACCTCAGGGATGATCGCTAACCAATGTAATGAGTTTCGTCAGTCCCAAGCCGATCACATGATATGCTGATATTTCACACACTTAGTTAGATGATTTTTGACATGTATCTCTAGTATTTTGATCTAGCATCCCTATATGTTCTAGTTATTGTTCTTGTACGCCTTTACATACCAGTTCATTATTCTAGCGTGTACTTGAAATTCTATTTCATTTCTAGATGCACATTATATGCTCCAGTACTCCTTATTCCAGTATTTCTATTTCCAGTATATCCATGCTCGACAGTTTTCTTATTGCCAGTTTTTATATCTGTCTGTATTTCTTTACACTGTATTATAGTCTTATCAATATATGTGGAACTGCTGTTAGAGGTGTATTTCGTTCCAATCCTGACTGGATTATTTTCCAGACTGTGACATAGTGGACTTGTTTCTGACACACTTGGGGATTCGGATGTTATTGATTGCAGGTATGGTTATTTTATCGTTAGACTTGTCTTGTATTTCATTGCTCGCTTTGATATCTCATCGGGCTTTAGTTTATGTGATTGAGTATTTCCAGCATTATTTTGTGATATCCATGTCTCCTTATGGAGTTGGACATTCATGTGAGATTGGTTAGATAGTTACATGACCTAGACAGCGTTCTACCGCCGATGGTGCAGCGTAGGCTGGACGTACCCACGCTCTCGTACCCCTATACCGGGTGCGGGTCGTGACATGTCCCACTTACTACGGGCTAACAGATGGAGTGTCACCTGAGGATGTAGTGCCAGATATTGAGGCCATTTAAATTTTTATATCTTATAGTAGTTGTTTCTAGTTAGACTATGGATTGTATTATTATTTTGAGATCTTGAAATAAACTAGAGTGAATAGGTAATATACTGGAATGAAGAACATGCAATAGAATATCTGCAATATAAAAGAATAACTGAAATCTAACTAATGTGCCATGGAATATAAGTTTATTATATGATCGGTTTAGGTTGAACACGAATACAATATAGTAACTCAATTACAAGTGTGGTATATAATCGACATGTACGTGAATACACTAGGGCTGGATCATATAATCAACTCCTACTCCCCCATCCCCAACTAATACCAATGGATCCAATCACGACATATTACGAACACGAATATGGGCACACTAAACACGAGCAGTGTGTATACACGAATATAAGCACACTGAATACGAATAGTGTATGAACATGAAATACAATAAATTAATACCCGATATATACGATGAAATATATGTGAAGGAGTACCCGCTAAACACGGTAGGGGATAACATCTTCTGACAGGATCCATGTAGTACCAGTCCGTGAAACCACTATGTCAGAATCAAATATACAGTTCTAGAACATGAGATATATACACTATTATGAAATAAAAACTAACAGAGAAATAAACTCGCCTAAGATCCTGAACAAGGTATGTCTCTCGATGCCCAAGCTGGTGTCACACAGACCTATATATGGTATATTGCATCAATACAAGATTTTGGAATAAAAATAAGTTAACTAGTTCAATTCTAGCTCATAAAGCCATTTCTAAGTCAAAATAGTCAAACTAGGTCAACTCTAAGTCAAACTTGGTCAAACTAGCTATTTCTAGGTTGTATGAGTCCATCTCTAGGATATTAGGTCCATACACTATGTAACTAGGCCATACTAGCTATGCTAAGATACTAGGATACCAACAATGTACCGTATGATAAGATTGGCAAGTTATTAGATATAAAAATACTAAAATATATATATATATATATATATATATATATATATATATATATATATATATAGTACTCTTAGCTAACTAATGCTAAGTGGATACCTTGGCTTTGAACCAATACGGTATCACACCCCTTACACACCCATCTTGATATACAAACTCAATACCTTGAGTATAAACCAATATCTTGACATTACCTTGGTATCACAAGGTAATTCAAATTCAAACATGTAACTAACTACCCATACACCTAACTATATACTAACATGCATTTAAACTTATAAAATACTACACTAACTACCTACTAACATACCTCTATACTTAATACTAACCGTACCCAAGATACCTCAACTATCATTTCCTTGATATCACACAAGATAATCTAGAGATATACTAACCAAGGCTAACTAGTACTTATCTACATATACATCTCTCATATATATATATATATATATATATATAAAACTTACTAACCACCAATATATATATATATATATATATATATATATATATATATATATATATATATATATATATATATATATATATATATATATAACTAAATAGTTAACAATATGTATATATAACTAACTAGATAGTCAATAAAACTATCTAGACTATCAATAAAACTATCTAACCTTTGCTACTGTTGTGCATCCCCCTAGATGCTCTAGTTGCTGATAAAGCTGCTTCCCTTGTTGTTGCTTGCTGCAAAAGATGCCTTTACTGCTGCTGTTGCTGCTCTTGCATTTGTTGTTGCTGCTGTTGTTGCGCAGTGGCTGCAGTTGTTGCTCTTGTTGTGGCATGCTGTTGGCCTTGCTACTGCAGTAACTTGCTGATGAATGTTGCTGCAGTTGTTGCCTGCACACTGCTGCTATTTCCCTCTCTTGCGATTTAATGTTGCTGTAGTGGCTTCTCTTGCTGTTGCTGCTGCAGTTGCTGCTGCTCTAGCTGTGGCTTGCTGCTACAGCCTCTTGCTGTTGCTGCAGTTGCCTTTGCACACTGCTAACCGATCCCCTCTCACTACACATACTAAACCCTACACTCACTCACTCACTCACTCACTCACTCACTCACACACTTAGACACACACACATATGTAAATATGAATCTATACACATACACATATATGAATATATATCACTATACATACATATATACATATATGTAACTATATATATATATATATATATATATATATATATATATATATATATATATATATATATATATATATATATATATATGTACCACATATATATATATTTATATCTACATATATATATAATCACTAAGTATATACATAATAATAACCACACTCGTAATGCATATGAACCATCTATCTCTCATGACCACCAACACCTTAAAATAAAACATAGAAATATACATAAATATACATATACAAATTTATCATATAACCATTATAATTATATCATTCTAATAGCTATTACCATGGCAAATTGAATTAAAATACAATAAAACAAACACGTGGAGTACACCACACCCGTATCACACTTATTCTATGATACGTTTGTGATACGGCTCCACCACACAACCAAACATATTCTGAAGGACACAAGCAAGTCTAAAATCATAATTATGAACAATACGAAGAACTAACTACTCAACTACGTGCCCGTGTCAAAATATGATATGCTCAAACCCCCGTGTTGGAAGAAAACTCCCAAATCAATCAGTATCTCCAAATTGTCAGGATATGGCCTATACATATCCAATTGTGGGCACGACACTAGTCACACACAATCAAACATATGTCAATTTGGTCTAATTGACCTATTGACAAACACAAGATGTGTTAATCTCGGAATTTCCCCAAAATTGACACAAAATACCACATAACATTCTCCATAGACCTCCTATGAACCTAATTTCAATTCCTATGGGTAGCCTTAGCATATGAGATGGCTCCTAATAATTAAGTCACAAATTTAGAGTCTAATTAGAGAGAAAAAACTGAATTATACCTATTGGGAGATGGATTCCTAATGAAATCTCTAAATTGGGTAAAAAGAGCCTCCAACTTGTAGATCATTGCTCCTCCTTGTAGATCATTGCTTCCTCTTTATAGATCCTTATTCTAATAGCCTCCAATGAAGAATAGGAAAGGAATTAGGAAAAAAATTGAGTAGGAATTGAGGTGAGAATGAAGATATTTGGAAGAGAAAAAATTATAGATCTAGATTTGGAATGACAAATAAGGAGAGAGAGTCTCTCCCCACTCCAATAGGTGGCCGGCCTCTACCCCTCCTCCAAGCTACTATGAATTGTCCAAAATACCCCTTAGAGCTTGTCATGAAGAAATAATTAAGGAGGAAAGGTTCTAGTCTAATTGGTTTTACTAATTAATTCATCCTCCTAATGAATGGGCTTCCTATTGGGCTCAATTCTAACTAGAATCAAATGTTTGTCCATGGATCTAAACTAAACTAGTTAGGTCCCTAGCACAAGTCCATAATCAAATCTAACATCTAACAATAAATAAATAATACAATAAATAAATATTTACAACATGTACAACATTTAATATTATATTTCTAAAAAAAACCTATGCCAAATTACCAAACTACCCCTAGTTGGAAAGTGAGGGTGACAATCCTACCCACCTTAGAAAAATTTTATCCTCGAAATTAAGGAAGAAACTAACTACGAAAAGCAATCAATATAAGCAAAAAAATAATTATACCTCACGGCTCAAACAGATATGTATATCACTTGCGCATCTCGGCCTCTCGCTCCCAAGTACTCTTTCCTGGCGAGTAATGCCTCCACGTGACGCGCACCAAAGGAATCATCTGGTTCCGTAATACCTTCTCTCTCCGATCCAGAATTTCAACTGGCTGCTCTGGATAGCTAAGAGTAGGCCCACCTCGATCTCCGAGTGATCCAATATATGACTAGGATCTGCCACGTACCATCTCAGCTGCGACACGTAAAATATGTTGTGAACTTCCTCCAATACAGGTGGCAAGTCTAGTATATAAGCAACTGCACCAACCCTCTCAAGAATACTGAAACGTCTGATGAATCGTGGACTAAGCTTCCCACCTCCACCGAAATGAATCGTGCCATGTATCGAAGATATCCTCAAAAAAACCAGACCACCAACCTAGCACGAAATACACCATTAGCACTATAAGAAAAACAAACAATCACAAGCAATACAAAATAAAATCTATACCTTAAACGCCAATGGTCTCCGGTGGCTATCGGCCCAATGCCGCTGTCTATCCTGCGCCACCCGAAGTATATCCCTGATGAGCTTCACCTTCTCAGCTGCATCCACTATAATCTCTGGTCCCAATAGATCTCTCTCACCAACATCATCCCATGATAACGGAGTGCGGCATCTCCATCCATACAACGCCTCAAATGGTGACATCTCGATACTGGCCTGATAGTAGTTGTTGTAAGAAAACTCTACCAGGTGAAGATGATCCTTTCAAGAACCTTCAAAATCTAAAACACAGGTGCGTAGCATATCCTCGAGAGTCTGAATAGTCCTCTCCGATTGCCTGTCTGTCTGAGGGTGATATATGGTACTAAACTTGAGCTGAGTGCCCAAGCTAGCCTATAAACTCCTCCAGAAGTGGGACGTGAAGCGTCTATCCTGATCCGAGACTATACTCACAGGAACTTCATGCAATCTGACTATCTGATGCACATACATCTCCGCGAGCTTCTCCATAGACGTACCCACTTTGAATGGCAGAAAGTTGGCCAATTTGGTCAAATCGCAACTTTATCTCCTGGAGAACGCGAAAGTCCTGAAATAAAATCTATTGTCACACGTTTCTATTTCCACTCTGGAATGGGAAAAGGCTGAAGCAATCTACCTGGCCTCTGTCTCTCCGCCTTTACCTGCTGGCAAACCAAACATCTAGATACGATGCTAGCCACCTCCCGCTTTATACTATACCACCAAACATGCTCTCTCATGTCCCTATATATTTTGTTGGCACCTGGATGCATAGATTAGTGAGATCGATGCGCCTCCTGAAAAATCTCCTCGTGCAATGCTCCACTCGGCACACACAATCTGGTACTGTGCCGCAATGATCCATCATCTGCAATACTGAAGTCCTCTGCCAACCCTATCTAGACCTGTGCTCTGATGCTCCTAAGAGACTCATCCTCGAACTGTGCGGCTCTGATCCAGTCCATCAACTCTGAGTGTACCTAAAGTTCCCACATCTGTGCTGCAACTCCAGGAAATAATACCTCAATGCCCAAACTATCAAGATCGACCAATGAATGTCTGTCCCTACATAGCCATTGATACCTGCTCAAAGCATCCGCGACTATGTTAGCCTTCCCTGGATGGTACTATAATACAATATTGAAGTCCTTCATCCACTCAAACTACCGTCGCTGCCACATATTGAGCTCTTTTTGTGTAAACACATATTTTAAGCTCTTGTGATCTGTAAAGATCTTTACCCACTCTCCATACAAGTAGTGCTTCCACAGTTTAAGAGCAAAAATAACTGCTGCCAACTCCAAGTCATGGGTAGGGTAATTCTTCTCATGCGGGCGTAATTGCCTGGAAGCATAACCAATCACCTTCCCGTTCTGCTGTAACACACAACCCAAACCCTTACCTGATGCATCACTATATATATAAAATCCTCCTGTCCCTGATGGCAATGTCAATATTGGAGCTGTAATCAACCTCTTCTTTAGATCCTCAAAAGCAGACTGACAATCCTCAGTCAAGACGAACTCCACGTCCTTCCTGGTTAGACTAGCCATCAGCTCCGCAATCCTAGAAAAATCCTGAATAAATTACCGATAATAGCCTGCCAGTCCAAGAAAACTTCTGATCTCCGCTACTGAACTCCGGGTAGACCACGACTCAACTGCTAAAATCCTCTTCGGGTCCAGTGAGATTTTGTCTTCTGTAATCACATGCCCGAAGAATTCAACCTTATCAAGGAAGAAATCACACTTCGAAAGCTTGTCATATATCTTCTCCTTCCTGAGGGTCTCCAGAACTATCCTCAGGTACTTCTCATGCTCCTCCGGGGCCTTCAAATAAATTAGTATATCATCAATTAAAACTATAACAAACTGGTCCAGGTACTGATGAAACACCTTATTCATCAGGTTCATGAATACTGTTGGGGCATTGGTCAACCCAAACGGCCTCACCAAGAACTCAAACTGCCCATACTGAGTCCTGAAAGCTATATTCAAAATGTCTTCCTTTTTCACTTTCACCTGGTGGTACCCCGACATCAAGTCTATCTTTGAGAATATCTTCGCTTCGCTCACTGATCACATAAATCGTTAATTCGCGGCAATGGGTATTTGTTCTTGATAGTGAGGTTGTTGACTGTCCTGTAGTTGATACACATGCGTACCGACCCATCCTTCTTCGGTACAAAAAGTACTGGAGAAACCCATAGTGATGAACTGGAGTGGATGAAGCCCTTGTCCTGCAACTCATCCACCTGCTTCTTCAACTCCGCCAGTTCACTGTTTTTTACTCTATAGATATGCTCTGATATTGGCTCTGTGCATGGAACCAAATCTATAGAGAACTCCACATCTCTGTCCGATGGCAACCCCGATAACTCCTCCGAAAAGACGTCCATATACTCTACAATCAATGGATGTGGCGGCTCCTGCTCTTCCACCAAAGCTCCACAAAAGTCTCCTTCGCTCTGCCATGCTGCTCCTATGATGAACTGTAATTCTGGCTCTCCTGGCGCCTAAAACAAAACTTTGCCTCCTCGACAATCGATACTAGCATGATGCCTACTCAACTAATCCATCCTGAGTACTATATCGTAGCTCCGAAGTGGCATTACGAGTAGCCATACGCCCAACTCTCGGCCTTCCAAAGAAACTCTTCGATCCTTGCAAACATCATTGACCAGGATAATGCCACCCCCAGTCGTGATCTTGCAAGTCCTCACTAACGGTTCAGACTCAAGATGACGTTTCAGAGAAAAAGATACAGATACAAAACTATGTGAAGCACCATAATCAAATAAAGCATGAGCTAAAAAAGAATCAAGATAGACTAAACCTGAGATAACATCACCGACTGGCTCCTCCTCCTCGACGGTCAAGGAGAAAGCTTGCCCCTATCGCTGGACACCTCTCTACTGTTGTTGGTGCTGAGCGAACTGTTGTTCTTGCGGTGGTAGAGGAGGTCCTCTATGTTGTCCCGCTGGTGGTCTCGCGGGTGCTCTCTGTGCCTAAGATTCGTCCTTAGCTGGATGAGCTGAAACTTTAGGACAAGCCCTTAACTGATGGTCTTTTGATCCGTAGAATAAGCACTAACCCAATCTCATCTTGTATGTATCCCATTCATGTCCTTGCTTCTTACAGAAAGTGCAAGAAATAGCTGCCATTTGGATCTGGTGCATCTGTTGTACCGGTGCTCTAGATGGTCCATGATACTGTTGCCTTGGCTGCTGGAAGTACCTATAGTGCTACTGGTGAAAATGAGGCCACTTTATTGGACAGGGGGTTGGTATTGGATCTCCTGTATCTCTCGGCCTCTTAGAGCCAAGCTCTAGATCATCCTCTGTCCGATGTGCCTGTCTCAGAATCTCCTTAAAAGTAGCGGCAGGATCTCCATCCGTATATGATTTGATCTCCTGGTTCAGGCTCTTCCTGAACTTATTGGCTTTTCCTCTGGGTTCTGTCCCTCCACAAAAGGGCCTAATCTGCAATAATTTGCCGCATACTCATTCACCGTCATACCTCCCAGAATAAGGTACTGGAACTGGCTTTCTAGAGATGTCAGAGCCACATCTCGAAAGAACTTTTCCTTGAAGAGATCTTTGAAAGCTTCCCAAGTAATTCCTGGTGCTGAGATCCTGGGGTCCGTCCTGAACCAAGTCAACGCAATGTTGAGCATCATGCTCCCTGCGACCTCTATCTGCAACCTCCCTGGAATCTGCGCCAGCCATAGGTTTCGCTCAATGTCTGCTATCCAATCATCAACATAAATGATCCCTTCAGTTCCTTTAAAGTCCTTCGGCCCCATCCTCTTGAAATATATGATAGTCCCCGGTTTCGACTTCTGCGGGGTAAACTGAGGTGGTGCCATCTGTGGCTGGACTAAGGTGATTCTCTCGACTACCGCGAGCGTAATCTGGTGAGCATTCTCAATGCTCTGCCGCATAACCTCTGACTGACGTTGCTGTGCCTCCATTATCTGCTGAAAGAGCGCAAACATCTGTGTCTGATCTACTGCGGATGGTGGTGGTAAAAGATCTCCTGAAACTGTTGCTGTTGTTCTCTGTACCGGAGGTGGAGCACCTCCGCAAGCTGCTGCAGAAATGCCCACCTAGATTAGTGAAGCGGACCTCTGAAATGTATATGCTGGAACAGCGTCTGATGGTACTGCCCTCATAGGCAATGAAGTGACTGACCGTATTGTCATGGCACCTGAGCACTGGGAACGCGTCCTCAGCGGCATCCAGAAGATAGATGGAACAAAGGAATCATTATTGAGTAAGATACGATATCATCAACGAAGGACATAATTAATTCAAAGTAAAGGAAACATTCAATAGATAAGGATAGCAAAACAGATATTTGGAAGTATTTCCTAGTTGTGATTGAGTATACTCTCAGCCTATATCCTATTTCCTACAGCAGGCTCATAGCAGTACTCTAGGTGAGCACCACTACGATATCGCTCTAATTGTGATAGTTTGACCTGTATGGGGCATCACTAAAAATGTGTCATGACCCGCACCCGGATATTCGGGCACGAGTACGTGGGTACGTCCAGCCTACGCCACAGCATCGACGGTAAAACATTGTCTGCGTCAACTCTAACTAACTAAACATATCAACAATATATATATGGTACCTGCAATCATCTCAACTCCAAAAGGAGTAACAATATGGTATTACACAAATGTAACTATACTCAATCATAATAAAAACTAAGGAAGATAGAGCATGAACGGAATAATGAAGAAAAGAATCAAGATACAATCCACAAGTCTAAAATAATATACATGACATGAATCTCAATAACAGTCTAATACAAATCTACCAAAATAAACTAAACCTTCTCAGGCTCTGGAACTATGTCCTCCTGGTCTATAGGAGTATCCTCTAATGGTATGCCCTCCTACGGTCCGTAGAATGTGGGAGACCGATCTATGAGCCAATCATCTGGAAAAATATATCCAGTCAAGATTGGGGCGAAGTACATACCTCTGAAAGCAGTTTCAAATACATAATCGAGTATATAAAACAGATAATAGAAAAGAATACAAGATAACTAAACAACAAAATAAAATGAACTAGAGTGAACAGGTAATGTACTAGAATAAAAAACATGCAATAGAATATCTGTAATATAAAGGAATAACTAAAATCTAACTAATGTGCCATGGAATAAAAGTTCATTATGTGATCAGTTTAGGTTGAACACGAATATAATATGGTAACTCGATTACAAGTGTGGTATGTAATCGACATGTACACGAATATACTGGGGCTGGATTACATAATCAACTCCTACTCCCCCATCCCCAACTAATACCAAAGGATCCAATCATGACACGTTACGAAACCGAATATGGGCACACCAAACACGAGCAATGTGTATACACGAATACTAGCACACTGAATACGAGCAATGTGTGAACACAAAATACAATAAATTAATATTCGATACATACGATAAAATACATGTGAAGGAGTACCCACTGAATACGGTAGGGGATAACATCTCCTGACAGGAACTATGTAGTACCAGTCCATGAAACAACTTTGTCGGAATCAAGTATACAATTCTAGAACATGAGATATATACACAATTATGAAATAAAAACTAACAGAGAAATGTACTCGCCTAAGGTCCTGAGCAAGGTGTGTCTCTCGATGCCCAAGTTGGTATCACACAGACCTATATATGGTATATTCCATCAATACAAGGTTTTAGAATGAAAATAAGTTAACTAGTTCAATTCTAGGTCATAAAGCCATTTCTAAGTCAAAACAGTCAAACTAGGTCAACCCTAGGTCAAACTAGTCAAACTTGGTCAAACTAGCTATTTCTAGTTTGTATGAGTCTATCTTTAGGATATTAGGTCTATACACTATGTAACTAGGCCATACTAGCTACGCTAAGATACTAGGATACCAATAAAATACAGTATCATAAGATACGCAAGTTATTAGATATAAAAATACTAATATATATATACTCTTAGCTAACTAATAATAAGTGGATACCTTGGCTTTGAACCAATGCAGTATCACACCACTTACACACCCATCTTGATACACAAACTCAATACCTTCACATTACCTTGGTATCACAAGGTAATTCAAATTCTAACAAGTAACTAACTACCCATACACCTAACTATATACTAACATGTATTTAAACTTATATAATACTACACTAACTACCTACTAACATACCTCTATACTTAATATTACCCGTACCCAAGATACCTCAACTATCATTTCCTTGATATCACACAAGGTAATCTAGAGATATACTAACCAAGGCTAACTAGTACTTATCTAAATATACCTCTCTCATTTATATATATTTAACTTACTAACCACCAATATATATATATATATATATATATATATATATATATATATATATATATATATATATATATATATATATAACTAATTAACAATATGTATATATAACTAACTAGATAATCAATAAAACTAACCAACTAGACTATCAATAAAACTAACTAACCCTGCTACAGCTGTGCATCCCCCTAGCCGCTCTAGTTGCTGCTAATGCTATTGCCCTTGCTGTTGCTTGCTGCTGTAGTTGCCTTTGCTGCTGCAGCTGCTGCTTTTGTATTTGATGTTGCTGCTGCAGTTGTTGTTCCTGCTGCTGTTGCTGCACAGTTGCTACAGTAGCTGCTCTTATTGTGGCTTGCTGCACAGTTGCTACAGTAGCTTGTTGCTGAATGTTGTTGCAGTTGCTGCCTGCACACTGCTGCTCTTGCTCCTCTTGCTGTTGAATGCTGCTGCAGTAGCTTCTCTTGTTGTTGCTGCTGCAGTTGCTGCTGATCTAGCTGTGGCTTGCTGCTGCAACCTTTTGTTGTTGCTGCAGTTGCCGTTGCACACTGCTACCCGACCCCCTCTCACTGCACACACTATACCTTACACTTACTCACTCACTCACACACTTAGACACACACACATATATAAATATGAATCTATATACACACATATATATGAATATATATCACTATACGTACATATATACAAATATGTACCTCTCTCTCTCTCTCTCTCTCTCTATATATATATATATATATATATATATATATATATATATATATATATATATATATATATAATCACTAAGTATATTCATAATAATAACCACACTAGTAATGCATATGAACCCTCTATCTCTCATGACCACTAACACATTAAAATAAAACATAGACATATACATAAATATATATATACATATATATCATACAACTATTATAATTATATCATTCTAATAGCTATTACCATGGCAAATTGAATTAAAATACAATAAAACAAACACGTGGAGTGCACCGCATCCGTATCACACTCATTCTATGATACTCTTGCGATACGGCTCCACCACACAACCAAACGTATCCCAAAGGACACGAGAAAGTCTAAAATCATAATTATGAATAATACGAAGAACTAACTACTCAACTACATGCCCGTGTCAAAATATAACATTCTCAAACCCCCGTGTCGGAAGAAAATCCCCAAATCAATCTATATCTCCAAATTGTTGCGATACGGCCTACACGTATCCAATTATGGACACGACACTAATCACACACAATCAAACACTTATTAATTTGATGTAATTGACCTATTAACAAACACAAGATGTGCCAATCTCGAAATTCTTCCAAACTTGACACAAAATACCATATAACTTTCCCCATAGACCTCCTATAAACCTAATTCTAATTCCTATAGGTAGCCCTAGAATATGGGGTGATTTCTAATAATTAAATCACAGATTTAGAGTCTAATTAGAGAGGGAAAACTAAATTGTACCTATTGGGAGATGGATTCCCAATGAAATTCCTAAATTGGGTGAAAAGAGCCTCCAACTTGTAGATCTTTGCTCCTCCTTATAGATTATTGCTTCCTCTTTGTAGATCCTTGTTCTAATATCCTCCAATGAAGAATAGGAAAAGGATTGAGAAGAAATTTGAGTAGGAAATGGTATGGGAATGAAGAAATTTGGAAGAGAAAAAATTTTAGATGTAGATTTGGAATAACAAATGAGAAGAGAGAGTCTCTCCCCACTCCAATAGGTGGCCGGCCTCTACCCCTTCACCAAGCTACTATGAATTGTCCAAAATACCCTTGGGGCTTGTCATGAAGAAATAATTAAGGTGAGAAGGTTCTAGTCTAATTGGTTTCACTAATTAATTCATCCTCCTAATGAATGGGCTTACTATTGGGCTCAATTATAACTAGAATCAAATGTTGGTCCATGGATCTAAACTAAACTAGTTAGATCCACTAACACAAGTCCAAAATCAAATCTAACATCTAACAATAAATAAATAATACAATAAATAAATAAATATTTATAACATGTAAAATATTTAATATTATATTTTTAAAATAAAAATATCTATGTCAAATTACCAAACTACCCCTAGATGGAAAAGTGAGGGTGACATAGAGGGACACGTGTCACCCTCACTTTCTAATTAGGGGTAATTTGATAATTTGGCCTAGTTATTTAATTTTAAGAATGTAATATTAATATTAGTGGGCCATGTATATTTATTTGATGCTTGTATTAGTTATTTAATTATTAGAGTGCTATGTTTAATTAGAGGCTTGTAGCATTTAATTTAGTTAGTGGGCTAACCTATTTAATTTGACTTGACATTGGTGGACCTAAATTAGACTTTCATGACAAATAGTGAGCCAACATGGACTAGGCCCAATGAACCCATTCCCACTAATTAACTAAGAAGAATTAGTTTAATTGTAATTAGTTAGAGACTTTCAAAAATACCCTTTCTTAATTATTTCTCATGTTAGCATGTAGGGGCATAGTGGACATTTACCATTGCTTGGAGAGGGGGTAATGAGCGACCGGCCACATATAAAGGGTCTCCTCTCTCTCACCTCTAATTTGCTCATTCATTTATAGATCTAAAATTCTAGATACCCAATTTCCCATTTTCCCACAATTGATTTTCTATACAATTCTTCCATCAATTCTTCCCAAATTCATTCCATTCTCTCTCATCCTCATCACTCAAGGAGCATTGGAGCTTGGAGAAGCAAGTAGCACAAGGAGGAAGAGCATTGGTGAAGAGATCGTGTCCGGATCGGGTCCAATTATATTTTTATTGGGAATCCACCTCCTAATTGGTAATTTCTGAATTTTTCTCTCATTATAGCCTCTTAATCACGCATTTGACCATTAAGAATGACCCCATGGCATAGGACTACCTATAGGAATAAGTTCTAGGCTATTTGGCTATGTATTGTGAGTTCTATTTGGAGTTTTGTGTGCATGTTGGGGGAATAATGAATTTGACACATCAATTGTGTGTCATGAGAACAATTAGATCTAATTAGACTTAGATGTGGGTTATGGGACTGTCACTACCACATTCTAAAAATAGGGATATTTTTGACTTTTGGATATTATTAATATTGTGTGTGTTTAATTTAAATAAATTGTATGAGATGTGTATTTACATATATATATTATGTACAGTGTTCGTTAATGTTTGAGCTAGTAGACTTGACCTAGAAGCCCACTAGATGAACACCTGACCAAAATATAGGGTTATGAATTTAATTTGTATTATTTAGGATTTAATTATTGAGGTTGTAATAAATTACTGTAATTTTATTTAATTGTTGCGCCTTACCGTTGCTTCGATATTTGGAGCGCTACCCTAGCTTTTGCCTTCCAACAAATTTCACAACCTTGCCCTAGATGTGCCCGCCTTCCATTCTGACCTTTTTCTAACTCGTAATTATACTCTCTTGTGCTTCATTTTAGCCGCACAATATTCGTCGCGGACGTTTATTTAATTTCTAAATAAAATTTAACTTTGTATCGTTGTGCGTTCCAATCGAAATTGGACACACAATCTCGACCATTTTCGTGCAACCCAAATTAGGGTAATATTCTGTTCTAAGTCTTCTTCACTAATGATATTTGTGTCCCAACCTAATTTTAGCCCCATGTATTTCTAATTAATTTTAGAACATCGCTTGCATTGTTTCTAATTAAATTGGGGATACCAACTTTGACTAATCCCAATTTAATCCAAATACCCTATTAATTGAGCCCATACAAAACACAACACCCACCTCACCCTACAAAACACCAAACACCAAATCGCCCACCAATTTTTTATCATTTCATGTGTCTGTACAAATACACAAATTAAGGGGGCTCATTTGCAAATGTTGCATTAGGTGTCAACACCCCATTGGTTCAAACCAAATGGAGAAGCCCTAATATTGACTAGTCAACCCAACCCTCTCCTTGCATGAAGGATTTTCTTCATGTCAAATCCTGACCACCCATTAAAATGGGGCTCATCATCACCACACACCTCCCATCACATCTCCTATTTAATGTCTCCTCAATGCACTCTTCTCAAGCATGCCCTAATCCCCAAACCTAGAAAAGCCCCCACCTCTCTCTCTCCTCACTCCTCACACAAACCATAGGAATTTTTTCATTTCTTCCTTTCTCCTTCTTCTTCTTCTTCTTGTCTTCCTTCTTTTAAAAAAAAGGGGAAGGGAAAGGAAAACCATCTCCACCATTAAACCACTCCACCGTATCACCCATTCCCGGCCATCTCCCCGGCCCAACTCCGGCAGACTCCTCCGTCTTCTCTGCTCGACCAGCGGCTGGAACCGTTGTACCCGACGCCTCGTCAACCCTCCGCTGGCATCCTTGCCGGAGTAGCCACCTCGTCGACCCAAGCCGCTGTCCCAACCCGCCTCGTCCTTCGCCGACCGGAGATCTACTCGACCAGTCCCTCCTTCCCTCTGCCATCTCCCTCTCCTTCGTCTAGCCGAGATCTCGTCGGAGACTTGCTCGAGCAGACCACCCGCTGATCCCGCGCTCGCCCCGACCGCCTGATCCCAGTCGAGCTCCTCTGCCGGATGGCCACGAACCCGACTCCACAGCCACCTCGAACCGCGGAATGACATCTCCGTCTGTCCTCTTCCCCACGACACCACGACGGGAACCGCCGCCAGCACGACGACAGCCCGGAGCTCCCCGCCTCTCTTCGACCAGAACGCTGCACTGCCTCCCCCTCGCCGGAGAACTCGACGGAGTCCTCCACCGCTCGAGCCTGAGCCGACCCCGCCTGAGCCATCCCCTCGCTGTACCGGCGTCTCTCCTGAGCAGCAGGCCATCGACTCCGAGCCCGCGGCCATCCTTCCTTCCATCGACGATTACTCCCCGCCTGTCCATCGACTGGAGAGGCCGAGCAGCCCGAGCCTCCCCAAGCCCACCAAAGAACAACCTCGCTGAACCGCTTCCTCCTCCTCTTCCCTTCTTCTCTGATGACCTTTACCACCTGTCATTTCCTCTCCGGCCAACCCCCATTACCACCACCACTCTACACCACCTCGCCATCGTGCTGGACTACACCTCGACGGCCAACTCCATCACCTGGACAGCCCCGGCCACCCCTGGTCGTCAAACCATCACCATGACCTTCACCATCGTCATCGTCGTCAGGAACGTCGTTGTCATCAACACTATCACCTTTACCATCATCGTCGTCGCCATTATCGTCATCGCCGCGCTCGTGCACGTGCACGCCGAAGCCAAGGTGAGAAGCATTCTCTTGTGTTTGTTGTATACGCATATGTACGCGTATGCGTATATTGTCCATTAGTATGTGCGTATTGGCATGTTTATTAGAGTATGTCTAAATGCACATTAGTATATATATAGTATAATTCTCAAGGTAGTATATATATACAAATGTAAATGTATAGTATATGTTTAATATATATATACAATATGTATGTATTTAATTAGTGTATATACTTATATTTATTATATATGTAATAAATTGGTTTATATATATATATATATATACCAATGAATATTAATGAATATGCTAAGATTAATAAATATGTATGTATATGTATACGTATATAAATATATATATAATATAAACTCTATTAAGTATATTTAAATGCATATATCTATTATAATTGTAATTAGTTAGAATTAATGTTTATCATAATTAATAACAGGCATTATATGCCTGTGTACTAGGTGACCCTAATGAAATTACGGATATCCATAGCTATCTTGACATGTGACCACGTAGCATGTTAACAGACTGCCACATGTACACTGACGTACTGGCAAGACCCGTATCATGGACTATCTGTCTTGCACAACATTTGCAGACATGACACCCGTGCAATTTGACGCACACTTGACCCTAGTTGACCAGTGTCATACCTAGCATGGCCCTGAGTTCAGTACATTTTCATTGGGTGCTAGTGTAATGTCTGATGCAATATTATATTTTATAATATGTCTATAGGACTGTTGGATCATCCAGACGATACTCTGGAACAGGACATTGGTATTACCAGCTAAGGACCCAAGGCGAGTACATTCTCTAATAATTTCCAATTATTTAATAATATCTATAATTCCAGTATCTAGAAATGTTACATCTGATTCTTGACACTGTGCTACACGGACTAGTATATAGATTGGATCTGCAATTATGAGATGTTACATTGATTATCGCATTGACATTGTACACGACATTGATATTAGACATCGTACATGATATATTGGACATTGATCGTGTATCGTAACGTGTCATGGTTGGATCCACTGTACTAGTTAGGGGCGGGGGGGAAATATTAGTAGATTATGTGATCATACCCAACTCTACATGCATCATAGCTCACCCCACGCCTCACGTCGGGTGCAGCCTGACCATTACATGCCTCATAGCCTGTTATATATGATTAGCCTGACCATTACTTGCATCATAGCTAACCAAATGGTTAGCCTGACCTTACATGAATCATAGCTAATCATATGTAACAAGCCTGATCTTGTCCCAAGCCGATCACATGATAGACCGATATTTCAAACACTTAGAATAGTTACAGTTCTTCATTTCATTTTCATATACTACATCACTTGTATATGATATTGTAGCTCTTTCTTTTTCATATATGCACTGACTGTACCATATTGCTTATATTGCCTGTCTCTTTATATTTCCATTGTATTTATTCATTATCTTCTCTCAGTATTTAGCATCATCTATTTATTGTTTTATAGTCCTTATCAATTAAATGGAACTGTTATTTGAAATGTACTTTGCTCCTTCCTGACTGGAAATATTTTTCTAGACTATGCCTTAGAGGACTAGTATCCGACATTTTATGGACCACAGGGTGAGTAGCTGCAGATTTGGACTTGGTAGTTCAGTTGTGATTCCGGAAGGTTTAGCCGGGATCACTAGTTATCTAGTTAGTTTCTTTTAGCAGTCTATTGGTACCAGATTTGTCTCCAGCATACTTTGTTGAGATTTGGATTTATTGTTTGCAGGTTAGACTATTTTGTTGTTTAGACTTGTGTTGTATTTCGTTATTTCCTTGAGATCTTATCTTGCTTTATTTATGTGATTGAGTATTCCATAGTATATAGTGATATTTGTGTCTCCTTATGGAGTTGGATATTCGTGAAAGATTGTTTAGATAGTATGGTGGCCTAGACAGCGTTCTACCGCCGATGCTGCGGCGTAGGCTGGACGTACCCACGTACTCGTGCCCCTATACCGGGTGCGGGTCGTGACATATTTTTAGTGGTGTCCCATGCAGGTCAGACTTCGCAAGTTGTGCAATATCGTGGTAGTGCGACGTCTTAGTTGTACTACTGCGTGCCTGCGATAGGATATAAGACATAGGATACTAGGATGAGAGAGGATACTCAGTCACAAATTATTTGAGAGATTCCTGGGATGACCCTTGAGAATCTCATTATAAATTCCAATTTAAATCTTTTCCCCTTGTTCTCGTCCGTTCTTACTTGTTGTTATTGAGTTTGATTCTTGTTGACCAGTTGTTAAATTTAATTCTTAGTGTCGTTGTTGAGTTTGATTTCATATCCAGATAAACTTTACGGACTAAAATTTACGGTATCATCTGATGACATATGTTGACGAGGACAGTGAGAAAGATAAAACGTCTACTTTGGTTATGGAACCTAGAATTTATCGCAGCCATATTAGCTGTCGTGACGAGAACATAGGAACCTGACTTGGATGTACATACTTTAGTTATGAAACTTAGAGTCTCTCGCAGCCATACCGGTTGGCGTGGCAAAGATTCTAGATGACATGGTTATAAAGTTGCATACCTTAGTTATAGAACCTGTCGTCTATCGCATCTATGCTTATTGGCATGGCGAGGATTCTGAGTGTGATGATTTTGGACAGACGTGTATGATTATCAGGTTGTATCTTAAAATGGTTCTTAAAGTATCATCTCGAGACTTATCTTTTTTCGTTATTACATGACTTTGTTCCATCGTTTCATTTCTTTACTAGTAGTAAAGATACCTTCAGTCCTTAATCCAGTTCGTTTTTTAGCTTCTTTTCCTTGAGGATTCCTTGTTAGTATGATAACTAGTTACTTGCAATTATGTCTGTATCTTGTATTAGTGTTGACTGAGTATGACTTGTGAGTTGTAAGTATTTCTTGGTTGGACATGTGAGCAGTAGGAATTAATCTAGAGTTAACCCATAGCGTAGTGCCTTGTAGCAATGGTTCTATGATAATGTGTCATTATTATTAGTATTGGTACTATAGATAGAAGGAGAATAGAGCATCAGTGAAGGTTCCAATAGTAAGTATCAGAATCAGCATGCCAGCCCTGGATAGTCATTAATTCATGTAATTGGATGATCTAGGTAAATAATTAAGTATCAAGGAATTGTATTAAAGATTAATGGAGCATGATGTTTAATTTGATGATTGATACTTGGGGGTGTTAAGAGTAAAGAAATATACATGCATAAAAGGTATTAATAAGATGACATGGGTTGAGGAATATCAATATGGATCGTGCAAGGTATGACGAGTATCACAGACTAGTGTAACAGGCTGTAAAAGAATTAAGAGAAGATACGTATACATCAATCGAGATATAGAATCATATGCATGCCTTTGAGAGGTTCTAATAAGTGTGATGAGGTAATCTAATAATGAAGTTAGTGTTATCATGCCAAGAGTATTAATGTTTCTATATCGAGGATTAGTTGAGCAATATGCTAGTAACAGTAAGTGCCTTATATGATAATGTTAGATTAGTATATCAGTTAATATAGACAGAAACTCATTAGAGAATATACATATGATGATAACTTTGATCATTTGGAAGTAATAGTGCAAGTAATTTGGGCAGTACAAATTTCAGTACACAGTTGAGAGTTGTAGACAATGGGTGTATTTGAGTGCACCTTGAGTATTAGATACTGTGAGTATTTATATGTATACTTGTGGATTTAAAATTGAAGAGTGGAAATAAAATTCAATTTTTAAGAATTTTGAGGAGTTGAGATTCTATGTTATTAAATTTTTGAGGACTCAAATTCGATTCAATAAACATAGTCAAAGCTATAAAGATTTTTGGGAAGTGATTAAAATTCTATTTCGATATGTAAATATTTGACTTTTGAGGGAAGTATATGCATTTTATTTTAAATTGTTCAAGAAGTTAAACTTTGATGATCTTATTTTGAGGATTAATTTTATGGTGGGTAAGAAATGTAAAACAGTATATGAGTGGTTGATGTGCATGTGTAAGGATCTATTGGCTTGAGAATGCTTGAGATGACACTGCAAACAGACGGGTATCCATCTAGAGTTGCATTAGAAGGAGTAGTACTTAGTGTGTTGTGTTGCACTTGGCATGCACTTGAGTAAAAAGAACAACTAGTATCAACAATTGCAGTAGGTAAGAAAGCTAGCAGTGAGTGTGCTTGTAGTAGAAACGGTGGTACCTAAAGGGATAGAGGTATCAAACTTTGGATGCATTATTAAACCATGGTTATATTAGAGATTCTTGGTATCAAATTTAGGTATCAATAGACAGGTGTATGCAATGAGGATGTATTCATGGATGTCTTATGGACTAATGATTAGTTGATATGGGTATCAGTGTACAAGAATAGGAATTAGTTAGTGAATGTGCCAGAGTTAAGTGTATGTTAGAAATAGAAGATACTGCAGGTGACGTGTTAGCAGGTTTTGTTCTTTTCTCTCCTTTTGTCCTTTTTCTGTTTGATTGATTGACTGGTTCCTTACTACCGTAGCTTGTATTCATGATTTTCTTGTTAGAATGTAGTTAGTAGCACACCCTGACAGAGACTGTAATACCATGACAAAATAGACCATAGCCATGCAGGTTTCCTCTAGATTGTATGTTGTATGACTGTAGATAGAATTTTCTTAGACCTTGATTATTGGGGGTTTGATCGTAGTAGATTTAGGAAGAGGTTATGACTTGACAAGAGAGACAAGATATTTAAATTTTAAGGAAAATCATTAAATTAAATAAAGAGATAAGAATTTAATATGATAAAATTGATGATTTATTGATTATGATATAATTTATCATTAAAACTTGAGGAAATTTAGGAGATTATTATTATATTTATTGGATTGCAAGATATGAATTTTAAAAAATTTATATTATGAATGTTGTATTTGAAGATTCCATAAGTACCGCATTGTTGAGTATTTTATGGAAAAATAAATCAAGGAATAAGATCATTAATGGATTAGTGATTGAATTCAATTTTGGGATGAGGATTTAAATTTCATAAATATGTATTGACTGGACTTCAATTAAAGGATTGGATAGTAAATTTTGTATTTAGTGATTTACTCAAAATTTGAGGAGTAAGATGATTAATGGGTTAGTGTTTGAATACAAACTTTTTGGATGAGATTTTTAATTTTTATAATGTGCATTGTTTGGATTTAAAATTTGAGGATTGGATATCAAATTTTGGGTATTTAATTACTAACATCAAATTTTGAGGAGATTATGATACGAATGGAATTTGATTTTTAAATTTGAGGATTTTTCAAAAATATGATATCTATAGAATTATGAAAGTTTGTGAAATAACAATGTGGGATTACTTCATGATTATAGGTTTGATGAATTTAAATTTTTATGGAAATTAATATACGAGTAAATAATACTATTAAGGATTTTAAATTTCGAGGACAAAATTCTTTTAAGGAGGGTAGACATGTCACTACCATATTCTAAAAACAGGGGTATTTTTGACTTTTGGATATTATTAATATTGTGTGTGTTTAATTTAAATAAATTGTATGAGATGTGTATTTACATATATATATTATGTACAGTGTTCGTTAATGTTTGAGCTAGTAGACTTGACCTAGAAGCCCACTAGATGAACATCTGACCGAAATGTAGGGTTATGAATTTAATTTGTATTATTTAGGATTTAATTATTGAGGTTGTAATTAATTACCGTAATTTTATTTAATTGTTGCGCCTTACCGTTGCTTCGATATTTGGAGCGCTACCCTAGCTTTTGCCTTCCAACAAATTTCACAACCTTGCCCTAGACGTGCCCGCCTTCCATTCTGACCTTTTTGTAACTCGTAATTATGCTCTCTTGTGCTTCATTTTAGCCGCACAATATTCGTCGCGGACGTTTATTTAATTTCTAAATAAAATCTAACTTTGTATCGTTGTGCGTTCCAATCGAAATTGGAGACACAATCTCGACCATTTTCGTGCAACCCAAATTAGGGTAATATTTTGTTCTGAGTCTTCTTCACTAATAATATTTGTGCCCAACCTAATTTTAGCCCCATGTATTTCTAATTAATTTTAGAACATCGCTTACATTATTTCTAATTAAATTAGGGATACCAACTTTGACTAATCCTATTTTAATCCCAATTTAATCCAAATACCCCATTAATTGAGCCCATACAAAACACAACACCCTCCTCACCTTACAAAACACCAAACACTAAATCGCCCACCAACTTTTTATTATTTCATGTGTCTGTGCAAATACCCAAATTAAGGGGGCTCATTTGCAAATGTTGCATTAGGTGTCAACACCCCATTGGTTCAAACCAAATGGAGAAGCCCTAATATTGACTAGTCAACCCAACCCTCTCCTTGTATGAATGATTTTCCTCACGTCAAATCCTGACCACCCATTCAAAATGGGGCTCATCATCACCACACACCTCCCATCACATCACCTATTTAATGTCTCCTCAATGCACTCTTCCCAAACAAGCCCTAATCCCTAAACCTAGGAAAGCCCCCACCTCTCTCTCTCCTCACTCCTCACACAAACCGTAGGAATTTTTCCATTTCTTCCTTTCTCCTTCTTCTTCTTCTTCTCTTCCTTCTTTTAAAAAAAAGGGGAAGGGAAAGGAAAACCATCTCCACCATTAAACCACTCCACCGTATCACCCATTCCCGGCCATCTCCCTGGCCCAACTCCGGCAGCCTCCTCCGTCTTCTCCGCTCGACCAGCGGCTGGAACCGCTGTACCCGATGCCTCGTCAACCCTCCGCCGGCATCCTTGCCGGAGTAGCCACCTTGTCGACCCAAGCCGCTGTCCCAACCCGCCTCGTCCTTCGCTGGACCGGAGATCCACTCGACCAGTCCCTCTTTCCCTCTGCCATCTCCCACTCCTTCGTCTAGCCGAGATCTCGCTGAAGACTTGCTCGAGCAGACCACCCGCTGATCCCACGCTCGCCCCGACCGCCTGATCCTCCGCTGGATGGCCACGAACCCGACTCCACAGCCACCTCGACCCGCGAAACAACATCTCCGCCTGTCCTCTTCCCCACGACACCACGACGGGGACCACCGCCTGCACGATGATAGCCCGGAGCTCCCCGCCTCTCTTCGACCAGAACGTTGTATTGCCTCCCCCTGGCCGGAGAACTCGACGGAGTCCTCCACCGCTCGAGCCTGAGCCGACCCCGCCTGAGCCATCCCCTCGCTGCACCGGCGTCTCCCCTGAGCAGCAGGCCACCGACTCCGAGCCCGCGGCCATCCTTCCTTCCATCGACGATTACTTCCCGCCTGTCCATTGACTAGAGAGGCCGAGCTGCCCGAGCCTCCCCAAGCCCGCCGGAGAACACCCTCGCTGAACCGCTTCCTCCTCCTCTTCCCTTCTTCTCCGATGACCTTTACCACCTGTCATTCCCTCTCCGGCCAACCCCCATTACCACCACCACCACTCTACACTACCTCGCCATCGTGCCGGACTACACCCCGGCGGCCAACTCCATCACCTGGACAGCCCCGGCCACCCCTGGTCGTCAAACCATCACCATGACCTTCACCATCGTTATCGTCGTCAGGAACGTCGTCGTCATCAACACTATCACCTTCACCATCATCGTCGTCGCCATCATCGTCATCGCCGCGCTCGTGCATGTGCACGCCGAAGCCAAGGTGAGAAGCATTCTCTTGTGTTTGTTGTATACGCATACGTACGCATATGCGTATATTGTCCATTAGTATGTGCATATTGGCATGTGTATTAGAGTATGTCTAAGTGCACATTAGTATATATATAGTACAATTCTCAAGGTAGTATATATATACAAATATATACGTATAGTATATGTTTAATAAATATATATACAATATGTATGTATTTAATTAGTGTATATACTTATATTTATTATATATGTAATAAATTGGTTTTTATATATATACCAATGAATATTAATGAATATGCTAAGATTAATAAATATGTATGTATATGTATATGTATACGTATACGTATATATATATATATATATATATATATAATATAAACTCTATTAAGTATATCTAAATGCATATATCTATTATAATTGTAATTAGTTAGAATTAATGTTTATAATAATTAATAACAGGCATTATATGCCTGTGTACTAGGTGACCCTAATGAAATTATGGATACCCGTAGCTATCTTGACCTGTGATCACGTAGCATGTTAACAGACTGCCACATGTACACTGACGTACTGGCAAGATCTGTATCATGGACTGTCTGTCTTGTACAGTATTTGCAGACACGACACCCGTGCAATTTGACGCACACTTGAGCCTAGTTGACCAGTGTCATACCTAGCGTGGCCCTGAGTTCAGTGCATTTTTATTGGGTGCTAGTGTAATGTCTGATGCAATATTATATTTTATGATATGTCTATAGAATTGTTGGATCATCCAGACGATACACTGGAACAGGACATTGGTATTACCATCTAAGGACCCAAGGCGAGTACATTCTCTGATAATTTCCAATTATTTGATAATATCTATAATTCCAGTATCTAGAAATGTTAGATTTGATTCTTGACACTGTGCTACACGGACTAGTATAGAGATTGGATCTGCAGTCATGAGATGTTACATTGATTATCGCATTGACATTGTACACGATATTGATATTAGACATCGTACATGATATATTGGACATTGATCGTGTATCGTAACGTGTCATGGTTGGATCCACTGTACTAGTTGGGGGCGGGGGGGAAATATTAGTAGATTATGTGATCATACCCAACTCTACATGCATCATAGCTCACCCCACGCCTCACGTCGGGTGCAGCCTGACCATTACATGCCTCATAGCCTGTTATATATCATTAACCTGACCATTACTTGCATCATAGCTAACCAAATGGTTAGCCTGACCTTACATGAATCATAGCTAATCATATGTAACAAGCCTGATCTTGTCCCAAGCCGATCACATGATAGACCGATATTTCAAACACTTAGAATAGTTACAGTTCTTCATTTCATTTTCATATACTACATCACCTGTATATGATATTGTAGCTCTCTTTTTTTCATATATGCACTGACTGTACCATATTGCTTATATTGCCTATCTTTTTATATTTCTATTGTATTTATTCATTATCTTCTCTCAGTATTTAGCATCATCTGTTTATTGTTTTATAGTCCTTATCAATTAAATGGAACTGTTATTTGAAATATACTTTGCTCCTTCCTGACTGGAAATATTTTTCTAGACTATGCCTTAGAGGACTGGTGTCCGACATTTTATGGACCACAGGGTTAGTAGCTGCAGATTTGGACTTGGTAGTTCAGTTGTGATTCCGGGAGGTTTAGCCGGGATCACTAGTTATCTAGTTAGTTTCTTTTAGCAATCTATTGGTACCGAATTTGTCTCTGGCATACTTTGTTGAGATTTGGATTTACTGTTTGCAGGTTAGACTATTTTGTTGTTTAGACTTGTGTTGTATTTCGTTATTTCCTTGAGATCTTATCGTGCTTTATTTCTGTGATTGAGTATTCCATAGTATATAATGATATCTGTGTCTCCTTATGGAGTTGGATATTCGTGAAAGATTGTTTAGATAGTATGGTAACCTAGACAGCGTTCTACCGCCGATACTGCGGTGTAGGCTGGACGTACCCACGTACTCGTGCCCCTATACCGGGTGCGGGTTGTGACAGGGACTAGGTACGTGTTCATAATTGGATACGTATAGGCCGTATCAAGGTATTTTACGATAAGGTGCGACACGGGGCCCAATTTGGGGGATTTGGGCTAATTGGTGTTAATTTCTCTGTATTGGCATTATAGTCATTTATTCTAGCTATATTATGATAGATTATATATATATATATATATATATATATATATATATATATATATGTATATATATATAAATGTTTCATGGGTTTTGGGATTTTAACATAGTGGTTGTTGGTGTTAGAATGGAATATCATTGTATATTATACATTATACTAGTGTATTGTTAGTTGTGCACATTAGTTGTTTTTGTTTTTGTGTGTGTGAGTGTGTTATTGTGTTTGTAGACCTATGCATTGTGTTGTGGTGTACTGCAACATGGCAGGGAAGGGAAACCTTGGTGTGTGTTACAGTAAGGGAGAATTGAACATTGAACTATGATAAGGTGTGTGTTGCTGAGTAGTGGGTATGTTGAGCACTATGGAGTGAGGTGTTTTGATTATATATGCAGTTCATCCATATGCAGTGGTGTAGGATGTTTAGCAATTGAAGGGGTGTTGCCCTGTGTGAAGCAGGTGGGAGATAGAGTATGCACAAGAGCATGAGGGGTTCAGGATGTATTCGGGTTGCAATATGTGTATGCCTGTGGATAATGTAAAGGTACAGCATGAGAAAGGTGTTGTGCAATAAGACTGCAATGCCTTATTGCAGTGCAGTAGAAGATGTAAGTTGGGAAAACTATAACAGCAAGTAATAAAGAGGCCTGCACCTTAGTGATACATGTGTATGGTTGGTCTACAAAATAGGTAAGCAGAGGATGGTGGCAGCAGTTGATGTGGACTGTCTGTGAGTTATTAGAGTGACAGTGAGAGTGTAAGGGGATCAACTACAGTGTGGTAGAGATGGAGATGTAGCAACAGTGGAAAGTGGGCAAGGGTGATGGTGAGTGAGTAGGTAATACATGAGACAGAGGTATCAGTGAGGGGCGTGTATCCTAGAAATAGTAGCATTCATGTGTGAGGACTGCTAGTGTGCTCGAGAAATGGTAGACTGCAGCAGCAAGGTAAGGGCGTGCACCTGCAGCACCTGGGAGCAGTGAATTGGGGTATGAATGTTTGAACTTATGAGTATCAGTTAGGGGAAGTATCAGATATTAGGTATTGTATTAATAGGGTATCAGTGAATGGGTGGTTCTGTGGAGTATTAAGAGTTTAGAGTTAAGTGGCAGTACTTCAAGCCTTGCAAGTTGTGTTTGAATGATGACAGTGGGGAGAAGGGGACTTGGGTGAATGTATCATATTGAGGTATATTCATTTGAGAGAGAGAAGCACCCAGGTGTTTGTGTGTTCCATGTGACTGTGTGTGTTAAGGGGAATGCAGTAGTATGAATAACAGTAAGTTCTTGAGGGGACTGTGCAATGACGACTTAAAGTTATGCTATGAGGGTTATAGTTGAGTGTTAGTGTAAATAGTGTATTTAAGTTTCTTAAATATGAGAGAGTGAGAGATATGGATACACATGGTGGTTAGTATGTATCAGGTGTAATAGGAGTGGGTAAATTCATGAGTCTATGGATGTATAAGATTCGAGATAAGTATTAGAATTTGGTATCAGCGATACTTGACTGAGTATTAGGCAATGGAATACGATATTAGTGTATCATGTGGAGAGATGTTTGGTTTGAGGGTGTTAAATAGGTAAGTGGGTAAATATCAATTGAGTATTTACAGGGTATCTGTAGGTATTCCATGCACCAGTTCACAATAGGAGGATTTGTATGTGGGTTAATATATTGATACTAGTATAGTATTATTACTGTTTAGAAGGATATTATTTAGATAGTTAGAGTTAAGGGTAGTGTCAAGATATCTAGGTCGAGTGTGAGGTAAGCTGGGGTATCAAGTTAGATATTGATATAAAGTTTTTAAGATACTAAGGTTTTGGGATTAATAGTTAAAGTATTGAGTAGAAATTAATAAGGTATTAATCTAGGTAAGTGGAGATATAGTAAGGTATTGCTAGATAATATTTTCCCATCATTTTATATAGTACAAATATGGTATCTTAAGTATATATACTAGCTAGTTTAAATTATTATTAGCTAGAATACCTTAGATGCTATCAAGGTGTAACCTCCGATTTCCAATTTCCAAAATAATTAGATTTTAATTTATTTTAAAATATCAAGTTTATAAAATAATTCTCCTTAAATTCTTTATTTTATTTTGAACGATGTTTGATTTTAGAAGGTAATCTAAAAATCTTTTATAAAAATCATTTTTCTAAATGTCGATGTATTACAAAATAAATAAATAAATAATAATATATATTTTTCTAGTTTCAAATGTTTATTGGCTTGAAATAATAAAATTATTTATTGATGAAATTATTATAGGACTAGTTGTTTTCATAATAAAATTTCATATCCATTTTGGAATAGTAAATAAACAAATTACATATTTTCTAGGGTTTTGCAAAATGAAGTTAATTCGTAGCTAATTTAATCAGTCAGCCTTTGAAAGCCTCTTAAAAAAAAACATTTTCTTAAATTTCTTTTCTATTTAAATTTACCAGTTTACTGTCTCCCCTTTGCACCCTCATTTTTCCCACATGTAAAACCCATTTAATTAATTCTGGGCCACTCATTATTGGGCCAACCCGCAACCCTTTATCCCTCACCATCTCTCCCTATTTAGGTTCTCATTCTCACATTTCCCTAGAAACCCTAATCTTCAATTCATTGGCTAGCCTCCACAAATTCCCTCAAGCCAAAGCCACCACCATTTTTTGTGTGCTCGTGTCCGTGTCCATCATCACCGTGTCAGCCGTGATGGCCTCGGGTCCGACCCCGGGTGTCCCGCCGTATCCATTTCATTTCCTGTGTCCAGATTTACATATTACAAACAGATTTTTCTGTGTCCGACACACCGGACACATTCACCTCCTCCACTGTACAACAGCATCCCCGTGTCCAACACCGGACACGTCTACAGTACACCCCCGTCGTGTCCAGCCTCGGACACGATCGACCCAGACCCACCGAACCCTAACCCTAGATCAGGCCGAGCCGGTGGCCGCCGCTGAATCGAGCCGCCGCAGATCCGGGACGCCACCGCTGCCGAGGCGAAGACCCGCCGACCGCCTCCTCGATCTGGCCGCCTGCCACCACCGCCTGGAGCATCTCGAGCCGAGCCCTCGCTGAGCCGGTCGCCTCCTCGAACGCCGCCGCTCCTCGACCAGACGCAGCCGTCCTCGAGCCGAGCCCGCCTCCTCGAGCGCCGAGCCCGCCTCCTCGAGCACCCCGTCGTCGAGCCGTCGACCGCTGCGCCTCACCCGCGTCGAGCCGCGTCGAGCTCCGCCAACCTTCGACCGGTGGCCACCTCAGATTTGCCGCTGCTCCCGAGAACCGCCACCGCCGCTGAGTCGAATTCCACGCCGCTGCCGCCTCGAGCTCCACGCCGCCGCCGCCCTGCCCGGCGAGACCCCGCGCCGGCGACGGAAATTTTCCCCCAATGTGAGCTCTCCCCCTTGTCGGTTGATCCAGAGTCTGGATTCTTTATTTATGCAAATTTGCAAAAGGTTGTTTATGCAAATTTGCAAAACGTTTGTTTATGCAAATTGCAAAAAGTTTGTTTATGCAAATTGTAAATTTGTTAGTTATGCAATTAGGTTAATATATAATTAGTTAATATAATTAGGAATTCATGATTAGTTTAATTTAATTCATGATTAGTTTAATTTAATTCATAATTATTTTAATTGATTCATAAAATTAGTTAATTTTATATAATCAGTTTATTTTATATAATTAGTTTATTTTATATAATTAGTTATAATTAATATTTAATTAATTTAGTGTTAGTTAATTAAATTAGTGGTTAAGTAATTGATCAATTAAGAATAATTAATTTAGTTTAGTTAATGATTAGATTAGTTAATTATTAATAAACAGTAATTTGTTATTAATCAGGAATTTATTTATTAACCAGTTAGTAAATATTAATTAATTAGTTTAGTATTTTCTTATAATTAGTTTAGTTAATTTGAAATTAATATAGTAAATAAATGTAATTAGTTTAATAACATTTAATTTGTTTAGTTTAAATTTAGTTTAGTAATAAATATATAAGGATTTAAATTATGTAAATAAAATAATTTTGGGATTTCTATAATTAATTAAAAATTTTAGTTTCAATAATAAAAAATAAGATCTACTCGTTTAATTGGGCTGGTGACCAATTTTTCCATGGATATAAAAATATATGATGGCTTTTACATAAATTCTAGTTTTTATAAATAAACTTTTATTTGAAATTATTGTTCAAAATAAGTTCGAAATGATTTATATACGTAAATACGTATTTCTAGTATATGTAATCAAATTAGAATTTATATATATATTTTTAAAAGGTATTTTAGCATATGTATGAGTATACATATATAATGTTCAACTAGTATAAATCAAATATGTATTTAAAAGATATATATATATATATTGTAAATACATTTAAATTGGTGCATGTATAAATATAGTAAGTATTAATAAGTGTAATGTGCATTATATACGTATCCCTACTAGATGACCTAGTTGACTAGAGCCATGCCTGGCAGAGCCCCTGAGTTCATGTAATTGTAATGTGTTAGTGTAGCACCTGATGTAAATGTTGTATTTGATATATTTTAGGACTGTTGGTTCCTCCAGACGATACTCTGGGACAGGACATTGGTTTTACCAGCTAAGGACCAAAGGCAAGTACATTCTCTGATTAGTTTCTAATTTATGATATCTCCTATGTTCACTGTATCTAGTGTAAATATCCATGTTCTCGACACATTGGTTACACGGATTGGTATACACGGATCTCGTCATGAGATGTTATTCCTTATTCATGGTGTAGCTTGTACAAGACTTATTTTCCTTGTTATCTTGTGCATGTACAGACACTGATTCCCGGGGAGATTTGCTACCTTCTTAGGGAATCCCGTGCCATAGCGTACCATGATTGGATCTACTATACCAGTCGGGGGTTTGGGGAGTATTTTAGTGTAGATATGTGATCATACCCAACTATCCATGCATCATAGCTCACCCCACATCTCACGTCGGGTGCGGCCTGACCATCTCCATGCCTCATAGCTGTTACGTGTGATTAGCCTGACCTCTCCATGCATCATAGCTAACCAACGGTTAGCCTGACCTTCCATGAATCATAGCTAATCACATGTAACCAGCCTGATCAAGTTCCCAAGCCGATCACATGTTAAAGCTAGTACTCACACACTTAGTCATAGTATCTCTTGCTCTTTGACATATGTTTCTTTTCCTGCATTTACTTACCATATTTCCAGTATTTCTCTCTTTGTACATTTCTCGTACCTATACATGCATCTGGTATGTTTCCATCTAGAACTGCTACATAGTTTATGTCATTTATATAGAACTGCTATTTAGAGATGTACTTTGCTCCTTCCTGACTGGAAAATATTTTTCCAGACTGTGACATTAGTAGACTGGTTTCTGACACTTGGGGATTGGAAGTTAAGGATTGCAGGTATGTTATGTTATCATTAGACTTGTGCTGTATTCTTTTATTTCTTCATTTCCTATCGTGCTGTAGTTGTGATTGAGTATTTCTAGATTTATTTTAGTGTTATCCGTGTCTCCTTATGGAGTTGGATACTAGTGTGAGATTATTTAGATAGTACTTGACCTAGACAGCGTTCTACCGCCGATGCTGCGGCGTAGGCTGGACGTACCCACGCTCTCGTGCCCTTATACCGGGTGCGGGTCGTGACACGTTTTAGTGGTGGCCCATGCAGGTCTGACTTCGCGAGATGTGCGATGTCGTAGTAGTGTGGCATCCTTGTTATACTACTGCGTACCTGCTATTGAATATAGGACATAGGATACTAGGATGAGAGAGGATACTCAATCACAAATTCTTGAAAGATTTCCTGGGATGACCCCATGAGAATCTTATTTTCAATTTAAATCTTTCCTTGTTTCCGTCCGCTCTCGCTTGTTGTTACTGAACTTGATTCTTGTTGAGCAGTTTTAAAATTTAAAATCTCGGTATCATTGTTGAGTTTGATTCTTGTTGACCAGTTGTTAACTTTAATTCCTGGTATCGTTGTTGAGTTGATTTTAAATTGAGATGAATTTTTTTACGGACTAGGATTTATGGTATCATCTGATGACATATATTGATGAGGACAGTGAGGAAGGTAAAACGTCTACTTTGGTTATGGAACCTAGAATTTATCGCAGCCATATTAGCTGTGGTGACGAGAACGTAGGAACCTGACTTGGATGTACATACTATAGTTATGAAGCTTAGAGTCTTTCGCAGCCATACCGGTTGGCGTGGCGAAGATTCTAGACGACATGATTATAGAGTGCATACCTTAGTTACGAAACCTATCGTTTATCGCATCTATGCTTACTGGCGTGGCGAGGATTCTGAGTGTCATGATTTCGGATAGACGTGTATGATTATCAGGTTGTATCTTAAATTGGTTCTTAAAATATCATCTCAAGACTTGTCTATTTCTGTTATTCCAGGACTATGTTCCACCGCTTCTTTCTTTACTAGCAGTAAAGATACCTTCTGTCCTCAATTCAGTCTTTGAGCTCCTATTCCTTGAGGATTTCTTGTTAAGTATGATAATTAGTGGCTTATAATTTTGTTGTGTCTTGTATTAGTATTGACTGTGTTGCTAGTGAGTTGTAAGTATTTCTTAGTTGGACATGTGAGCAGTAGGCTTTAATCTAGAGTTAGCCCTTAGTATAGTACCTTGTACCAATGATTCTAGGAGTAGTGTCATTAGAGACTGAGAGTTAAGGAGAGTGTAGAGTATCAGTGATAGTTCTCAGAGTTAGTATCAGAGCCAATTACCCGTCCTGGATAATCATGATTATGTAATTGAGTGATCTATGTAAACGATTAAGTATCCGGGAATTGTGTTAAGGATTTATGGAGCATGATGTCCAATTTGATGATTGATATCGGAAATGTTAAAGGTAAAGAAATGTATATGTATAAAGGGTTTAATGAGATGTCATAAGTAGAGAAATATCAGGATTAGTAATGGAAGTTGTGAAGCGTATCACGGATTAGTTTAATAGGCTTTAAAGGATTGAAGGAAATACATATACAACCATCGAGATGAGGAACCATACACATACCCATGAGAGTAAAGAAACATGAGTGTTATAGAGGATACAGGTGATCATGAGTCTAATGAGCTTGATGAGATAATCCATTAAAGCAGCTAGTGATATAATACCAAGAGTGCTAATGATTCTATATCGAGGATTAGTCAAGGATGACGTTAATAACAGTAAACACTCTGTGTGTTGATAATTAGATGATATACCAATTGACACAAATTGAAACCATGAAAGAAAACACAGTTGATGATAACTTTGATCATTGGAGGTAATAGTAAGTGATTCGGGCAGTACAAATTTAGTACACAGTTCTAGACAATAGAGGTATTGAGTGCACCTTGAGTATCAGGGACCGTGAGCACTAATATGTACATTGAGGAGTTATAAATTAAAAGGTGGAAATGAATTTTTAATTTTCAGAATTTTAAGGAGTTGAGATTTTATGTTGTTAAAATATTGAGGATTTAAATTTGATTCACTAAACATAGTTAAGGCTACAAAGATTTTAGAAGTGATTAAATTTTATTTTGATGTGAAGTATCTAATTTTGAGGAGGTATATGCATTTTATTTTAAGTTGATCGGGAAGTTAAACCTTGATGATTATTTTGAGGATTAATTTTGGTAGATGAGAGATATGAATATTAATATATGATTAGTTGATATGGGTGCCAGTGTACATGAATAGGAATTAGTTAGTGAATGTGCTAGAGTTAAGTGGTTGATAGCAGATACCGCAAGTAATATGTTAGCAGGTTCTTTCTTTTCTTTCCTCATGTTCTTTTCCTTCTGATTGATTGATACCTTAGTACCGTAGCTTGTATGCATGATTTTTGTTATAATGTAGTTAGTAGTACCCCTGATACAGAGACTGCAACACCATAACAAATGAGACCATAACCATGTATGTTCCCCCTAGATTGTATGTGGTATGACTATAGGTAAAATTTTTCTTAGACCGTGATTATTGGTGTTGACTGTAGTGAAGATTCATGAAGGAGTTATGACCGACAAAAAGGGACAAGATGATTAAATTATGGATGAGCATAATTTTAAATAAAGAATTTAGGGGATTGTTATAACAGAGTTGATGGAATCATTGTTTTTGCGAAAATCGAGGTTGATTGAAATTCGAGGACAAACAATTACTTAAAGGGAAAATTAAGAAATTCACAGAGCCAAAAAAATTGAGGATTTATTAATTTTAAGGAGGTCTTGATATGATTGAATTGATTATTAAAAATTTGAGAAATTCTGAAAGATTATCATTTTATCTATTTGATTGCAAGATCGAAATTTTATATAGTATGAATGTTGCATTGAAGATACTGGAAGCATCGCATCGTTGAGTATTGAAAAAAAAAAAAAAAAAAAGAAAAGCAGGAAATAAAATCGTAAATGGAATAGTGTCAAATTAAATTCTTGGGATGAGGAGTTAGATTGGAATAAGCATCAATTGAATTTGAGTTAGATGATTGATGAGTGCTTAAAGTTAAATTTTGGGATGCAGATTTTTAAGTTTTATAAATATGCATTAATTGGATTTCAATTAAAAGGATTGGATAGTAAATTTTGTATTTAGTTATTTACTCAAAAATTTGAGGAGATTATGATACGACTGGAATTCAATTAAAATATTGAGGATTTGAGTAGTAAAAATTTTACATTGGGATAATAAATTCAGAGGATGGAAAAAAAAAAAAAAAAATATTAGTTCGAAATTCGGAAACATTATACATACGGATAAAGAAATATGGAATGAAATGAAGCTCATGGTAAAGAAGATTTTAATGTAATTGATTATGGGATCATATAATTGAAGGTCGTAAGGTAAGATCATGGTATATTGAGGTTGTGATTTAAATTAAATCTTGACCATGACAGTAACATTTGAAATCGAAGAAAATAATCGAGGTATAGTTGATGTTAAGATAAACAAACTCGAATTTGATGATAAGGATTTGGACAGGTAATAAAATTTTGATTCAGAAATTCTAAGATCTAATCCAATAAAGTTGTGGAATTGAACTTTTATAGATATTAGTTAACGATGAATCACAAGATTGAGAAAAGTAAAATGAACGAGGATAAAAAGGAAGGATTATTTTCAGATGGTAGTAAAGACTATTTTTCCTAGAAAGTAAGAAAGGCGATTAGATGTCTCTTGATTACATTCTGAAGGATGTATTTAAGTTTCTTAAATCAAATTGTCGACCGTATCTTTCGAACTAGCTATAACCTTCATGTCTATATCATTCATTATACTGGGTCTTCCTTGGTTTAGTTACTTTGAAATGGTAACGTGCATTATTCAAATTATCTGTTTTTGTGATCATGTCTACTTCCCAAACCTAAACCTTCTAGAGGATTCAAGGCCGAGCCATAATTCCTTCAAGTTATTCCTGTCTTAAACCATAAATTCCTTTTTCTTCATGTTTCTTCTGTTTGGTAAGTATTCTCCTTATAAAAATATTTTCTTCAATGATATATTCATCATTATGAACAACAAAAATTTTTCTGTCCTAGTCATCCCTAAAATTTCGAGGACGAAATTTTTCTAAGGTGGATAGACTTGTAACCTCCGATTTCCAATTTCCAAAATAATTAGATTTTAATTTATTTTAAAATATCAAGTTTATAAAATAATTCTCCTTAAATTCTTTATTTTATTTTGAACGATGTTTGATTTTAGAAGGTAATCTAAAAATCTTTTATAAAAATCATTTTTCTAAATGTCGATGTATTACAAAATAAATAAATAAATAATAATATATATTTTTCTACTTTCAAATGTTTATTGGCTTGAAATAATAAAATTATTTATTGATGAAATTATTATAGGACTAGTTGTTTTCATAATAAAATTTCATATCCATTTTGGAATAGTAAATAAACAAATTACATATTTTCTAGGGTTTTGCAAAATGAAGTTAATTCGTAGCTAATTTAATCAGTCAGCCTTTGAAAGCCTCTTAAAAAAAACATTTTCTTAAATTTCTTTTCTATTTAAATTTACCAGTTTACTGTCTCCCCTTTGCACCCTCATTTTTCCCACATGTAAAACCCATTTAATTAATTCTGGGCCACTCATTATTGGGCCAACCCGCAACCCTTTATCCCTCACCATCTCTCCCTATTTAGGTTCTCATTCTCACATTTCCCTAGAAACCCTAATCTTCAATTTATTGGCTAGCCTCCACAAATTCCCTCAAGCCAAAGCCACCACCATTTTTTGTGTGCTCGTGTCCGTGTGTCCATCATCACCGTGTCAGCCGTGATGGCCTCGGGTCCGACCCCGGGTGTCCCGCCGTATCCATTTCATTTCCTGTGTCCAGATTTACATATTACAAACAGATTTTTCCGTGTCCGACACACCGGACACATTCACCTCCTCCACTGTACAACAGCATCCCCGTGTCCAACACCGGACACGTCTACAGTACACCCCCGTCGTGTCCAGCCTCGGACACGATCGACCCAGACCCACCGAACCCTAACCCTAGATCAGGCCGAGCCGGTGGCCGCCGCTGAATCGAGCCGCCGCAGATCCGGGACGCCACCGCTGCCGAGGCGAAGACCCGCCGACCGCCTCCTCGATCTGGCCGCCTGCCACCACCGCCTGGAGCATCTCGAGCCGAGCCCCCACTGAGCCGGTCGCCTCCTCGAACGCCGCCGCTCCTCGACCAGACGCAGCCGTCCTCGAGCCGAGCCCGCCTCCTCGAGCCGAGCCCGCCTCCTCGAGCGCCGAGCCCGCCTCCTCGAGCACCCCGTCGTCGAGCCGTCGACCGCTGCGCCTCACCCGCGTCGAGCCGCGTCGAGCTCCGCCGACCTTCGACCGGTGGCCACCTCAGATTTGCCGCTGCTCCCGAGAACCGCCACCGCCGCTGAGTCGAATTCCACGCCGCTGCCGCCTCGAGCTCCACGCCGCCGCCGCCCTGCCCGGCGAGACCCCGCGCCGGCGACGAAAATTTTCCCCCAATGTGAGCTCTCCCCCTTGTCGGTTGATCCAGAGTCTGGATTCTTTATTTATGCAAATTTGCAAAAGGTTGTTTATGCAAATTTGCAAAACGTTTGTTTATGCAAATTGCAAAAAGTTTGTTTATGCAAATTGTAAATTTGTTAGTTATGCAATTAGGTTAATATATAATTAGTTAATATAATTAGGAATTCATGATTAGTTTAATTTAATTCATGATTAGTTTAATTTAATTCATAATTAGTTTAATTGATTCATAAAATTAGTTAATTTTATATAATCAGTTTATTTTATATAATTAGTTTATTTTATATAATTAGTTATAATTAATATTTAATTAATTTAGTGTTAGTTAATTAAATTAGTGGTTAAGTAATTGATCAATTAAGAATAATTAATTTAGTTTAGTTAATGATTAGATTAGTTAATTATTAATAAACAGTAATTTGTTATTAATCAGGAATTTATTTATTAACCAGTTAGTAAATATTAATTAATTAGTTTAGTATTTTCTTATAATTATTTTAGTTAATTTGAAATTAATATAGTAAATAAATGTAATTAGTTTAATAACATTTAATTTGTTTAGTTTAAATTTAGTTTAGTAATAAATATATAAGGATTTAAATTATGTAAATAAAATAATTTTGGGATTTCTATAATTAATTAAAAATTTTAGTTTCAATAATAAAAAATAAGATCTACTCGTTTAATTGGGCTGGTGACCAATTTTTCCATGGATATAAAAATATATGATGGCTTTTACATAAATTCTAGTTTTTATAAATAAACTTTTATTTGAAATTATTGTTCAAAATAAGTTCGAAATGATTTATATACGTAAATACGTATTTCTAGTATATGTAATCAAATTAGAATTTATATATATATTTTTAAAAGGTATTTTAGCATATGTATGAGTATACATATATAATGTTCAACTAGTATAAATCAAATATGTATTTAAAAGATATATATATATATTGTAAATACATTTAAATTGGTGCATGTATAAATATAGTAAGTATTAATAAGTGTAATGTGCATTATATACGTATCCCTACTAGATGACCTAGTTGACTAGAGCCATGCCTGGCAGAGCCCCTGAGTTCATGTAATTGTAATGTGTTAGTGTAGCACCTGATGTAAATGTTGTATTTGATATATTTTAGGACTGTTGGTTCCTCCAGACGATACTCTGGGACAGGACATTGGTTTTACCAGCTAAGGACCAAAGGCAAGTACATTCTCTGATTAGTTTCTAATTTATGATATCTCCTATGTTCACTGTATCTAGTGTAAATATCCATGTTCTCGACACATTGGTTACACGGATTGGTATACACGGATCTCGTCATGAGATGTTATTCCTTATTCATGGTGTAGCTTGTACAAGACTTGTTTTCCTTGTTATCTTGTGCATGTACAGACACTGATTCCCGGGGAGATTTGCTACCTTCTTAGGGAATCCCGTGCCATAGCGTACCATGATTGGATCTACTATACCAGTCGGGGGTTTGGGGAGTATTTTAGTGTAGATATGTGATCATACCCAACTATCCATGCATCATAGCTCACCCCACATCTCACGTCGGGTGCGGCCTGACCATCTCCATGCCTCATAGCTGTTACGTGTGATTAGCCTGACCTCTCCATGCATCATAGCTAACCAACGGTTAGCCTGACCTTCCATGAATCATAGCTAATCACATGTAACCAGCCTGATCAAGTTCCCAAGCCGATCACATGTTAAAGCTAGTACTCACACACTTAGTCATAGTATCTCTTGCTCTTTGACATATGTTTCTTTTCCTGCATTTACTTACCATATTTCCAGTATTTCTCTCTTTGTACATTTCTCGTACCTATACATGCATCTGGTATGTTTCCATCTAGAACTGCTACATAGTTTATGTCATTTATATAGAACTGCTATTTAGAGATGTACTTTGCTCCTTCCTGACTGGAAAATATTTTTCCAGACTGTGACATTAGTAGACTGGTTTCTGACACTTGGGGATTGGAAGTTAAGGATTGCAGGTATGTTATGTTATCATTAGACTTGTGCTGTATTCTTTTATTTCTTCATTTCCTATCGTGCTGTAGTTGTGATTGAGTATTTCTAGATTTATTTTAGTGTTATCCGTGTCTCCTTATGGAGTTGGATACTAGTGTAAGATTATTTAGATAGTACTTGACCTAGACAGCGTTCTACCGCCGATGCTGTGGCGTAGGCTGGACGTACCCACGCTCTCGTGCCCTTATACCGGGTGCGGGTCGTGACACAAGGTATGACTAGTAAGGATTTAGAAACCTAGGTATAGTCTAGTATGACCTAGAATTGACCTAGTTTTACTATTTTGACTTGAAAATGGCTTTATGACCTAGAATTTAACTAGTTTACCTTATTTTTATTCCAAAAATATTGTATTAATGTAATATTCCATATATAGGTCTGTGTGACACCAGTTCAGACATAGTTTGACATTCATTGCTCTGGACCACAGGTGAGTACATTCTCTGATAGTTTCTATTATTTGTTAATTACTATAATACAAGTATTTAGAAATGTTTTACATGACTATTGACCCATTGGTACATGGACTAGTATACACATGGATCATTCATGGGATGTTATTTATTTTTTCATTGATCATCGTGTTCTCATATGGTTAAAAGATAATGTTTAATATTAGGCAATGTTCAACGTTCAATATTTAGTGTTTAATGTTTTATAATGCCTTGAGTATCTTACATCGTAACGTGTCATGGTTGGATCCATTGTACTAGTGGGGGAAAGGGAAAGTGTTAGCTAGATATGTGATCAAATCCTAGACAATATTCAATGTTTAAGTTAGACAATGTTTATCCAACATTTAAGTAGACAATGTTCAACCCAAGCCGATCACATATCTAACTAGTATTTCAAACACTTAGTATAGTTATAGTTCTTCACCATATTCTATTTCATTATCTTGTTCTATTTCATCGTGATCATATTGCTCTTGTTTACCAGTTTCTTCTACTATAGTATGATATTGTTCATTGTTTCTCGTCTTGTATTATATTCTCTATTTCTGTTTATAGTCATTATCAATTAATTGGAACTACTATTGGGTTTTACTTTGCTCTAATACTGACTGGATATATTTTTAGATGAATGGTTAGTGAGGATGTGTCCCACTTACTATGGGCTAATAGATGGAGTGCCACCTGAGGATGTAGTGCCAGATACTGAGGCCATTTAGATTTTTATATATTATAGTAGTTGATTTTAGTTAGATTTTGGATTGTATTATTATTTTAAGATATTGAGTTGTGTTTAGATGTTGAGTTGGACCTGTGATGTATTGAGACTTGTTTTTCTTTTCTTTCAATTTTATATCGTGCTTACATCTTCCTTTAGTTTTTATATGTGATTGAGTATTGACTACCCTTTATTATATCATCATATTGCTCCTCTATTTGGAGTTGAGATAGCATGACAGGTATTATATATATATATATATATATATATATATATATATATATATATATATATATATATATATATATATATATATTGTGTGAGATGTTAGATAATATAGAAGATCGAGATAGCGTTCTACCATCGATGGTGCGGCGTAGGCTGGACGTACCCACGTACTCGTGCCCCTATACCGGGTGCAGGTCGTGACACATTTTTGGGGTGGCCCATGCAGGTCAGGCTTCGTAATAGTGCGATATCGTGGTAGTACAATGGCTTAGTTGTAATACTGCAAGCCTGCAATAGGATAGGATATAGGATACTAGGATGAGAGCGTATACTCAATCACAACTAGGAAATAATTCCAACCTAATTGAATCTTGCCATCTGCATCATTCTGAATATTGCTTTCCTTAAAAATGTATGTCCTTCTTTGATAATATCGTATCATGCTCAATATTGATTCCTTATTTCTAAATCGGTCTTCAGGATTCTGCTGAAGACGCATTACCAGCGCTCAAGTGCAATATCAGTGAGGTCAGTCACTTCGTCGCCTATGAGGGCAGCACCAGCAGACAATGTTCCAGCAGAAACATTCCAGAGGTCCACTTCACCAATACAGGTAGGCATTTTTGCAGCAGCTTTCGATGGCGCTCCACCTCCGATACAGAGGACAGCACCGACAGTTTCAGGGAATCTTCCATTCCCGCCACCCGCAGTCGATCAGACGCAGATGTTTGCGCTCTTTTGGCAGATGATGGAGGTGCAGCAACGCCAGTCAGAGGTTATGAGGCAGGACATTGAGAATTCTCACAAGATTGCGCTCCCCATAGTCGAGAGAGTCGCCTTAGTCCAGCCACAGACGACACCGCCTTAGCCCGATCGGCAGCAGCCGAGGCCAGGGACTATCATTGACTTTAAGAGGATAGGGCATAAGGACTTTAAGGGCACTAAGGGAATCTTGTACGCAGACGAATGGATAGAGGATATTGAGAGGGACCCGCGATTGGTGCAGATTTTTGAGAGCTTACAGGTAGAAGCGGCGGGTAGTATGATGTTTGACATTACGCTGACATGGTTCAGGATAGACCCCAGGATATCAGCGCCGGGACTTACTTGGGGAGCTTTCAAGAAGGTTTTCGAAGAGAAGTTCTTACCGGATGTGGCTCAGAGTACTTTGGAGAGTCAATTCCAGAACCTCGTCCAGGGGAACTTGACAGTGGACGAGTATACGGCAGAGTATTGCCGATTGGGATGATTTATTGAGGGGCAGAATCCTCGGGCCAAGGCTAAAAAGTTCAGGAAGGGACTGAACAGTGAGATTAAGTCTCATACTAATAGAGACCGTACCGCTACTTTTGAGAAAATTCTGAGACAGGAACAGCGGGCGGAGGCTAATTTGGAGCTTGGCTCCAAGAGGCCGAGAGACACCGGAGGAGCGAGTAGTGGTGCGGGCCCAGTGAAGCGCACCCACTTTCAGTAGCCGAGAGTATATCAGCATCAACAGTATCTTATGCCAGTTAGGGCGCCAGCTCAACAGATACAACAGTTTCAGAAGCCGGTTCATCAGGCACCGCAACAGCCTCAGAGGCAGACTCAGCAGACTTTTCCTTGTGCCTATTATGGAAGACATGGGCATGATTGGGAGAACTGTCGGAAGAGGCTCAGACTATGCTTGTATTATGGTTCTTCTGACCATCAGGTGAAGGAGTGTTCCAACAACCCGTATGGACCAGATCGCGGTCAGATAGGTGGAGTTAGGCCACCTGTGGCACCGCAGACTGCTCAACACCCGCATAGAGAGCCACCCCAGCAGGGCAGGGCATTTGCGATGACAGTCAGAGAGGACGATACTTCAGGTGATAGGTTAGCTTATTTTGTCCTATTCTATTGCTTTCCATTCCATCTGTTGTTTGTATGTTTAGTTAGTGCCTCATAGACTGCTTGTGAGTTATTATTGTAACACCTCGTTCCGTTCAAGCGGACTGCCGACTCAAACGGCAAAAGTGCAATGTCCCGACCCACTTTGCTCAGGCGAGAATACTCGTTTGAAGCAAAGGATATCCAGACTTGTCCCTATAGGAATCCGGCTTAGGCTTTCAGAGGCTCGCTTGACGTATCGCTCTACCGAGGCGAATCATCGCTAAGGTGGGTGGCTACGGTGAACTTGTCTTTGCTTAGCCAGGACACATAAAATCTGGAACGATACATGCTAGTCGCTAGGTGATTCACCCCCTGCATGCTAATAAGAATTCAACGCACCTAGCTAAGGGAATAATCCCAACTTGTAATGCTTGTGCTAGAACATGAAAATGAAATATTGCTTATATTCAGACCCTCGCATGCCAAGTCCCTTAAAGTTTTATCTCTTGGCTTACCTTCGGGTCCGAGCAAACGTGTCTGCTTATGTTCCTTAGAAATGCATGCTTGCCTGCTTACGATCGTCTAACGTTATTGTATTGTGTATGCATTCTTGTTAGCCAGGAGACTATCAAATAGTCTTTCTGTGCAATTGAACCTGCAAGTATCCGGGACCGTTGGGTAGCCAAGGCAATCCCCAAACCAGGGGCACGCATCAGGGCAATAAATACTGAACAAAAATCCTGTCACGTTGCAACTGAATGATAATCACATCAAGTTTACCTCTGAACGAGAATCATGTTAACGAATCAACGAATCCCAGCTCGTAGAGCAAACGCTCGGTTCAGATCACGAATTATGGATTATTATACCAAGTTATAGATTTAGAAAGACCCTGACCTGCATGTCGCGAACAACTTGGAAACAAGGTCATTCAGTTCCACGGGCAGTCACCAGGGCACTGGGACCTTTCCGATCCGGATGGAACTTCACGATAGTCTCACGTGCGGACAGGATGGCGTGTAGCGCCTCACGTTCTTTCGTTGCATACCATCCTTGCTCAAGACTATAAACGATCCTTTATGGCTATGCCAGCGACTCACGTTCATGTTCATATAGATAAGTCATCCTCGCTTAGCGGCTATCCGCGTGCGAGTCATTGCATCGCATCAACTGAACACCTGCACGATCATGATATAATGACTCTCGTGTTTGCATATGCTAGTGCCTTGGTTTTCATTATGAATGCCCCTGAATGTTTATACTTGCCCGTGCTTGAATTAACAATGTTTGCCTTGGACAGGGAAGGCCAATTGGTAAGTTGGTAAGTCTCGCCGTGTTTCCTCTCATGTCGCACGGCGCACTGCCACACGAGTTAGGCTATTCAATATTAGCATGAAACTGATCCAAGGCAACTAGAAAGACAACTTAATAGTTGGTGCACGGAACCTATATTACGTGTTTGGATTAGTCGAGCGGGCGAGTAGCCTCCCCACCAGTGCATTCAATGTACTGATAACCCACCAGATTGTTTGCAGGGTGCGGGAGAACCTCGTTCGGTACGGATGCCTCCTTTGTGTGTGCTAAGGCGTAGAGATCACTCCGGAGCCTTAGAGCGCTGCATCCGGAACTGAAGCACATATACAAGACATAATGTTGGAACATAGCCTAAACATCGCCTGTACAAATTATTCCATAATTGTAGCCACTTGGCACGCTTTTATTGTTTCAGAGAGAGAGGCTTGAGCGACTTGTAATCTCGGCCATGCGCCGCCTGTAACACTTGTTTATATCAATAAAAAGTTACTTTACTTCTACTTGTGTTATTCAATGCTTCCGCTATATTGTCGACTCAGAGAAATTGTTACCAAATCGCCTATGCGTTTATGACTCCGCTGCACTCGGACAATCTGTGCGACTCTGTGGCTTAGAACTCTTACCGCCAGCCAAAGAACCACGGCGTTGCACGGGCGTGGCTCACGCTCGTGCGGCATCACGCCCGGATGGGTCATAAAGCGATCGTTCCGCGGGAGCGCTGGCACGGTGATTCTCGCCTAGCGGGAACGGCCGATCTAGCCTGCGGGAGATCGGGGAGTGACAATTGTATAGTTAGTATACCTTGTCGGAGACTACAAAACTATGATGGACAGAGACCATAGTTAGTGATTTCTTTTAAATTGTATGTTGTTTGTCTTAGTTTGGACTGGGGTTGACCTAGAGGGGGTTACGATCATCTTTAATTTTGATGACAAAAAATTTCTAAGGTGGGTAGGATTGTCACCCTCACTTTTCTAGCTAGGGGTAATTTGGTAATTTGGCCTAGTTATTTAATTTTAGGAATGTAATATTAATATTAGTGGGCCATGTATATTTATTTGATGCTTGTATTAGTTATTTAATTATTAGAGTGCTATATTTAATTAGAGGCTTGTAGCATTTAATTTAGTTAGTGGGCTAGCCAATTTAATTTGACTTGATATTAGTGGACCTAAGTTAGACTTGTCATGACAAATAGTGAGCCAACATGGACTAGGCCCAATAAACTCAGTCCCACTAATTAACTAAGAATAATTAGTTTAATTTTAATTAGTTAGAGACTTCCAAAAATACCCTTTCTTAATTATTCCTCATGTTAGCATGTAGGGGAACAGTGGTCATTGAACATTGCTTGGAGAGGGGGTAATGAGGGTCCAACCACATATAGAGGGTATCCTCTCTCTCTCTCTCCTCTTATTTGCTCAATCATTTTTAGATCTCAAATTCTAGATCCCCAATTTTCTATTTTTCCTCCATTTATTTTATATACAATCCCTCCATCAATTCTTCCCAAATTCATTCCATTCCCTCTTATCCTCATCACTCAAGGAGCATTAGAGCTTGGAGAAGAAAGGTGCACAAGAAGAAAGAGCATTGGTGAAGAGATCGTGTCCGAATCATGTCCAATTGTATTTTTATTAGGAATCCATCTCCCAATTGGTAATTCCTGAATTTTTCTCTCATTATAGCCTCTTAATCACACATTTGACCACTAGGAATGATCCCATGGCATAGGACTACATATAGGAACAAGTTCAAGGCTATTTGGCTATGTAATATGAGTTTTATGTGGAGTTTTGTGTACATGTTAGGGGATTACGAATTTGATACATCAATTGTAGACCAATTAAATCTAATTAAACTTAGATCGGGATTATGGGACTAGGTACGTGTCCACAATTGGATACGTGTAGGATGTATCAAGGTATCTTGTGATACGGTACGACACAGGGCCCAATTTGGGAGTTTTGGGCTAATTGTGTTAATTACTCTCTATTGGCACTATAGTCATTTATTCTAACTATATTATGATAGATTATATATATATATAAATGTTTCATGGGTTTTCGGATTACAACATGGTGGTTGTTGGTGTTAGAATAGAGTATCATTGTATATTATGCCTTATACTAGTGTATTATTAGTTGTTTTTTTTTTTGTGTGTGTGAGTGTGTTATTGTGTTTGTGGACCTGTGTATTGTGTTGTGGTGTACCGCAACATGGCGGGGAAGGGGAGCCTTGGTGTCTGTTGCAGTGAGGGAGAAGTGAACATTGAACTATGATAAGGTGTGTGTGTGTTGGTGAGTAGTGGGTGTGTTGAGCACTGTGGAGTGAGGTATTTTGGTTGTTTGTTCAGTTCATGCACATGCAATGGTGTAGGATATTTAGCAATTGAAGGGGTGTTTCCGTTTATGCTGCGGGTGGAAGATCGAGTATATACAAGTGTAGGAGGGTTTCAGGAAGTGTTTGGGTTGTAATGTGTGTATGCATGTAGATAATATGAAGGTATATTATAGAAGCAAGGTGCTGTGCAATAAGACTGTAATGCAGTGTTGTAGAAGATGCAAGTTGGGGAAACTGTAACAGCAAGTAGTAAAGGGGCCTACACCGTAGTGATAACTGTGTATGGTTAGTCTACAAAACAGGTAAGCAGAGGATGGTAGAGGATGGTGGCAGCAGTTGATGTGGACTGTGTGTGAGTGATTAAAGTGACAGTGAGTGTGTAAGGGGATCAACTACAGTTTGATAGAGATGAAGATGTAGCAACGGTGGCAAATGGGCAAGGGTGATGGTGAGTGAGTAGGTAATATAAGAGACAGAGGTATCAGTGATGGGGGTATCCTAGAAATAGTAGCATTCAGGTGTGAGGACTGCTAGTGTGCTCGAGAAATGGTGGATTGTAGCAGCAAGGTTTGGGCATGCACCTGCAGCACCTGGGAGCAGTGAATTAGGGTTTGAATATTTGAACTTTTGAGTATCAGTTAGGGGAATTATCAAATATTAGGTATTGTATCAATAGGGTGTTAGTGTATGGGTGGTACTGTGGAGTATTGAGAGTTTAGAGTTAAGTGGCAATACTTCAAGCAATACTTCAAGCCTTGCAAGTTGTGTTTGAATGATAACAGTGGGGAGAAGGGGACTTGGGCGAATGTATCATATTGGAGTATTTTCATTTGAGAAAGAGAAGCACCCAGGTGCGTGTGTTCCATGTGACTATGTGTGTGTGTGTTAAGGGGAATGCAGTAGTATCAATAGCAGTAAGTTCGTGAGGGGCCTGTGCAATAATGACTTGAAGTTATGCTATGAGGGTTAGAGTTGAGTGTTAGTATAAATAGTATGTTTAAGTTTCTTAAGTGAGAGAGAGTGAGAGAGATGGATACACATGGTGGTTAGTATGTATCAGGTGTATTAGGAGTGGGTAAATTCATGAGTCTGTGGATGTACAAGATTCGAGATAAGTATTAGAATTTGGTATCAGTGATACTTGAGTGAGTATCAGGCAATGGAATAGGATATTAGTATATCATGTGGAGAGGTGTTTGGTTTAAGGGTGTTAGATAGGTAAGTGGGTAAATATCAGTTGAGTATTTACAGGGTATCAGTAGGTATTCCATGCACCAATTAACAATGGGAGGATTTGTATGTGGGTTAGTGTATTGATACTAGTATAGTATTATTACTGTTTAAAAGGATATTATTTAGATAGTTAGAGTTGAGGGTAGTGTCAAGATATCTAGGTCGAGTGTTAGGTAAGCTGGGGTATCAAGTTAGATATTGATATTAAGGTTTTGAGATACTAAGGTTTTAGGATTAATAGTTAAAGGATTTAGTAGAAATTAATAAGGTTTTGATCTAGGTAAGTGGAGATATAGTAAGGTATTGCTAGATAATATTTTTCCCATAATTTTATACAGTACCAATATGGTATCTTAAGTATATATACTAGCAAGTTTAAATTATTATTAGCTAGAATACCATAGATGATATCAAGGTATGAGTAGTGGGGATTTAGAAACCTAGGTATAGTCTAGTATGACCTAGAATTGACCTAGTTTTACTGTTTTGACTTGGAAATGACTTTATGACCTAGAATTTGACTAGTTTAACTTATTTTCATTCTAAAAATATTGTATTCATATAATATTCCATATATAGGTCTGTATGACACCATTTCGGATATAGTTTGGCATTCATTGCTCTGGACCACAGGCGAGTACATTCTCTGATAGTTTCCATTATTTGATAATTACTATAATACAAGTCTTTAGAAATGGTTTACATAACTCTTGACACATTGGTACACGGACTAGTATACACATAGATCAGTCATGGGATGTTATTTATTATTTTATTGTTCCTCGTGTTCTCATATGGTTAAAAGACAATATTTAATATTAGACAATATTTAATATTAGACAATGTTCAATTTTTAATGTTTTATAATGCCTTGAGTATCTTGCATCGTAACGTGTCATGGTTGGATCCATTGTACTAGTCAGGGAAAGGGGGAGTGTTAGCTAGATATGTGATCAAATCCTAGACAATGTTCAATATTCAATATTCAATGTTTAAGTTAGACAATGTTTATCCAACGTTTAAGTAGACAATGTTCAACCCAAGCCGATCACATATCTAACTATTATTTCAAACACTTAGTATAGTTACAGTTCTTCACCATATTCTATTTTATTGTCTTGTTATATTTCATCGTGATCAGTGTATACCATATTGCTCTTGTTTACCTGTTTCTTCTACCATAGTATGATATTGTTCATTGTTTCTCGTCTTGTATTATATTCTCTATTTCTATTTATAGTCATTATCAATTAATTGGAACTGCTTTTGGGTTGTACTTCGCTCCAATCTTGACTAGATATATTTTCAGATGAATGGTTTAATGAGGATGTGTCCCACCTACTACGGGCTAACAGATGGAGTGCCACATGAGGATGCAGTGCTAGATACTGAGGCCATTTAGATTTCCATATATTGTAGTAGTTGTTTTTAGTTAGATTCTAGATTGTATTATTATTTTGAGATCTTGAGTTGTGTTTAGATGTTGAGTTGGACCTGTGATGTATTTAGACTTGTATTTCTTTTTTTCCATTCCATACCGTGCTTACATATTCCTTTAGTTTTTATATGTGATTGAGTATTGACTACCCTTTCTTATATCATCATATCGCTTCTCTATTTGGAGTTAAGATGGCATGACAGGTATTATATATATATATATATTGTGTGAGATGTTAGATAGTATAGAAGATCGAGATAGCGTTCTACCGCCGATGCTGCGACGTAGGCTGGACGTACCTACGTAATCGTGCCCCTATACCGGGTGCAGGACTTGACAACACGACTATCAGACTTATGAAGAAGTATTGATAGCAGCTCGAAGGCATGAGCTAACCATGCAGAGGTTGTCAGCAAAGACAGGAGGCCAGAAGATGTTACATGCTCAAAGTGGAGGAGGAGGTGGAGGAGTACCCTGAACATCAACACCATCACCTGGCGTTCGTATCCATGATTCAGCACCACGAAGGACGGCAGTTTCAATAGTGACAGTACCAGCTCGGCAGTAGCCAAGGCAGCAACAACAGTAACAGCACCCGGGTGCACCGGTAGGTTGCACCTACTGTGACAAGGGAGGCCATACTAGAGACGTGTGCAGAGCGTCAAATGGGCTTTACCTAAGGTGTGGTAACCCGGGCTACAAGATTGTCAATTGTCCGATAATACAAAGGCAAGGAGGGCCAGACCAGCATTTTTCGGCACTGCCAGAACCAGGGGCAGTACAGTACAGTACAGAGGACCAGCGGTAACAGCACAACCAGTGGCTCAACATCCATTATTGATGCAGGCATAGTTATTTCAGTAGAGGGACCAGCAGCAGGGCCAGCAGAGGCCACAACAACGTGTCCAAGGGAGACATCAGCAAGGAGTGCAGCAAGGCCAAGGACAAGCATTCACTTTTTCCCTAGAGGAGGCTTTGGCATCAGGTGATGTACTGGAAGGTAACATTTATGTCGCATATTTTCCTACAATAGTATTATTTGATTCAGGAGCTTTACACTCATTTGTATCTGCATAATTTGTGACACGTATTGGATTAGAGTTCAGGGCATTGCCAGAGAGGTTGAATATACTCACTGTTAATGGGCTCATAGAAGTTAGTAGAGTGTATATAGAATATCAAAATCGTAGTATACGGGTGTTCCTTACCCGCCAAGTTGATTGAGTTTCCTATGAGTATCTTCGACGTAGTTCTAGGCATGTACTGGCTGAGAGACAGTCATGCTATGATAGATTGCCATAGGGTGTAAAGTGTTATTTAGTATCCCAGGCATGAAGGATTTTGTCCTTGAAAGAATCATGAGGGACCGACGCAAAGACAGAGTTGTAGCCGTAGCATTAGTAGAAGAAGAGCAGTTTCCTGGGGTAGTCCAAGAATTTCTAGATGTCTTTCTTGTGAACTTTTAGGTTTACCCCCAGTAAAAGATGTGGAGTTATGTATATAGTTGGTCCCTGGAGCCGGGCCAATATCTTGTAAAGTTCACCAAATTGTACCATCAAAATTAGACATACTATACAAACATATAGAAGATCTGAAGGCGAAGAAGTTCATTCGAACCAGTGGATCACCTTGGGGAGCACCAGTTTATAGTGAAGAAGAAGGATGGGTTATCCCGGTTATGTATCGACTACAGACAGTTGAACGCAGTGAAAGTAAAGAACAAGTATCCATTACCAAGAATCGATGATTTGTTTGATCAATTGAGCAAGGCTAAGGTTTTCTCCAAGATCGACCTCCGATCAGGGTATCATCAAGTAAGAGTTTGGGAGCAAGACATACCCCAGACAGCATTTAGGTCAAGATATGGGAATTACAAATTCTTAGTTATGCCATTTGGACTAACAAATGCTCCAGCGATATTTATGGATCTGATAAACTGGATCTTCATGCCATACTTGGATCAGTTCATGGTGGTGTTTATAGATGACATTCTTGTCTATTCCAGTGGCAAGAAGGAACATAAAGAACATCTTCGGAAGGTCTTGCACATTACGAGGGAGCACCAGTTATACGAGAAACTCAGCAAGTGTGAGTTTTGGTTGGATCACGTATCATTCTTGGGTCATATCATCTCGGGAGCAAGAGTAGCGAAAGATCCGAAGAAGGTTGAGGCCGTAGAAAGTTGGCCAGTTCCTAAGATCGTAGCAAAGGTACGTAGTTTTCTGGGCTGCGGGATATTACAGAAGGTTCATGGAAGACTTTACAAAGATTTTAGCACCACTGACTCGTTTGACGCGCAAGGAGGCTAAGTTTGACTGGTCAGCAGAGTGTCAGACTGTATTTGAATAATTAAAGAAGAGACTGATTTTAGCACCGATTCTCACGCTTCCAGTATGTTCTAAAGGGTTTACAGTATATTGTGACGCATCCGGCGAAGTACTAAGGTGTGTATTGATACAACATTGAAGGGTGATAGCGTATACATCTCGGCAGCTTCGAGATTATGACAAGAACTATCCAACTCATGACTTGGAATTGGCAGCAGTGGTATTTGCGCTTTAACTATGGAAACACTACTTATATGGTGATCGGTAGATATATTTATGGACCATAAAAGTTTGAAGTATGTATTCACCCAGAACAAATTGAATATGAGGCAGATAAGGTGGCTTGAATTTATAAAGGACTATGATATGGAACTTCAGTATCATCCGAACAAGGCTAATGTAGTAGCAGACGCACTTAGCAGGAGAGGCAGCACATTCATATTAACATCGCAGCGACATATATTAGAGGATTTTCAAGAAATAGGTATTGAGGTAGTACTTCCGCAGGACACAGGGATTTTGGCTAGCTTGCAAGTACAGTCTACTTTGGTGGAGAGAATCAAGGCAGCTCAGACAGAGGACCCGTAGATTCAAAAGCTACGGGCAGAATGTGAGTCTGGTCTCAGGAAGGAGTTGACGATTCATGAGGATTGGACCCTTAGATTTGGAAATCGTCTCTGTATACCAAGTGAAGATATTCGTCAAGAAGTTATGACAGAGGAACACAGTTCTCGGTATTCAATACATCCAGGAGAGGTACCAAGATGTATCGTGATGTCAAACAATATTTCTGGTGGAATAGGATGAAGAGGAAGATAGTACAATTTATTTTTTGTTGTCTGATTTGTCAACAAGTGAAGGCCGAACAGCAGACCGGCAGGATTATTACAATTGCTACATATTCCGGAGTATAAGTGGGAACACATCATGATGGACTTTGTGACCGGTTTATCGAGATCACCGACTGGTCGACATGCAGTTTGGGTGATAGTGGATCAGCTCACGAAGGTAGCACATTTTTTTTCTTTCCGAGTTGAACAATCCACAGAGAAGTTGGCAGAATTGTACATGCGATAAATAGTAAGACAGTATGGTGTCCCAGCGAGTATCATATCGAGACACCCGTTTCATTTTACATTTTTGAAAAATCTTGCATCAGAGTTTGGAAACCAAGTTGAGATTCAGTACCGCTTATCATCCTCAAACAGATGGGCAATCAGAGAGAATCATCCAGACGTTGGAGAATATGCTACGAGCTTGTACTTTGGATTTTGGAGGGTCTTAGGAGGATCACCTTTACCTCGTTGAGTTCTCGTACAACAATAGTTATCAGGACAGTATCTATATGGCATCCTTCGAAGCATTATACGGGAGAAAGTGCAGGTCGCCATTAACATGAGATGATATAGGTGAGCGAGAGATATTAGGCCCTGAAATGATTACACAGACAGTAGAGGTTGTCAAGCAGATTAGAGAGCAAATTCGGGTTGCACAAGATAGGCATTGATATTGGGCATATCTGCATCGTAGTCCTTTAGAGTTTTGTGTCGGCGACCATGTGTTCTTACGGATTTCGTTGACCCGTGGAGTCACTAGATTCGGGGTTCGTAAGAAGTTAGTCCGCAATACGTAGGTCCGTTCGTTATTCTCGAGAGGGTAGGTGATATTGCTTATCGTCTTGCCCTTTCGCCTTCGCTACGTGAGGTACACGATGTATTTCATATGTCTCAGTTGCGTAGATATGTTCCAGATCCGAGTCATATCTTCGACCACTCTAAATTATTCGTTGGTACCGACTTATCTTACGAGGAGCAACCCATATCCATTTTGGACCGAAGGAAAAAGGTGCTCAAAAATTGGACTATTTTTCTTGTCCGGGTTGCCTGGGGCCATCACCCTCTAGGAGAATCGATGTGGGAGCGCGAGGACGATATTTGATCCTGGTGCCCGCTCATCTTCGATTTAGAAGGTATATTTTTCTTACGCCTTCATTTCTCGAATTTTGTGATCAGGTGATCACATGTGTGTTGTGATGGTATTGCTTGCATGTGTAATTGCTAGTAGATTTGTATCGTGCATGTCCTGACTTATCTAGCTATTACTTGGATTTGAATTTCAAGGACAAAATTTTTCTAAGGTGGATAGAGATGTCACTCTCTGTTCCCGATATATGTATTTGGAACATTTTAGTTTTCCTTCTTATATTACTTATTATTTGGAGGGTAATTAGGTTGGATGTCATAGAGACTAGACTCATTCTTTGGTTCAATTTGACTCATGGTTTAATTGTTGGGTTGGTTTAGTCATGAGTGAACCCATGGTCTAAACCTCAACCCTAGCATATATAAGTTAACTTCTTTCTCTCTTTCTTCCCCATTCTCTCATTTTCCTCCTTCCTTCATTTAGGCAAGTACACCTTGCACTATATAGAGAAACCTCTTGATTTTGATTCTTATTCTTTTTCTGCATTTTATTAGTCTAATATGTGTGCAATATGATTCTAAATACTTTTAATTCTTAGATTTTTCAGTTTTGATGGGTGGAATTGAGTAAATCTATATTTCTAATTTAGTATTTTTATGGGTTTCATGAGTTTTCTTGGTTTTAATCTATTAAACATGTATTTTTGAAAACCAGTTTTTGCAACATTATAGAGCTTTCAATTTCAAGCTTTTGGCTTTTGGTTCACTCAATTTGGACTTAAAATGGGGATATTTTGGACAAAACAAAATTTTAGTTTTTGGAGCTTTCGTCATGGCCGAACCTGCTATTTGGAGAATACGAAATATTCATGCGGCCAGTGAGTTATGCGACCGAGAGTGCTATGCGGCCTGAGAGGGCTCTACGGCCTGAGCATTTGTCGTATACTGACCAACATGCGTCCATCTTGTTGGATGCATGACTGCCATTACGCAAGTGTTCTGGAGCTAATCCTTGAACTCCTTGTATTTTTACTTTCTGAATGAATGAGAAATTCGCTAAGTCCAAAAGAGCAATATCCGGCCGAATATCGTATACGACAAGAAGAGTATGTGACTTTCCTTTGGATGCATGAATCTGATTGTTTGGCACATATTTTTATGGTTTTATCTTTTCTCTCTGACAGATCCATCATTTCAGTCACTTTTCTCTGACACACACATCACTTCAGCACTTGTTCCAAGGGAGTGGACTTTTGACCGGAGCATGTGACTTAGAGGAGCATGCGGCCTGGGGAAGCATGCGGCCTGGATCCATATGCGGCCTGGGGTAATACGCGGCCTAGGCCAGCATGCGGCCAACAGCCTATGTGACAACTGTCTCATGCGCCAAGTTGTGCATGCGACTTAGCCATTTTTTTTGGAATGTTTCTTTATTCTAAGTGGTTGGTCTTGACCATTGCTTATGATTGATCCAAAGGAAGAATGGACCTAGTAACCCGACCTTGTGCTAGACATGACCATGTGCTAGAATTGACTATGTCATAAGCGACTAACCAGCTATGTGCATAACATGAGCCATGTGTCCCAATGTAATAAGTCTCATATGACCAACTGTAAGTTTGGTAATTCGACCCGATTTTTTGTATCAGTGCTGATACAATTACTACGTGCTACGTGTAAATGTGTTTTAAATGTGCACTGAGGTGCGACATAACTTGCTACGTGCTATGAAATTACATATTTTGGGTTGTGTATCGAGAATGCCTCATATACTACGCGACATGTGATATTATTATATTATTTCTCCAGCACGGGCATGATATGTGGATCAACTACCAAAGTGTGGCTAGAACTTTTTGTTTGTTGTATCACGCTCAAGTGAATCCAATTTGAGCTATCAAGTAAAAAGTGGGTTTGTATCTAGCGTGTACCGTACTACGGTACGACATATAAGAGGATTGATCATGTGATCACGCTATGGGATTCCTAACATAACCATAGGGATAAATTAGGCAACTAAAATTGGTAGAGCATTGGGAGAGATGAATTCCTGAGATCGTGCATGTTAGCCACTAAGACAACTGTCATGACGTGCAAGGCTGACCCCCTTGGATATTGGTCACGTCTGCACTAGTGGACGGCAATATCCGAATACTTATATTGTACATGCGTTCTATGTGATCTAGCATGGTAGCCTTACGAGGGACCGGTGCATAATATATAAGTGCTATATGATTTCTATGACTCGGTTAGCCCCGCTAAACAGCTCACGATCTGAGGATTTCTCTTATGCATCTACTCTGAGATAACTCAAACTCCACAGTAGCAAGTCGTACAATTGATTGGCCGTTATAAAACAGGACTTGGTTGTAATTGTATTATTCTTTTAGTAGTCTAGGGACATGGATTATCATAGTATGACGGTTCAACCCTTGTCCTTGTTTGGTTGTAGGGTTGGGCTATTATGCTAAGTTAAACTATGGCCCGAAACTACGACGCAGAACCTATATTGTACCTATATATTGCTTTGGGTTTTGTTACTCCATTTCGTGCTTCCTTTGGGGTACTTGCTATTTGGGGTCTAACCCCATTGGTTTTTTATGGTCAGGTTTCGAGCCAATTCCAAAGGATCAACCTTATTTCCTCATTCCTGATGGCGCACACCAGGCGGATGGTCGTTGAAGGGAACGAGTGGGTTTCTTCTTCCCTGCTCGTTATTATATATTTTACCCTTTTGGGCGTTTAGCCACCGGCACCTGTTAGCCGGCAAGTCTGGATATTTAGTTTTCTTTACATGATTGTAATTAATCAGATTGCAGCTGATCATGGTCATGTACTTTTGCTACTCTACCAGCTTTTTATTTTGCACAGCTGGTTTCGAGAATATTGTGGCAGGGTGTTTGGGATGCATTACTTCCTTGTCATATATGTTCTATGTTTACTGTTCTTATTTGACTGATTAAGATATTAGATGCTCGTGTGACCCTATGTGACTTGCTTGTAGTAAGTACCCCCTTGTCTAGTTATGGCCATGATCGCCGTACGACGTATAGTACCTTGTACGGGGTAGCTGACCGTGTCCGTCTCCGTATTCTGGTACTGGGGCGTGACAACTTGATTTCTTACCACCAAGTATCTCCACTATACCTATTAGCACTCTCACTAAAATTGATCACACCTACAAACTTAGACTTTTATCACTGACACTAACACCCCATGTTCTATCCCCTCACTCGATTGATACTCTCAGCAACCTATCTATGCCACATTACTACCCTCACAATCTAACCATTTCATCACACTCCCCCACCTTCCTTGAAACCTGCTTCTACTATAAGGCATCAAGGCAACTGCTATAGCAGGCCCTCCTTGCATCACTGTCCCTAATAGATCCTTCAACCCTCAAATCCTAGCCACATGCACTGCTTTAACCCCTTCCCTACAGCATTCTCCTACTGATATCTGTTGTAGTGGATTACACTGCAGATTATCCATCACAGACTTCCTTATACAGATACACTTGTGTACCACAACCATGAGCTACTCTACACACCAATTATGGTACATCTAAGTCCTTGCCATAGCTCTACATGATTCCAGTCAGAGTACACAAGCTCAGATACTCTAAGATACACACTCTTAAGGGCACAACACACATTGGTACACATCACCGAACCCCAGGTCCTATGCACACCATACACACAAGCACATAAACACACATTCTCAGGTTTTCCCCTCCCTCACTTGGGCACTGGATGCACTACACATTGGAGGCACATAGTATTTTCCTCCTTACATGACCTGCACACTGCTCAGATTACAGTACACCCTACCTCTCCTAATATAAATTTTCCTTTAGCAACCTCATGTACTCTTCAAATACCCGAGCATGATAGCTACACTTAACCTTCACTTAAAGTGCACACAATACACCCTTCATTCCCTTGCAAGTGTTTACCTCAACTCACCAACCTAACACATGCACTTATGCAAGTGCACGTCAACATTCTCAAGGCTCTATACATGTTGTGCCATTATCAAGCTTGCTTAAACAACTAATGTTGCTGGTACTTGGTAAACTCGACATCCCAACCCCTCACACTCCACTGTTGCTGTCATTTGGTGCTACCTATAGAGCCTCAACCCAGTGCAGAACTTTACTTGCTCAGAACATGGCAAGGTCTGTCGTGTACTGCAATAAACAGGTACCTAACATCTCAACTGCAACTTAGTGCAAACATGCATTATTTTGTAATCAGTCATACACATTCCTTACTTCCCCAATACCTGATGCACCAAGCTATATAATGTACAAATAGCAATATGATACTCTACTTCTACCACTAGATGCATGTCCAACCCATATGCTTCAAGATACTCAGACACTTACCATGGACACATCACCCACTCCTCACCACACTATCAGGCACTCCACACACTAACCCCACTTGCTAACACTTGAATATTACTGATCTCCTTTACACCTCACAGTTGACTGAGACACACACATGCACACCACACGCAAAATACCAACACAATATATATAAGAAATTGACACACACATCTCAACCATCCACATATATATATATATATATATATATATATATATATATATATATATATATATATATATATATATATACACACCTATATGCATACTTATATAGGCAATTCTCCAAACACTTGGTGAACAACAATGAGTGTCACCTACCATATTCTATGATACGCTAACCAATTCACTCACCCTCATGATACAACTCAATACTCATGAAATATATCTAATATATATATATATATATATATATATAATATATATATATATATATATATAATAGAGTATTATTAGAGCTAGAATAATTATTCCAAATGCAATAGAAGGAATTAACATGCTAGAACTCAATTACAAGGAAAATTACCAAATCTACCCTACCGTACGCACTCTCGTATCCAATTGTGGACACGCACATCCTATCAAATCATGAATCACACTCCAAAATTATGGAAGAATCATTCTTACAAATACCTAATGGCCCAAACTCGAATTTTCTCTAATTTGGCCATAAAAGTCAATGTAACTTTCACAATAGGCATTAAAAGAACCTTGTTCTTCTTCATGTGGGTAGTCCTTAGCCATGGAAGGGTTCCTAAGGGTCTAATACACTAATTAGAATAGAAATTACTCGAGGACTAGGAATTATACCTATTGGGAGATAGATTTATAATGTATCACCACCAATGGACACAATGAGAAGTTGTACACAATCCTCAAGCCAATATTTCCCTCATCAAGTATTCCTCTAATAATGACAAGCCCCTTAGCCTCCTTGGAAAGAAAATAAGATGGATGAGATTTGGGAATTGGTGGATTATGGTTTGTTTCCAAATTTGGGGATGAATTAATTAGGAAAGCAAATAGAGGTTATTCATGAATAAAGAGGCTTATATAGCCTCCTAATAGGGTTAGGTTTACGTTTAGGAATAGATAATAAAACTTAAAAGCTCCTCATGCGCACATCAACAAGCTAATAGAGAAAGAAGTCTTACTCATCCAGCAAGGCATAACAACAAAGCGTAAAATTAAGCCAAAATTTTATTGGTGTTTAGTCATATGATTATATATGATATAAATCCGTTACATTCAAGGGTTTTCATTAATATTCAAGATCATGAGTACATATGATAGGAATTCGGATTTAAGGATTTTCATGAAGTCTCGCTAATAAGAACATTTTCCATTAAAGCCACCCCTCCGTGCTATTTTTGCTACCGAAGCAGGTGAAGCCGGTAGCAGAACTCAATGCATTCTGGGTTATCCCTCCACAGTGCAAACCTCGGTATATGGAAAAGAATCCATACTGATGGATAGCAAGAGAGGGGCGGGATCAAGCGCACTACGTCCATGCGAAAAGACTGAGGACAGGAATGACAATTAATTTAAATCATTTCATCGATACTGCGGCTCCCAGCTGGTAGCAAGCCACATAAAGGGGAGGAACCCAGATAGCGTGCTGCATAAACAGGGACAGATCCACGCATGACGCAGGATATTTATCCTTATCACTTGGATCAGTTATTGGCGAACTGTCGCATAAGGTTGGCATTCTCTTCGAATGACGGGTTCTATGATATCCTTCCATGCTCCATCATGGGCACCACTCAAGGAGGTAAACCCTGCATAAAGAAGACATGCATCAGTCTTAACAAATTCTATAAGAAAATGAACACCTGCCGCATGTCGCTTCCAGGTTGTGTCCATGAGCAGAGTCGAACGTCTTAAATTTGCATGTTGCAGATGATTCCTTAACCCTGCGGCCAAGCCAAGGATAGGCTCTGCGTGCTTGTCACAGACAATGCCTCATCCCTGCGGCCAAGCTACAGATAGTCTCTACGCGCATGCGGTAGGGCTATGTGAAGACTTTGGGCATATTCAGGATAAGTTTTCATCCATGTGGAAGAAATTTGGGGGAGTCTGTGCGTGTTCTAGATGATTTATCATCCATACTATGAGAATGTGTGACTGTGTACTTGTGTCTCTATGTCTCTAAAGATCGGAGCACTTCTTTACCTTCGAACGATCTGCCAGTGTCGGGGGGCCTCGGATCAAGCCCGCCCCTAATGAACGCCCAGGCGAAAAGGACAGCAACCCTCCACATAACAAAAGAAGAAGATACAAAAAAAAGTAGTTCTCCCCCCCCCCCACAACGGCCTATTTATAGGCTAACAAGATTCGTGTGAAAGGATCGAGGTGATTAATCGAGGTTTTCTGAAAATGAATCTGACGCCTTGATTTTTGCGGTCAAACAGTTATCCTTGGTCAAAAATGATGTCTCGTGTTCTGAACCGTCTCTATCCATGTGACAGTTGGCGGCCTTTTCGTCTTTATCTCCTAGAAACCATCGTCGACTCGGAGATCGAGCCAAATCTCCTTCATTAATTGCAGAGTTGACAGCCTAAAAGCCTATGCGGCCCATCATCCATGTTGTCCAAATGCTACCCATCCATGCTTCTTATTCAAAGTATTTCAAACTTATTAGTTTAAAAACTTTGAAGGGGGTCTTGTAGAAGCATCAAAAATATGGTTCCATGCGACCAACAACCATACGCACCAAGATCGACTTAGAAGAAATCAGGTCGCTGAATGACTTTGCAGTCCAAAAAAACAGCATCCAGGCGCCCCAATATTGGCCACATAAAGACTTGACACTAGATTATGTTTTATACAGAATCCTGACAAAAAGGTCTTTCATAACGCCTCGAAAGACGTGAGCATGCTAAACGACAGAACCTCTCGTCAACATGAACTTTACTCCAGACGGGAATGCAGTGCCACATGTACAACACGGCAAAGTCTTCATGCTTCCCATGTGCCTCTGTCCCCATGGCTTCCAGACTCCATGTGTTTTATGTGTCACATGCGTTCCAGACTTTATGCGTCCAATATGGCAAGTTTCTAGCGATAAAATTTTTCTGTTATGACTGAAATAATTCTCTCCAACTAAGTGCGGGCCATGTGTCAAGTTGACCAAGTCACGGACACAAAAGACGAGAACCGTCCAGATTATCATAACAGCAAATCGTAACAATCGTCCACATGGCAGTTCGTCCTGGACTCGCTCACACGATTGGAACTACATCATGTTAAGGATGTACACGTGGCAGCTCCCAACATCCATGTGCCTAGGGTACATGCGAGCATGGACTTATAATACGATGGCTATAAATATCAGGGTGGTATACCCCCCCCCCCCCCCACACACACACACACAGACATGGGCAGGCACATAGAGGCAGACAGGGGCATAAGAGGGAAAGCATTTTCCTGCTTCAATTAGACTGTCAATGGAGTAAAGGACCACTGCAGTGCTCAATCTCCATCGTCTCACTCCCTAGAAACAAAAAAAACTTGCTTAAATTTTCTGTTTAGGATTTATTTGTATTCATTTTCGTGAATTAAACACCAAAGTTTGTTCAAACCGAGTTTTAATGGCGAACAGTAGGCAGCACTACTAAGAAGCCTGTGACCTCATATTATAGTGGTATGATACCACCAAGTGGTAAAAGATGTAAAGCCTCGACTATGCAAGCCATGTCATAGCGGCGTAACACCGCAAGGAAGCGCAATGCTTCATGGTGGGCAACATGGCACTACAAAGAGGCTGGGACCTCATGCTACAGTGGGATAACACCACGATGTGGTGCAGACTTGGGTTTGGTTCATATCATAGCGGCATAGCACCGCTAGGAAGCACAAGGATTTATGCTAGGAATCTTTAAAAGAACTCACCTAGAGTGTTTGGAAAGAGATACATGTCGTCTCTTGAGAAAAAACTTGTAGATGTCAAAAATACATACACCGAAACAAAGGACGTGCACAGGGCCTTTAATGTGCAAACAGAAGCACAGCTAATGTCATTGTGTGAGTAAAAAGAATTGCAGCTATGGTACAAAATTCAATGTTTAGTCTATTCTTGTATCGTACTGTTATTTGACCCATGAGGGAAGATTTAAGTCGTAAGTGACATCTATCATAATGCATGATGGACAGTCAATGTGGGGAACGCTTAACCCATATATTGAGATATGTGGGAGATTGTTGGTGTTTTGCCTTTGGACTAATGAAAGATAGTCCCATATTGACTACATCACCAAGTGGGTATCTCAATATAATACTTTGTATGTGTTGTGGTGTGCACATGGGGTATGATGGGTCACATGTGGATGCTATGTGGGGGTATTTTCCTAAGACAAAAAAGGATTAACTCCTCAAAGAAAGCATTTATGCTTTTTGTCACACTCATTGGGAAATTCCCTTTGGAGCTAAGCCCCAAAGGGACTTAGCGACTCGGACTCGGACACGGAATCGGAATCGAGCTCAAGGGCGCAATATGGCACTTTATTGGCGCACTTTGCACTTAGCACGTCAGATTGATCATAACCCACTGATTGTGGATCTTGACAGTTGTGGCAGAATAATTTGAATTAAATCTCTCATACTCTTTTGGGATACACATTAAATTCATTATTATTCTACCATAATTAATGGACAATTATGGCAGAATGATTGAATTCAAATATCTTCTAATCTTTTGGGATGTGCATTTAATTCATTATTATCCTATCATAATTATTAGGCGGTTATGCCAGAATAATTTGAATTCAAATCACTCATAATCTTTTGGGATGTGCTTTTAATTCATTACTATCCTACAATAATTGGTGGGAGGCCAAAATAATGGAAAGATTGAGTCAATTAATCAGATCCATTTTTTTTTGGGATTTGAATTTAATTCATTCATATCTTTTCGTAATTGGTGTGGGGCCATTACGAGGGTTAGAGTTTCCACCCTACTTTATAAATACTTTTTTTGTGCCTTCATTGAGGACTTAATATGAAATTGAGAGACGGAGAGAGTATCGTCTTGCTGCCGCTGTCAATTAGAGTTCATGCGAGTTCCAGAAGAGGTGACAGCAAGCGTTCCAGTAGTTTTATTCAGAACTTGCTGGTTCCTGGAAGTAGATCGTGTAGGGGCGAAACTTGCTTTGAGCAATGGTGATCTTCATCACCCCAGCAAGAAGTTGTTCATGATTTCTTCTACTTCTTTTCTTCTGCAAGTTATAATTCGTTCGGTCTTAATAGCAACTACGTTTGCAAGGAAGAACGAGAGTTTGATCTTTTGATTATTGTAATCTAGTTTGCAAATTGTAATCGAAATATTATAGTTGTTCTTCGTTGGAATCGAGAATAGTCAAATAGGAAACTTTTGTGTGAACCTCTGATCTCGACTACAATTTTAGGATCCACATAGGGTATTCCGAAAGGATTACATGAATCTTTGTTCCTGGTCTCTCTTCTACCATCTTTGATTAAGCCTCGGGACTAACATAACATACTTGAAGCTTCCTATTCTCTATAATCAAACAAGAAAAAAAAATGATTCTGTTAGCAAAGACAAATGTCCATAAGAATAAAAACAAAATTGCAAAATGGACACACATACATTAAAATGTTTCCTGTAAAATTGCTTGCATTTTATCATAATTTTCTTCGGAACTTTATCTTAATTTTCTCCGGAACTCCAGGCCTTAATATATATTAAGGAGGAATAATGCTATTCATTCCTCCGAACTCTCTCTCCAAACCATTTTTTCTTATATGATAGTTGACGTAACGTTAAATGTGACAGCTGACATGATAAAATTTAAAATTAAAATTAACGCATCTCAAAAAAAAAAAAATTAACATTAATATTAATATTATCATTAACATTACCATTATATTAAAATTTAACATTATTAAAATTAATATTAATATTAATATTAAAAAAATTGAGTAATTAATTTTTTCATTAAAATTTGTCATGTTAACTGTCATATTAGATGTCACATAATATTATTTAATATGTCACGTCAGCTGTCATATAAGGAATAATGGTTTGGAGGGACCAATAGTGTTACTCATTAAGAAGAACCTAAGGCTATCTCCAATAAAAATTTCTATCTTTCCTGAATTTTTTTGCAGAAAAAACTTTTTCCAATGGTGATTTTTATTTCCATTTATATCATATGTGGCATTAATGTAAGATGAAAATTTCTATGAGGGTTTCTACATGTCGAAACTCTCATAGAAATTTTTCATCTCTCATAGTGGACCCTACATCATTAAATTTTTTTCTTTTATTTTGTGTCACACATTATATATAGAAATGAAAAATTATTAGAGTAATCTTTTCTTTATACAATTTTCATATAGAAACTCTACCAATTAGGATACAAAAGTCCTTTTAAAGTTTAATGACAACGAGGATAGAAACTCAATTTTACAAATCATAATTGGAGATGGCTTAATAACCAGTGGAAAAATTGGAAGACAGAACCGTATCATAATTTTCTCCGGAAAAGAAAGAAATATCTGCTTGTTCCTGTTCGGCACGGAATAGACAGCCCATATACATAAAGAGAAGATGATTATGTATGTTGCTTGAAAAAGCCAACAAAATACGTGGAAGTAATTGATGCTTTAGTTATTTAGTTGCCTTTTTTTATGTCAATTTGCGTTTGTTTTCATGCTGGCAAAAGTGGAAGTTCGTAAGCTCCATGAATCCTAACAACAACCTACTTGTTTGAAACTTGTTGGTTCAAACAATATATATCGTGGAAACTCCTAAAATTAACTTGTCAAAGTTTGGACGGCTCCAAAGTCACTGTCCCACATTATGTGTGAGCTTGCCATTCGGTTTATATAAAAGTAAATTATTAAGCATGTATTGATAAGTGGAGTGCATCGATTCTCTTCTTCCACTTGTTTATGTAACAAGTATGAACAAAACAACAACAAAAAAGGACTCGGCATCTGCAACAACACGCTCGTACGTCTCTGAATTTATGAATATCTCTATTGCCGCGCTTGCGTGGAAGCATTAACACACATGACGTGCTTGTCATTATTACTTGAAGAAAGATAATATAAAATATGAGTTATATGAACTCAAAATTTTGTATATGACCAGTGATCACTGATCACTAACAACACACAGCCGGCCGAGAAAAATAAAAAGATGAATGATTAATGTAGAGGGAGACATTTGATTATTAAGGATAAGGACTCATCACTTAAAATGTTGGATTTTTTTTTCTTTTTTTTTTGTTGACTTGGTTTACTTATTAACATTACTATGTCGATAGATATGGGTACTATCATTGTATTTGTTGTTGTTGGAGTTTATTGAATTTAGTAATGAGTGATTATGTCCCATCATTTTATGTTATGTCAAACTTTATTTATGTGTATTTCAATATTACGGTTGTCATTTATTGTTTTCAACGCATTAAGTGTGCCAGCTCAAGTGATTATTACGATAGAATTTTTCTAGTGGACAAGATTCAAATCTCACAACAAGTATTTGTTTTGTCAGCAATTTCTTGGATTAAACCCTTTGGAGCTAAGGGCCTAGCTTGGACTCGGACATGAGCGAAGGTCGCAAACTGAAGCACTTTGCACGTACGTATCATGCCCAAAGATGACACGCACTTGCGCTTCGGGCACCAGGAAAGGGGCTACGAAGGACGCTGAGCAGCGTTGCGAGAAGCTACGTGTGAAGCGTGCCAGTAGTGGCACGACGTCGCGGAGTAGCAGGTAACACAGTGCTACCGTGCTACGGTGTTGCGGGTCCTAGGGGATGTAGTGGCGAGGTTCCTCGGAGCTACGGTTCTATTGTATTGTGGAGCTGCAATACCATGATCAGCCGTAATGCAACAAAATTGCTAATTTGTCTCAGTGTCCCAATTTTGCTGCAGCTAGAGGTCATTCACTTTATAACAGCCATATTCATTAGGTCTTAATGCTTGTCCCACTTATAAGGGAGTTACTCCCTGGTCTTTCACCCACATCTTTAGTGAACGGTTACTACTTTCAGGGGTTTGTCTCCTATTTAAGTTGCCGCTTGAGCACTTAGTGCTCAAGAGATATTGCAGAATATCAGAGAGAGAGAGACAAAAGAGAGTTTCCACTCTATTGAAATCGTAGCTTTTACTATTATCAGTTTTTACGATGTCAGAACTTTTTAGCAAGTCCTACTTGTTGTTATACCACAAATGTGGTTCAGTCTTTCACAAGTCTTGTACGTATTTTTTTGAATTTTCTTAACAATATCAAAGCGAGACTTCTTGTGAGATTTTAAAGTTACAAGAATCTCGTTCATAATCAATATACATTATGGAAACCAGTATAAGCCTTCGGAATACAGAATTTCACAAGCTGAAGAAATTTAATACAGAGAAGTGCAACTAGAAAAAGAAGATAAGCCTAAATCTTTAACTCATCAACATGGAGTGTGTTCTGACTGCAGAATTGCTGACTCCAGTTTCATACAATATTGATTATCGTTGCTTTCGTAGCTTCACAGTAGTGGTGGAATAGATATAACAATATTTGTAAAGGGCTAATCCTTAAGTCTTTAGAGGATTCCTTAGCTGAATCTTATAGCAAGAAGGAGAAGGCTGGAGATATTTAGGATTCTTGACAAGAAATACAAGAACGATAAAAACATGTCCAAGATTTCATTATTAATGAATTCATGAATATGGAGTTTGAAAATGAAAAGTTAATTCCCATGTGAAGCAGCTCATGAAGCTTAAGCCGAAGCTAGAGGAAGCGGAGATGCCTCTAGTTGACAAGTTCACGGTGGAAGTTATTTTATCTAAGCTTGCAAGAAGACAAAAGTGAAGGTAGATGATCTTATGCACTTTATCTGTATTGAGGACAAAGCTAAGAACAAGATAAAAGTGGACTCTTTCCCAAACAGCTGTTCAAGGCAAACATGATCCATTCTGGAGATCTAAAAGCACAAAAAGTAACCTTCATTATATAGAAAAAGTACATTAAGAATCTGATAGTAAAGTCTAGTCCTTTCAATATTAAGTCCAAGAAGGACGCGACCAGCTTCAATTATGGCAAAAAGGGACACTTCAAGAAGGATTTTAGGTCCAAACTAAAGTAGAAGGAACACAATCAAGGTGAGCTTTACCTTTTTGTTATGATTGTATAGGTTGAATTATCTCATGTAGATATGTACTAGTAAGTAGACATTGGTGCCTCTTGCCATGTATATTTCATGAAAGAACTATTTGCTATATATGAACCTTCCTCTGAGAAGGTTACTATGACTAACAAGATGCAAGATGAAGTGAAGGGAATTAGGACGATGGTGTTGAATCTGACCTCATGAAAGTAACTTACATTGGAGAATGTGAAGCAAGTTCTTGCATTCATAAAGAATTACTTGATCTCTAGGAGTCTTATGAGCTCTCGATGCTTCATCTTTCGACTTTATAAGGTAGATGAAAACTTTCTTCGAGCTACCATCAATAAAGGTGAGAAAGTACTTTATTCCATCCTTCGTGGAGAAGTATTTGAAGTAATAGATATCTGAGTGCACCAACTCTAGAAGACCTATGATTTGGTTCACCCATTTGAATAATTTACTTACAATTTTAATCTAAGCACATACTTCATATTTCTCCACTTCTTACCCCCAAATTTGGGGATAATACCTAGACTAAATATTTTATTTACCATTTATATTGAACATATCCTATCCTATTGTCACATAACTCCAGAGGATAATCATAAAATAAATATTTTATTGGTATATTCATTTGGAGATACAATTAAGCTGATATTGAAATATCCCTTCGGTACAAAAAGATTTGTCAAAGTAAGCTCCCTTATAGGACATCACCATATGACCAACATTGATGTCTATCCTCAAAACCAGTAGAAGACTTTAATAATCAGGTTCTTTGCGACCGTAGGAACATGCCTCATATTCTGTATTGTAAGTGAATTCTCCAAAGTCAGATTTAGCTTCACCATCCTGATTGTTCTCAATAAATATAGTTGCAAAAAGGAAGAATCATACTTTGATGATGTATTGCCCCGCTCCGCTCCGCTCAGCTCAGCGAGATGATTCAATGGCGCAGCGATGTTTGGACTTGGCTTATCAGGTGGCTTTTTTGAAGTCCTGCTCAGTTGAGGCAAATCTTCGTTCAGGTGGGTACCTTTGGTGAACTCTTCTCATCCTAGCCTTCACACTTAATAAAACAGATGTTACTTGCTAGTCCGCTAGGCAATAACTTCATGCATGCTTATAAAAGAGATGAAACCACCATCTTAAAATTGATTTTATTTAAAATCAAAATCTAGGGTTAGCCTTAAAATTAGAATATAATTAAATTAAATTATTATTTTAGGTTAATTTATTCATAATTGAAAATAGATTAACTAGAAAAAATTATCTAACCATTTTTGTAGATCTAACTTGTTTAATTTATGTGACCGGATAGATTGGACGATGTCTAGAGTTGCGACTTCATCCTTTTTTAGAGTAGGCAAGATACCTTGTCAACTTTGTATAGTTTATTTACATACATTTTTCCATTGTTTCTATGTGTACATGTCACTATTTCTATTTTGCGAGTATACCTTACCAAGTTTTCAATTTTATATCGCATGTTTAAATTGATGCACTTATTTTATGATCTATATTTGTTTTCGTAGCATGATTCTAGTCCTAGATATTATTTTTGTTATTACTTGATTAAAGACACTTGTCATAGACCATGTATTAGTTTGGATAGCAATAGATTTTATAGACCCACGTGAGTATGAGACGCACGCGCGAGAACGATTATACGTGTATGAACTACTTTTTCTTATCTTATTTTTATTTTAACCTAGTGTCCACAAAGGATAAGGTTATGTTGTTATCCTAGTGGCCACGAAGGTCTATGGATTGACTAGTCTAGCCGTAGTTCGTTGAGGGCTATGGTGGTTTGACCTCGTTTTCTTTTGGTAGTTCACACATACATAGTTGTTCTCGTATACGTACCATATTTAGGATAGTTTTAACCTTTGTATGATACCATCTTACTTTGTTTCTATGATAATATTTATATACTGTACATGTGGCATGTTTCTATATATCTTGTTAGGTCCCTCTGAGGACCTGGTCCATTTCCAAGTATAGACGGTCACGACTATTTGCAGTAGCACGGATCCGAACTTGCTACTTCTTTCTCTTTCGATGAGGTCTTTTCTTCGAGCCTCTCTGATCATTAGATAATGTACTTATTATATTTTCTTTCATATTCTAGTTTGGTAGTGGATTTGTCTCCACCCGACTTATTTACTTCCTCGATATTTCGTACTTGGTTCATTGTCATATTGGGTTATTTATTTATTTTTGGTGGATGAGATTAGTATTGCATGTGACTTGTGACATTATATACCACTTGTGAATTATTATTCATAATACAACATACGTATGTGTTATGGTTTTTATATATTGTAGTTGTCATATACATACGGCTGGCATGCTTACGTATTCCTAGTCCTACGTATTTTGGGACTGGGACGTGATAGTGCTCATTGAGGAGATTCAAGGAGACAATCCATCAGGTCTATAAGAAGGTTCATGCTTTGCTCGTAGGGTGGCTCTTCAAGTTAGTAGGAGAAGAAATATTTGTTTGAAGAGAACCACATGTTCCATTTAGGGAGATCATTATTGTTCTTGCATATAGTGTGTGAGCGGTTTTGTTATTATTTTTATGTCTTCATACTTGATATTATATATGGAGGAATCAGTTCTTTGGAAAAAGGAATATTAGTTATCTTATAATCAATATTGTGCTATATTATTAGAATATATATAGAGAGATTTTTTTAATTATAAAGTCATCGTATATACTATGTCCATGTAACGACTCGTTCCGTTCAAGCGGACAGCCGATTCAAACGGCAAAAGTGCAATGATCCGACCCACTTTGCTCAGCGAGATGGCTCGTTTGAGGCAAAGGATTTCTCGACTTGGCCCTTCAAGAGTTTCGGCTGAGGCTTTCAGAGGCTCGCTCGGAGTATCGCTCGATCGAGGTGAAACATTGCTAAGGTGGGTGGCTACGATGAACTTGTCTTTGCTTAGCCAGCACACTTAAAATATGGACGATACATGCTAGTCGCTAGGTGAATCACCCCTTGCATGCTAATAAAGAATATAATGCACCTAGCTAAGGGAATAATCCTAACTTGTATTGTTTGTGTTAGAACATATAAATAAAAAATTGCTTATATATGGACCCTCGCAGGTACCTTTGCCTTGTACAACTAAACCCCGCTATGCCTCGAGTAGATCATTATGTACTCTTCGTAGTGTACTGCTCACTTGTTTACACTGTACATCCCTAAATTATGTCGCTCGGTGTGTCCCTTTACGGTTTTACTCCTCGCTTCACCCTTAAATCTGTGCCAAAGTAAATGCTTATATTCTAAATGAATGCAATGCTTGCCTTCTTATATGTTAACTTATACTCATTGTCTCATTTCAATGCTTGTCACAAAATTTATGCCACAATCAAGTAAACACTACCTTGTCTTGCATTCATCTAAGTTTTTCGAAAGATTATCAAATAGTCGTTCCGTGCAAGTATGAACCTGAAAGTGTTTGGGACCGTTAGGTCGCCAAGGCATTATTCCCGAACCAGTGGATTTGCACCAAGTCAATAATCCAAGAATTACATCTCGTGGAGCAAAACTCGTCGCATACTGAATTAATTAGCTTTGGAATCGATATGCAATTATGAAGAATCATGCCTCAAACTTGTACCTGATATATCCTGCTTTGAACTTGATCTTGTATCTGACCAGAGGCCCAAAGATTAGAGACTTGCATGGTCACGGATAACTTGTGCACAAGGTCTTAGTTCCTGCAGACGGTAGCTGGGGCACTGGTATCGATTCGATCTAGATGAAACACCTGATAGTCGCTTGCTATAGAACGGAATGGCATTTGGCATCCTTTCTATATGTCACATGTCATTTTGTACTGAGACGATAACCGTCCCCCATGGCACTGTTCCAGTGACCTCATGTTCATATAGATAAGTCATCCTCGCTTAACGGCAATCTGCGTGTGTAAACTTCCTCGACCAAATTTCAGTAATTTAGGATTAGTATTGACTAATTAGAATTATTGCAACTTTTTAAAAATTTATTTATTATATATTCTATTGATTGTGCACCTGTCCATTACACAATTAATTAGGGCATTACACTAGCTGTTAATCCTAAACAAAGTCCACATACCTGCCCTAGACTTGTTAGACTACTTTTTCTGTATTTTGAGCAACTCCCAGAAACCTTGTTTGGTGCTTCGTTTTAGTCGCACAAATATCGTTACAGACGTACGTATTTATTACCTATTTAAATTTCTGCTCTTTACCCATCTCTGTACCCTAGGGATTTGAGGACCAGTAGGCACCTGTTTTGCCCAAACAAAAATACGATAATATTCTACTCTAATTATACTACAATTAGTGTATTGACACCGTAGAAAAATTATGACCCTAACTGCCTCTAAATAATTAGTGAACACCGTGCGCAGTATTTATTAATTAATAAATACGAGGATCTGTATCACTCAGAATCAGACCCTGACTCTGCCCAGACTGACCCCACATTTCTCAAAAACATTTCCCCAGCTGTTACCCTCATTTTTGTACAAATCAGTATTTCGAGGAATCAGTATTTTAAATCAGGCAAATTGCGAAATTACGCAAAATACCAACTTTGGGACTTTTATGCAATTTATGAAAAGTTCAAGGGTTTTTATGCAAAAATGCATGTGAGGTGGCATCACCTCATTGGTTAGTGAATAGGTGACATGGGACCCACCAAAATATCCTAAAAAAATTAGGAAAATATCATAAAAATCAAATTTACCAAAACACCCCCAAACTTCCCTTTATTTACCAAAATGCCATTGGCCCTAAACCTATATAAACCCGACCCCCCTATTCCCGGACTCCTCACAGCCACCACCGGCCACCGCCTCCGACCCAACCTCCGGCGAAGCCCTCGCCACATCCCTCCCCTTCCCTCCGACCACTGCCACCCCCTCCGGCCACCTCCTCCGCGGTCTAGAGCCCCCGCAACCCCAAACTCCCTCACTGTCCACAGCAGCCACCACCACCCGAACCCCTCCCACCGCCGCCTCCGACCACCGAGCACCCCCACCACCACCACCACTCGACTCGCCCTGACCCCCTCTCTCCGACCACCACCCCCTCACCGCCCCACGACGCTCCCTCCGGCCACCCTCGCCCCCGCAGTAGCTTCCCTCCCTAACCCTAGCCAGTGACCCCCTCACCTCCGGCCGCCTCTAGCCGCCACCACTACCACCGTAGACCCCCGCCGCCACCACCAACCTCACCACCACTCCTCCCTCCGTCGATCCCGCACCCTGCACCGCCGCCTCCGCCACTGCTCCGCCGCCGGCAGTCCCCGCAAGCAGCTGCTGCTGCTACTGCTGCTAGCAGTTACTGCTGCTGTTGCTACTTCTCCGGCCACCTCCGGCCGCCTCCGCCGCCGTCCTCCCGCCGTCGATGACGTGTGGACCCCACCTGTCAGTAGGGTATACACCTAACCCTAAAATATATGTATACATATATAAATACCTATATGTATACCTATATGTATATATATGTATATATATATGTATATAAATATGTATATATATGTATATTTATATATATATATATGTATTATATTATATAATATATATATACTGTTATTATACAGTCTAATTATACTGTATATATTATTATTATATATTAAATATATGTATATATATATATATATATATATATATATATATATATATATATATATATATATATATATATATATATATATATATATATATATATATATATATATATATATATATGTAAATATGTATATATGTATATATGTATATGTATATATATCTATGTATACTTATATATAACATATTATTTATATGTTATATATTATTATGTAATAATTATTAATATATATATATGCATTTTATTCTGTTTTATATATATATATATATATATATATATATATATATATATATATATATATATATAGTATATATAAATATGTGTATACATATATTTATATATATATATATAGTTATATATGATATGTATACTATATGTATATAATATTATATAACATATTATTTATATGTTATATATATGCTATGTATTAATTATATTATTATTAATAAATATTGCTGGATAATACAGCATATGTATATATGTATACTTTACATTCCTGCACAGTCTTTTTATTATATATATATATATCTATATATATGATATATAATATTATATATAATATTGAGCTGGATAATACAGCCTATAATATATATATATGTAAATTTACATTTCTGCATTGTCATTTCATTTTATTTATACTATATATATCAGTGGATACACCCTGATAATATTATATTATTATATATATCAGTGGATACACCCTGATAATATTATATTATTATATATATCAGTGGATACACCCTGATAATATTATATTACTATATATATCAGTGGATACACCCTGATAATATTATAAATATTATAGTGCTGAATAATACAGCCTGTATATATATATATATATACTACTATATATACTACTATATATACTATATATGTATATATATATACTCTCTCTATATATATGTGTGTATCATATATATATTGTCATATATAAATATACTTTTATATTATACCCATGATATTCACGAACCCTGTATGTTTTAACAGAACCCAACTCCAGCACAGCCAGTGATCCCCTGTCACCAGCACCCTCAAACTTGACTCTGAGAACAGGTTTCCAATACTATCAGGGAGTAGGCAAGTATACCTTGCCAAGTTTACTGTTTAAATTCAAATATTGTTATATGCTCCTATTTCTGAATTTCATATAACTATGAGTACCTGAGACTGCCTCAGGTACAGTCAACTGATATGTTTACAATTAGTATAATTAACTTAGTTTTACAGACCCACCAACAACTGTGAGGATATCATGATATTCTCCTAGACCCTATCACGGGAACACGCAACATGGTTGCATTACATATTGGGATGCGAGCTGCGTATTTGATTAGCTACCAGTACGTGTGACCCGCATCACGGACTAGCATAAAATCAGGATAAGTACAACTTGACATTTAGTTACATTGGGTGGGAAAGATAACTAGTAGACGTATGGGACACCCCCTCCTTAAATGTTTTTATACCTTCGTACCATGATGGTCGATTGCAGAGTGCCCTTGAGTCAGGGGGCATATGACACATATACTAGGTAGTCACCACGATTGGTGAATTACGTCAGCATATGTCTAGCCAACACATTCCCATGCGTACTACAAGGTCTTTACTTGCATTACACTTAGATGGTTAGCACCCTGTGTTTATTTATTTATTTATTTATTCAGTATTTACATACATGGCATGTCATTTTCTGTATCTTGTTATGTCCCACTGAGGACCTGGTTCCCTGCCAGATCTAGACGAGGCCTTCTACCCCACTGTGTACGGCCCTGATCAGGAGGCTAGATGTGCTACCGAGGAGGAGCTAGAGGAGTCACCCTCAGAGGATGCCTGACCCTAAAGACTTGCCACCTGGAGATGGAGATGTTTTCATCAGATAGACGCTGCTTAGTCTATCTGATTTTTCTGTGCTATTATTAGTTTTTGTAGTGGGCTTGTACCCACCAGTTGTGTACTTTGACATTATCAGACTCAGTTTTTATATATATCAGCACTTATTTCCCTGACATTTTATTGTGGATGAGATAGATTTACCTGTTGTATACTTGTAGCATTTTAGGACAGCGTAGCACGTTCCTTTGGGTCCATTCAAAATGGATAAAGCCCTTAGTGACGTGTCAGCTGGCCAGTGACACGTGGCCTAGTTCCTAATATTTTGGGACTGGGGCGTGACATGGTTTTAGTGGTGGCCCATGCAGGTCTAGTTTTCATTGCTAGTGGTATGATGACATGCCCAGCAAGCCTGCAATAGGATAGGAATACTAGGACTCATCCACACTGACACTATCTTTAAAAAAAAATTTATATTGCATCTTGCTTGATTATCATTTATTATCTCCTTTGTGTTTTCTAATTATTCTATTTTCCTCAGAAATATGGACATACCCGGGAAACCTGCGAATAATGGGGCTGACCAAGCAACAGACCCTTCGCCAAGTGTCCAAGGAACCCCGTCCAATCATCAGAATTCTAGCCAGGAGACAACACCAACACCACAGGAGGAGACACCTTTGCCTCCACCTCCAGCCTTGCCTATCCTGATGCCACAACTTGAGGGCCAACCTCAAATTCTACAGTTCCTCCAAACTATGTTGCAAAATCAATGGCAACAGACTGAAGCCCTGAGACAGTCTCAGTGGCAACAGACTGAAGCCCTGCGACAGACTTTGATGACGGCCTTGGAGAGAACTACTGCCCCGGCACCAGCACCTGTCCAACCAGCAGGCACAGTCCGAGGCTTTCGCCAAATGAGCCCGAGAAACTTTAAGGGCAGCGAAACTCCTGAGGAGATCTCCGACTGGATCTCCAACACTGAAATGCTGCTGGAAGGATCTCAACTCTCCCCCGACCTATGGATGACCGCTGTGAGGGCCCAACTTCTCGGCAACGCCCATCACTGGTGGGAATCTATACAGCGCAGAGTCGACAAAGACCAGACTTGGCAAAAATTCTTGGAGCACTTCAATGCCAAGTACTTTCCCGCAACAGTCCAAAATGCCCTATACTCCCAGTTCCTGCACCTGGAACAAGGGAATATGACGGTTGATGCCTACGACGCGGAGTTCAGCCGACTGAGTCGTTTCGGTGCTGTTCTGATACCGAACGAGCTGGAAAAGGCTAGAAGATTCCATCACGGCCTCAACTACGAGCTCCAGAGGTACACAACGACGCAGTCAAGGATCTCCTACAACGAGGTTCTTACCGAAGCAAGGGAGCAAGAAGCAATTGGCCGAGGAGCAAGACGCTCTAATCCAACCTTCTCGGCCAAAAACCAGCAAGGAGCAGGAGGACCTATCCGTCGTCCTCAATATCAGAAGCAGCAGACGACGGGGCCTTATCAGAAGAAGGAGCTCCCGACTTGTCACTTTTGTGGCAAAAAAGGACATTGGGCCAATGACTGCAGAAAGAAGCTAGGATTATGCCTGCTATGTGGAGCTAAAAATCATATGGCCAGAGACTGCCCACAACGCAGAGATGCAGCACCTCAGCAAGGGCAGAAGCCAGGAGCACAAGGCCAGAAGATGCTACCCTCAACATCTGGGGGATATCAGAGAGGAGCACCTTTGCCTACCCAAGAGGCCCAGTTCAAAGCCAGGCAACAATCTGGAGGACAAAGGCACGGGCAGGCCTTTGCTTTAGCTGCAGTTGTCGAAGAGCCAGAAGGCGAAACTATCACAGGTACCATTTTAGTTACATCATTACCTGCAACCGTATTATTCGATTCTGGGGCTACTCTGTCTTTCATATCCAGTAGTTTCGTAGCCATGCACAAACTATCCACTTCCCCACTGCCTAAGTGTTGGAAGATACTTACTGGAGGAGGCATTGTTCCAGTTACCAACATTATTGAAACATGCCCGGTAGTTGTTTGTAGTAGAGGACTAAGAGCGCGATTTTTGGTACTTCCAATGCCAAATTTCGACGTTGTCTTAGGCATGGACTGGCTAAGCCAGAATAATGCTGTCCTAGACTGCCGAAAGGGAAGTGTTATCTTTAGACCCCCAGATCACCCAGAGTTCGAATATGTACGAGGCACCATCGAACAAGGAGTAGGCCAGACTCCTAGAGCTTACATGGCGATGGAGACAGCACTCCCATCCGTTGTAGCAGAGTTTGAGGACGTATTCTCGGAAGAATTGCCAGGCCTACCGCCTGACAGAGAAGTGGAGTTCATTATTGAGCTGATACCCGGAGCTGCACCAGTATCCTCAAATGTGTACCGACTGGCGAAGAAGGAGCTTGACGAGCTGAAGCTTCAACTGGAGGAACTACAGATCAAGGAATTTGTTCGTCCTAGTGCATCACCCTGGGGAGCACCAGTGCTGTTTGTACCAAAGAAGGACGGAACATATCGCATGTGTATTGATTACAGAGCCCTCAACGCTCTGACAATCAAAAACAAGTACCCCTTGTCGCGGATTGATGACCTGTTCGATCAACTAACAGGAGTTGTGGTATTCTCGAAGATAGACTTGAGATCAGGCTATCATCAGGTCAAGGTACGGAGAGAAGATATTTCGAAGACAGCATTCAGGACTCGTTATGGTCATTACGAGTTTCTGGTGATGCCGTTTGGACTGACTAATGCACCTGCCGTATTCATGAACCTGATGAACCGAGTCTTCCACCAATATCTGGACCAGTTCGTGGTAGTCTTCATCGGCGACATTCTGGTATATTTGAAGAGCCACGAGGAGCATGAAGAGCACTTGAGACTGGTGCTAGAGACGCTGAGACGGGAGAGCCTTTATGCTAAGATGAGCAAGTGTGAATTTTTCCTTGATCGTGTCACTTTTCTTGGACACGTTATCACAGGAAAAGGCATCTCAGTGGACCCAGCAAAGATTTCATCTGTGGAGACATGGCCAACCCCGACCAATGTCTCAGAGGTGAGGAGCTTTCTAGGACTTGCCGGATATTACCGGAGGTTCGTAGAAAACTTTGCAAGAATCGCGGAGCCGATTACCCGTCTTACCCGCAAGGAGCAGGAGTTCATATGGACTGAAGAATGCCAGACAGCTTTTGATGAACTGAAGAAGCGTCTGACTACTGCCCCCATCTTGACTATACCATCTGGATCCGGAGGTTTCGTAATCTATAGCGATGCATCCGGAAAAGGATTTGGTTGTGTCTTAATGAAACATGGGAAGGTTGTAGCTTATCCCTCAAGGCAGCTGAGGACTCATGAGAAGAATTACCCCACTCACGACCTGGAGCTTGTCGCAGTCATCTTCGCCCTGAAGCTATGGAGACACTATCTATACGGCGAACGAGTGGAGATTTTCACCGATCACAAGAGCTTGAAATATGTCTACACTCAGAAAGACTTAAATCTGAGACAAAGACGATGGCTTGAAGTGATGACGGATTTCGAGATCGATCTGCAGTACCATCCTGGGAAGGCTAATGTGGTAACTGATGCTCTAAGCAGAAGACCCTCGGCATTCTTTATGATCACCCAACCAGGTCTACTGAGAGATCTAGAAAAGTTGGGAATAGAGGTCATTATGCCAGGACTTGACGGCCAATTATCAAACTACCAGCTCCAATCAACCTTGGTCGAAAGAATTAAAGCTGCTCTACCAACAGTGCAAGATTTCAGAGGCTTCGTCAAAGAACAGAGGCTGGAATCCAGACTGGATGTCGCATACACGAAGATGGGACTCTAAGATGTGGCAATCGTCTTTATGTTCCAAATGGAGAACTTCGTAATGAGCTGATGTCAGAAGCTCATAGCTCAACATACTCTATACATCCAGGAGGCACAAAGATGTACAGAGATCTGCGACAATATTACTGGTGGCATGGAATGAAGCGGGAGATAGCACGCTTTGTGGCTAAATGCCTGGTGTGTCAGCAAGTCAAGGCTGAGCATCAGAGATCTGCCGGTCTACTTCAACCCCTCCCAATACCCGAATGGAAATGGGAACACATTACGATGGACTTTGTTACGGGCTTCCCAAGAAGTCCTAGTGGTCGTAATGCTGTCTGGGTGATTGTGGACAGACTCACCAAGGCTGCTCATTTCCTACCTTTCAGAGTCGGACAATCTACAGAAGTCTTGGCGGATATGTACATGAAAGAGATAGTGCGTCTGCACGGAGTACCAGTCAGCATAATATCTGACAGGGATACGAGGTTTACATCTTACTTTTGGTGAAGTATGCAAGAAAGTCTTGGTACCCGCCTCAAGTTCAGCACTTCGTATCATCCGCAGACAGATGGCCAGTCAGAGCGCACCATCCAGACCTTAGAAGATATGCTGAGAGCCTACATGCTTGATTTCAGCGGATCCTGGGAAGATCATCTACATCTGGTGGAAATCTCCTACAACGCGAGCATCCAAATGGCTCCCTTTGAAGCTTTGTATGGAAGGAAATATCGTTTCCCAGTATGCTGGAGCGATGTTGGCGAGAGACAGATCTTGAGACCAGAACTGATTATTCGTACGGTGGAGAAAGTAAAGAAGATCCAGGGACACCTACGGGCTGCACAAGACAGACAGAAGCACTGGGCCAACATTCACCGACGACCTCTAGAGTTCCAAGTGGGAGAGCATGTGTTCTTGAAGATCTCACCTACCCGAGGTACTATCAGATTTGGAGGAAGAGGAAAGCTGAGTCCAAGGTACATTGGACCCTTCGATGTGCTAGATCGCGTCGGAGAAGTTGCTTACATGCTAGCTCTACCTCAGACCTTGGAGGGAGTACATGACGTCTTCCATGTATCTCAGCTGATGAGGTACATTCCAGACCCGAGTCATGTGCTGGACTATTCAGAGATCACCCTCGGGCCGAGCTTATCATACCAGGAGGAGCCTGTAGAGATCCTGGACCGTAGCGAGTAAGTGTTGCGAGGCCAGACTATTCCTCTCGTTCGGGTTGCATGGAGACATCATGCACCAGGTGAATCCACCTGGGAACGAGAAGAGGATATTCGACAACGTTATCCCCGTCTATTTCCAAACCAGGGTATGTCCAAATATTTCAAACTCAAACTTCAGTAATCATTTTATGTCCTAAATAAATCTTTCATTCTCATTATATGTTTGTTTTTATTTCGAGAACAAAATATTCTAAGGAGGGTAGATTGTTAACTCCCTCGACCAGATTTCAGTAATTTAGGATTAGTATTGACTAATTAGAATTATTGCAACTTTTTAAAAATTTATTTATTATATATTCTATTGATTGTGCACCTGTCCATTACACAATTAATTAGGGCATTACACTAGCTGTTAATCCTAAACAAAGTCCACATACCTGCCCTAGACTTGTTAGACTACTTTTTCTGTATTTTGAGCAACTCCCAGAAACCTTGTTTGGTGCTTCGTTTTAGTCGCACAAACATCGTTACAGACGTACATATTTATTACCTATTTAAATTTCTGCTCTTTACCCATCTCTGTATCCTAGGGATTTGAGGACCAGTAGGCACCTGTTTTGCCCAAACAAAAATAGGATAATATTCTACTCTAATTATACTACAATTAGTGTATTGACACCGTAGAAAAATTATGACCCTAACTGCCTCTAAATAATTAGTGAACACCATGCGCAGTATTTATTAATTAATAAATACGAGGATCTGTATCACTCAGAATCAGACCCTGACTCTGCCCAGACTCACCCCACATTTCTCAAAAACATTTCCCCAGCTGTTACCCTCATTTTTGTACAAATCAGTATTTCGAGGAATCAGTATTTTAAATCAGGCAAATTGCGAAATTACGCAAAATACCAACTTTGGGACTTTTATGCAATTTATGAAAAGTTCAAGGGTTTTTATGCAAAAATGCATGTGAGGTGGCATCACCTCATTGGTTAGTGAATAGGTGAAATGGGACCCACCAAAATATCCTGAAAAATCAGGAAAATATCATAAAAATTAAATTTACCAAAACACCCCCAAACTTCCCTTTATTTACCAAAATGCCATTGGCCCTAAACCTATATAATCCCGACCCCCCCTATTCCCGGACTCCTCACAGCCACCACCGGCCACCGCCTCCGACCCAACCTCCGGCGAATCCCTCGCCACATCCCTCCCCTTCCCTCCGACCACTGCCACCCCCTCCGGCCACCTCCTCCGCCGTCTAGAGCCCCCGCAACCCCAAACTCCCTCACTGCCCACAGCAGCCACCACCACCCGAACCCCTCCCACCGCCGCCTCCGACCACCGAGCACCCCCACCACCACCACCACTCGACTCGCCCTGACCCCCTCTCTCCGACCACCACCCCCTCACCGCCCCACGACGCTCCCTCCGGCCACCCTCGCCCCCGCAGTAGCTTCCCTCCCTAACCATAGCCAGTGACCCCCTCACCTCCGGCCGCCTCTAGCCGCCACCACTGCCACCGTAGACCCCCGCCACCACCACCAACCTCACCACCACTCCTCCCTCCGTCGATCCCGCACCCTGCACCGCCGCCTCCGCCACTGCTCCGCCGCCGGCAGTCCCCGCAAGCAGCTGCTGCTGCTGCTGCTAGCAGTTACTGCTGCTGTTGCTGCTTCTTCGGCCACCTCCGGCCGCCTCCGCCGCCGTCCTCCCGCCGTCGATGACGTGTGGACCCCACCTGTCAGTAGGGTATACACCTAACCCTAATATATATGTATATATATATATAAATACCTATATGTATACCTATATGTATATATATATGTATATATATGTATATAAATATGTATATATATGTATATTTATATATATATATATGTATTATATTATATATATATATATATATATATATATATATATATATATATATATATATATATATATATATATATATATATATATATATATATATATATATATATATATATATATATATATATATATATATATATATATATATATATACTGTTATTATACAGTATAATTATACTGTATATATTATTATTATATATTAAATATATGTATATATATATATATATATATATATATATAATTCTATACATATATATATATGTAAATATGTATATATGTATATGTATATATATCTATGTATACTTATATATAACATATTATTTATATGTTATATATTATTATGTAATAATTATTAATATATATATATGCATTTTATTCTGTTTTATATATATATAAATATATATATATATATATATATATATACTATATATATATATATATATATATATATATATATATATATATATATATATATATATATATATATATATAGTATATATAAATATGTGTATACATATATTTATATATATATATAGTTATATATGATATGTACACTATATGTATATAATATTATATAACATATTATTTATATGTTATATATATGCTATGTATTAATTATATTATTATTAATAAATATTGCTGGATAATACAGCATATGTATATATGTATACTTTACATTCCTGCACAGTCTTTTTATTATATATATATATCTATATATATGATATATAATATTATATATAATATTGAGCTGGATAATACAGCCTATAATATATATATATGTAAATTTACATTTCTGCATTGTCATTTCATTTTATTTATACTATATATATCAGTGGATACACCCTGATAATATTATATTACTATATATATCAGTGGATACACCCTGATAATATTATATTACTATATATATCAGTGGATACACCCTGATAATATTATAAATATTATAGTGCTGAATAATACAACCTGTATATATATATATATATATATACTACTATATATACTACTATATATACTATATATGTATATATATATACTCTATATATATATGTGTGTGTATCATATATATATTGTCATATATAAATATACTTTTATATTATACCCATGATATTCACGAACCCTGTATGTTTTAACAGAACCCAACTCCAGCACAGCCAGTGACCCCCTGTCACCAGCACCCTCAAACTTGACTCTGAGAACAGGTTTCCAATACTATCAGGGAGTAGGCAAGTATACCTTGCCAAGTTTACTGTTTAAATTCAAATATTGTTATATGCTCCTGTTTCTGAATTTCATATAACTATGAGTACCTGAGACTGCCTCAGGTACAGTCAACTGATATGTTTATAATTAGTATAATTAACTTAGTTTTACAGACCCACCAACAACTGTGAGGATATCCTGATATTCTCCTAGACCCTATCACGGGAACACGCAACATGGTTGTATTACATATTGGGATGCGAGCTGCGTATTTGATTAGCTACCAGTACGTGTGACCCGTATCACGGACTAGCATAAAATCAGGATAAGTACAACTTGACATTTAGTTACATTGGGTGGGAAAGATAACTAGTAGACGTATGGGACACCCCCTCCTTAAATGTTTTTATACCTCCGTACCATGATGGTCGATTGCAGAGTGCCCTTGAGTCAGGGGACATATGACACATATACTAGCCAGTCACCACGATTGGTGAATTACGTCAGCATATGTCTAGCCAACACATTCCCATGCGTACTACAAGGTCTTTACTTGCATTACACTTAGATGGTTAGCACCATGTGTTTATTTATTTATTTATTTATTCAGTATTTACATACATGGAATGTCATTTTTTGTATCTTGTTATGTCCCACTGAGGACCTGGTTCCCTGCCAGATCTAGACGAGGCCTTCTACCCCACTGTGTACGGCCCTGATCAGGAGGCTAGATGTGCTACGGAGGAGGAGCTAGAGGAGTCACCCTCAGAGGATGCCTGACCCTAGAGACTTGCCACCTGGAGATGGAGATGTTTTCATCAGATAGACGCTGCTTAGTCTATCTGATTTTTCTGTGCTATTATTAGTTTTTGTAGTGGGCTTGTACCCACCAGTTGTGTACTTTGACATTATCAGACTCAGTTTTTATATATATCAGCACTTATTTCCCTGACATTTTATTGTGGATGAGATAGATTTACCTGTTGTATACTTGTAGCATTTTAGGACAGCGTAGCACGTTCCTTTGGGTCCATTCAAAATGGATTAAGCCCTTAGTGACGTGTCAGCTGGCCAGTGACACGTGGCCTAGTTCCTAATATTTTGGGACTGGGGTGTGACAGCGTGAGAGTCGTTGCATCGCATTCAAAAATCAAAAAATACCTGAACGATCTTGAGTATAACACACTTATACATATTGAGCACTTGAACATCTTATGCAACACACCTGATAATTCGAATAACTCGTCCACCTGAAACATAATCTCGGTCACAACACTTGTGTTTGTATATGCTATTTCCCTGGATTCATTATATATATGATCGTTCTCGAATTAACTTGGTTTGCCTTGGACAGTGAAGGACAAATGGTAAGTTGGTAAGTCTCGTCGTGTTTCCTCTTATATCGTACGGCGCACTGTCACACAATTTAGGCTTTTCATCATTGCCATAAAACTGATCCTAAGGAAAAACTATAAAGATAACTTAATAGAGGGTGCACGGAACCTATATAACGTGTTTGGATTTGTCGAGCGAGCGAGAAGCCTCCCCACCAGTGCATTCATGTATTGATAACCCACCAGATTGCTTGCAGGGTACAGGAGAACCTCGTTCGCTGCGGATGCCTCCTTCATGCGTGCTAAGGCATGGAGTCCACTCCGAAGCCTTGGAGCGTTGCGTCCAGAACTGAAGCACATATACAGGACATAATATTGGAACATCGCCTATAAATCATTCCACAAATGTAGTCACTTGGCACACTTTTATTATTTCAGAGAGAGGTTTGAGCGGCTTGTAAACTCGGCCTAACGCCGCCTGTAATACTTGTTCAATATCAATAAAGAGTTTGCTTTACTTATATACTTGTGTTATTCAATGCTTCCGCTATTGACGACTCTGTGAACTTGTTACCAATTGCCTGTGCGTTTAGTATTCTGCTGCACTCGGACAATCTGTGCGACTATGTGGCTTAGACCTCTTACCTCCCTGTTCATATCACGGCCTTGCACGGGCACGGCTTATATTCTCGTGCGGTATCACGCCCAGATGGGTCAATCGATCGTCCCGTGGGAGCGCTGGCACGGTGATTCGCTTCCAGCCGGGATGACCGATTGTCTGCGGGAGTCGGGGCATCACATGTTGGTATCAGAGCATGGCTATACGCCTTTGGACTTCGTCTCGATTTTCTCAGTTTTGAAAGCTCGTTCGTGGGTTATGTGCCCACGCTCTCTCCCAATGTCCCATCAAAATATTTCAAAAAATGAGTCTAAATAATTTCAAAAAATGCATGTAAATGATATGATTGCTTTGATAAAATTATGATACGAAGGCCTTTGTGCCGAACTGTGCTAGACTTGGTTAGAATAGACTCGTGATAGAATTTGCAAGTTATGTGCAAACCCGAACGCCTATACGTGATTAACCAACTGGTTAGTGTAAGAAATAGAATAATTCCCGAACGGTTTGCTATGCATACAACCATTCGGCTAAGTTGTGTAAAGTATTGCGTGCCAAGACCCTTTGGTGCTAGCAAGTTATAAACAAGATTGGGATATCATTCAGATAAAGCACAAGTTAGACATAGAATGACAACCGATAGAAACATTATCAAAATTATCACTTAGGCGAATATAAAGAATTGTGCTTGAATTTTTGGAAAATAGCTCGAACCGTATTCTGTGTCAGAAGATACAAATCAAATATGGTTTACTTGGATGACTATCAACGGGATAGATATATACGAGACTAAAGATTTACTAGGCGATGCCTAAGTATGGTGCAGAAATTCTAAGAAAAACTTGGTGAATATGCTAGCGATTGATGCGAACATCGATTGAGGATTTGATTGGGTGACTCAATTTCGAGTAGTGTATGGATCATTTAAAAATGTCCAAACAGATTCATTGGTCTAGTGCGATAATTGGATTGAACTTGAATACATTATCGTTCGAACAGAAGTTAGCCCAAAAATAAATATTATGTTTCGATGAAAGAGATAAGCGATAACCGATTTGACTTGAAGTTTGGAAGAACGATCTTGAAATCTAGTTCGAAACGATAACCTTAGAAATCAGTCCCAACGAGAACGATTATCCTGCGGGAGTACCGGCGTGGTGATTTTACGTACGGCGGGGATGATCGAACTTATAGGAACATGTTCGGTGATTATTCCAAACAAACTCGATGAATAGAACAAATCAACAATGGATAGACTTTGGCTTGAATATTTAAAACTTAATTTCTTGAGAAATGCCAGAAGTAGACTATAGATTTACCGAACGATAACATTAAAGTTGGATGATCTTGCTAGATGAATATAATCACTGCATGAATGGACATGACTCGATGGATTTTATATATAACTTGGATGGAGCAAAAGAAAAATATTAAGGTGTCTCGATCGTGCCGAAGATAACCATATTGTTCGACATTCATGTCTTATGCGAGCGTAACTCTATGCTCGTGTATGCGTCACGCCCGAATTTGGACAATTATCCAGCGGGAGCGTTGGCGTGGTGATCTCACGTCCAACGAGGGTGATCGAACTTGCGGGAGACTTGGCCTTGACAACTAATAGATTGTCTTGACTTTTGGTTCGACACAATAAGACAAATTTGGAAATGCAAGTGAATCAAAAATATTTTATGGATAAATTAGCCTAGAACCTGGAACAAATCACGCTTGATGGTTTCGTGAACGGATACGTGAATCTTGTTGGACGACTTGGAGTTATAATCAAAAAGTTTTAGAATTAAATCTTGGCTTGGTGGTCTAGACTTGGAATGGATATATGAGATTTTATCGAATATACTTAAGGAGATAGACTATGCAAATCACTAGGCTTGTCCTACAACTTAAATATCGTGGATTTTACTGAACGAACTCGAACTTTGTACAGACGAATGTGCTAATGAGAGTAGGATGATCTGTGCTTGATGTTTAGAAATCTGAGTGAAACGAGGTTGGGTAGAATATCTCGTGCAAATAAATAATGGTTTGGCCTTAGGAATTGGGGCGAGCATCGTTCGACAAATTTGCATGATGAATCGGGTGCTTGGACTTGTACCTATAACCTTGTGAGATGACCTAGTAATTAGGCAGACGACCATGTGCCGAGTGAAAGAATCTACGTGACCAACTTTAGCATATTGCTTGAATAAGCCATAGAACTGGGGCAACAAGACTTAGAGTTAGACTTGGAATGATAATGTGTACTATGTATGACCAGAACGGATGAACGCTAGTCGGTAAATCGAATAGATCGTGCTTAACGGTAGTACAAATACTTGGTTTAAGTTGGAATAAAAATGACTTAGAATTTGATTGACCCTGTCGGAAGTATCATCGTGATTTATAAAATGAGAACTCTTCAGATTTTCGCAAGTAGCTTGTCCAATTTCACTATCTCTAAGTTTGGTTGAATGCATATGTTTGAGGGACGCCTTGAATGTATGTACGATCCAAGACTCAATGATATGTGAAACTTGAGTGCTAAGACTTTGCTATCGCTAAGTTGGTTGGAGTGCATATGTTTGAGGTGCACTTCGAATATGTGCTCGATCCAGACTCGCGATATGCTGATATCGAATGCTAGTGCAAGTGAATAACCGTATTGACAAGTATAACAACTTGTATAAGTTTGCCTCAGCCTTATATCGTTATTCAAGATGGATTATAACATACCCCGCATTAAGCGATATATGTTTCGCGCTAAGGCGCAATAGAGACCGAGTCAAAACTTGGATTGGATGATAGAGTCATTCAATGAGACCGACCCAGCATACACGCGAACGGTATAAGGAACGAGTAGGGAATTATGTTCGAACGGATCTAGTGGTATCGATTTCTACCCTTGGAATAGATTCGATAATGCGATAGAACGGCCTGCACTCAGGAAGTCTCGAGGACGAGATTTTTTTGAGTGGTGTATAATGTAACGACCGGTTCCGTTCAAGCGGACAGCCGATTCAAACGGTAAAAGTGCAACGATCCAACCCGCTTTGCTCAGCGAGATAGCTCATTTGAGGCAAAGAATTTCTCGACTTGGCCCTTCAGGAGTTTCGGCTTAGGCTTTCAGAGGCTCGCTCGAAGTATCGCTCGACTGAGACAAAATATCGCAAAGGTGGGTGGCTACGATGAACTTGTCTTTGCTTAGCCAGCACACTTAAAATATGGATGATACATGCTAGTCGCTAGGTGAATCATCCCATGCATGCTAATAAAGAATACAACGCACCAAGCTAAGGGAATAATCCCAACTTGTATTGCCTGTGATAAAACATGAAAATAAAATTTTGCTTATATATGGACCCTCGCATGCTACCGTTGCCTTGTGCAACTAGACCCCGCTATGCCTTGAATAGATCGTTGTGTACTCTTTATAGTGCACTGCTCACTTGTTTACACTGCACGTCCCTAGATTATGTCGTTCGGTATATCCCTTTACCATTTTACTCCTCGCTTCACCCTTAGACCCGTGCCAAAGTAAATGCTTATATTCTAAATGAATAGAATGGTTGCCTGCTTATATGTTAACTTGTACCCTTTCCTCATTTTAATGCTTGTCACAAAATTTATGTCAAAATCAAGTAAACACTACCTTGTCTTGCATTCATCTAAGTTTCCCGGATGATTATCAAATAGTCGTTCCGTGCAAGTATAAACCTGAAAGTGTTCGGGACCGTTAGGTCGCCAAGGCATTATTCTCGAATCAGGGGATTTGCACCAAGTTAATAATCCAAGAATCACAGCTCGTGGAGCAAAACTTGTCACATACTGAATTAACTGACTTAGGAATCAATATACAATTGTGAAAAATTATGCCTCGAACTTGTACCTAATATATCATGCCTTGAACTTGATCCCGTACCTGGCCAGAGGCCCGAAGATTATAGACTTGCATGGTCACGGACAACTTGTGCACAAGGTCTTAGTTCCTGCGGACGGTTGCTGGGGTACTGGCACCGATTCGAGCCGAACGGAACACCTGATAGTCCCTTGCTATAGGACGGAATGGCATTTGGCATCCTGTTTATACGACACACGTTATTCCGTACTAAGACTATAACCGTCCTTCATGGCGCCGTGCTAGTGACCTCATGTTCATATAGATAAGTCATCCTCACTTAGCGGCAATCTGCGTGTGAGTCATTGCATCACATTCAGAAATCGGAAAATACCTAAACGATCTTGAGTATAACATACTTATACATATTGAGAACTTGAACATCTTATGCAACACACCTGATAATTTAAGTAACTCGTACACCCGAAACATAATCTCGCTCACAACACTTGTGTTTGCATATGCTATTGCCCTGGATTCATTATATATATGATCGTTCTCGAATTAACTTGGTTTGCCTTGGACAGTGAAGGACAAATGGTAAGTTAGTAAGTCTAATCGTATTTTCTCTTATATCGTACGACGCACTGCCACACAAGTTAGGCTTTTCATCATTGCCATAAAACTGATCCTAAGGCAAAACTATAAAGATAAGTTAATAGAGGGCACACGGAACCTATATAATGTATTTGGATTTGTCGAACAGGCGAGAAGCCTCCCCACCAGTGAATTCATGTACTGATAACCCACTAGATTGCTTGCAGGGTACGGGAGAACCTCGTTTGGTACAGATGCCTCCTTCGGCGTGCTAAGGCATGGAGTCCACTCTGAAGCCTTGGAGCGTTGCATCCGGAACTGAAGCACATATACATGACATAATGTTAGAACATCGCCTATACATCATTCCACAAATATAGCCACTTTGCACACTTTTACTATTTCAGAGAGAGACTTGAGTGGCTTGTAAACTCAGCCTAGCACCGCCTATAACACTTGTTCAATATCAATAAAGAGTTTTCTTTACTTCTATACTTGTGATATTCAATGCTTCCGCTATTGACGACTCTGTGAACTTGTTACCAATCGCTTGTGTGTTTATTATTCCGCTGCACTCGGACTATCTATGCTACTCTGTAGCTTAGACCTCTTACCGCCCTGTTCATATCACGGCCTTGCACGGGCACGACTTATATGCTCGTGCGGCATCACGACCAGATGGGTCAAGCGATTGTCCCGCAGGAGCGCTGGCGCGGTAATTTGCGCCCAGCAGGGACGGCCGATTGCATGCGGGAGATCGGGGCGTAACAGTCCATATGTATTAGCTCTTGCGTAGTGGTTTGTGATGTGTTATTCTCTTTGTTGTGTCAATTATTCTTTATGATTCTTAGTTTTTGTTGCAAGATGTCTAACTGCAGGTGGTCAAGAGGACAAGACGTATAACCAAATCAACAAAGAAGATAAACACACATATGATTACCCTTAGGGGAGAATGGGCAATTTGGAAGCCAAGAATGTCAGATATACTCTAGTCTAATAATATGCATGGTTTATTAGAGTGAGAGAGCACCAAGCTAGCAAGAAAGTATTCGTTGACTGAAAAAGGTATCGATCAGAATAATATTGGATTCATCGAGCAATAGTTGGACCACTCATTGTTTCATCATATTTCTATGGAGAGACATGTAAAGATCTTGTGAAAGAAAATGCACTTACTGTACATACGAAAGATGACTAAGAACAAGGAATTTATTGTTCACTAACTTGTCAACTTGAAGTAAATGAGGTGGCTGTAGTACCTCGCTCCACGTTGGCACTATGTACAAAAGATATCGATTTGCTGAATCAAAAAGGAAACCTTCTTGAAGAGTTCCTTGTTGAACCAGAAGATGACTGATCTAGGTGAGTGGGCATAACTTCATTCTCTGATTCTTGCACGTCTTAATAATGAATCTGAGTTTTTGAAATGCTTGTTTGCTTAATAAGATAACGATCGCATGTGAATGATAGAACGAGAACCTGCTTCCTTAACTAGAGAACTTGTATGCTTTTATAAAGAGAAAGAACCATTGCTATGCTAAGCTAAAGAATAGAATGTTGCATGCTTAGTTACACGGACACCGCTATCGAACGAACTGCTACCATGCTAATAAAAAAGAGTAAAAGAATGTTCATATATTTTTATCGTATGCTAAAGAAAAAAAGAGTAGAACTGCATGCTTAGTTAAAAGAGATATAGATCTGCTTCCATGCTTGCTTAAATAGAGACTGTTACATATTTCCATAGAAGTTATTAAAATTCTTGAACGATATCAGAGAGATGGCGACCAGTTCACATAGAGATAGAGATGGCGGCATGTCCGCACAGAGACAGAGATAGAGAGAAGAGATTGACTATATGCTTGTTTATTGAACTATTTCATCAATATAGAGTTTATCTGATAGAGTTACATTCATGCATTGGTCTTTAGACAACTTGTGAACAAGGATAATTCCACGACCGGTTCCCGGGGCACTGGGGACCGATCGCCCTAGGGGGGATCAGAGGAATACCCTGAGGCAATGAAGTCCTCGCGATCAGGGGGGTATTCATGTCTATTAGATAGCTGGTTCATAAGTCAAAGCAACTAGTATATGAACAAGTATATTAGTGCAGTGTTGGGCCATGATAACACCGCTACTAATCATGATAAAGTAGACTCATGGACCATCATATAGTTAGGTCGCATGCTAGGATTTAGCCTTCTTGCTTACCTAACTGTTTGATGCAGAGACAGACAGGGAAAGAGAACCTTATTCATATATATATATATGCAAATGTTGCTAACTTGTATATCTATTGCAGGAATAACCGTTCGTCAAAAGGGTAAGAATCACTGAATAAGTGATATGAATGCTATTGAAAATGCTCTCCTATATTGAATGCTTTTATAGAAAAGTCTTGTTTTCGTATATGCTTCTATCTCGTTCACACGATAAGATGTTATTGATGATAAGAGAAAGAGAGAGATGCTAAAAGAGATATGCTAAGAAGATAATCCACTAGTTGCATGCTAGAGTCTTTAAAGAAATGATATGACTCACGAGACACGCTGCGCACCAGAGATAGTAAATGAATCTGCTTATCGTACATGAACTGCTTGTCTTGCATGCTTGCTTATAAATTGAACATGAACTCTGATTTCAAAGATGTTTCCAAAAAGAAGTAATATGAATCCATTCTTGTATTACATGTAACGAACCTAGGTAAAACTAGAAAGATCACTAGTAATGTAATATTTTATAACATAATTACTTAGTGTTGGTTTTAGTGAATGTTGCTTCTGTTCGTTGATTTTATATTCACCAGTACTTTCTCCAAAGCACTGACCCACCAACAGTTTGCTTGTTCGAAGGTGCTGGATTGTCCGAGGAAGCGATAGACGTGCCTCATCCCCAGGACCCAGAAATCTGGTTTCGTTGCCTTGAGCCGTATCGATGTTTTGAGCTACTTTTGTATAGAGGGACATAATATATGGAATGATGCCATTGTATTAAGAGAACTTCGTGCATTGATCTTTGCCCCGTATACTCAGATGGATTATTTTTTGCAATACTGTCCCTCCGCCGCGTACTCGATCGATTCGATGATAGGCACTACTTTAACGATGTTGCCTTGTGCTAACGCAACCCCAGGCTCATACGGCATCACGTATCGATGGAAACGATCGTCCCGCGGGAGCGCTGGCGCGGTGATTCTCGCCCAGCGGGGGCGGCCAATTCCGACGGAAGATCGGGGCGTGACACAATGGTATCAGGGCAACTCTATCTTCTGGCCTTATGCCCATTTTGTTGTTGTTCTTAGATGATGATCTCTTGTATATTGATATCATTATTGAGTAGAGCGTTCCGTACAATAAGTCCATAGATATTCTAAAAGATGCTAGCAAAAGTTTTCTGGATTTGATTTGTTGCTTGAGATTTGTGATTTCGTGCTTGTTATTGATTGCTAGAGTTTTCGATTGATGATGGTGAGGGATGAGGACTATCACTGCTCTGGATATCAAAAGTTGCTCCTTAAAGTTTTGAGGATAAAACTTTTTCTTGGTGGGTAAGTATGTAGTGCCTCGCTCCGTGTTGGCACTATGTACAAGAGATATCGGTTTGCTGACTTAAAAAAAAACCTTCTTGAAGAGCTCCTTGTTGAACCAGAAGATGACTGATCTAGGTGAGTGGACAGAACTTCATTCTCTGATTCTTGCACTCCTTAATAATGAATCGAAGTTTTTATAATGCTTGTTTGCTTAATAAGATAACGATCGCATGAGAATGATAGAACAAGAACCTGTTTGCTTAACTAGAGAACTTGTATGCTTGTCTAAAGAGATAGAACCATTTCTATTCTAAGTTAAAGAATAGAATATTGCATGCTTAGTTACATGGACACCGCTATCGAACAAACCGCTGACATGCTAATAAACAAGAGTAAAAGAATGTTTATATGTTTCCATCGTCTGCTAAAGAAATAAAGAGTAGAACTGCATGCTTAGTTAAAAGAGATATAGAACTGCTTCTATGCTTGCTTAAATAGAGACTGTTACATGTTTCCATAGAAGTTATTGAAAAGCTTGAACGGTATCAGAGAGATGGCGACCAGTTCGCATAGAGATAAGGATGGCGGTATGTCCGCACAGAGACAGAGATAGAGAGAAGAGATTGACTATATGCTTGTTTATTGAACTACTGCTTCCATATAGAGTTTATCTTATAGAGTTGTATTCATGTATTGGTCTTTACACAACTTGTGCACAAGGATAATCCCACGACCGGTTACCAGGGCACTTGGGACTGTTCGCCCTAGGGGGGATCAGAGGAATACCCTGAGGCAATGAAGTCCTCGTGATCAGGGGGTATTCATGTCTATTAGATAGCTGGTTCATGAGTCAAAGCAGCTAGTATATGAACAAGTATATTAGTGCAGTATTGGGTCGTGATAACATCGATACTAATCATAAGGAAGTAGACTCATGGACCATCATATAGTTAGGTCGCATGCTAGGATTCATCCTTCTTGCTTACCTAATTGTTTGTTGCAGAGACGGACCGGGAAAGAGAACCTTATTCATATTTATATATGCAAATGTTGCTAACTTATATATTTGCTGCAGGAATAATCGTTCGACAAAATGGTAAGAATTACTGAATAAGTTATATGAATGCTATCGAACATGCTCTCCTGTATTGAATGCTTTCATAGAGAAGTCTTTTTTTTGTATATGCTTCTATCTCGTTCACACGATAAGATGTTATTGATGATAAGAGAAAGAGAGATGTTAAGAGAGAGATGCTAAGAAGATAATCCACTAGATGCATGCTAGAGTCTTTAAAGAAATGATATGAATCAAGAGACATGCAGCGCACCAGAGATAGTAATTGAATTTGCTTATCGTACATGAACTGCTTGTCTTGCCTGCTTGCTTGTAAATTGAACATGAATTCTGATTTCAAAGATGTTTCCAAAAAGAAGTAATATGACTCTGTTCATGTACTGCATGTAAAGAACCTAGGTAAAACTAGAAAGATTACTAGTAATGTAATATTTTATAACATCATTACTTAGTATTGGTTTTAGTGAATGTTGCTTCTGTTCGTTGATTTTATACTTACCAGTACTTTCTCCAAAGTGCTGACCTACCAATAGTTTGCTTGTTCGCAGGTGCTGGATCATCCGAGGAAGCGATAGTCGTGCCTCATCCCCAGGACCCAAAAATCTGGTTTCGATGCCTTGAGCCGTATCAAAATTTTGGGCTACTTTTGTATAGAGGAGCATAATGTATGAAACGATGCCATTTTATTCAGAGAACCTCATGCCTTGATCTTTGTCCAGTATACTCAGATGGATTATTGTTTGCAACAATGTCCCTCTGCTGCGTATTCGATCGATTCGATGATAGCCACAACTTTAACGATGTTGCCTTGTGCGAGAGCAACCCCAGGCTCTCACTGTATCACGCCTCGATGGAAACGATCGTCCCACAGGAGTGCTAGAGCGGTAATTCGCGCCCAGTGGGGCGGCTGATTCCTACGAGAGATCGGGGCGTGACAACGACTAGGTGGTGCATCATCTGTACAAGGTTTAAGGTATCAAAAATCAATTGTTAATAATAAAGATGATAATGGAGGATGAACTTCATGTCCCGATGCTTTGAATGAGGAGATTCAGTATAACATAAACCATCATATGAGACCACTCTGGTTGCTTCTGACAGGAAGGAGGTACATGTCACAGTTGAGAACAAGTTCTCCGGATCTTATAAAGGTGGACTGCAAGGACGGCTTCCAATTATTGTTGTGAAAGGAGCCATCATAAACGGGATTACGAGAAGCATAGTGATGAGAGAAGGAAAGGAAAGGACGATCTGGAGGATCTCATAATAATAAGAGTTCTCATAAATAATAATCGTAATGACCAAAGTGGTAAAACCGTGTGGCATGTGTTAATGAAGATTATTAGGTCTTGGACACATGTGCGTCTTACTATGTCACTCTATGGAGGAGGATCTTTGCAACGTACTAGAGCGACATATATATTTAGACGTATAAAGATGGATGACAAGGAAACAATGATATTCTTGATATCGTTAACGTACACTTAACAACGAATCTTGGCGAGAATATCATTCTTAAGGGGGGTCGTCATGTACCAAATTCGTCCTATAACTTGGTGTCAGTCAGAAAGATAGCAGACCGTGGCTGTCGTAGTATGTTCGAAGACAAGGAGTGGAAGCTTATGAAGGATTCGCAACTACTGGCTCACAAAAATTTATGTTCTGATATGTATAGGCTCAAGCATCTAAGGTGAATAATCAGGTAACATGAAACAGATTATGGATCAATGGATATTCGACAGGGATTTATGGATCATCTTGAACTTGTTGGAAAGGCTCTACAAGAAGATTTGAGGGTTACTGAGGTGCAAAGCAGCTAAGGGGATTATATGTCAATGTCTAGGGGAGCATGAACTCTAACGCAGGACGACATGCATAAAATTTGATTTAGTAGACATGGGGCCAATGCCTCTCATCATTATGGAGGAAGAATATGTTGGAAAATCCAACCGTAATTCGAGGTAGTTGTGAAGCCCGAGTATCGTAGAGCATCTACGGGAGATGCGATGAAGACGATGGAGTATCGATAGCTAAACTGGAGCTCAAACAAAGCCAAAATAGCATCACCAATTTATTAGAAGTATATCAGCAGTATACTGTTAGTAAAAACAAAAATTGCCTAAAATTCAACATCTTTTAGTGTGTTTTTATAGTATACAGGTGTCACGCCCCAGTCCCAAAATACGTAGGACCAGGAATACGTGACACGCCAGCTACGCATTCGACCAGACTCGGGTCTGACTCGAATACGTATAAGCTGTAATATAAAGGGCACTATCTAGATATTCCATAAATGTAAACCTCTATGTCTCAATCCACAATGTACAACAGTATACAAGAAAGAGCTATATGCGCTAGAGTCGGCCGCCCAATAACACACTAACTCGGATAGACTCGAGAAGAAGTATGAGTCTATAAAAACTAGGCTACAACAGCAGATAAAATAAATAATGTAAAATAACCATAATGCCGATAGATATAATGTGAGTACCTGGTACCATGTCCGCAAGACCTGCAACTCCAACAGCAACTCCAAATGCTCCGTAATCATCTATGCTGCAAAACTGGCAGGGAACCAGGTCCTCAGAGGGACGTAACAAGGTACAGAAATACAACATGCCAAGTAAACAGAAAGTACAAGTGCACGACAGGGTACTCTATCATATCCAACTAGTGTGACACAGTTTAAAGACAATGTTCGACGCGTGGGCTGTCCAAAATAAAACCGTAGCTCCGAACACAGAGACACACGGGGCGTACCGTAGCTCCGAGCACAGAGACACACGGGTGTTACACTACTCTAGAATACAGGATCACTACATATACATATATAAGCGCGTGCATAGGAGCCCAAACGTCTAGTAACTGTCTTCCCCTTCCCAAGCGGTCAACGATAGTGCGCTGAACCTGAACCTCTATCTAACAGTCTCGACTCACGGAAGTAACTCGACAGACGCGACCCTAAGGTCGTCCCAGTCTCTGATCATGATGTCAGTATCAGGATACAGGAATCTGGCACGATCACAGTGTATGAGTGTGTCCTGGGGTGTCGATATACTCAGGTACGCATATCGAGATACTACGAAACATCCAACAATCTTTCTAAGACGTTACGACGTACGTCTTCACCCGGTTGTGAACCGGACGCGAAGTATCGAACGTCAACATAAATACGTGCACAATGTATATAAAGATACAATAAATAACTGTAATCTGAAATACAGAGTGGCAAGGTAAACTTGCCTGCGTGCGGCTGCTGATGACGGGGATCTGGTACCGCGTCCAAGTCCTCGGGTCCCGCCGTACCTAGAGAAGAGATACAAACCAGAATTAATATTCTACTCTATGACTCACAAGGGCAAGATACTAGAGGGCTGACTACAACTGACTAACGGTACGATAGTCCATCAACTAGTCATCTGTACACTCTCCTCGATCTATCCTCATTCTTACCATATTCTTCACGTGGTTCAGTAGTTCAGGTATGCTCACCCTCTGACCGTATTTACTCCTTAGATATTAGGTCTGCCTTAACCCTCGGATCATTTCGTCCTCAAACACTGCTCATCCCTACCGATCACCACGCACATCCATAAATGTGTTTAACCCTTAAGCTCAATGTTCTCTCACTCAAATCTATATTGATATACCGATGACGATTTAAGCCTCCAAGTTCACCATTAACCTTAACCTCAAGTCATAATATTATTATTCGATTTAATCAGCAATGTTCAAGTATTAAACCACACTATCCAATGTAAATCCTAACAATCACAACCTAGCATCTCTACTTAGTGTATATCCATAATTTTATTTCACAACTTATGAAACTAAACCCCAACCACATCTCAATCTCCGAATCCAACTTTATAAAACACAAGATACATGAATCACTACAATACATATATCCTAAAACATGTCAACACAACCTCAAGTCATTAAGATCCATATTCGCACTAATCATCATTAGCCTTAGCCAATATAAACTTTAATCCTGTAGTTCAAATATTACACTACACTAATCATTTGTATCATCACTACATAAACACTAGAAATCTATTAAACCTCATTAAACACAACCTCAAGCCATGTTCACATATAATCATCATTAACACAACCTCATCTGGGTTCATTCATTAACATAACCTCATCTTTATATTTTAGTTACCACTTTACACTAGCCATCCACACATGTAATCCAACAACCCTAGCTAGCTTTAACCCATGAATATATATATACCAACAATATGTATAAATGTAAAGAGAGGGAGAGGAGTATACCCAAGCGGCCGGAGCGAGGTGGTGGTGAAGATGTAATGGTGGTGGTGATGATGGTGGTAGTAACTAGATAGGGAGAAGCGGGGAAGTGTTGAGAGGTGGTGAGAACAGGAGGCTCGCCGAAGTGGCTGTGCTGCCTGGCCGGAGCGGGGGGAACTGCTCCGCCGGAGCTGGCAGCTTCAGCGAGGGGAAGGTCGGCCCGGCGGCGGGGACGCACGGGAGCGGGCGGCAGCGGCTACTGCACAGCCACGTGGGGAGGCGCAGCTGCGGTGGCAGCGGGCCAGTCGCACGCTGCGGGGGACAGCGGTCGGACGCTCGGCTGCGGGGGGTCGCTCGCTGCGGTGGCAGCGGTCGGTCACTCGGCGGGGGACGGCAGACCGCCGGTCGGGGGAGCTCAGGCCGGCGGGAGCTCCGCTGGAGTCGGGCCGGGGTCGAGTTGTTGGCCGGCCGGTCGGGTCTCACTAGGGAGAAGCAATGAAGGAGGAAGAAGAAGAAGAAGAAAAGAAGGAGGAAGAAGAAGAATGGAGTTTTCTTTGCATAAAAAAAATAAATGGAGGAGGAGAGAGAGATTTTATTGGGATTAGGGCCGGTTGGTTTTTGGTTGAGGGTGGGGTGAGGAGTTACTTTATAGGGGTGCGTGTGAAGGAGATGGATGGTTGGGATCAACCCATTCAAAATGAATGGTTGAGATTGATCATGAAGAGGAGAGGGTTTCTTCATGAGGGTGAATGGATGGGTGAGAATGGGACCCCATTTTGGGACCCTCTCATTTGTTCATGGCCAATAGGGTGGTGCCACACAATTCAATAATTGCAACTTAGCCTCGTAAATTCGGAAAATTGCATGGACACATAAAATGACACAAAAATTACGGAGAAAAATATGTTTAGCAATTTTTATGGTGAGAGGGTGTTGTGCGTTAGGCACGGGTTCAATTAGGAAGACATTGGGATTAATTTAGGATTAAAAATGGGATTTACAAAGTTGGTATTCTTGATTAAAATGGAAATAAAGTGTCTCGCGAATTTAATTTAATTGGGGCACTTGGGGTCAAAATCCGGAAATGACGCAAAGGCCAAAAATGGTAGGGGCTTGGAGTCAGTCTTGGACCCTTTAGTTGGTCCGGCTCAACGGGTTAAGTTGGTATCTCAAAAATTAGGGTAACGACACAAGTGTCCGACACGGAATTAAATATGGATTACGGTTTCAAAAAATTGTGCAATTAATTTAGAGCACAACGAAAAGCTGATTTTTATAGACGGAAAAGTCCAGTACCTAATTTGGCGGGTCTAGTCAAAAGTACAATAGTCCGATAGAATTTATGGGCTGATATTGGGCTCCGAATAATCAAACAATGATAGGGCGCGCCAAGGGTTTTAATTAATTAAATTAAATACCAGATAAACTTATCTCTACTCTAAACCTCGACATCTGCTACCAAAAACCAAAATTTTCTAAATCCACCCTAACTATCTATAGAATAAATCGAGGGGGTTTACATTCTTCCCAACTTAGAAAATTTTCGTCCCCGAAATTAAAAGTAAAGCACGATAATATCTAAAAGAATTTTAAAACAACTAGTAATCAATTTCCGTATGTAAATTCGTACCTTGCTCCTCAAATAAGTACGAAAATCGCTGCCGAATAGAATCCTCGCGCTCCCAAGTATACTCGCCTGGTGAATGGTGCTTCCATGCCACTCTGACCAGTCGAATCGTCTGCTCTCTCAAAGCCTTCTCGTTGCGATCGAGGATCTCAACTGGCTGCTCTACTTAAGACAGACTGGGCCCGACTGTAATCTCCGAATGATCAAGCACGTGGTTAGGGTCGGCGACATATCTCCTCAGCTGTGATACGTGAGATACGTCATGTACTCCCTCTAATGATGGAGGTAATGCAAGACGGTAAGCCACTTCGCCAACTCGTTCCAAAATGTCAAAAGGTCCGATGTACCTCGGACTCAGCTTGCCTCTGCCTCCGAATCTGATGGTACCGCGGGTAGGCGATATCCTCAAAAATACATGGTCACCCTCCTTGAATTCCAATGGTCTGCGGTGCGCATCTGCCCAGTATTTCGGTCTGTCCTGAGCTGCGGGCAGGTGGCTCTGAATCTGCTTAACCTTCTCCACTGTCTGTGTCATAAACTCTGGACCAAGTATCTGACGCTCCCCCACGTCACTCCAACAAACTGGCGGCCTACATTTCTGCCGTACAGTGCCTCATAAGGTGCCATCTGTATGCTGGCCTGGTAACTGTTATTGTAGGAGAATTCCACCAAGTGTAGATGGTCCTCCCAATATCCTCCAAAATCAATCATGTATGCTCTCAACATATCCTCTAATATTTGTATCGTGCGCTCTGACTGTCCATCAGTCTGTGGATGATACGCAGTGCTGAACTTGATACGAGTTCCTAGGCTCTCCTGCATACTCCGCCAAAAATATGACGTGAATCTGAAATCACGGTCCGATACGGTGCTGACAGGCACTCCATGTAATCGTACTATCCGCCTCATATACATGTCAACTAGTATCTCTTTGGATTGCCCAACTCGGAAGGGCAAGAAATGTGCAGACTTGGTGAGTCTGTCCACGACAACCCAAACTGCATCCTTTCCGCTAGGGCTCCGCGGGAATCCTGCGATGAAGTCCATGGTAATGTGTTCCCACTTCTACTCGGGAATGGGAAGCGCTATAGTTCTCTGATATTCAGCCTTGACTCGTTGACATACCAAGCATCTCGCCTCAAATCTTGCAATCTCTCTCTTTATTCCACGCTACCAGTAATGTTGCCTCAACTCTCGGTACATCTTCATACTTCCGGGATGAATGGAATAAATCGAGCTATGAGCCTCGGTCATCAACTCTTGGCGTAGCTCGCCACTCGGAACATATAGGAGATCTCCACACCTCAATGTTCCGTCTTCATGAATCCTGAGTCCTGCCTGTATGTCGGCCTCTGTCCTTTCTCGCAGTCGTCTAAATCTCGTATCTGTAGGCAAGGCTGCCTTGATCCTCTCAATCAAAGTAGACTGAACCTCAAGACTGGCCATCTGTCCATCCATGCCTGGCAATACAATCTCAACCCTGAGTTCCTGAAAATCCTCTAACAACTGGCGATGAGTCATAAACTACATTCGTCTTGCCAAAGGGGTTCTGCAACTCGATATTATAATCTGTCAAAAATTCTAGCCAATTCCTTTGTCTCATGTTGAGTTCCTTCTATGTGTAGGCATACTTCAGACCTTTGTGTTCCTTATAAATCTCAACACGCTCTCTATAAGGGTAGTGTCGCCATAGCTTTAGTGCAATATCACTGCAGCTAGCTCTAGACTATGCATCGGATAGTCCTTCCCATGAACTCTCAGCTGTCCTGAGGCATAGACTATCTATTCCATCTAAACATAACTCATATTTGCTGAGCTTGGCTTATAGCCTCTCATTTCTCAGCACCTCCGACCCAATCTTGTGATGTCTCTCGTGCTTCTCCTGGTTCTCGGAATATATCAAGACGTCGATGAACACCACCACGAACTTATCCAAGTACTGGTAGAAAACCTTGTTCCTCAAGCTCATAAATACTGCTGGCATGTTGGTTAAACCAAACGTCATGACTATAACTCATAGTACCCATACTTCGTCCGGAAAGCCGTCTTAGGAATGTCCTTTCTCCGAACCTAGATCTGATGATAGCGGGATCTGAGATCGATCTTCAAAATACATATGCGCCACTTTGCTGATTCAATTTAAATCTTCGATGTGCGACAAGGGTACTTGCTCTTTATCTCTATGGCATTTAATGCCCTGTAATCGTTATGCAACGTATCGTCCCGTCCTTCTTTGGTATAATAAGATGGTTGCTTCCCATGGAAAAATATTAGCCCGACTGAAACCCTTGTCTAAGAGATCCTCCACGATGGACCTTCAACTCAACCAACTCTATCGGTGCTAGTCTGAAGACGGGAAAATAACTGACTCGGCTCTTGGAGTCAACTCTATAGCAAACTCTCTCTCTCTGTCAGGTGGTCGGTCCGGAAGTTTCTCTAGAATCACATCCTCAAACCCTGATATAATATGGTGGTACACTGGTTCACCTCCTGCATTGTATACCCCTAAGGTAGATGGGCACCATACTCCTGGGCTCCCTGAACTCAACTCAGGGCAACCTGGTGGCCTAAAAATATAACTGCAACTACGTCGACAACCTAGTATCGCGTGGTTTTGGCTCAATCAACTCATGCTAGGACGGTGTCATCGTCCAGACTTAACCTCAAAATAAATCCTCATGTTCTGTTTACCACACTAATCCTTTAAAAGAAAATTTTCTCCCCTGCCTAAAGTATAATTTCTCTTCTCCTCAAAGTTTTTCCTAAAATTCTATTCCTCAAATTCCTTCTTTTCGTTATTTATCTCTCCAAGTCACATAGTACGATTATAATAATGATGTCACCCAAGCACATACTAAAATTTCTGGTATTAGATCATCATCTTCCAAGTGAGAGCTTGAAATTTTTATCTCCTCTAGTCCATAATATCCTTCCTGGTATTGCTATCATATCCAACTACTAGTTTCCATCATCAGGCTATGCATTTCCCTAAATTATTCTAGGTCATGATCAACAATCCTTCCAGCTCTTAGTACTTCCAAGATCACTGCTACCTCAAGCATGGGTAGGGTACTACTGGGTCCAACTCTCTTGCCAACCTTCCACACTAGTTCTAGGATCCAAAAAAAAACCCATCAATCTATCCTGATAAGGTAACAATCTTCTTCGAGAAAGGTATACGAATTCTGTCTCCTGTCGTCTGGTCTTCGATCTTCTTCTGGAGGGAAATTATCAGTCACAAGCATTCGTCTCCCCGAACAATAGGGGACGAGAAACAAGGATAGCGATATTGACGAAGATTGAACGAATGCAAAGTGGAAGTCCAAGGGCGATAATCACAGACAAAGAGTTTTTAAAATCGATTATGGATTGAGATCCTATTCAACAATCATAACATCTATTCCTAATTTGCAGGCTCGTTTGGCACAGTCAGGTGACCAAGACGATTTAAATCGGAACTGCATGGGCCACCACAAAAACATGTCACACCCCAGTCCTGAAATACGTAGGACCAGAAATACGTGACACGCCAGCTACGCATTCGACCAGACTCGGGTCTGACTCGAATACGTATAAGCTGTAATATAAAGGGCACTATCTAGATATTCCATAAATGTAAACCTCTATGTCTCAATCCACAATGTACAACAGTATACAAGAAAGAGCTATATATGCTAGAGTCGGCCGCCCAATAACACACTAACTCGAATATACTCGAGAAGAAGTATGAGTCTATAAAAACTAGGCTACAACAGCAGATGAAATAAATAATATAAAATAACCATAATGCCGGTAGATATAATGTGAGTACCTGGTACCATGCCGCAAGACCTGCAACTCCAACAGCAACTCCAAATGCTCCGTAATCATCTATGCTGCAAAACTGGCAGGGAACCAGGTCCTCAGAGGGACGTAACAAGGTACAGAAATACAACATGCCAAGTAAACAGAAAGTACAAGTGCACGACAGGGTACTCTATCATATCCAACTAGTGTGACACAGTTTAAAGACAATGTTCGACGCATGGGCTGTCCAAAATAAAACCATAGCTCCGAACACAGAGACACACGGGGCGTACCGTAGCTCCGAGCACAGAGACACACGGGTGTTACACTACTCTAGAATACAGGATCACTACATATACATATATAAGCGCGTGCATAGGAGCCCAAACGTCTAGTAACTGTCTTCCCCTTCCCAAGCGGTCAACGATGGTGCGCTGAACCTGAACCTCTATCTAACAGTCTCGACTCACGAAAGTAACTCGACAGACGCGACCCTAAGGTCGTCCCAGTCTCTGGTCATGATGTCAGTATCAGGATACAGGAATTTGGCACGATCACAGTGTATGAGTGTGTCCTGGGGTGTCGATATACTCATGTACGCATATCGAGATACTACGAAACATCCAACAATCTTTCTAAGACGTTACGACGTACGTCTTCACCCGGTTGTGAACCGGACGCGAAGTATCGAACGTCAACATAAATACGTGCACAATGTACATAAATAAACAATAAATAACTGTAATCTGAAATACAGAGTGGCAAGGTACACTTGCCTGCGTGCGGCTGCTGATGACGGGGATCTGGTACCGCGTCCAAGTCCTCGGGTCCCGCCGTACCTAGAGAAGAGATACAAACCAGAATTAATATTCTACTCTACGACTCACAAGGGCAAGATACTAGAGGGCTGACTACAACTGACTAACGGTACGATAGTCCATCAACTAGTCATCTGTACACTCTCCTCGATCTATCCTCATTCTTACCATATTCTTCACGTGGTTCAGTAGTTCAGGTATGCTCACCCTCTGACCGTATTTACTCCTTAGATATTAGGTCTTCCTTAACCCTCAGATCATTTCGTCCTCAAACACTGCTCATCCCTACAGATCACCACGCACATCCATAAATGTGTTTAACCCTTAAGCTCAATGTTCTCTCACTCAAATCTATATTAATATACCGATGATGATTTAAGCCTCCAAGTTCACCATTAACCTTAACCTCAAGTCATAATATTATCATTCGATTTAATCAGCAATGTTCAAGTATTAAACCACACTATCCAATGTAAATCCTAACAATCACAACCTAGCATCTCTACTTAGTGTATATCCATAATTTTATTTCACAACTTATGAAACTAAACCCCAACCACATCTCAATCTCCGAATCCAACTTTATAAAATACAAGATACATGAATCACTACAATACATATATCCTAAAACATGTCAACACAACCTCAAGTCATTAAGATCCATATTCGCACTAATCATCATTAGCCTTAGCCAATATAAACATTAATCCCGTAGTTCAAATATTACACTATACTAATCATTTGTATCATCACTACATAAAAACTAGAAATCTATTAAACCTCATTAAACACAACCTCAAGCCATGTTCACATATAATCATCATTAACACAACCTCATCTGGGTTCATTCATTAACATAACCTTATCTTTATATTTTAGTTACCACTTTACACTAGCCATCCACACATGTAGTCCAACAACCCTAGCTAGCATTAACCCATGAATATATATATATACCAACAATATGTATAAATGTAAAGAGAGGGGGAGGAGTATACCCAAGCGGCCGGAGCGAGGTGGTGGTGAAGATGTAATGGTGGTAGTGATGATGGTGGTAGTAACTGGACAGGGAGAAGCGGGGAAGTGTTGAGAGGTGGTGAGAACGTGGAGGCTCGCCGAAGTGGCTGTGCTGCCCGGCCGGAGCGGGGGGAACTGCTCCGCCGGAGCTGGCAGCTTCAGCGAGGGGAAGGTCGGCCCGGCGGCGGGGACGCACGGGAGCGGGCGGCAGCGGCTACTGCACAGCCACGCGGGGAGGCACAGCTGCGGTGGCAGCGGGCCAGTCGCACGCTGCGGGGGATAGCGGTCGGACGCTCGGCTGCGGGGGGTCGCTCGCTGCGGTGGCAGCGGTCGCTCACTCGGCGGGGGACGACAGACCGCCGGTCGGGGGAGCTCTGGCCGGCGGGAGCTCCGCTGGAGTCGGGCCGGGGTCGAGTTGTTGGCCGGCCGGTCGGGTCTCACTAGGGAGAAGCAATGAAGGAGGAAGAAGAAGAAGAAGAAGAAGAAGAAGAAGAAGAAGAAGAAGAAGAAGAAAAGAAGGAGGAAGAAGAATGGAGTTTTCTTTGCATGAAAAAAATAAATAGAGGAGGAGAGAGAGATTTTATTGGGATTAGGGCCGGTTGGTTTTTGGTTGAGGGTGGGGTGAGGAGTTACTTTTTAGGGGTGTGTGTGAAGGAGATGGATGGTTGGGATCAACCCATTCAAAATGAATGGTTGAGATTGATCATGAAGAGGAGAGGGTTTCTTCATGAGGGTGAATGGATGGGTGAGAATGGGACCCCATTTTGGGACCCTCTCATTTGTTCATGGCCAATAGGGTGGTGCCACACAATTCAATAATTGCAACTTAGCCCCATAAATTCGGAAAATTGCATGGACACATAAAATGACACAAAAATTGCGGAGAAAAATATGTTTAGCAATTTTCATGGTGAGAGGGTGTTGTGCGTTAGGCACGGGTTCAATTAGGAAGACATTGGGATTAATTTAGGATTAAAAATAGGATTTACAAAGTTGGTATTCCCGATTAAAATGGAAATAAAGTGTCCCGCGAATTTAATTTAATTTGGGCACTTGGGGTCAAAATCCGGAAATGACGCAAAGGCCAAAAATGGTAGGGGCTTGGAGTCAGTCTTGGACCCTTTAGTTGGTCCGGCTCAACGGGTTAAGTTGGTATCTCAAAAATTAGGGTAACGACACAAGTGTCCGACACGGAATTAAATATGGATTACGGTTTCGGAAAATTGTGCAATTAATTTAGAGCACAACGAAAAGCTGATTTTTATAGACGGAAAAGTCCAGTACCTAATTTGGCGGGTCTAGTCAAAAGTACAATAGTCCGATGGAATTTATGGGCTGATATTGGGCTCCGAATAATCAAACAATGATAGGGCGCACCAAGGGTTTTAATTAATTGAATTAAATACCAGATAAACTTATCTCTACTCTAAACCTCGACATCTGCTACCAAAAACCAAAATTTTCTAAATCCACCCTAACTATCTATAGAATAAATCGAGGAGGTTTACAACAGGAGGTATACTAATAGTATACCACCCACAAAAAATTGATGCAATTTGGAATGATCTTCACCACTGTTTTGGTCGTTAGATTTGCAATGAACGAACATGATTGAACATGAGCTAATGTAAGAATTTTTCTAAAACTAAATTAGGATTTCTTAGCCTATTTAAGGAGGCTAAGGGGATTTCTCTTTGGGAGTGGTAATTGAGGAAATTCAAGGAAATAGTCTATCAAATTTATAAGGAGATCTGTACTTCACTCATAGTATCGCTCTTCAAGACAGTAGGAGAAGAAATATTTGTTTGAGGATTACTATTTGTTTCGATTAGGGTCTGCCTGGTAACATTATTTTTACCGATTTTAGGGTGTTTTTGAACCGACTGTTTATAAAGTTTTTCAAAAATCCGTGGTGGTTAATTTTTTTGAGGCACTGGTTTTGGTCAGCTCAAAAATCTCCCAAAATCGGTTATGTAATTTATGGTGTCTTTATAAACACCCCAAATCGACAGGTTTGAAGAATTTTATTATTTTATTACATTTATATCCTTGCCCAAAATAGATAATTATAACTACTAATACATTATTCTATTTTTTTCTCTCTCATCTGTGTTTCTCTTCTACTTCTTCCAAACAACGGATACTTTTTCGGTAAGTTATTACAATCTTTCTCTCCTACTTTCATCTAGACGTTTCTATTATTTTATATGTTTCTATTATTTTGATCAAATTTGGACTTATACTTCTTCCAAACTTCTCTCCTACTTTCATCTTAGATATTCTATTATTTCATATGTTTCTATTATTTATGTGTTTCTATTATTCTATTTATATATCGGAATATAGGTAATTTTATTCCTATAAAAAAATTTCAGAACCTCTCGTTAATGAATTATCAAGTATAGATTGGATTAGTTTAAAAGTCTCTACTTAAAACCACTCAAAATTGAACCGCTCATAACCAGTACTCTGAAAACACCGCATAACCGTTATTCCTATAATTGTCAAATAGATCCTTAGAGAGATCATCACCGTTATTATAGACGGTGTGGTGGACGATATCGTTATTGTCTTTATGTTTTCATACTTGAGATTAGTGAGCAATCAGATATTGGAAAAAAAATAAAACCAATTAGTTATCTTGTACTATATTATTGGAATATAGAGAGAAAAATTTGTTTGGCTTGCTCATTAGCCTAGAAGGTTCTCAATTTTCTTTGTGCAAATGTCTAACAGATTTTTGACTCGACGGTGCGAGCGAGAGCATATAACAATTGATTGGACGTGATCGGTTTCGCGAGAGCTTGTTTATCTTGTATGTATGTATCTATTGTTCGAGAAGATGTTCAACTGTTCTCAAATCTGAGATTAGAGAGTCGATCCAATCCGGAATCTACAGTAAATTCTAACCTCCCACAGTCCCACTGGCTCCAACTTATTTCAAGCAAATATATATAGTATGTTGTAGATCCGACAAAAACACATGGAAGAGGCGACTGAGTCTACGATGGTATTCGTGTTTATAATAGCTGTCCCATCAGTGCTAAGTAACTAAATATTAAGAGAGACAATAACACGTGAGAAAAGCTTTTTATTATACAATATACCGTACAATTATATATATATATATACCATGTATTATTCCCCATTTCTGACACCCTCTTCTCTGCCCTTGTGCTCGCCACATAATCTGAACCGCTCAGTCACTTCCATCAGTCAACACCACCCTCCCCTGCCCCAATAGATGCCATCACTTGCACGTGTCACAGGACACCGGATTCCTTTCGACACGTCAGCACCCAGGTAACCACAAACTTTTTGGATCGCGTCAACCCATGGAAAAGACTGGAACATGTGGGTTCAAGTATTGGATTCGTGGGTACCCATGTAGTAGGCTCTGGATAATCTCACTTTTTTTTTTTTTTCTAAAGAGAATTGTAATATCCAAACAAAATTCAAAGTTGATTATTAAAACTATTCTTAATTTATTATAATTTTTTACAAATATAATTTAATTTTGTTCATATATATACTATTCTTAATTTTGTTCATTTTTTTAATATTGTTCATGTTTATCAATTTATTATGATCAATTAGGTATATTTTGTATTAGGTCAGAAATTAGGTTATATATATATATATATATATATATATATATATATATATATATATATATATATATATATATATATACAAATTGACACGAGTATTAGGACACGAAAATGGTAATATGTATTGTATATGTCTATAATTAAGTTAGAAGAAGATTGACAAATTGAATATTACATATATAATTATTTTGATTTATATGTGTCTCCTTAGACGTATGTAATTCTTAATACGTAGGCTTGAGCATATCCAAGAATATCGAAAATAGAATATGTGACATTCAAAAATCCGTATCGGTATCGATTTATTCATCGACCCTAAAATTTATACGATTATCACTAATTTAACCTATAATAAATTATTAATATTTTAGAGTATTAGTATTGGTATCGGAATCGGTATCAGACCATTACTATGAGTATCGATTATCACTAATTTAACCGATACAGTTATCACTAATTATTAACATTTTAGAAAATATAATTTATACTTTAGGCATAATTTTAAGTTTTCTTGTGTTATTTTTTAGTATTATAGTCATTTATAGTTATACTTCAGGGTACTAATATGAATAGTAATTAGTAGTTCCAACCTTACTATGCTCTGGCATGTATCGGCCATATTCGGATGAGTGTCGAGGAATTATGATTTTGGATACGTGTAAAACACACAAAAAAATGCTCAAATATGGTCTTTCCAATAGCTCCTTTAGTTCTTTATGAGACTTCCTCATCAAGTATCATAACTAACTAATCCTTTAGCAAATATCCTAACTCATCTTGTATCTAATCCGTATTGTTTGAATATATGGTACATACAAAATCAATTAGTCGATACTTAGTTGACCGATCGTGGATGTACAATCGACGACATGAAAGTAGGATTGGCTTGACAGATAATTTCATGGTGGGTATTGAGAAATTTCTCAAATACGCCAGTAGTCAACCTTATTTCATGGATGGGAGGCTAATCAAGTGTCCTTGTGTCAAATGTCATAATATATCATTGAAAGAGGTAGATCTCGTGAAGAAGGATTTCGTACCGAACTACAAGGAGTGGATGGCTCAAGAAGAACCTTTATTTTTGCAATATCATCATTCCTCTTTCAATACGGAGGTAGAAGAGTCTACTTTCGGAGATAACTTTGAATATCGACTGCAAACCTTGGCGCGTGAGTTGGTATTTGACACGGCCGGTCCAAGTTTTGATCCGAATGATCCTAATCCTGATGCGAAAGAATTCTATGATATGTTCAAGAATGCCGATACTCCGTTATACCCGGGTTGTGATTCTCATTCAGTCATGTCAGTGGTGATGCGACTGTTGAACCTAAAGTCTGATTTTAACTTGTCGCAGAATGCTATGACCGGATAATTCAATTTGTTATAGAGTTGTTGCCAAAAGGATCGAAGGAGTTGCCTGAAAACTTCTACAAGTCGAAGATGATGATACGAAAACTCGAATTAGGCTACAAAAGATAGATTATTGTCGAAACGGTTGTATGTTGTACTACAAGGAGAACAATGATAAAGATAAATATATTTTATGTCATGCGGACCGGTACAAGCCAATTCAGGGCAAAGAAAAGTCAACTGTCCGAGCAAGGTTGCATCCCTACAAGTACATGCAGTTTTTTTTATCACAAAGAGGCTGCAGAGGATGTATATATCCGCAAATACAGCACAACTCATTACATGGCATAGCAAGGAACGAAAGATGGATGAAGGAGGATTATCTCATCCTTCCGATTGAGAGGCATAAAAATATTTTTATTTGTGTCATCCTGAATTTGCTGCGGAGTCCAGGAATGTCCGGTTGGATTTATGTTCTGATGGATTCATACCTTTCGGACAGTCGGGATCTCAGTACTCTTGTTGGTCGATGATTTTGACTTCTTACAATCTACCACCGTATATGTGCATGAAGACTCCTTACATGTTCTTAACACTTATCATACTCGGTCCAAAAATTCCAAAGAAGAACATCGATATCTACTTGCAGCCGTTGGTGGATGAGTTGAAACAATTGTGGCAATTCGGCATTCGGACATATGATATATTGAAGGATCAGAACTTTCAGATAAGAGTGTCTCTCATGTGAACCATCAACAATTTTTCAATATATGGGATGTTATCGGGGTGGAGTACTCATGGTACTTTGCCTTATTCGATATGTATGGAAAAGAGTAAGGCATTTCGTCTCAAGAATGGAGAAAAAGTAAGATTTTTATTATTATTACCACTACAAGAATAAGTCAAATTAGCGACATCTAAAAACGTCGCTAAATGGCATAAAAATGTCACTAAAAAAATTTAGCGACGTAATTAGCGATATTTCAATGAAGTCACGTTTAAGCTAGTCACTGACAGAAAAAACGTCGCAAAATGTCGTTATAGCGACGTTTTCTAGCGACGTATTTCGTCGCTAATATTTTTATATTAGCGACGTTAAGCGACGCAACGTAGCTAAATTAGCGACGTGTTCTGTCGCTAAACGTCACTAATTTTTTTTTATTTAGCGATATTTTGTAACATATTTAGCGACGTTTTGTTGACCTGGCAAATACTGTCATGTCAGCAATTCAGCAACATTCAGCGACGTATTTAGCGACGCATATAAACGTTGCTTAACGTCCCTAAATGTAGCTAAATTTTTAGTGAAAAAATAAAAAATATAATATAAAATGGTTTCCAAACCAATCTTCCTGTAGTTTATGAATTCACAATTTATATAAATAGACCCGGTGCAACCCTCCATTGAATTCCCTGGGTTCGCCGACCCCTTCGGTGGAACACTCAACACCGGTAAATTAACATACATTTAATATGAATAAATAGTAAAATTTGAAGAAAACAAAATATTGGAATTACAAACCGAATCTGGAGAAAATCTCGTCGTAAAGAATACAATTAATATCCACCCAACTGAGTGCAGAAATAAAGTCTGAAAGCCCTAAAAATGTATAATATTCATAAATGACCAAATATCATAGGTCAAAACTATCATAAATAGGACTACTGCGGATCTGTAGGAGGATGACCACCGGCGCGCATCAGGGATAAGAACAAATCATACTGCTCCCGTGAAATCGACACCGATGTCGATGGAGAAGGCAGTAACGTCGGTGGAGTCTATGTCGATAAAGGCGCACCAGGAGGACGTATTTGCTCCAACGCTGCTAGTCGATGGTTGTATGAATCCATGGTAGATAACAGCCTCATACTGCTATGAACTATTGAATCATGCATCATCGTCAGCCTCTCGCCCATGGACAGCTGTGATTCTTGCAACTTCGTCACGCTACGCTCTGTCGACGCTCTAAGATCAGTTGTCATATCCTTGAGCTCCATGATGCTGCGCTCGAGCATATCAAATCGTGCGATGAGCGTCGCATCGTCCGCCTGCGACTGGGACAGGGGCTGCTCCTCCATCCTTCGTAGCAACTCGTCACGGAGAGACGCAATCTGACGGTCAACGGTCTCCTGGACTCGGGCCGACGCCTGCGAGGGATGTGGAAAATGTGCACTTGTAGTGGAGGCCCTAGAGGACTGCGTCGCAACAAGGGCGCCATAGAATCCCGTACCGTAGTACGCACCCCTCTGGAGACAACCAGCGGTGGTCACCCACAGCTCGTCCGCCGACGGAGCTGGAGAGGGCTGTGAGGAAGTACCAGGCTATCCCGCTGTAGGTGCACTAGCAGTCGTCCGCTCACGCAGCCTAAGATACTCGGCCGAGAAAAGTTTGGATACTCGATAATTGCTAATGTCTAAGGTACTTATTACCAACTACATGGATATTTATTTGCATATTTCCTAAGTTATATTAAAATTAACACAAAGTAAAGTAATACTTACATAGGTCTGCGAGGCCCTCTCATCAATGAGATTTCTGCCCTTTCGATGGGTGGCCAGAAAGACGGTCACCATGTTGGCATCCTCACCCCTCTGTACATGTTAAAAATATATTATTTAGTACTAAAATTAAATATTTTACCAACTACCATTTTATCGTACTTGTATTAAAATAATATATCTGAAATAAAAAATATACCAAACGATGGAAATATTCCGTCATCAGAATCGAGCCACCACACCACTTTTCTGCCTTCTTCCTAGCCGCATTGGCCTTCTCAGACCTTTCCTTCTACCTTGGATCATCGAATCTAGCCCTCATCGCAGTCCACTGCTCAGGCGTGATCCAACCTTAGATCGGTTTTTCTTCGCGATCACGAGCCTTTTAGTCATCCAGAGCATCACGGATCAGCTTGGCGGCAACGGCAGGAAACATCTGCTCGATCAACTCGGCCCGGTGCGGTGGATAGAAATATGTTTGCTACAAGAATTAATTTAGTATGTTATATAATATACATAAATTAGATGATTGATATTAAAACTAAATATACTTTTACCTTGAAGTGCGCAAACCAGAACGTCTTTCTCTCATCCGGAGCATCAGAGTAGTTGATCCAAGGGCCACCATAGTTGTATATCAAAAAGTAGCCCAGACGTCTCTGTACCGACGAAGGACGATATCTATACAGAGATAATTATTTTTATCGAAAAAGTGAATATATGATTATTAAAGAAATACACGATATATATGATGCTAAACCAACTAATTGACTTACTTTGTACCGTCGGCCCAAATCTTCATCCTCGTCTCGTCCGGAGGTGAACGTGGAGGATCTCACTGATGTGGAAATGACGTCGGCTCAACCTCCGCCAAATGCTCATCTGTCTCCATGGTTCCATCAGCAGGAGGAACGCTAGATGAGGGAGTAATCTCAGGCCTGGAACTACTCATCCCAAGAGTACTGCCACGTAACGTCGTCGGAGTTGGAGATGTGACTAGTAGATATACTGGAGTACTTGGCGACGAGGATCCAGAACCAACAGTAGGCAGTACCGGAGAAGCACTCCATCTACCTTCGGACCTGCCGAACGCTCCACGTCGTCCTGTCATACCTGATAACAACATATGATGATAGAACAAATAAACAAATATATAGTAAATTCTATAGTCAAAATATTATGCATATCTCACAGCATTAATAGAATTGCACAATAAATAACTAGTAGTGTCATAAGTCTAAATGGATAGTACATTCTACAATCAAAATATAATACATGTCACAAGTCCAAATGGATTTATTTTATTTGTAATCATCTTCAGAAAATTTATCTTGTTTGCCTTCCTCGTCCTCATCTTCCTCTTCCTCTTCCTCCTCATATTCACTTTCATATACTTCATCTTCGTCTTTGTCTTTCTCTTTGGATAATTGTACCTCTTCTATATTATTAGTCGTGTAATGAGTAACTTCCGTTGAGTCCATATCTACAATATTTGTTACAAGAGGTAGCTCGTCCTCCTGATAAGCTATTTCATCAACGTCAAAGGTATTTCTAGCTTTAGTCGTGCATACTGCCCACCAATATAACCTCGCTGTCCCCCGTCTAGGACAAGTTATGAATTACACGAGATGACCCTGACTTGATAGTATAAATGGTTCGTAGCCTTCATATCTACGCTTGTAGTATATATCCACAAGACCATGCTTGTCAATTTTCTAACCTTGATCTTGAATCGGATCAAACCATTCACACTTGAATATCACGATCTTAGTTGGATTTGTGCCATAATTATATGTCAACTCCATAATCTCTCATAAGGTGCCAAAGAAATCATTGCTTGGATCGACGTCTTTGTAGTTCGAAGATTTGATACACAAACAACTATTTTTCGTGGAATCAAGATCCAGAAAGCTGTCTCTGATTAAAGCATTTGTTGACTTGAACCGAAACCCATTCACACAGTAACTTGGCCATATTTTGACGGCAGTAATTGGTCCCTTGGCTAAAGTTCTAATAGATTCAGTTTTGGGTGTTATTAGACGATCGACCTAAATACCAAAGTAGCAATAGTAAGTTATTTATTGTGCAAGTGCAAATAAAAAAGTAATTACCGAGCTCCTTACATATGCGCTCAACCAAGAAGGAAAATGATGTCTCATTTCTTGTTCTACTTCTTCGTCTGTTATGTAGGGTCTAACCGACCTCAGCCCATCATTATATGTGTTGAAAAACAATGAAGCAACCGCTGATTAGTAGCATAATATTAGCTTATACTATTATAATAAAATGATGTAAATGTGGATGTATTAATTACTTACCCCTCTAGCTTCTCCACTTCATCCTCGTCGCAATTGAGTAATATATACAACTGAGCAGCCCTTAGCTCGTCGTCATTCAAATATGTCTTTTTTATTTTCTCCGTTTTCGGACGCATCGAATACTTTCAGTATTGCATCATTAGATTCTTGATATCCGTCGTCGTTTCTCGGAGCTCTCATTCTATTAGTAGCAACATGAGGATTGAAATACGTCGAGCAAAAATTTATAATCTCCTCGAGAATATAAGCTTCACAAATAGAGCCCTTAACCTGTGCCTTATTTTTTACCTTTCTCTTTAGGTGATTCAGATGCCGCTCGAACGGGTACATCCACCGATAACCGACAAGACCACCAACACGTGCCTCATAGGAAAGATGAATTGGCAAATTCTCCATAGATTCGAAGAATCCAGGAGAAAATACATTCTCGAACATGCACAGTGTTACTGCAATGTCCTTTTCTTGCTTTTCTAGACGATCGACGAGCAACTTAGTAGAACAAAGATCTCTGAAGAATATGCTGAGCTCTGTCAATGGATCCCAAATGACCTGCCGTAAGAATTCTCGAAATGTAATCGGAATTAACCTCTCCATGAATACATGACAATCGTGGCTCCGCCAGTTTATTCTCCTTAAGGTCGACGCATCTTCTCAAGTTCGACATGTACCCGTCTGAAAATTTTAGACCCTGAATCCACCTACAAAGTCTCCATTTATCCTCATTCTCTAGTGAGAAAATTTACTTAGGCTGATTTAACTTTCCATTTTCCTTCTCTATCAAATACAACGCAGGACGTCTACATATTTTTTCTAAGTCCAACCTGGCCTTCGGATTGTCTTTCGTCTTCCCCTTTACCTCTATTACAGTATTAATTATGTTATCAAAAATATTATTCTCAATATGCATGACATCAAGGTTGTGTCTGATCAGATTGGTGCTCTAATATGGCAAATCCCAGAATATACTCCTCTTCGTCTAGTTATGGGTGTGACCAAATCCGTCACACTTGTACCCCTTAGCAGGCTCTTCGATAGCACTTGGTAAATCTTGTACCTCTTCCTATATCGTGTATTCGAGCCACCTTGGCGGTAGATTGTCCTTCTCCGTAACGCCCGCACGAAAATGATTCATGTTCCTCCGGTACGGATGATCCTTCGGCAGAAATTTTTGATGATAATCGAAGAAGCACGGTTTGCCTCCGTGTTTCAAATGGAAAGCCTTAGTGTGGTCCATGCAATACGGACATGAGAGATGACCATGAGTGCTCAATCCCGATAATATTCCATAGGCCGAAAAGTCGTTGATGGTCCACATAAGTGCTGCCCTCATCTGAAAATTTTGCTTTCTAGAAACATCGTACGTGTTGGCACCTACTTCCCACAGCTGATTCAACTCATCTATCAAAGGCTGGAAATACACATCGATGTTCCTATTCGGATTGTTCGAACCCAGGATAATAACGGTTAGGAATATATACGGAGTCTTCATGCACATCCAAGGCGGTAGAATGTACGGAGTGACGATCATAGGCCAACACGAGTACTGGGAGCCCGAAAGTCCGAATGGGGTAAAACCATCGGAGGAGAGCCACAATCTGACATTATATGGATCTGAAGCAAAATCTGGATACTCTCCATCAAAGTGCTTCCATGTTTCTCCATCGGATGGATGATCCAATACTCCTTCGATCTGTTCTCGCCTGTGCCAACTCATGTTTTCTGCAGTCTCCTTCACCATAAACAACCTCTGTAACCACGGCGTCAAAGGCAAATAGTGCATCAAATCGGTAGGCTTTGCACCGACAGACTTTCCTCTACCAGTGGCCTTGTAGCGATCAGCACCACAGAATTTGCACGCATCTTCATCCTTGTCTTCTTTGTAGTACAACATGCACCTGTTGTGACATGCATCGCTTTTCTCGTATCCCATCCAGAGCAATCTCACCATCCTCTTAGATCGGTAGAAGTCTTTAGGCAACTTTGCACCTTCTGACAAGATCTCTATAATCAAATCCATCAGTCGGTTATAGAATTCTTGTGACATGTTAAAATCGAACTTGATGCTCAATAATCTTTTAACCACCTCCAACGGTGAATGATCCTCACAACCAGGATATAATAGAGTCCTTACATTCTCCAGCAACTCCATGAACTTCGCAGCATCGACATTTGGTGCCTCCTCAGCTGTATCATGATTGTCCGGATCGAAACTAGGCCCCACCGCATCAAAAACTATATTCACCCACCCGTCGTCGTATGTGGACATCCATATATGGCTCCACATAAGGCTCCAACTATGATGCTAAAGACACAAGTTCTCTGTGCGTGGTCCACTGATAGTAATTCGGCGTGTAACCCTTCGAGTATAAATGATATTTGACTTCCACTTCTGGATGATATTTCAAGTTGTAATATCTCACACACGGACACTTAATTTTGGTACCATCCATGTACGGAGGGAACGCCTTGGCGAACTGCAGGAACTGTTGTACACCCTCTATGAATTCATCCCGCACACCGTACATGTCATCAGGATGACGGTTGTACATCCACGAACGATGATGCAGATAGTAATTCATATCCATTTCTAGATACTTCTGCAAAGATAAATAGACTTCGTTTAAGTATATACTCATGTGAATATTTGGTGGTGTATATTATCCAAATGATACTAACTCTAGATATGCAAAGATGAATAGACATCATTCAAAAAAATAGTTAAATTATAGTATATGTCACAAGTCTAAATGAATTTCATATTGATATTTTCAATCCTCTTCTGAAAATTTATCTTCTTCATTTAAATACAGTACATGCACTGATGCTCCTAGTCCTAGCATTGATACTCAGGAATACCCAATTATGTTATATACCTACTCGTCTACACACACATAAGAATACTCAGTAATACAGTACATGCACTAATACACCTAGTCCTAGCACTGATACTTCTTTGTTCAACTCTGTATCCTGGATACTCATATTGCAGTGTATCAGTGAGTGTCAACTGTGTATCCTGGATATCCATACTTGACATTTGTTTAGGCCATGCCTTTCTAATTGAAAAGTCAAGTCATAGATATTGCTGCTGCTCTAATTGCAAATTGATGTTGCTGTTGCAACTAAATATTGCTGTTGCTATTATGCTTTCGTTCTACTGCTGCTGTTAATGCTTGTTATTGATGCTGCTCTTCTAATTATTGGTACTACAATAGCTGTTGTCACCTATAACTTGTCCGATCATCCCTAATATCTAAGAACACTCACCTCCACTGCTAATAACACTCTCCACAAGTACTGGACTGTTCTAAAACCAGAGCACCACATCCCCTTTCTCGTCACCTCTATGTCACAACACCAACACCACAAAGCTAAAACACAAACACACACACACACACACACACACACACACACATATATATATATATACACACTTAAAACTTATATATATACCTATTCTAATGAGTATATAAATATATAATCAAGGGTAAAACTGAGAATCAAGCCAAGAATGACCGACTTATTATTTTAACAAATACGTGGTAGGAGAAAACTAGCAAGCAATCTCTATAAATGATTCTTAAGTTCACAAAACCTAATTTGTAGCACAAGCATATCACTCCATGTCAGTGTTAGTGTGTCCGTGCCAGTGTCAGAATAATTATGGTGTGTGTGCCTGTGTCAAAATATCTGTGAGTGTCCGTATCGATGTCATGAGAATTAGGATTAAGGTTTACCTAACCAAGGAGGGGGGCTGACTGATCGGAGAGCCGAAGGCGGAAGGAGAGTCGGAGCACAGAGGGGGGAGCCAGAGGGGGAGCCGGAGCACAGAGGGGAGAGAGTCGGAACACGGGGGGAGCACGGGTTTGGGAGGGGGGCCGGAGCGCCGAAGGGGGTCACGGAGGCGGAGGGGGCGCGTGGTTTCGAATTTTTGCGAATGAAAACAAACGTGAGAAATAAAAACTCAGAACCCTATATTAAACAATTTAGCGACGTATAAAGTAGGAGTCGCTAAACGTCGCTATTTTTTAATATATTGTAATGTAATTGTTACAATGTCGTTAAATACGTCGTTGTAATTAAAACATTAGCGACGTTCAGCGACCATTACCGACGTCTATTTCCATAATAATAATGATAGTCACTGGATGACGCTGAATATCGCCACTAACGACGTTTTACGACTTTTTTAAATGGAGTCACTAAATTCTTAGAAATTGACAACGTTTTACTCTGATGTCGCTAAGGAGGTCGCTAATTGGACAAAATTTAGTAGTGCACCGTCAGTTCCTTCCTGTGTCGCATCCATGGAGAAGGAACAAAGATGCCTTTAGAGCTGGTAAACAGGAACTATCTCCTCCCCCGTTGAGACTGATAGGAGATGAAGTTTGGAAAGAGGTAGATAGATTGCCGACTTTAATGAAAGATCCGATATCGGCCGATCATTTTGAAGGGTTCGGACTTAGGCATAATTGGACGAAGCATAGTATCTTTTGGGACTTACCTTATTGGAAGAAAAATCTCATAAGGTACAATATTGATGTCATGCATATCAAAAAGAATGTATTCAACAACATCTTTAATACGGTGATGGATATCAAGGGGAAAACGAAAGACAATGTCAAAGAAAGAAAGGACTTGGAAATTATTTGCAGGTGTTTAGATTTGCACATAAAATAAAGTGACAACGATAATTGGATCAAGCCTCCAGATCCATTTACATTGAGTAGGGAGGATAAATTGATAATATGCAACTGGATTTCAAAGTTGAGATTTCCTGACGGCTACGTGTCAAATCAGGCAAGATGTGTTGATCTCAACGAATGCAAGCTGACAGGGATGAAGAGTTATGATTGCCATGTATTTATGGAGAGGTTACTACATATTGCTTTGAGAGAGATATTGCCCCATCAAGTATGAACTCCGTTGGCCGAATTATTTATATTCATTAGAGATTTGTATTCAAGCAAGTTAATGGTGCAACATATAATATAACTTGAGGAGAAGATTGTATTGACATTGTGTAAGTTAGAAATGGTGTTTCTCCCTTTTTTTTGATAGTATGGAGTATTTGCCGATTCATCTTGCATACGAAGCACGCGTCGGTGCTCCCGTCCATTATCGATGGATGTATCCATTTGAGAGGTATAAATTTTTTATACTAATAATTTCTTTATTCAAATAATTCTAAGATTCAATATATTATCTATAGGTATCTACATCACCTGAAGAAGAAGGTTGGCAATAAGGCTTATGTAGAACTTCAATATGCGAAGCATATATCATTGAGGTGGTTTCAAACTTTTGCTCCATCTACTTTGATACTCATGTCAGAATAAATCGCAATAGAGCCCCAAGGAATGATGACGGTGGGGTTGATGTCCTGAATAGTGTAATCCACACTATCTTCAATATGGGAAGGAAGCCTACAAGTGCTATTAAAGTACATTGGTTGGAAGATGATGAATTTGAAGTCGCTCATCGGTATATATTGTTAAATAATAGTATAAAAGAGATGCAAGATATTGAGAAGTAAGTGACACATCTTTCCTAGATATTTTAATTTTGTATATACTTGGAAAAGAATTGCTCTAACTGTTCTCCTTATTATCACAATACTTTTAGAGCTGAGGTAAAAATGGAGAGACCTAATATTAATGAAGATGATCTTGCTAGAGAGGTTGATAGAAAATTTTTATCGTGGTTCCATAATTATGTACGGATCCTAAACATTAAGCATTCTAAATTTAGCAATCAGACAAATCTTTGTCTAATGTCTATATGATACGTGATGTTTCAAATTTTTTGTCCTGGTAATGACTTATAGAACGAACGACTTCGAGCATTAGATATCGGACCAAGCAAGAGGGAAAAGTGTTGGGATTGATACACCATTATTGGATTCAAATTTAGAACCACTAATAAGTCTATTAATCAATCATTTGTCGATGAAGAGGCTAATTATACAAAGAATTCTGGAGTAAGTGTGAGGGGTTTAGTCTACGATGACGTTTCAGAATTTGACTATTACGATGTACTAAGAGATGTCGTGGTGTAAACTCCCTCACCCAAAATAGGTATTTGTGTATATTTTATATTATTATATTTATTATAGATGTTGAATTTATTTAGAGTATTCTCTTAGTTAATTAGAAAATAATTTTTTCTTTAGTATATTTATTTATATAAATATTCATTTAGAATTATTTTAGGTTATTTTAGATTTTTGGAGATTTTTCTAGAATTTTTGGTAATTAAAACTTAGAAAACATAAATTTCTAGGACTTCTATGATTTACTATACGACCATTCTTGCATGCCGTTCCTACCAAATATTTATTTTAGTTTAAAATATTTAAGTATATTTTTTTGTAATTTATTTAGAATTTTAAGAAATTTATTTAGATTTTAAAATTATTTAGGATTTATTTGGATATATATAGTCTTAATATTAGATAGATGCTAATTTAGTGTTAATAGATATTAATAAGATTTTATAAATTATTTGTATTATCTTTAATTATATTTAAGATTATAAATTATTGAGATAAATTCAAACTCTATTTTAAATTAATTCAAATCCTGAACCTACTAGGAAATCAACTTCATGCATATCCTATCCTTATTTAAATTCATCATAATCCTATCCAAATTAACCAATCATAGTCCTATTTAATTAAGTAGAGTCCACCATTATAAATACCTCATCCTTCATATTTTTCTTCTCCAAATTCCTCTCTTTTTCGTCCAAAAAAATAGTCAAAATTCGTCATAAATTCAGCCTCATTTTCCACTAGTTATGACAAATTAAAAAGACGATATCTCCTAGCTCTGGACTCCAAACACGCTCCAGTTTTTTTTGTTAGAACGATAATGAGGTTAGATTTCTGATTATATAAATTGTTTTTCTAAATTATGAGTATTAAATTCTGGAAAATTCGTAGAGCACAGCATGTCCGAAAATAGACGTGTTTCGATGTTTTTGCGATTTCGGGAGAACCGGGAATCAGAATCACGAACCGTTTAAAGTTTCGGAAAGCTAATGTCGAGATCATCGACATATATTTTCCCAAAATTTAATTCGAAGTATTTACATACTGTTAATTCTGTAGAACTTCTAGGTTAGAATTTAACCATCGGTGCACAATACAAAATTTGTTTGTGCCATAATTCCCAAACGAAATTGAATTCGGACGAGCCGTAAATTCTAGCATATTTTTTATGCTGAAATCTACAGGAAATCATGCATGAAAGTTGAGTTGTGTCGGTTGACTTTTTGGTCAACAGATCGCCTCGATTTGCATGCCATGAGACTCGAGTTGATAAAATTCAGTTTCTTTGGACAAAATTTAGGAATTAACATAAAAATAAGAATAATAAGATTAAAATAGGATTTTAGAGTAATTATTCCAGAATTAAATAAATTAAAATAAATTATCTTTTGACGTGATAAATTTGTAATACCTAGGCTATTTGGACTGTAACTTGGACTCTAATTCATACCAGCAGCAGGACCCCAGGCAAGATACCTTGCCAAATTGCTTACAGTATTTTGCATTCTTATTTTATTTCTGTATATTCATTGCATTTCTGTATATTTCTTGCATGTGTAGTTTTTCTTCAGTCATTACTATGTATTAGATATGTTGACACACACATGGCACTAAGTATCATAGAGGACAATCATTAGGCGTATGGGCTTTTAACCACTCTGGTAACACCGTAGTCACTAGCACGCACTATGGTGGGTCGTGTCCGATGGTCGCTATCCCCGAGGTATGTCGATTAATGGAGTCCGAGGGTCGCTACCCCCGAGGTATGTCGGCTGATGATGTCCACTGACGAGCGTGAGGTTGTGAGGATTAGATCGAGTAGCCTACCCTTGCCCATACGTCGAAAAGTTGTCCTCATTTGCATTCATATAGATTGTCTTGTACAGCGTACTTATTTATTTTCAAACCATATGCATGTTTACTGTATTCAAATTGGCTCGTATTTTCTGTATCTTGTTACGTCCCTCTGAGGACCTGGTCCGCTGCCAGGTGTATCTTTTCTTGAGTATTTGTAGGAGCGCAGATTTGGATGGTTACATGTGATCCGAGGATGTCTTCTCTTCGAGCCCGTGGTCGTTAGCTGGTACTCATATATTGCGATTGTTGTGTTGTACTTTTCCATTCGAGTTGGTAGTGGATTTATTTCCATCCAACTATCATCTTTAGATACTTCTTATTGAGATCTAGTTATATAGATGTTGGTTATTTATTTATATTGATTTTGGTGGATGAGATTTAGATTTTACCCTGTGACTTGTATTACATTTTATACCACTTGTGGATTTTATATTCATATTACAGCGTACGTATGGATTTGGTTTCCATATATTGGAGTTGCCATATCCATGCGGCTGGCATGCTTACGTGTCATAGTCCTACGTATTTTTGGGACTGGGGCGTGACATGTTTTTGTGGTGGCCCATGCAGGTCGAGAGCATATTGTCTCGGTTACGTTACTGTACCGAACAAGCCTGCACCTAGGAGTAGAGTATAGGATCTCATCCACAATTGACTATGATTCATCTTCCTCCTCTCTGTTCTATTCGAACAATTGTATCCTGCTTGATTCCTGTACTTCCCTAATAAGTTCCTTGAGTATATATAGCCTTCTGCTAGAATATAGGAACCCATGTTATTAGGATGATAATTAGAGTAGCACACCTATTAAGAATACAACGAGAATATAGACACCACTAAGTTTAGAATATCTAGTGAACCCTAGAATTCCTTAGCTATAGATTGGTTTACCATTACCCCTGATATATTATGAAGACTGGAGGGTAGTATAGACACTACTAGAGTAGTTAGAAGTTTTACCATAATGTTTGACACCTAGTATCACATAGTCTTTTGACCTATTAATGGAGTGTGATTGAACAACATTAATTGTATGCTAGCTTAGGAGACAGTGTTTATTCAGACAATAGAATTTAGAGGTCTTTGCCCCCATTTGGTCGACTAGCGACACAGACAAGGAGGTTGTATTATAACTATAGAGATTTGCAGAGTCTTTATTATTAGTGATTATTCTATTTTTTATTTTGTTTTTGTGAACTTGAATTGACTTATACCTCCTTTCATCATCATCTAGCGTACCTATAATTGTTGTACCACCTTGACTTATGTCGCTATTATAGCCTAGTTTTGCAAGCTTATTCTTTCATCAAGCTTGTTCACTATATATGTATTAGTGGATGCATACATTAATACATTTCAGAATTAGTGTACTATGGTATGATCAACCATAGTGCGCTTGATTCGCCCTTCGCAATACTACCTTACGTGGATTGAGATATATAGTTGACTAGTAAACACCTGCACTTGCCCCTAGATATGTCTGAGCGGATCGTATCGGTTACATAACTGTACTAATACGAGCATGCGAACAAAGAATTACCAAAATAGGATTTCAATCCACAACTGCCTTGACAATTCCCATTTGAGTTCCTTAAACGCCTTGATCCCCATACTTCTATTTATATTACCCTTTCCTTGAACTCTTCATTATTGCTTTCCGTCTTCCCTTATTTCGGAAAGATGAAACCTCGTACTTGGTATAAGTTGATACACAGAGAGTACTAGATATGCCCCATAGGCCGATCACATACTTGAGGATTATTCTTTTGTAATTAAGGGCATATCATATATGATATAATTGGTGCTAAAGTTTTGAGGATTGAATGACATGAGTAAATAAATTAAGGAGTATTTTTCTTAAAGTATATAGCCTTCTGTGATAGATGAGTAAATTCTAAGTTGGGTAGCAGTGCATTGGCAACTCGAGAGGAATTTCTTTTAGATTGTGATCGAGTAAGATTAGATTGGGAGAGGTTCAAGCCATTTAATTTTGAGAATTTTAGAAGAATGACTAAGATGATGAGGATTAATGAATTTTAAAAATCTTGATATTGAGGACCCAATATTTATACCTTAAGTACATAATTTAAAATTTTGAGTATTGAAGGTAAAATCATCAATTTGAATTTGAAGGATAAATATATAATTTTAGACTTGAACATTGGTGGACTGCAATTAAATTATTTTTCAATTTGATGATTTAAATTAAGAATTAAAATTTGATGGTTGGACTACCTATTTGAAATATTGAGGATGTGAATGGAATTTAAAAAGTTGAAGAATACAAAAAAAAAATTTTAAGTGAAAATAGGAATAATATTGGACTCGAATTACTTCTAGAGGAGATTATGATACTTGGAGATCGTGAGATAAAATTTGATATGGGTTATTTAAATCTTGAAGATATTATATGGATTCAATTTAAATTTGGATATTGATGAGTTGGAAAAGTGAGAAGAGATTACAATAGGTTGAATTTTGATTTAAACAATGATTATCTTAATTTTGAAATGATCGCGATAGATTTGAATAGATTTTGTTATTTAAATTTTTGGAAGAGATTGCGATTGACGTACCTTATGTATGAATGTGAAAGATTTAACAAATTATGTCTTATTTTAATTTCGAGGACGAAATTGTTTTAAGTTGGGTAGATTGTAAACTCCCTCACCCAAAATAGATATTTGTGTATATTTTATATTATTATATTTATTATAGATGTTGAATTTATTTAGAGTATTCTCTTAGTTAATTAGAAAATAATTTTTTCTTTAGTATATTTATTTATATAAATATTCATTTAGAATTATTTTAGGTTATTTTAGATTTTTGGAGATTTTTCTAGAATTTTTGGTAATTAAAACTTAGAAAACATAAATTTCTAGGACTTCTATGATTTACTATACGACCATACTTGCATGTCGTTCCTACCAAATATTTATTTTAGTTTAAAATATTTAATTATATTTTTTTGTAATTTATTTAGAATTTTAATAAATTTATTTAGATTTTAAAATTATTTAGGATTTATTTGGATATATATAGTCTTAATATTAGATAGATGCTAATTTAGTGTTAATAGATATTAATAAGATTTTATAAATTATTTGTATTATCTTTAATTATATTTAAGATTATAAATTATTGAGATAAATTTAAACTCTATTTTAAATTAATTCAAATCCTGAACCTACTAGGAAATCAACTTCATGCATATCCTATCCTTATTTAAATTCATCATAATCCTATCCAAATTAACCAATCATAGTCCTATTTAATTAAGTAGAGTCCACCATTATAAATACCTCATCTTTCATATTTTTCTTCCCCAAATTCCTCTCTTTTTCGTCCAAAAAAATAGTCAAAATTCGTCATAAATTCAGCCTCATTTTCCACTAGTTATGACGAATTAAAAAGACGATATCTCCTAGCTCTGGACTCCAAACATGCTCCAGTTTTTTTTGTTAGAACGATAATGAGGTTAGCTTTCTGATTATATAAATTGTTTTTCTAAATTATGAGTATTAAATTCTGGAAAATTCGTAGAGCACAGCATGTCCGAAAATAGACGTGTTTTGATGTTTTTGCGATTTCGGGAGAACCGGGAATCAGAATCACGAACCGTTTAAAGTTTCGGAAAGCTAATGTCGAGATCATCGACATATATTTTCCCAAAATTTAATTCGAAGTATTTACATACTGTTAATTCTGTAGAACTTCTAGGTTAGAATTTAACCATCGGTGCACAATACAAAATTTGTATGTGCCATAATTCCCAAACGAAATTGAATTCGGACGAGCCGTAAATTCCAGCATATTTTTGATGCTGAAATCTACAGGAAATCATGCATGAAAGTTGAGTTGTGTCGGTTGACTTTTTGGTCAACAGATCGCCTCGATTTGCGTGCCATGAGACTCGAGTTGATAAAATTCAGTTTCTTTGGACAAAATTTAGGAATTAACTAAAAATAAGAATAATAAGATTAAAATAGGATTTTAGAGTAATTATTCCAGAATTAAATAAATTAAAATAAATTATCTTTTGACGTGATAAATTTGTAATACCTAGGCTATTTGGACTGTGACTTGGACTCTAATTCATACCAGCAGCAGGACCCCAAGCAAGATACCTTGCCAAATTGCTTACAGTATTTTGCATTCTTATTTTATTTCTGTATATTCATTGCATTTCTGTATATTTCTTGCATGTGTAGTTTTTCTTCAGTCATTACTATGTATTAGATATGTTGACACACACATGGCACTTAGTATCATAGAGGACAATCATTAGGCGTATGGGCTTTTAACCACTCTGGTAACACCGTAGTCACTAGCACGCACTATGGTGGGTCGTGTCCGATGGTCGCTACCCCCGAGGTATGTCGATTAATGGAGTCCGAGGGTCGCTACCCCCGAGGTATGTCGGCTGATGATGTCCACTGACGAGCGTGAGATTGTGAGGATTAGATCGAGTAGCCTACCCTTGCCCATACGTCGAAAAGTTGTCCTCATTTGCATTCATATAGATTGTCTTGTACAGCGTACTTATTTATTTTCAAACCATATGCATGTTTACTGTATTCAAATTGGCTCGTATTTTCTGTATCTTGTTACGTCCCTCTGAGGACCTGGTCCGCTGCCAGGTGTATCTTTTCTTGAGTATTTGCAGGAGCGCAGATTTGGATGGTTACATGTGATCCGAGGATGTCTTCTCTTCGAGCCCGTGGTCGTTAGCTGGTACTCATATATTGCGATTGTTGTGTTGTACTTTTCCATTCGAGTTGGTAGTGGATTTGTTTCCATCCAACTATCATCTTTAGATACTTCTTATTGAGATCTAGTTATATAGATGTTGGTTATTTATTTATATTGATTTTGGTGGATGAGATTTAGATTTTACCCTGTGACTTGTATTACATTTTATACCACTTATGGATTTTATATTCATATTACAGCGTACGTATGGATTTGGTTTTCATATATTGGAGTTGCCATATCCATGCGGCTGGCATGCTTACGTGTCCTAGTCCTACGTATTTTTGGAACTGGGGCGTGACACGTGGAGCTGGATTACTCTTATGAGACAAAAATTGTGCTGTTTAAATATGATTGGTTCGATACAACACCCAAGCAAGGATAGAAAATTGACAAACAATTTGGGTTTGTTGATATAAAATATAAAAAAAGATATATAGGTTTTGAACCATTTGTGTTGGCTAGTCAAACGGTTCAAGTGTATTATACGAGCTATCCTAGTCGACGACGCAATAATAAAGATTGGTGAGCTGTATAGAAAACTAAAGGTAGAAACACATATAATATTGTGGATCTCGCATACCAAGAGGATGAGGTGGTCATGCCTCAACTTGCAGTTATGAGTTTGGCAGGTGTTGATGGTATGGAGGTTGACGTTACCATAGAGGATGAAAGAGTTGACGAAGAGATTGAGATAGAAGATTTACCTCATATAGAGAAAAACTCAGATATGGGGGTATCGAGCGAGGAACAAGAATTTGAAGATAAAGGTAATAGCGATAGTGGAAGTGAAAATAAAAATGAAGAAGTGGAAGATGAAGACGATTCAAAAAATGATTCGGAAGACGATGAAGATTCAGAAGATGAAGAAGATTAGTACGTACATACATATGCATTAGCTTAGATATTTATATAATTATTTTATGAAACAATTATTATTTATTTCATTATCATACTAGTATTTACTTATTTTACTACACCGTTACTTTATGATTATCTGTTTGATGACAAAAAAATTTATTTGTTGCAGATTTACCTATAGTATGGCGGGACGAGGATGAGTACGACGACAAGTTCAGAGAGGATCATCTTCTCAACATTCTTTGTCCACTACGCCTGCTACCCCAGATTCTCGCACACGACCTGAGGACGAGTTCATAGATGTGGTGAATGGTTTATCCCCACCATATACTCGTTCTTCAGTAGGAGGAGCTACTCCATCTCCCGGATTGCCATCAGATGCTACCCCTTCTTCTACTCCAGCCAATATTGGCACTACTACACCGTCTACTCCACCAGTTGCTCCCACAGGAGAAAATCTATTTCCATGCCTTCTTGTGGATAACAAAGTATATGTTCGCCATCTAGGATTTGCATACCACCCCACTCTACCAGAGCGGCCAGCCAATATCGGTCGTCCCGAGCTATGGGCCGATAGAGCGACATAAGCATTTATTTATCAATTCATACATTTATTTTATATTTTTATTCTAATTGTATATTGTCTACTTATTTCAAATTCTTCTCGATCAAAGCTGGGAATAATCTGGGGGAGATCATGCAGGGCTACTTTGATGGCCCTTATATCAACTTAAGTGACATCCCGCTCGTTCGACGATTCGCTTGGCTGGAGAAGCTCGGGGTATATATATGAATTTTATTTATAATAATATATAAATTTTTTGATTACAATGATAAAAAATATTTTTCTAATTTGCAGAGGTTATACTGGTGGTCGAATCATAGAGAGAGTGATATCCGAAAGCACTACAAGACCGTCGCCAGCAAGAGGTTGGGAGATATGATCAATGACCAGAAAGCGCTGACGTTACTTGGACCGGATCACCGCAAGGATTGGCTGAAGGCGGAGTACTGGGAGGAGATAAAGAAGAAGATGGACACCCCGGCCTACAAGGCCAAGTGCGAGAAGGCGAAGGCTGTCCGTGCTAAGGGTGGTCTCCATACTGGTGGATTCATTCCGAGCATCGAACATTTTTTACGGATGGTTAGTATTAAAATTTTCCGTTAGATCGATTTTTTTGTTATTCTAATTTTTTTTTGCTTATTTATTAATTGCTTAATTTTTACATTGTGACGAGGCCACCAGAGCCGGTGAAGACCCCAAGACCCGTCAACTTTCCAGCAATCTTTCAGCGGACCTATAAAAGAAAGGATGGAAAGCTCGTAGATGAGCGGGCCGTCAAAGCATATGTAAGTTATCTTTACAAAATTTTGTCAATTTAATTAGATTATTTTTATAATTTAATTAGATTCTAGGTTTCAATATCAAAATAGTCAAACTATGTCAACTCTAGGTCAAACAGTCAAACTATGACACTTTCTAGTTTCTAGGTAGAATTTTTATCCATTCTAATGATTTATGAAGTTATATTAGGTTATATTATGATTGTAAAAGCATATAAAAGAGGAAAACTTATCTATCGCATTTAATTAATCGACAAGGGTGGTTACTATTTCATTCAATTTCAAAAATACTAAGAAATAACAATATAAATACTTAAAATTATGCACCTTGGTTAATATCTTATTTTAAGAAACAACACTGTAAATACTGTAAATACTTAAAATTATAATTTCATTCAATTTATTTTAAACCTAATAGGAATGGTCCGATTTCGATTCTGATACTTTGAACCTTGGTTAATATCCTATTTTAAGATATCATGGAAATCAAATATAGCAAATATAACTCAAATTATGTAGATATACTATGATATCTAGTATCTAATATGATACTATAACCAAAATCAAATATAGAACATATAACTCTAAAATTTCTAACTCTACACCTATTTATATAAATAAATATAGGAGATGTATGAGGCGTTAGAGGGGGGCGCTAAGAGCAGTACGCCGACTGAGAGAAACGATCGGTGGGTATAAGTTGTCGGAAGAGGGAAAGGCGGCAGTGTGTATGGTACCAAATCATTGGCATACCACCCGTCGGTTCTTTCCAAAGCTCCTCCGACGGCTACTCCACTCCATCAGTGCCCGGCTCCGGCGTTCCTTCTGATATGATATCTCTGAAGCAGCTCATGACGACTGTGCATGAGCTACATGGGCTGGTATGACAGTTGATAGACACTCGTGATGCTGTAGTACCTGCTCCTCCGACGGCAACTACGACGGCGCCTCCAACGACTACTAAATTGGGTCCTCCTGCTACTCCGACAGCTCCAACTTCTCCGACGATATCGATGGTTCATCCAGCTCCTTCGACGGCTCCTGCCACTGCTCCATCTACCATTGCTCCTGATGATCTATAGGATATCATCGATATGGTTATGGCGCAGTACATGGCTAGCCGATAGCCGTCGTCGCCTCCGCCTCCACCGTTGACTTGATAAATTTTGAGTTTGTGGGATTTTTTGAGTTGGTTGTATTTTTTGACTTGATTGTATTTGTTTGACTTTGTGGGATTGTATAACAATTATTTGTATATGTTTGGATTACTCTACTTTATTATTTTATTATATATATAATATTTGTACATGTTTGTGTGGATTTTATTAGTTTTTATGGAATTTACTTGTGTGAAATTTATTTGTGTAGAAATTGGTGAATGTATAACAGGTATATGTTCAGCAGAAATTGATTTCTAGGAAAAATATTACCTTTAGCGACGGACTGGCGACGTAATAGTGACAAAAAATTTGGAAAATCTCAGGTCAGCGATAAATTACCGACGAAAAATATCATGCCAGCGACTACCTAGCGACGAACTATCCATCGCTAAAACGTCTGATACACACAAATGTTCCAAACATGTATCAGAGTCCATCGCTAACATCCGTCGCTAATCCGTCACTGAGAGTGGCGACTTAGTGACGATCTCTGTGAGCCCTGAATGTGCAAACCTTCAGGAAAATTTGGCAAATGTTGGGCTCACATAATCCGTCGCTATTTTGTCGGTAAGTAGTAAGTTTAGCGACAAAAATTATACGTCACTGATCTGTCGCTGGATTTATATCCTCAATCCGTCGCTAATCCGTCAATGAATTTTTGTAGCGACATTAATTTTTATGACGAAACATTTCTGTCGCTAATCAGTCGCTAAATGTAAATAGCGACGGAAATATGCATTTTAGCGACGGATAATTCCGTCGCTAAAACAGTATATTTTTTAGTGTAGCCTCGCAAGTGTTCTTGGATTCCAGGACTGCAACAACCCACCAAGCACAACCTCCTGAAGTGGTCCCAAACGTACGATACATCCTCTTTGTCCACTAGGATGTGCACTGCCGATTCTCATTTGTGGTGCACGCAACATTGGCATTTCGAAGCCGAGTTGATCCCTATCTTGTACAAAATGTCATCCGTCGAAAGTTTTGCTCTAATTGCCCTCCACAAGATGAGGGACCACTTATGAGGAATACATGTATGCCACACATCTTCTGAATTACCACTGGTGACCTCTCGAATTGATTGCCAAGCAGAGGAGACTGAAAAAGACCCGCCGGTTGGAGTGTCCAGGTGAGTTGATCTTGAGGGTTCTCAATCTTGCCCTTGAGCCCCTGATTGCTGTAATACCTGCCTTACCGAATAGGGATGCGACCTTCGCCATGTCCCAGTTATCGTCTGGTTGACCCAAGCTGGCAATGGTGATGTCTTACGGATTAGACCCTGTCGTAGCCAAGCGTCCACTACCTGTCCAATTCTCGTGAAGAAGACTAGACTGGCCGTTGCCAACTGTAAGGTCAATAAACCATCTGCCAAGCGATTTGTCGTGCAAAGTTCTCCTCCATTCTATCGTTGCTTTGTTGTTGTCTATGACTTGGGTAGGATGAATGCACTGAAATTATCTCGCTTTCATGTATCTGCACCAAAGAGATTGTTGTTTCCATACCCTCCACCATAATTTCATAGAAAAGGCATCGATGATATCCACCACTCTTCGCAGTCCAAGCTCTTCTTCGCTCGTCGGATGTGTTATGGTTCTCCACCTTGCCCACACCCTCTTTTTGTGCCCGTCTTTGTGCCCCCAGAAGAATTTTGTGAACAGATGTTCAATATCAAGAACTACCTTCTTATGAGGAAGACATGTCGCTACAGTGTAGATCAGGATGGAACACAAAACATGGCAGAAAAGGACCAATTTCCCTCCCTGAGAAAGAATACGGTTGTGCCAGCCCTCCATCTTCTGTCTAATTTTCTTTAAAATGCCATCGAACATACTCGCGTTACTCCTTATATACAACATAGGAAAACTAAGGTATTCGAAGGGAGGGACCTGAATGGAGAAACTGGTTATCCGAGTGTACCCCTCGTTCTTCCCCGTTGGCGACAATTTATGCACCATCACACCACTCTTTCTGGCACTAATCCTCTGACCCGATGCTCACATATATCTCCACAACACCCCTTGCACAACCTCCACTGATCCCATATCCCCGGCCGCAAAAATGAGGACGTCGTCCGCGAATGCGAGATTTGTGATAATGGGACACCCACTAGTTGTGTGGAAGTGCGTGAACCTCGGAATGCACCCCATGAGTTTGTGGTTTTGGCTGAAGGCTTCCACCGCAATGATAAAAATTACCGGAATAAAGGATCGCCCTGCCTAACTCCGTGATGTGATTTGAAGAAACCCACAGCCTGTCCATTCACAATCGGGGAGAACCAACAGTTCGACACCGCTCTCCAAATGATGTCAATCCATTTCTTCGCAAAATCAAAAGCTCTGAGGACCCATATCATGAACTGCCAATCCAGTCTGTCGTAATCTTTTTCCATGTCTAGTTTGATTGCTATGTTACCTCCTATATCTGGGTATTTAAGGCAACTCACCAACTCCAGGGCAAGCATGATGTTGTCCTGGATGCTCCTCCCTTTAATGAAACCACTCTACTCCGGTGATATAATCTTCGATAGTATACTTGACAATCTATTGACGATGGGTTTGGAAATGATTTTTTTCAAGAAAGTACACATACTTAGAGGTCAAAAATCAGCAAAAGAAGAAGGGTTGTGTGCTTTCAGAATCAGAACCAGAGAAGCACTAGATATTTCCTTGGGGTAGCTCAACCCCTGAAATAAAGCCACTGTTGCGTCTAGGACATCCTGCCTAATTATCTCCCAATAATGTCTAAAAAAAGGCCCGAGAATTCGTCCGGCCCCGATGCACTGTCTTTGCGTAGACTCCATACTATTGATGTGAGCTCTTCCATCTATGGCAGGCACAAAATATCTTCATTGTCTCCCTCCGAGACTAAAGGGGGATAGCCTTGAGGAAGTCCTCGCTATATGGAGCATCTCCCTGGTGAACAGTGCTGAATAATATCTGCTCGCCTCCATTTGAATCTCCTCTTGCTTGTCTAACAAGGTGCCATTGTGATCACAGATGTTGTGCAGGTAAAGCTATTTTCTTCTACCTCGCACACAATCATGGAAGTATTTTGTGTTCTTTTTGCCTGCTATATCCCATCTTATCCTAGATTTTTGCTTCCAAAAATCTTCTTCCGTCTTGATGCAATATTTAAGGATGGCTTTGGCACGGTTGAGATCTGACCTGTCAATTACTGAATCCTCCCTGCTGAAAATTGCCTTCGCCCGTTCTACATCGTCTTCTGCCAACCTAACTGCCTAGAAGATATCCCCATACGTTGCCTTACTCCAAACCAAAAGAGCCCTTCTAGTGGCCTTGAGGCGTAGGAACACCCTGACAAGAGAATTATTACTAAAAGTGGAGGGTCATACATTCTGAACTATCTCCAAATTTTTTGAATGCTGGGTCCAAAGATCAAGGAATCGATGATGTTGGTGGTTCAGAGAAATCTTCTAGTATAAGAATTTCTTTGGCACAACATATTTTTTTACTGCATATATTCATATCTAATCTTGCTTATTGCTTTTCTGAAGATACATGTTAAACGAACAAAGCAAATATGATAATATTTAATACATATTTGCACAATGCGAAGTTTAAGTATCAACATTATAAAGACTGCATGATTGTTAGTGAGTAGCATAATCTTAAACTTAATCAATTAGCCTTATTCAAAAACTCGACTTAATCATTGGGCTAACAGTTCTTACTTCTTAGGATCCTAAAAAATTATCAATATAATATTATATCCTTAACTGAGCTAAACTATCTATATATTTTATTCAAAATAACTGATCTGTTGGGTAAAAGTTTCTAGTCGGTTAATCGAACTATTTGTATAATAAGGATATATAGGTTAATTTTAGTTATATAATTTGTTTAACCACTAAGTCGATTTAGTTTAACAAATTGTGTATCAATAGGTTAAATGACTGATGTACAACCCTATCATATTTCATTTACCATTAAATTTCTTAAAAACATGTATTTTTATATTTATTATTAAGGTTTTGTTTGGAAACTATTTTTATGTCCAAACCTAATTAAGCTACAACTTGGTCACATAAGCATCATGTTCTCTTATTAAACATATTAATTAGGATGACATTATAAAATTCTACAACTTGATCTAAGGGTCTGCTTGGATTAAAGAGAAAAATAGAGCTAATTTGGGTTAAATGAAGGAAAGTTAAGTGAGGGGGGAGGGGAGTCATTATATATAATCTTGCTTGGATTGGAGAGAGAGTTATGTGTGGTGTGTTTAATAACTCTTGCTTGGATTGATGGTTTTGAGTGGAAGGAGGATTAATAAAAATATAATAGCTATCAAATACACTTATTCCATGTGGCATAAAATTAAATTTGATTGAATTTTTAATTAAAACTTATCAAAATAAGGGGCATTTATGACTTTTCAAACAATAAGTCATCACTTCCCTTTTTAATTCTTCGATTTGGGGAGAGGGGGGGGGGGGGGGGTAGACAAACAAGGTTAAACTTTACATCACTTAACCCTTTATGACTCCTCCTCCTAAGCCTCTACCCTTTAACCATGCAGTTTTTTCTCCTTCACTTAACTTTCCCTCGCTTAACTCTCTTCACTATCAATCCAAGCAGGCCTTAAATGTTAACTTGCAATCCTTACTAGCTTTGAATTTTGATATTGTATTTTTCGAACCAAAATATATTGATAATAATTTTCTTAATCCTAGTTGTAAAGGTGCTTATTTCCCATTTGAGAAATTAGGATTCAAATGCCAACACCAAGGTTTGTAGCTACGTGGTCTAATTGTCTGTAGTATGCAAACCCCATCTTATCTCTATTGGACTTGTTTTTAGGAGTTTCTTCAAAGAGAAACCTCCCATGTTTATGAATAAAAATGTAGATGATGACACAACATGAAAACGCCATTCATTGTAAACTAATGACCTAAAATAACGAGGAACAAAACCCCAATTCTTTAACACGAGATCACAAGAGAAAAATCTTAATATTAATCAAAATTATAACAATAAACTTGTCTCTTCTATCTTAAAAGGGTCTATTTATAAGAAATTATAACTTAAACCCAAAAAACTTACCAATGACGTGTTAGCATAAGGGTTATTGGACCGTGTAGTCATCTAGCTCTAAATATGGGTTTCTTTGTTCGCAACCTTCTTTATCACTCTCTTTTTTTACGCTTCAACTACTGTTTTGGTTCTAGAATAATCTACTATCTCCAATTGCCATCATGTTGCCACTTGTCTTACAACAATCGTTCAACCTAAAGCTTTGTTTCGTGCATCGATTAGGTTAGGGACAAATTAAGCTCCAATAAGATCTCAAATCGTCGGCTTAAGCCCATCCTTGAAGCGATATTCCTATTTTCCTTCGGTCTTATCGAGATAGTTTTCCTCTACAAGACATAAAATCTTTGTAGTATAATCATTAACGGTCCGTTGCCCCGATATATACTTTTGGTATTGATGGAAAATTTATTGATCATAGTCGTCGGGTAGGAAGTGCACCTTCAAATTCTTTTGTATCTTACCCCATGAGGTGATGCATCATTTTTTGTCACATCTATGCTCATCCTGCAACATATTCCACCAAGCTAATGCTGCATAACTCAATCGGTTGGCGACCAACTTCACATTCTTATATGTCGTGATCTCTATGTAATGAAAGAATTAATTTACCTCCAACAACCAATCCACAAACTCCTTGATGTCGATATCACCATGAAAGATGAGAATATTAACCTTCAACTTGAAATCATATCATTTATCGTAAGGACCTTCCCAACGACCACCACGTTGGTAATCATAGTCGTTGTTGAACTGATCATCACTAATCACAAAAATTATTCCTCATATAGTCATCATATTGTATGTGTCAGTTAACATTGTACTTATCGTCGTAATTCTATTGGTCAGGAAGCCTATTATCGCCAAGATAGTCATCATGATGTTGCCTAGCGAAATCATTGAGATTCTCCTCGCTCGAGTTAATACGAATCTACAAGATCCTTACATGGATGATGCTCTCACGCCTAAACTTGTCCTTTCTCCAAAAGGTTGTAGGCTTGCTTACGCAGATGCCATTTGTAGATCATATGTCGGTTGTGCAACGGTTAACGGTTGCCTACCATCTGCTCGACTAACTAGACATGAAGAGTCAGATCCCGTAGAGAGGCTTCCATGAGTTTGACCGTCACAAACATGCCTTACCCCCTTCTCTTCGGCAAGAAGTTGTTGGTTATCGTTGTTGTCATTGTTTGAAATCATGCCTCGCATGCTCTAATTCCACCTAACACAATACGAAAATGTCGATCACTGAAAACCAACATCCCAAGATACCGATAACTAAAATTTTTAGTCTCTGGCACGAGTATCATAAATGAAAGCTCTCAATATTAATAAAAATTATAAAAATGAACTTTTTTCTACTATTTTACAATGTTCTATATATAAGAAAATATAACTTAAACTATGATCGACTCCTAAACAAAGTAGGAAAAAGAAACAGCAAAAATATAAGAAAAGTTTATCCAAAATACTGTTCAAAATAAGCGAGAAGCCTCGGATCGGCATACGGATGATATGCTGGTAATATGCTCCAAAACCGCAATTCATTCCAACAACTTTTCACCTAAAAATCCCTTACATCAACTATGCTAGCGGAATACAAGCGACATGTCGTTCAGAGGCCCAAATTGGATCAGGCCCAATTCTAACGCCTGCTTCAGATGGAAAAGTTTAAAAAGAGCAATACATTCCCAGATGTGAAGTGAGAGTGGAAAGATATCATAAAATCTAATAAAAAATTCATAGAGAGGCTCATAAAAGAAAATTAGAAAATTATTTTGTATTAAGGGTGTGCGAGAACCAAAAAAAACTACGGATTGTTTTGGTAGAATTGGTTTTTTTATTCTCACGATTAGGTTCGGTTATTTTTTATTTTTAGGTCAGGTTCGGGGTTAAGAAACTAAAAATATATGTTCGGAATCGAACTGGATCGATTGTTCTAAAATGACTTTATGGATTTAAAATTATAATTTGTTGCTCATATTGTATCCTAAAATATTATACTGAATTTACATTGGATTAGGATATTGATTAGGTAAGTTATGTTATTTAAGTAATGGAATACATGTGAGATTTTTTTTTTTGATAAAATTTAGCATAATTTATTGTGTAGACCTAATTAAAAAAACTCGAAATGAATCGCTGACGAGTTGGATTGGTTCAGTTCCATAGGTTCATTTTAGAGAATCAAAATAATGAGGATCTAATTCGAGGTTGGCCAAAAAATCCAACTAAGCCACCACACTCATCCATAATTTATATTTTAGGAGATCAATTTTATCGTGTACATAATGTTTTGAGTTTAGAAAAATATGAATTATAGATAAAGGAGACTAAGTGAGTTAAATATTTACAAAATTTTTAAATAAGAACAAAAGATATTAAGAAAATTTTATATAGAGAAAAAAAGTTTGAAATAGGGGGGCATGAGAAAAAAGTTTCGGTGAATTATATTCCACGAAATATTCCATCAGACGGTCTGCCGTAATTTGTACATGTACAAATTTTGCGAGACGACCGAGTAGAATTTTTGTACCATATTATTTTTTTTAATTTTGTCACAAGAATAAAATAAATACATAATTAAATTTTGAATATGACATGAATAAACATGCAACCGTCTAAATCAGTGTCAAACACATCACCATAATACCACAAAAAATTATTAATTTTTGGATATATATATATATATATATATATATTCGGTTTTGAAACGGCTCAAAAATGAGCCGACTAAGCCATATGTATATCATCATTTAAATAAATTAAAATAATTAATAAGAAGATAACTAAATAACTACCTAAATACTCAACTAATTATTAAAAAAACGTATTCAAGCATTTAACTAATTAATATGATATATTTATAACTAAATAACTCTAACTCAAGTGGTTAGCGTGGAAGGCATTTTCTATGATTGCTTGAATTCAATTTCTAGGAATGACATTTTTTTATAATAATTCATGTTTAATTATTTACAATATTTTTTTACTCACGTGGAATGCGCGTACACATTACTAGTATATATATGAGGAGGGATCGGGATCCCCATTGTTATATATCCCCAAAATGTTTATCACAATAGCCGTTGGATACTGTTTAAGTCATCTAATTTTAACCGTTGATTTGAATCATTCAAATCAACAATTAAGATTAGAAGACTTAAACTAAATCCAACGGTTGTGATCATGAGGATGCTTTGGGGATACAAAAATGATATATCTACAAGAATTCCATCAGATCGTGTCGAAATTTGTGCTATTCTGCTAGACCATCTAATGATATTTTTTTCTCTCCTATGCCAATTTCTATAATCTTTTTTTCGTATAAATTATTTTGAAAGATAATATATATTGAGTTATTTACACTAACCTCTCATATACTTTATATTTATTACACGGACCTCTTTTATTTTAAAAATAATTACATGGACCTCTTTTATGTTTTATGTTTTATATTTTGTGTAAATGATTATTACACTAATGAGTGTTAGTTTGAAAATAAAATATAAAATTTATGAGAGGTCGTTATAATTATTATTTAAAAAAAAATTTGTATAATAAATATAAAATATAGGGAGGTTAGTATAAATAATCCATTTAGATTTAAGCAAAAAGATTTATTGGAGTCGGATACAGATGCTTACATAACCCAACACTCGAGCACGTTGAAAGTCGGTCCTATCTGAAAGGTTAAAGCTGTCAGTTCCTTTGCCACGTGGGATTTTAATTGTAGGTGGAGCCCGCATAGCCTTCTCCTCGTCCCTATTAAACCTCCTCTCCCCTCCTCTCCTCTCGCCATTTTTCTCTCCCCTCCTTTTCCGTTCAAGAACCACACTTGTGTCTCGTCGCACTTCTCCGACCCCACTAAATTCCCATATAAATCCTCCCCCACCCCTATCGGATCCATAACGGGTTCGACCCTCGCCGGGGGTCCCGAATCCACATCATCTCCGGCGAAAGTTATAATAATAATAATAATGGATCTCTGATTCTTCAAGAAAGAGGTCGATTTCCCCCAAAAATGGCGCGAAAGGTCCTCCACCGGCACACCGACTCGACGTCGTCGACTGCGTCGATCATCAGCACGAGGTGCTCGAGCGCCAGCTCCACCGACCGGAACCGCCGGCAGCCGGCGGAGGCGGCGAGGGAGCGCGCGCCGAAGCCGTCGGCGAGGTTCGCGGAGGTGGCCGGGGGGACGGCGGCGGAGTGCGCGGCGGTCTGCTGCTGCTGCCCCTGCGGGCTCGTGGGGCTGGTGGTGTGCGCGCTGGTGAAGCTCCCGGCGGGGCTGTGCCGCCGCGCGATCGTGCGGCGGCGGCGGCGGAGGATCGCGAGGAAGAGGTCGGTGCTGCTCGCGGCGGGTCCGCAGGCGGAGGAGGCGAAGAAGAAGAAGGCGGCGGCGGTGGAGGAGAGGTGGGTGGTGCCGGCGGCGGAGGCGCTCTCGGTGGAGGCGGCGGAGATGGAGAGGGAGATGCTGGCCAGGTTCTACGGGACCGGCTTCTGGCGGAGCCCTTCCCAAAGGGAGGACCGGTGATCGATTGATTCATGACGAAATGGGTGGAAATCTTCATTTTCTTCTGTTTTTTTCCTCTCTAATTTGGGGATTTTCTTGATGAAACATTGTGACGAACCATTTTCAAATTTGGATCACCGGTTATTGGAAAATAATTTTTTTGAGGAATATTTCGAATTCAAGAATGTGAGCTTTTGATTTAGTTTTGAGTTTGATTTTTTTTTTTTTTTTACTTTACAATTTTTTTCATTTGATTTCTGGTGTGGAATAAATAGTAAAAAATACTGGAATTAGTCGCCAAACTAGTTCTTATGGTTAGTGACCTAGGTCGCTAGATGTGGACAATTTCAGGATCAAATTACATGAGAAATGTGGAGACAGTGAATTCAAATAACATATAATGCATATGAACGTATTGTCTAAAAATAAAATAAAAAATAAAAAAAATAGTGGCCAAACTGCTGGCCTATCGCATTCGTGGGTCATGGACGAAGAAAGCATATCGAATTTTAACGGGACCCAATATATTTATGGATGTTTGTCGAATCTGAGTCGGGTCTGTTAATTAATCCAATGGTGTCGAAAATTCACACAGTAAAAAAAAAAAAAAAAGGGATCAAAGGGAGGTCAGTCGACATTCGATGAATCAGACTTTGGAGACTTTATACTGTTCAAATGTCCGAGTCGAAATGACTGCTTTCCCTGTATCACTTAGGCCGATTATCTATTTCTCAATGTTTTTGGATTAAAGTAGAGAACAACGGAAAAAAAAAAAAAAAAACACTTTAGGGTCTGTTTGATAACTATATTTTGTTCGGTTTTAGAATATTTTTGAACCGAACGGTTATAATTTTTTTAAATATTATGATTTGTTAAATTTTTTTTGAGACACTGATTTTTGTCAGTTTTATTTTTTTTTGCAAATTTTATGTAATATAAATTTTGGTGTCTTTATGAGCATTCAAAATCGACAATTTTTGAATAATTTTATTATTTTATTATGTTTATATTCTTACCAAAAATATATAATTATAACTATTAATACTTTATTCTATTTTTTTTATTTGTGTTTTTCTTATACTTCTCTCAAATTGTTACTTTTTCCGGTAAATTTTTAAAATCATTCTCTCATATTTCCAGTCTCTCCTACTTTCATATAGACATTTCTATTATTTTGATCAAATATCCAAACTTCTCTTCTATTTTCAGCTAAGCATTTCTATTATTTCGTGTTTCTATCATTTTATTTATATATGGACATATATGTAATTTTATTCTTGTAAATATTTTTAAAAATCGTTCGTTAATGAATTACCAAGCATGTGTTGGACTGGTTTAAAAATCGCTACTTAAAACCATCCAAAATCGGACCCCTCGTAACCGCTCATAACCTGTACTCTAAAAACATCTCATAACCGCTACCACCGCTACCACTACAATTGCCAAGTAGACCCTCATGGACAACTTATGAAGGCTAAATTATCTAAATGGCATTATATATGTGTGCCGTACTGATGTTTTTGGTACCTTAATTTTTTACTGTTCGATTTTGGCATCATAACTTCATAAATTGCTCTTTAGAAATATATTTTATCAATTTGTAGCAAATCAAAATCACATTAAAAATATATCTTCCGGTACAAAAGTGTAATTTAAATATTTGTATTATCAGATATCCTTCAATTGTTTCGATGTGTTTTAAATTTGACGAAATGTGATTCAAAAGAACAATTTATAAAATTGGAATGCGAAAATCGAACAGTAAAAAAATATATGGTTAAAAACGTCCGAACACTTTAGTTGAAATGTCGTAAGATAAATTTTAGCCAGAAAAGGGTATTATATATTCTTATCAGTTTATTATACCTATTCTTTTGGACTGCATAACCTGCTCCGATCCAAATATCCAAATCCAACAAGATCTTGAACCGATCTCGCCAGGCTCGACATGATCTAGGCGTTTGGCCACCCCAAGTACATTGACCCAATTCTCACCTGATTGAACTCAATTTTACCTAACTCGAACCCCAAACAAGACTCAACGAGACACAAACCTCACCTAAGTTTTAAATTTTTCGAACTCCAAAATCAAAAATCCTATAGGAACCCATGAGTTCCTAAGTTTTAAAACTCATTAATGATAAATCGTTGAATTGCATGTATTTTATCCCTTAATTATTTTAAGGACTTAAACAGAAAACGTCAAGGACCTAAATATGTTGCATTCAATGGTTACAAACGTTTTTTGGTGGGAGTGAAAACAAACTCAAATATATTAACTTCAAATTTAAGAAGAGGGAAGTACATTAACTGAAAATTGTAATACTTAATTTTGGGGACCATTATGTAGAATTATGAAAAATAAAATAAAAAATATTATTGAACAAATTTTTTGAAGGTAATACTTAACTCTAGAGGGCAGTACATAATTTATCAAATAATAAAAATCAAGATGTGATTTAAGTTTTGAACTGACTCTCTCCTAACTTATAAACTCATCTATTTACCAACAGAAAATTTCAACCAACGAGAAGTAGTTTGATTAAATGGCTAAAAAAGAAAAGTTTTGGAAAAATTACGGATAAAGGGAAGTTGTGCCAACACACGCCCAATAAAAAAATAAAATAAAAAAGAGGTTGGCGCCATTGCTGTTGGCTCCAACGTATTTTAAAAAAAAATTAATAAAAATAGGGGATTGGTGCCAACAACAATGGCTCCAAAGTCATTTAAAAAAAAAGTCCTTGGCGCCAACATGAATGGCTCCAAACTAAATTAAAAAAAAAGAGTGGCACCATTTGGTTTGGCTCCAAGCGAAATTAAAAAAAAAAAATTGGGGTTTGGCGTCATTTGTCTTGACGCAAACCTAACGTTATGTTCAAATTTGTTCAACGGTCTGATTTTTAACCTTCGAATTTTCAACCGTTGTATCTTACTATATTTAAGAAGTGTGAAGAATGTAGAATTTTTCACAATTCTTCAACAATTCTCCATTATCTTATTTCTACTCTACTCTTGTTGTTAATCAAGTTATCGTTCAATTCATGGATCAAAGTCTAAGGTTGTGGTGTTTGCATGGAGGTGCAGTAAATGGGTTATCCTATGAATGAGGTTTTACCCAAATTCTTATAGCTGGTCGTAGTATTACATTAGAAACATTACGTATTCTGATTATTAAAATTTTTTCTATTCAATATGAATTTATATTAAGACACGTTTATGATACACATTGTTTTCTATTAGATTGTGAACAAGCTTGGAGTTTTGTTGTTGAAGTAAATTTACAATCGTCATTTATAAGTATTTTCATAACTCAAGTACCACAAAAATTTGATAATATATGTAGTCAACGTGTTTGTAATTATGAATCGGGTCCTATTTCTTCTCGACAAGTTGCTAGTTCTTCTCGATAAGTTCCTATGTCTTCTCGACAAGCTCCTAGTTCTTCTCGACATCTTTCATCTCACGAAGAAGATAGCACATTAGTTTTATATAATGATGACGATTTAGCTAATTTTCAAAGTAATGAAGATAGTGATGATTTAATTGAAAATATAGATGGTGATTTTGAAGATATTGTCAATAATACTACCACTACTAAATTATTTGTCAGACAATATTTCGATAGTCGTTCTGCATTTAGAACTTTTATTAGCAACCTAGCAATTGATCGCAAGTTTAGTTGTTACGCTGGTGAGAAGAATAATGCTAAGGTAATTATATATACTTGTAATCAACCAACTTGTGATTAGAGAGTATATGCTAGACCTGTTCGTAGAGGTAATATTTTTAAAATTGCTATATTAGAAAACTGACATTCTTGTTTAGGTGGACTCACAACAGGTTTTTATCCATTGGCTACTAGTTCATGGATAAAAAATAAGATAATTGATATAATTAGGGATAATCAGTCCTACAGTCCAGCACAAGTTATTAGAGATATACTAAGAGAACTTCAGATAAATATCTCTTATTTTAAAGCTGGGAGATCCCGAGAGATGGCATTAGCTGGACTAAAAGGTAGCTATTTTGATGCATATGCTAGTCTTGAAGAATATGGTTTTAGAATTATCGAGTTAAATCTAGGTAGCAGTTGCTTTCTAAAGACTAATGAAAATAATTGCTTTCAAAGAATTTTTATTTGTTTCAAAGCATGTATTGACGGATTTTTGAGTGGTTGTTTACCTGTTATTAGTACTGATGCTACTTTTCTTTCATCTAGATTCAAAGGTATTCTATTCATTGCTTGTGCTCATGATCCTAATTATAAACTTTATCCAGTTGCTTATGTTGTTGTGAGTTTAACTTTTCCAGAATCACCATACTTTTTTTGTATTCAAAATTTTAAAAACAATATGAAAACGGTTACCAAGATTAATTTTTTTATCAAATGCTGGGCGCTCTTGCAAGATCATATAATAAACCAGACTTTGATTATTTGTTTAAAATTATTAAAACTGAAAACATAAAGATGTATAACTGGCTTGTTGGAGTAAATGGTGAAACCCATAATTTTGCACATTGGATTACTGCTTATTCTCCTTGTCCTAGGCTAGATATTAATACTTCTAATCTTGCAGAATCGTTCAATAACTGGATTAAGAATTTACATAATAAACCGATAACAACACTCATTGATGGTATTAGAGCCAAGATTATATCGCTTCAAGACAAGAATAAATGATTTGTTGAAAATCTTGATGTAGATTATTGTCCTAGAATGTTACAAACTATAACTCGTATAAATAGAGAAAATTACCAACTGCATGTGTTACAATTTGATAATTATGCATTTGAAATATTAGATCGTTCAACAAGTAGAACGTATATAGTGCGTTTAGAAGAGGGCTATTGTTCATGTTTACGGTGGCATCATACATTTATACCATGTGTGCATGCATGCTATGCTGCTAAGTCTTGCAATACTAGTAAAGAAAATTATTATTGTTCAATATTTTCTACTAACAAGTTGAAAATTGTGTATGAGCCACAACTAAAACCAATTCAACTGCCTTACGATCTTCAAAGTGCTTTGGTTAGAGAAGAAATTGGAGTACTCGATGTAAGACGCAAAGTTGGAAGACCAAAAAAGAACCGTATAAAGTCGAAGGATGAACCTACAAGAGATTTATATTACAGTAACTGAAGTGGAGTTGGACATAACAGAAGAAAATGTGCTAATTAGCCAAGAGAGTGAAATTATGTACTAGTTAACTTTCACTTATTTTTAATACTTCCAATATTTTCAAGTTGTTCTGTATTATGGTTAATGTTCAATATTTTCAAGTACAAAACAATAAGAAAAACTGAGGATGATTTGATATTTTCAATTTGTTATGTAATTAACTTTCAATATTTGTTCTTTTTTTGTAAATATATAATTGAAATGCAAACAATAATTGAAATGCAATCAATACTTTTTGTACCATATATTATAATTAAAATGCAATCAATAATTGAAATACAACATATCAGCTACGACCATATCTGCACCATCGAGTCCAAGATTTGCGTGTATCAGGCATGGGATTTGGACGATCTATCTATAGAACAACAGTCTTTGAAGATAGAGGTGGATCTGTAGCCAAACTCTGACTGTCCATATGCTCTTAAGTTGGAATTGGAGCTGATAGAGTTAAGCAAAACTAATCTGTAGGATTAGCCTGATAAGAAGTCCCCTCTCCAGCCTGGTAAGAAGTTCCCTCTCTAGCCTGGTAAGAAGTTACCTCTCCATCCTGATAAGAAGTCCCCTCTCCAGCCTGGTAGGAAGTCCCCTCTCCAGCGTCCCCTCTCCATCCTGGTCAGATGCCTCATCTTTAGACTCGTATATGTTGGAATAACTTTACTGTCTCTGGGGAACGTTGCCGGATGGATAATCGGGTGGAATAACTACATGAGGCATATGGGGTTCTGGGCCACGCATAACGGCATCATCCATCCAATCCACCACCCGTCGGATGAGATCGGTAACTTATGGTCACCACGTGGTGCTCTCCATTGTACTATTGAGTGCTCCTTCGAATTCTAAATGCTGAAATGCAAATGGTTGTCTAATAAATTTTCTGAAATAAATTATACGGGAATGTATACTAAACTTTTGATAAACAAACACTTACAAAATGAACAAATCTATTTATTATACTGTGCATTCTACAATCATAGACAACTCTATGTTTGAAACACTGCTCCACAAAATTATAATCTTGGTTGCACATACGTAGGGCTCCCCACCAACTTCTGTAAGCATCGTCTCCGAAAACTATAGCATTTTTGATAATATCTTAGCAAAACATAAATATAAGTTTAATAAAACTGAATAAAATAACAACTTACATTCATCCGATGATTGCATTCGGGAAGACATATCTCGCACACTATAATCCTCGAACCTCGAATTCCAACCAGGAAGCAAATTACGCACTCGAGCTAGCACTTTGATTGGGCATAGTTACTAGCAGGTGGAGAATCAAGGATTATTTGAACCAATGCAAGCTGTCACAAAACACGATCTGCTGGATGGTACATGGTTCGATAGTCGCATATGATATAAAACCTATGCAGACTATACAAAAATGAATTCTTCTGAATATCGAAACAATCGGGCCGTATAATATACGGGATCCATATCACCTATTTGATCATTATGGAGTAAATAAGAATAACATATAATCATTTTTAAATAAATGCAAATGGTTGTCTAATAAATTTACTAAAAATATCCAATTTATTTATCTCATGATACTGTAGCGAGTCAAATAGTTCACGGTAAAGGGAGGCAGCCTGATATCTGTAGTGAGCCTGGTCCACAATTTCAACCGTCCATCTCCTAGCTACCAGAAAGATACTAATTTCACGACTGATACCGGTAACTGGTCTACCGATACCAAAATGTTCGTAGGACCATACCTAATATCATTACCATGCATCCAGTCATATTTGTGTAACGAGTCTAAGAAGAATGTATTGACATGATAATAGAATAATATCGTCGTGACAAATACATGTAGTAGAAGCATGCATCCACAAAGATTCGTGGTACAGGTATCCGATGTTGTGACAAAATCTGACAATGAGGCATACAAAAATGCCAATACCGCTGCTCCCCATGCATGCCGAGTACGTTCTTGCAAAATTTTAAAAAATGGTAGATAACAAGCACTTACTTTGCAGCCAGTTCCGTTTGGAAAAAGAATTGAACCACATAAAGTAAGTAAATATACACTTGTGCAACAAATAACCTAAAATATTAAATTATTACTAGTGAGTCAAACTACAATATCCATTTTAATCTAAAATAAATAGTTAAATACATGGTTAAATTATTACTAGTGAGTCATACCCGATAATCATCAACAGTCAACGGACCGTCAATTGTACGATCAAGATACATAAAGTTATTCCTTATCCAGGTTATGTTGACGTCTGATCTATTCTTCTGTGTCGGTTCGGTCGGAGCTGACACACCAAGATACCGTGGAATCAGAACGTTACTATCTGATCGATCTAATAAATATATAGGATCACCTGCAATATTAATTTAGATTATTACATTACATTACTCAAATCAAGGTATAAGTTAAGATATTATGTAATAAACTATCATACCTGTAATAGGTAACCCTATGATGTTGGCTACATCCCAAAGGGTAACTGTCATTTTTCCTACCGACAACTGAAAAGTATTACGGTTGGGCCACCAACACTCTGTCAAACTAAAAATCAAATCTCTGTCGTGTTGCAGAAACTCAATATCATTTATATAATAGAATCCAAAAGACCGAAACAAAGTCTTCTGTTGGGAGGTTAGCTCCCATTTGGCTAAGTTTTTGTTATTTCTTACGTGCCGCCATCGACCAAGGTTACGTAAACGTCCAGTATTCGGATAATCATATAACTACACATATTATTTAAGTAAGCAAACTATTTTAAATAAATAAACTTAATCAATACAAATAAATAAACAAAACTTACATCTCCAGAAAATACCAATCGATATATGTGATTTTTACGTTCTTGTATTTCTCTTTCGGTTGTAGGTCCCCCGGGAATACGGCCATCGTTGTGTTCTACCGTTTCCTTCTTCTAACTTCTCCTCCTCTTCTTCTTATTCTTCTTCTGCTGTTTCTAGTGTTGCTTCTCTCCTCCTCTTTTTTTTGCTACTAATTCTTATGTCTCTCTGTTAGTGTTGCTTCTCTTCGCTTTCTCACATCTTTTCTCTTATATAGTTTTTGTGTGTATGCATTCAGACATGAATCCGTGTCATCATAATGAATTCGTGGCATGCAAATGATGTGTATGCATTCAGACATGAATCCGTGGCAACTAAAAATAAATGGATGGATGGATGACCAGTTGGGAAAAAATAAAATTTTGAGAATTTTGTTTGGAGCCAAACCAAATGGTGCGACTCTTTTTTTTTTTAATTTAGTTTGGAGCCATTGCTGTTGGCGCGAAGGATATATTTTTTTAAATGACTTTGGAGCCATTGTTGTTGGCGCCAACCCCTTTTTTTTCTTTAAAAAAAATTAACTTTGGAGCCATTGGTGTTGGCGCCCCACCCTATTTTTATTATTATTTTTTTAAAATACGTTGGAGCCAACAACAATGGCGCCAACCTCTTTTTTATTTTATTTTTTTATTGGACGTCAACACAGTTGGCACCCCCACCCTATTTTCATTAATTTTTTTAAAATACGTTGGAGCCAACAACAATGGCGCCAACCATTTTTTATTTTATTTTTATTGGACGCCAACACAGTTGACGCCACTTCCCTTTATCCGTAATTTTCCTAAAACTTTCCTTTTTTAGCCATTTAATCAAACTACTTCCCGTTGGTTGAAATTTTCTGATTTACCAACAAAAACAAAATAAAAAAAGCCAACACTGGATATGATGATTTATGATGTTTATAATCACCATCGAACTCGAATCTTTTTACGGGTTGGGTCAATGGTTTCGTATTGCACAAAGTCGATAGAAGAGTTATGTTGATACTCATCGACGACCATTAAAATTTATGGTGGGAGACCATGTGTTTTTAAAGGTGACACATATGTGGGGTTGACGAGATTCGGAGTCAAGGGCAAGTTGAGTCCAAGATTTGTTGATCCTTTTGAAATACTTGAGAGGGTGGCACATGTAGCTTATCATATTGCACTACCACCAATGTTGGTTAAAGTGCACGATATTTTTTTATGTTTTTAAACTTCAAAAATATGTGCACGATACAACTCATGTAGTGAATTTCGATAAACTAGAGTTGCATACAGACTTATCATATTCGGAGGAACCTATTCAGATCCTCGACATTAAGGAGAAAGTTTTACGAAACCGATTTATGTCTTTAGTTCGGTGCTTTGGCAGAACTATCCAATCGAATGTTTATGGGATGCTTGTCTATAGCAAACAAGGCATTACAAGAATTAGGAGAGATGTGTATCGAATTCCGAGTTCAAACCCACGGGCGCAACTGGCTCAACTGCAACTATACTCGAGGTTGCGACAAAAGATAAAGATCGTGCAAAAGGATGACTTACTCCTATAAATGATGCTTGAGTTGATTTTAGCAGTAAAGACAACCGATTTTGTGGAGCATAAGGATGGAATATTATAGATGAAGGGAATATTATGTGTTCCTAAAGTCGAAGATCTCAAAAACAAAATATTAACATAGGCACATTACGCGAGGTATCTTTACATCGAAAAGTGACTCAAAGCTCTTTCTATTTTTTTAAGTATTTTAAAGTTTTTTCTCTTGAAGAATTTTGGTATCAATGTAATAAAGGAGCATGACTTATGGAATAAGGATACTATTTAATGGCAGTTTGTCAGTCTTTTTGTTTATTTCATGAATGTAAACCAAAATGATATTTTAATGTTTTAGCAGTCGATGTCAATGAAGGAGGTAGTGTAATAGATGGAGTTGGTGTCGATACCGGCGGACCAGGAGGTCGTATCGGCTCCAATGTTAGCAATCGAGTATTGCATGAATTCATGGCAGATACCATCCTCGAAGTGCTCTTCGCCATAGACCGACTTAACGAATCCTGCACCACCTACATCCTCGCAGTGCTCGCCGCCACCGACTCTGACATAGCAATGTGTGGCCCATGTAGCCTCACCAGTGAGTCGCTTATGACTGCATGCGACCCTACCAACTCTGTCTGTCAGTAGGAAAAATGCTGGATGGAGTAGGCTGAGGCCTGAAAGTGCTAGTCCCAGGAGTACTGGCACCTACCGTCGACGCAATCGGAGATGTGAGTGGTCGAAAGACTGGAGTACTCGGAGAGGAGGGTCTGGAATCAGTAAACTGTACCGCAATACTCCGTCGTCTAGAGCCTCTACCTCTGAACGATTCGCGTCGTCCTGTCATATCTGATAACAATATATGGTGATAATATATATACACAAATATATAACATGCATGAAATAAAATAAAGAAAAATATATCACATGGCCACAAGTCTAAATATAATTGTACGGTAAATAACTAGTACATGTCACAAGTCTAAATAAATAGTATATTCTACAACCAAAATATAATACAAGACACAAGTCTAAATTGATTTTATTTTATTTTCAATTCTCTTCTGAAAATTTATCTTGTTCGTCTTCCTCTTCCTCCTCATCTTCACTTTCATCTACTTCGTTATCCTCTTCTGATACTTTTACCTATTCTACATGATTAGACGGGTAATGAGTAACTTTTTGAGTCCAAATCTACAATGTTTGTTACAAGAGGTAGCTCGTCCTCCTGATAAGCTATTTCGTCAACGTCGAACGTATTTCTAGCTTTAGTCCTGCATGCTGTCTGTCACACCCCAATCCCAAAATACATGGGACCAGGGCACGTGACAATGGCTAGTTGGTACAGTTTAGAGTAGGATTCCTAATTTAATAGATCCATCTAGACGTACTATGCTATGAAATTATTCTAATAAATATATCTATGTCTCAATCCCCAAGAAAAATAATATAGTAATGAACAATATGTGTCGTGGTTTGCATCCCACTAGCATATATGTCCCGATAGACTCGAAACTGAATAAAATGAGTCTATAAATACTAGGCTATAATAGCAGATAATAAGCCATAAGAAGATAATAAATGAACCGAGTAAGAAAATAATATAATACCAAATAACAATACTTGTATACAAGAAGATACCCATCAACAACTCCAACATATCACCACGTCAATCAACTTTGCAATCTAGCAAGGAACCAAGTCCTCAGAGGGACGTAACCAAATACAAGAAAAATATGTCGTATAGTAATTACAGAAATAAACACAAGGGAAGCCTAACCATCTATGTGAATGCAACTTGAAAACAACTTTAGAACATATGGGTAGGATAGTGAAGGTAATGGCTTAGCCCCTTGCTAGTGCCGATATATATACTATCATATATCATCAATCAACACAGCGTAAGCGCTGGCGACCATCACCTGATATACGTACCAACATATATATATATATATATATATATATATATATATATATATATATATATATCATAACGTTCAAAGAACGTTAATGGAAAACATGAACGATGAGCTTAAGACCACCCCGTAATTCTCCTCTGAAAAAACTACAGTAGTATAAATGACTATCCGATACATCCTACTAATTGTTCTCTCTGTCCAATGTCAATATTCATGGCGTGACTACGTCATGGACATCTCATATCTACAATGCAAGTCACTAACTAACTAGACACCCTTAGTTACACAATATACTGTCATATGAACCATACACATCGATAGCTAGTCGAGTGCGAAGCCCGTGTCCTAGCATGCTCTCATTCTTATGCACTATGTCGTGTAATTTTTAAGTGACAAGGTTTAGGAGACATAAAGATATCTCCTAAAAATTTAAGTAAGTCCACTAGTGACTAAGTCTAGACACAAAACCAAACATCGACGCCTTTGTTGACTAGACCAGAGTCATTCTCAGACGCAAATAACTATATTTTATCCATAGAAAAGAACATGAACATTAATATTTAAGTTTAAACAGTAAAATAAGACAAGGTATACTTGCTTGGAACTTCAAGATAGTAAAACTGCGATCCCGGTCCCGTCTCTGAAGTTGAACCGTCTGTAATGGCTTTATTATATATGTAATATAATCAGTATTATTCTAGAGTTATTACATATACACAACATTAATAACCATAAACACTTAAGCTAGAATATGCCATTAAGACTTTAGTATAAATAAGAGAACTAGCTCTAGGACACAAGCCAAATTGGTTAACCTAGAGGTTTATCCAAACCCACACTTAACTTGGTTCCTATTCTACTACATGACACATGTTTCTAAAGTTAATCATACTAAGTTGTAGTCTCTAACAATGATCATTAAGGCTTCTAAAGGGAATTATACTAGCAAGTGCCCAATAAGGTGTGCTAAATTCTAGGTTGACGTCCCGGGTCATCAACTTACAAGATTATAACATCATGTTTGAACCATTTATATACCTTCTTAACACATGGATATATGTCACAAATAAACTTAACTAGGATTGTTCCTCAACTAGTCAAGTTTGGCTACAAGTACACTAGTGATTGACAACATCTGCAATTTGTTAGTTTGGACAGTACCAACCCTAAATGATCATTCCTATAGTTCTCAAACCTTACGAACATCATTCTAACATGTTTTGGTACACCACCTATAGGTCTATTTCAGAATATATTATGTTTCTATAGTTCATTAAAACCAAACTATGATTTTTTAGTCTCTAACTAGCATGTCATGCACGCTGCAATTAAAGTTATCATAACCTAATATTGGATAAAAATTACCATGCAAATATATACTTTTTTAGCATCTAATAGGGTAAATATAACGTGGTTCGAATTTGGTTTTATCAGAGGGTTTTGATATTCTTGTAGAAATTCCATTCTCGCCGCGATTAGTATCTTATTAAAAAAAGAAAAAGAAATACCAAAATCTCATAATTTACGCTCTCAACGAGGAAGGAAGAAGAATCCTTTGACTTTGGCATGCGAAGTTTCAGTTCATTGATCTTGGGTTATTCCCTTTAGGGTTCTGAGAAAATGTTGCACATAAAATTATAGCTTTTTTATTATATGTCGCATAATTTTAGTTCTGGAATTTAATTAACTATGCCAAAAAAACCTATTTTAACCCAAATTTTTTATAAAATTAACTTAAAGTAATTATATGGCATGATAGCGTGTTACATTATGGATATGATTGTGAATGTTTCGTACAAAAATATAAAAGCTTTACACATAAAATGATAGCTATAAAAATATGTGTCAGTTCTAAAATTTAATTTCTGTGTCGATGTTTAAATTGGTTTACCTTAGTTCTAGAAACTTTTATTATGTTATCTACCTATAAAAATGAATTAACTAGTTATTCCTAATGTCATATAACATAAAATAAATAAAAATGGGGGTACTTACCTATTTACGGAACATGGACAACATTCTTGTTGCCAAATTCAGACTGTGCACTCAACGGAGAACATTCTCTACGGAAGAGAAAGGAAAAAAATATAGCAAATAATATACATACATGATGATAATCTAAAGAGTTATGCAATAAAAAAAGTTTTGAAAGAGTTTTACCTAGCAGTTTGGGGTGTGCGCCTCGTTCTTTGCACGATTCGTCCCGACAGCACCTATTCTTGACACTTTCTCGTACGACAACGATTAGGGTGTATAAAACACCAAAAAAAATTATGTAAAAAATAAGTAGGGATAGGTAAGAGGTAGAGGATGAGGGTAGTAAAAGATTTGAGGTATTACCTACTATTTTTAAGGTGTAACACGCTGTAAAACTCGTCCAATTCTAGCAGACTTCTTGTTGTGTTTGGCTGAAAGTATTCTGAGTTTGGGGGGCTATTGGGAGGTAAAACTAATAAAAATAGTCAGAATGAAGCATGGAGCTATATGGTCATGAGGTATGAGTGTTGTGGCTAAATTGTAGGGGATTTGGTGTGGTGGAGGTAGTAGTTATGCAACCTACAAGAGGTGGGACTGATTGTAAGGGGCGGCCAGGTTGGGCCTACCATATTGGCTGTGCACACACCAATGTGTGCATATATTGGGTCTATTAGGTACTTGGTTTGGGTCTCTAGAAACTCTAGTTTGTGTGGGCAAAGTTTGAGCTTATTTGGATTTGGTTTGAGTAGGTTAAACTAGCCTAAACCATGCACTACTCCAACCTAGTCAAGGCTGAATATACACTTGTTATAGTGCACCTAAACCGCTACCAAATACATGTTACACATTGTTTTATGCAAGAATAGTAAAACCTTAACTATAATACTACTCATATATATATATATATATATATAATAATAATAATAATAATAATAATAATAACTTGCAAAAAAATTATATTCAACCAAAACTATCTAATTTAATTTAATATTTTTTTTTGGAGGGTGGGAGGGGGTGGTTACACTGCCCACCAGTCCAACCTCGATGTTCCCCGTCTAGAATAAGTTATAAAGTATACGAGTTGAGCCTGACTTGATAGGACAAATGGTCATATCCTTGATATCGACGTCGGCAGTTTATATCCACAAGACCATACTTATCAATTTTATAACCTTGATCTTTGATTGGATCGAATCAATCACACTTGAATAACAGGATCTTAGCAGAATCCATACCATAATTATATGTCAACTCCATAATTCCTCGTAAGACGCCAAATAAATTATTACCTTGATTGACGTCTTTGTAGTTCGAAGATTTTATACACAAACAACTATTTTTCGTAGAATCGATATCCAGGAAGCTGTCTCTTATCTGGAGATTTATTGACTTTAACCTAAACCTATTCACACAGTAGCTTGGCCAAATTTTGACGGCATAAGTTGGTCCCTTGGCTAGAGTTATAATAGACTTATTCTCAAGTGTTGTGTCTAGACGATCGACCTAAATACTAAAGAAGCAATATTAATTTTAATATTTTGTTAATTATTGTGCAAGTGCTATTTCCATCACAAAATTGAAAGTCTTGCTAACTTTTGTATTTAGTCAATTATAACGAATAACGTACAAAAGAATCCTAACACTGAGAATTCTAAGTACAAAAAAAAGAAGATCTGGAGAAATGTGACAATGGATATCAAGTTGTGCAGCTAACTTCTTTACTCCGTTGATAATCGACTGACGAAAGAAAATTGCAAGGTCTCTGGCTCACTAGCGAGAAGGACATCAATTAGGCTCTCATGACTGAATTGTCCCCCTGGGACGTACGGATCCCTGCTATTTATTTCCATTCGTACTTTATTGGCCATGCGTGCGCATCTCCTAAAACTCGCTATTTTTAACATTTGTCGCATCACTACCTGGTTTGGCGCATGCGATTCTTGTTGTAACATTCCACAAGATTCGGTTAGCAGTGCACTCATGACACGGTCCACTTGACATGTGTCATGTGCCTGTGTTCATGAATTGGTCGTGGCCGATGCCATATAAAAATGGGTACGCTTTTGGTGCAGCAACGTGTGTACGTTGATAACTGCCACTGCCAGCTATTGTCGTGGGTACTTAACCTTTCCGCCGCATAGGAATGCTGTCGTATGGGCATCTTGTGACTCCTTTATCGCATAGTCATTGTTGTATTGAGGGTTTTTGGCCGCATAATTCTTCTGGAGAGGTGCTGCCGCATGGGAACACTGTCGCATGAAAGCTTTTATAGAGTTGACGTAAGTGATAACATTTTGACGTGTAACCGCCGCCTGCACACATACTTCGAAGCGCCCTGCTGCAACTGTCAGAGTAATTATGTTACTGCTAATGTAACTTCAACTTTTCGAGGACAACTTTTTCCTATAAGCATTAAATGCTTCTCGTTAGTATAGGTGCGACTGAGGCGTCAGTCGAATTCTCTTTAGGGCTTCAGCTTTGTCGCATCATTAGTGCTAATAAGATTCTGCTGCATCAGATGCCCACTTTCTTTTGCCGTATGGACCACAATTTCCATGCTTCTACAAAACTTTCTTTAAATTTTTCAAAACTTGAGCAATATTTGCAATACTTTAAAAAAAGAAGCATGGATGGAAAGTTGTGTTAGTCATATGTTGTGTCTACCGCATCATTGTTTAGTCGCATATCACATTTGTCGCATCATATGATGACCAGTCAAATCTTTCTCGAGCCCTAAACTGACAAAGTCCTGAAGCGCACGTTATGGGATTCAAAGCGTTGGTTCACTTCGTAATTGCTTTCTGATACGATTCTCGAGATGCAGGTTCATCCCCGTGGTTTTGGCACCTGACTTCTCGGGAATCCAAGCGTCATATGTGGCCGACTTCGCCTATAAATAGAGGGCCAGGAAGAGAGATGAATTCTCTACCGTTCTCCTTCCAATGATGCCTTTACTCTCCTTCACACAAAAGTCTGATACGGGCAGGCCCGTCGAGCAATTCATTGATCCCCTGCCTTTAATGGTCGACCATTGTGTTATGCCCTTTCTGACTGAATATAGAGGGGGCTCCGATCTTATCTTTTACTTATGATGCTAAAAAAATGGTCTCCACTCATGCGTCCAAACACAGGTACACAAACACACAGTCTGTCGTATGAACGAGAAATCGTTAGGAACATGCACAAACGAAAACTCACCGCTTGACGCACATGGTTATTGCTGAAATGCTTCGACCTAAAAATGTGCTAGGGAAGTTAGGGCATTCCAACTCATCTTGACAAGTTGATCTATTACCCATAACGTATCCAAGACTCTGGAATACGGATGATAGATTTTACAATATACTGAGAAGAGTAAATATCTCACTGTATTTTCATGTTGCTCCTCTGGGGATAAGAAATAGAAGTCTAGCTCAGACATAGTATTTCTTCAAAAAAATTCTATTGATAGGCATCATTAGGAGATCTTCATTAGATTTTGTAAGTCTGTAGGAACCATTGGAGTATATTGACTCTACGACGAAAGGGCCTTCCCACTTAGTTTAGAATTTTCCTATTGTCTTGTGTGTCATGACCATCGGTCTTCTCACTGCCAAGACGAGGTCATCGGTTTGAAACAATCTTTCCTTCACCCTCTTATTGAAGGATTTGAAAATGCGTGCTTGATACAACTCAATACGCTTTTGAGCTAGGAGACGCTTCTCGTCTAATGCATCTAGTTCCTGCAATCGACGACGATAGTTATCTTCCGTCGTTAACTGGTTGGCGGGTGTTATTCAAAAAAAAGGGACTTGGATTTCTAGGAGAAGTACTGCTTCGCTCCCGTAAACAAAAGAAAATGGCGTACAGCCAGTTGGGGTGCAGACCATTGTTCGGTAGGCCTAGAGACATTAACCAAGTTTCTCGTCCCAAACGTATTTGTTGGATGAAATAAACTTCTTGAGTAGCTTGATGATTATTTTATTGAATACTTCGACTAATCCATTCACTACTGGATTATATGTCGTTGAAGCTACATTCTGGATTCAATTTTTATCTTAGAACCGAAAAAGGCGTGTCTTGTGAACTGTGGATCATTATTATGGATGATCCTACGCGAAAGCCTGAAGTGATAAATGACGTGATGCTTAATGAAGCTGATCATATTTGATGTCTTAACTTCAATGAGTGGTACAACTTTCATCCATTTAGAGAAGTAGTCAGTTATATCAAGGATAATCGATGTCCCCTGGACGACGGAGGACTAATTGGACCGATGATGTCCATGCCCTATGCTTCAAATAGCCAAGATGTGACCATCGAGTGTAAGAACTCCGAAGGCTGATGGATGAAGTCAGCATGTTTGACACACATTACATTTTCTGGCATACTTCTTGGCATCTGATACCATAGAGGGCCACTAGTAACCCATGCGTAGGAGGCAATCTTGTAACTTAGGACCCGGTTGATGAGGTCCGCAAGTACCGTTCTGAGCTTAGTGGAGTGTTTCTTTCGCTTCTGTATCTGATAAACATCGTAGTAGGATCCCATCATACAAACGGTTGTATAATATTTTCGTAGCTGTATCATAGGAAAACTTGAGGAAGCGTCTCTTGACAGAGGTAGCTTCCTTCGGGTCATTGGGCAGGAATTCGTAGACAGCATATATAGAAGGATGAAAAATACGCGTCCATGCGTCCAACAGCAATGCGCCCGTAAAAGAAAGCTCAGAAGAAATCATGCCTCAGAGTCACCCTACGGCCCATAAGGCTACATCCATGCGTTCCAATCAGCCAAAACAGCGTTGGCCATTGATGGACCTGATGTGGCATCCTGACAAACGAATTGCCTTGGGCACAGAATCCTGACAAAAGGATCTTCTAAAAACCTCAAAATCTGTGAACATACTAAACGACAGAAGGCTCACATCAGCATAGAACTTTACTTTTCGACGAGTGTGCAGCACAATATGTACAGCACAAACAAGGACCCCATGCATCCCAGATTCTATGCGGTCCAGCGTATCTAGCCCATGCATCCCAGATTCCATGCGGTCCATGCATCTTTGGCCCATGCAGTACATGTGCCTCAGGCCCGTGCGTCCTAAATTCCCTGCGTTTCTTGCATCTCTGGCCCCATGCGTCCCAGACTCCATGTGTCCTATGCGGTTCTGGACACATGTATTTCAGACTCCATGAAGACCAAGTCCACCCATTACTGTTTGCCATTTAAATCAAAGAAAGAACTAAGAGGACTTGGTTTTGATTAACAAACTTGAGAGTACATAGTGGAGTCCTAAGTGATAATCTAAGTACAAATTTATTTTGATCTGGGGGGTGACGATGGAGGGTTAGGAGTGTAGCAAATCTCTTTACTCCAGGGACGATCCGAACGCAGAAACTTCTCTCCTTGGTTCTAGTATGAATCCGCAGATAGCCATCCAGCCTTTCGGTTCGGTCTCTCTCTGAAGCAAAAAAAAACTGACCTTTAGAATGTTCCAGTTGCTCCTATTTATAGCCATCGTGCTGATAGGGTATGGGTGTCGCATATGCCTCTGTTTGGTGGCTACATAAGGCTCCTTCAACATAATGTGGTTGTAACTTTTGTTGCATGATGTGGACAAGCCGCTACTTGGACTTGGTTAGGATTTTCTGTTTGAAGAGATCTCGGGGCTGTTGAGTCCCTAACTCAGTGAATTGGACACTTGGTCAATACTAGCTGTGCGAGGAATCATCTTCGGTTGTAATAGAAAATTTTGTGAGTAGAAAGCTGCATACTATTGTAGTCGCATAGAATATCTCGTTTAGCCTTGGTCGGGATGACCCTTTGGTCGCATGATGTCGAGGCCGCATGGGTCTTGAAGTCGCATACGTAGGAAATATGGCATGGTCCATCTGTCAAGGCAATTAATGCACTGATGTGACTTTTTATCTTTTCTTGTGTAGTCATCTGCACAGATTCCGAAGAATCTCAGGGCATGAGTGAGGCGTTAGAGCTTCTGACAGACACCAAAATCTATGTCAGGGGATTTCATGTGACCGCCCTACTCTGTAGTCGTTCAGGCCGCATATAGTATACTATGCGGCTTCTCTGCGACTTGGTTGATCAGGCCGCATGTGGCTTCTTTACGACTTGATTGTTCAGGCCGCATGAAGGCTATTATGCGGCTTCGGTCTGGCCATATCTATAATGTTTTATGCGGCATGAGTTCCATGCGGCCTGTAGTATTTTTATGCTTCTACTAGATCCTCTTCAAATTTTTTAAAATAATAAGTTTGGACTACTTTGAATAAGAAGCATGGTCGAGCACTTTTGGCCGCATTGGAGGGACATGCCGGATAACCATATTGTCGCATGACTTATGTTGTCGTATGACTGTGTTGTCGCATAGCACGTTCTGACAAGCTGTCAAGTCATTGGTTGAGTGGATTTGGTTTGATCTCCGAGGAGATCACTTGGGGTTCTACGTCGTTAGGGGATAAAGTGGCCCAATAACCGAGGAGTCACTGTCATTCGTGACTGTTACGGGGATCAAGATGATTCAGGATCTGAACAGCCACTGCCTCATCTTTAGCCGCATGCTACTGTCTATATATATAGGGTCAGATAGGAGAGAGAAAATCCTTTCCTTCTCTCATCCTCTTCTTTTTACTGCTTTTCTGTCATGGCTCCCAAAGTCGTTCCCTCAGCCGCCGCCACTGCCAAGGAAAAGGCCAAGGTGAAGGCCAAAAAGGGAAAGGGTCGCGCCGCTGCGGCGGACCCTCTACCGTTCCCCGCCGACGTTCAGCGGCCTGTCAAGGATAGGTTATCGGGGAAGACGAAGTGAAGTCCTGAACACAGAGACACTTTTGCATCTTGGGATTCATGGATTTATCTATGCGCTAGCCTCTTACTGCCGCATGACTACCTCTGTCACATAACTGACCAATCTGCATGACCCATCATACCACATGGTTTATTCGGCCACATGGGTGAATATGTCGCATGTATACTACAGCCGCATGGCCTGCTCGGCAACATATATACCTAGGCCGTATATGATGATTTTAATGATCTGATTGTGCTCCTTTGTTTGATTTGCAGTAACATTGCCCGCTACACCCTCTGCCGAGATGGTCCTTGGGAGGCATATGCTACCTTTAAATATGAATCTGAGGGACCTGGCTGCAACTATCTAGAATCAGATTGACAATGTTCTTCCACCTGGGCGACAATAGAAGATTGGAGAGAAGAGTCCTTCCTTCCTGTTGAGCCAGATAAACGCAGGGAAGATCCCTGTCGGGGATGGCAGCGACACTTTTAAGAAGTCGTACTTCTTGTTTGGTAACTGTCACGACCCAAACCCGATATAAGGGCACGAGTATGTGGGTACGTCCAACCTACGCCGCAGTATCAACGGTAGAACGCTGTCTAGGTCACGATACTATCTAATCAATTTCACACGAATATCCAACTCCATAAGGAGGCACAGATATAACAATATAATATGAAGTACTCAACCACAGAACTAAAGTACGATAAGATATCGAAAGAATAAACAAACACAACCACAAAGTCTAAACAATAATATAATGTAAACTTCAATAATAGCATCTAAGTCTCAATATATGCCGGAGACAAATCCGGTACCAAAATCTGCAAAAAAAAAACTAACTAAAATAACTAGTGATTCCGGCTAGACTCCCGGTAATCATCACACCTGAGGTACAAGGTCCAAGGCTGCAGCTACTCTCCATGTGGTCCGTAATATGTCAAACACCAGTCCTCTAAGTTGTAGTCTGAAAAATATATCCAGTCAGGATTGGAGCGAAGTACAATCCGATAATAGTTCCAACTAATTGACAAGAACTATAAAACAATAAAATAGATGATGTTATATACTGAGAGAAAATAATAAATAGATGCAATGGCAAATGGTAAAGGAAACATGCAATGTAGACAATAGGGTTTAGTCAGTGCATATATAAAATAAAGAAAAGAAACTACAATATCAGATTCAAGGCAATATGATATATGCAACTGAATATGAAGAACTGCAACTATTATAAGTGTTTGAAATACTAGTTTCGATATGTTATCGGCTTGAAAACTTATACAATACCTGTATGGCCTGGCAAATCATACGGGAGGTGTATGATTAACACTAACAATGTTTTACAATTTATAATAGGAGTACGATCACATCTCTTACTAGCAATTTCCTCCGCCCCCAACTAGTACAGTGGATCCAACCATGACACATTATGATACACGATCAATATCTAATAAAAATACCATGTACAATGTCTAATATCAATGTCGTGTACGATGCCAATACGATAACCAATATAATATCTCATGACTGAAGATCCAAGCTATATACTAGTCCGTGTACCACAGTGTCAAGAATCAGATGTAACATTTCTAAGTACTTAAAATATAGAAATTATCAAATAACGAAAAATATTAGAGAATGTACTCGCTTGCCGTCCAGAGCAATGAATGTCGAACTGTGTCTGAACTGGTGTCACGCAGACCTATATATGGAATATTACATTAATACAAGGTGTTGGAATGAAATTAAGTTAAACTAGTCAACATCTAGGTCATGAAGCCATTTCTAAGTCAAACCGACTAATTCTAGGTTGTAAGAGTCTATCTCTAGGATACTAAGTCAATGCACTATGAAACTAAGCTACACTAACTAAAATAGGATACTATGAAACACACAAAAATGCCGTATCCTAAGATACACAAGTTTAATATAAGAAAATAGTAATTTGTATAGATATACAAGTCAATATATATAGTATCTACTAATCAATGAAATCTGGATACCTTGGCCTTGTACCAATGCGTATCACACTACCTATCTCGATACCCAAACCCAATATCTCGGTATCGATCCCTTACCTTAACTTTACCTTGGTATCCCAAGGTAATTCAAAACCTATTGATATGGCTAATATATATATAACCCTCAAGTACTAACTATATAAATATAACTACTAACATATATACTTACACTAATATACATATCTATCTACTACAACACAACACCACAACTACATATATATACATATATACATATAACTAATTATACATAAACAAAGTATATCACTAACTACTTATTTATACTAACAAGTATACTAAACTAATCTTAACACTAAACTACTAATTTACTAACAAAACTCACAACTAATTAGTCTATACACCAACTAACTATATACCAACACCTTAACACTAAACAAACTAACACTAATATACATATCCCACTAATTATAACTGAAAACTGATACTAATACTTGAATTGAACTGATACTGTGCTGAACTGGACTGATACCTTGCAGGTACTGTGTTGTACATTGATGCATTGGCTCATCTCCTCTTGCTGTGACCACATGTTGAGGACCTGCTGCAACTTTCTGCTGTTGGATGCAGGCTGAACTACTGTAGTGATTGGCTGCATGCCTTGAGCTAATACTCTTGCTGTACACATTGCTGAATGTAGTGTTTTGTACTGCACATTTGCTGGATGCCTGACTGCTTGAACTGCCCTGGTTGCTTCTGAAAACTGCTCCTTGCAGTGTCTCGAGCTCCCCCTCTTGCTGCCACTGTGCCCGAGCCTCCACTGGCAGTTGGTTGCTTCCTTTGCTGCAACTGGTTCCTGCCTGTTGCTGCTGCAGCAGTGAGGATACTACATAGGTAATGCCCCAGTGTAGTTTCCAAAATTGTGCTGCAGTTTGTGCATTAACTTCCTGCTATAACTGCTAAACTGTAGTGCTCATTCCCCCTGCACCCTTATACCAGACCCAATACCACTACACTACTGCACATACTATCATAAGTCCCCTATAACACTAATGTACTCTAACTCAAGAACACTTTCATATCACTAAACATTATATCTGTCCCTTAGCACCCACGTATTCCTCACTGATACCTAATAACTAAGATACCTAGGATCATTATATTTGTAACATTATACTTATACATGTGCTCAGGTGTTCAATACCCAGGTAACACCTATATACTCCGAAAATTGCTACTAGTAGTTACTGTAAAATCCTAGGTCTGAAACAGACCACACAGATGCACCATCACCTATACCTAGATACACCGATGCATCAACTCCTCATGATCTGAACTTTGAATATACTCTTCCCCCTCCCCAGTCCAAATAAGGACTGATACTCTCAACCCATGTCACTGATACTCCCTTCCCTCTCAAGTAATTCAGGTATTACCAATACTCATCACTTCTCTCACCCTTACTCCTATTGTCCCTCAACTGATACATGATGCTTGATTCCTCTTTGTACTCACAGACACTTCACATCTAAGCACAACCCCTCTTCAAGTCTGCTAATATTCCAGTCAAGCCCAACTAATATTGACATTTAAACTTCCACACTGAAACATCTCATGTGCACAACTTACTCATCCAATATACACTGCTTGGAAGCAGTGCCCACAGCTGCTGATACCTCTACTTGATATTGTTGAAACTCCCCTCATTTCTCTATAACCGAGTACTACACTCAGACCTTGCACTACACATACACAGTCATTTCCTAGCTATTGTAGTCCAATATAACACCTCACATTCCCCTCTGAACCAACTATCACCTGCTGCTGCTGTCCTCTTCATACTTATGCTACTGCTACTTCTAACACTATGTGTTGCTGCTGCTAAATGAGCCAACCCTACACTCCCACTGCTTGCAGTGCAAGCACCACACAGCCCACGAGCTACCAATACTTGCATCTTGCACCAGTCCACTCTCTAACTAAATACAACCTATACAAACCTCAACTACTCAAACCCCACATGCTCAAACATGGCACATAACACACCCATTGCTACGGTCAACTGAGCACACACTAATCTCAGTATATCAGTCGACCTAAAAGTGTGTACCCACACAACCTATATACACCCACATATATAAATATATATACCATATACATCAAGTAACCACATAATTATATAGTTATAATACAATGAATATATATATATCAATATAGTATTTAGAATACAATAAGATACACAATATACATCAACATGATAATTCATCAAACACTCTAAGTGCATCACTCTATGATACACTCTAATGTCATGATACTCCCATGATAAACTTACCAAACATCAATATACCCTACCAAAGCTCATGAAATAAATCCAAAACATCAAATATAGTATAAATAACACATGTAATAACTATTATAATATACTATGAAGAAATTGGCATGCTAGGACACCAAATGCATTGAAACTACCCATCAAAACTACCATATCATGATACGGATTCCCCGTATCTATTTGTGGATACGTATACCCTTTCAAATCATGCATCACACTCAACAATCTTCTATGAAATATTTCTACAAATACCTAGTGGTCTAAATTCGGAGTTTGTCCCAAATTAGCACAAAACTCAATGTAACTTTCACAATAGGTCTCGAAAGAACCTAGTTCTTCTTTCTACGGGTAGTCCTTAGCCATGGGTAGATTTCTAGGGGTTTATTTCACCATTAAAGCTGAAATAACAAAGAAAATAGGGTTCTTACCGATTGGGAGATGGATTCCCAATGTCTTCCACCAAGGACACAATTCTCAAGCCAATGCTTCCCTCCTCAAGTGCTCCTCTAGCAATGCCAAGCTCCTTAGCCTCCTTGGAATGAGAATGAGAGGGACAAAATTTGGAGTGGAAAAATTAGGGTTTGCTCTTCAAATTTGGGGACGAACTAAGTGGAAATAAATAAAGGCTACTTATGAATGGAGAGATTTATATAAACTTTCTCTAGGGTTAGGGTTAGGTTGAGGAATATTTGAATTGACTCAAGTGCCCCTCTCATTCCTTCATGAATATGATCTACTAAACCATTGGAGAAATATTCTATTCTTGAGTCTAAATAGGGTTAATGGAATTAATCTAGTCATGACTAACTATTTAATTGAGTCAATGGGTCAAGTCAAGTCTAGTGTGGTCCACTAATTTTATTTTTAAATAAAATAGACTAATCAACTTACAAATAATAATAATAGTCAAATATATATAATATATATTTTAAATTAAACAAAAATATAAACATAATATTTATACTAATGCAAAAATGACAAAAATACCCCTATTCTAAAATATGGTAGTGACAAGTCTACCCCCTTAGAAAAATTTTGTCCTCGAAATTTAAGACACCTGGTCTCTCTCTGACCAGTCATAACCTGTTCATTAATCTTCACTACAACCAAACCCCCAACAATCAAGGTCCAAGAAGGTCCTACCTACCGTCATACAACAAGCAATCTAGAGAAAGAAAATAAATATACATGGTTATGGTCTCTTTTGTCATGGTGTTGCAGTCTTTGTCAGGGTGTATTACTAATTACATTCTAGCAGGTAAATCACTGATACAAGCTACGGTACTAAGGAATCATTCAATCAAACAAATAGATGAAAGGAATAGAAGGAAAGAAAAGAACATAACCTTCTAGCCCATCACCTGTAGTATCGGTCTCCTCGACCATCATCGCAAATGTTCCGCCCTATTGGGGTGGCTCCCTCCGCGGGTGCTGAGCAATCTGCGGTTCCACAGGTTGCCTAACTGGACCTCTATGATTTAGACTTGCGCGCTGGCCGGGAAGATAAAGAGCTAGAAGATAATCCCTCACTTGATGTCCCGTAGTGCCACAGTGCAAACAAAGTCCTAGCCTTACTCTACAGTTCTTCCAAAGGTGACATGGCTTCTTACAGAAATGATAAGCCTGCTGGGTCTGCCTCAGAGGCTGCTGCTGATCCTGCTGAACACGAACCGGTGCCTGGTGCTGCTGTTGGTGATGCTGAAATATCCTCGATTGTTTCTGTATATGGGGACGCTTGGCTGGTCCTGCGCTACCACTCATATCCCTAGAAACATCGTGACTCCTCTTGGGCCTGTGATCCAGATCCTCCTCTGTAATCTGGACATCCATCAAGATATCCTCAAAGGTAGCGGTACGACGACCAGAAGTGTGCGACCTATTCTTCCTCGTTATCCCCTTTCTAAACTTTCGGGCTCGATCTCCGGGGTCCCGAATCATAGACGATACAAAATGGCTCAATCGACATAGTTCTGCGGTGTACTCGTCGACCGACATGTTACCTTGGACCAAGTCATGAAACTGACTCTCCAAAGCTCCCAGGGCCACGTCGGGAAATAACTTCTTCTTGAAAAGCTCCTTGAAAGTCTTCCAAGTAAGTTCTTGAGCAGTAAGTCTCGTCTCTGTGCGATATCACGTGAGTGCGATATTGAACATCTGACTGCCGACCGCCTCGATCTGTAAGCTCTATGAAATCTGGGCCAATCGCAGTCCATATCCTCTAACCAGTCATCAGCGTAGAGTATCCCCTCGATACCCTTTGAACTCTCGAGGTGCCATCCTCTTGAAGTCAACTATAGTGCCTGGCCTCTGCTGTTGCTGCTTACCAGGATACTGCTGGACAACTCTCTCAACTGCCTGTAGGGCCACCTGGTGAGCATTCTCCATGCTCTCTCTCATCAGCTCAGTCTACGCTTTGTGCGCCTCTGCCTGTACCCTCTGAGCCTCAGCCTGAACACGCTGGGCCTCCGCCATCACCCTCTGGGCATCTACCATGCCCTGGATCAAAGTAAAAACCTATGCCCCATCAGCAGGCACACCTCCAGGAAAAGAATCTGCGACGGGAGATGAAGGTCCTCCGTAAAAGCTGGAACAACCCTCTGGAAAGGTGAGGGAGGAGGACCCCCGAAAGCTGCTAAAACTCCCATGCAGACAAAAGATAAAGGAACAGTCCCTTCCACTCCCTGTGTAGAAGGTCGAGAAGTCGCTGACCTCATCGACACGACAACTGCTTCTGTTCACTGCGATCTGGTCTTCGGCGACATCCTAAAGATGGATCGAAACAAGAAGAAGTCATTAAGGCACAAGAATACGATATCATCAAGGAAGAACAAAAATATTCAAAGAAGTAATATTCAAAAAGAATAAGGATAACAGGATCAATAGATTGGAAATGTTTCTAGTTGTGATTGAGTATTCGCTCTCATCCTAGTATGCTATATCCTAGATCCCGTCACAGGCTCGTAGTAGTACAACTAAGATGTTATACTACCACGACATCACACTACTTGCGAAGCCTGACCTGCATGGGCCACCACTAAAATGTGTTACGACCCGCACCCGATATAGGGGTACGAGTACGTCCAGCCTACGCCGCACATCGGTGGTAGAACACTATCTAGGTCACGATACTATCTAATCAATCTCACACGAATATCCAACTCCATAAGGAGGCACAGATATAACAATATAATACGAAGTACTCATCCACAGAACTAAAGCACGATAAGATATCGAAAGAATAAACAAACACAACCACAAAGTCTAAACAATAATATAATCTAAACTTCAATAATAGCATCCAAGTCTCAGTATATGTTGGAGACAAATTCAGTACCAAAATCTGTGAAAAGAAACTAACTAAAATAACTAGTGATTCTGGCTAGACTCCCGGTAATCACACCTGAGCTACAAGGTCTAAGGCTGCAGCTACTCACCCTATGGTCCGTAATATGTCGCACACCAGTCCTCTAAGTTGCAGTTTGAAAAATATATCCATTCATGATTGGAGCAAAGTACAACCCGATAATAGTTCCAATTAATTGACAAAAATTATAAAACAATAAAATAGATGATGCTATATACTGAGAGAAAATAATAAATAGATGCAATGGCAAATGGTAAAGGAAACAGGCAATATAGACAATAGGGTATAGTCAGTGCATATATGAAATAAAGAGAAAGAAACTACAATATCAGATTCAAGACAATATGATCTATGGAACTGAATATGAAGAACTGTAACTATTCTAAGTGTTTAAAATACTAGTTTCGATATGTGATCGGCTTGGGAACTTATACAATAGCTATATGGCCTGGCTAGTAATACGTGAGGTGTATGATTAACACTAACAATGTTTTATAATTTACAATAGAAATATGATCACATCTTTTACTAGCAATTTCCTCTGCCCTCAACAAGTACAATGGATCCAACCATGATACATTATGATACACGATCAATGTCCAATAATAATACCATATACAATGTCTAATATCAATGTCGTGTACGATGCCAATACGATAACCAATGTAACATCTCATGACTGAAGATCCAAGCTATATACTAGTCCGTGTACCACAGTGTCAAGAATCAGACGTAACATTTCTAAGTACTTGAAATATAGAAATTATCAAACAATGGAAACTATTAGAGAATGTACTCGCCTGCCGTCCAGAGCAATAAATGTCGAACTGTGTCTGAACTGGTGTCCCGTAGACCTATATATGGAATATTATATTAATACAAGGTATTGGAATAAAATTAAGTTAAACTAGTCAACATCCAGGTCATGAAGCCATTTCTAAGTCAAACCGACTAATTCTAGGTTGTAAGAGTCTATCTCTAGGATACTAAGTCAATGCACTATGAAACTAAGCTACACTAACTAAAATAGGATACTATAAAACACACAAAAATGCTATATCCTAAGATACGCAAGTTTAATATAAGAAAATAGTAATTTGTATAGATATACAAGTCAATATATATAGTATCTACTAATCAATAAAATCTGGATACCATGGCCTTGCACCAATGCGTATTGCACTACCTATCTCGATACCCAAACCCAATACCTTGGTATCGACCCCTTACCTTGACTTTACCTTGGTATCCCAAGGTAATTCAAAACCTACTGATATAGCTAATATATATAACCCTCAAGTACTAACTATATAAATATAACTACTAATATATATACCTACAATAATATACATATCTATCTACTACAACACAATACCACAACTATATATATACACACATATACATATAATTAACTATATATAAACAAAGTATGTCACTAACTATTTATTTATACTAACAAGTATACTAAACTAATCTTAACACTAAACTACTAATTTACTAACCAAACACAAAACTAATTAGACTATACACCAACTAACCATATAGCCACACCTTAACACTAAACTAACTAACACTAATATACATATCCCACTAATTGCAACTGAAAACTGATACTGATACCTGAATTGAACTGATACTGTGCTGAACTGGACTGATACCTTGCAGGTACTATGCTGTGCATTGATGCATTGGCTCATCTCCTCTTGCTGTGACCACATATTGAGGACATGCTGCAACTTTCTGCTGTTGGATGCAGGCTGAACTGATGCAGTGATTGACTGCATGCCTTGAGCTAATACTCTTGCTGTACACATTGCTGAATGCAGTATTTTGCACTGCACATTTGCTGGATGCCTGGCTGCTTGAACTGCACTGGTTGCTACTGAAACTGCTCCTTGCAGTGGCTCGAGCTCCCCCTCTTGCTGCCGCAGTGCCCAAGCCTCCACTGGCAGTTGGTTGCTGCCTTTGCTGCAACTGGTTCCTGCCGGTTGCTACTACAACAGTGAGGATACTGCATAAGTAATGCCTCAGTGTAGTTGCGAAAACTGTGCTACAGTTTGTGCATTAACTTCCTGCTGTAACTGCTAAACTGCAGTGCTCATTCCCCCTACACCCTTAGACCTGCCCCAAGACTACTACACTACTGCACATACTATTCATAAGTCCCCTATAACACTAATGTACTCTAACTCAAGAATACTTTCATATCACTAAACATTCTATCTGTCCCTTAACACCCATGTATTCCTCACTGATACCTGATAACTAAGATACCTAGTATTATTATATTTGTAATATTACACTTATACATGTGCTCAGGTGTTCAATACCCAGGAAACACCTATACACTCCCAAAATTGCTACTAGTAGTTACTGTAAAATCCCAGGTCTGAAACAGACCACACAAATGCACCATCATCTATACCTAGATACACCGATGCATCAATTCCCCATGATCTAAACTTTGAATATACTTTACCCCCTCCCCAGTCCAAATATGGACTGATACTCTCAACCCATGTCACTGATACTCCCTTTCCTCTCAGGTAATTCGAGTACTACCAATACTCATCACTTCTCTCACCCTTACTCCTATTATCCCTCAACTGATACATGATTCTTGATTCCTCTTTGTACTCACAGACACTTCATATTTGAGCATAACCCCTCTTCAAGTCTGCTAATATTCCAGTCAAGCCCAACTAATATAGACATTTAAACTTCCATACTGAAACATCTCTTGTGCATAACTTACTCATCCAATACATACTACTTGGAAGCAGTGCCCACAGCTGGTGATACCTCTACTTGACACAGTTGAAACTCCCCTCATTTCTCTGTAATCGAGTACTACACTCAGACCTTGCACTACACACACACAATCACTTCCTATCTATTGCAGTCCAATATAATACCTCACATTCCCCTCTGAACCAACTGTCACCTGCTGCTGCTGTCCTCTTCATACTTATGCTACTGCTATTGCTAACACTATGTGTTGCTACTGTTAAATGAGCCAACCCGATACCCCAAGGCTTCCCTCTCCTAAAGTCTGATACACTCCCACTGCTTGCAGTGCAAGCACCACACATCCCACGAGCTACCAATACTTGCATCTTGCACCAGTCCACTCTCTAACTAAATACAACCTATACAAACCTCAACTACTCAAACCCCACATGCTCAAACATGGCACATAACACACCCATTGCTACTGTCAACTGAGCATACACTAATCTCAGTGTATCATTCGACCTACAAGTGTGTACCCACACAACCTACATACACCCACATATACAAATATATATACCATATACATCAAGTAACCACATAATTATATAGTTATAATACAATGAATATATATATATATATATATATATATATATATATATATATATATATATAGTATTTAGAATACAATAAGATACACAATATGCATCAACATGATAATTCATCAAACACTCTAAGTGCATCACTCTATGATACACTCTAATGTCATGATACTCCCATGATAAACTTACCAAACATCAATATACCCTACCAAAGCTCATGGAAAAAATCCAAAACATCAAATATAGTATAAATAACACATGTAATAACTATTATAATATACTATGAAGAAATTGGTATGCTAGGACACCAAATGCATTGAAACTACCAATCAACACCACCGTATCATGATACAGATTTCCCGTATCCATTTGTGGATACGTATACCCTCTTAAATCATGCATCACACTCAACAATCCCCTATGAAATATTTCTACAAACACCTAGTGGTCCAAATTCGGAGTTTTTCCAAAATTAGCACAAAACTCAATGTAATTTTCATAATAGGTCTCCAAAGAACCTAGTTCTTCTTCCTATGGGTAGTCCTTAGCCATGGGTAGGTTTCTAGGGGTTTATTTCACCATTAAAAACTGAAATGACAATGAAAATGGGGTTCTTACCTATTGGGAGATGGATTCCTAATGTCTTCTACCAAGGACACAATCCTCAAGCCAATGCTTCCCTCCTCAAATGCTCCTTTAGCAATGCCAAACTCCTTAGCCTCCTTGGAATGAGAATGAGAGAGATAAAATTTGGAGTAGAGAAATTAGGGTTTGCTCTTAAAATTTGGGGATGAACTAAGTGGAAATAAATGAAGGCTACTAATGAATGAAGAGGTTTATATAAACTTCCTCTAGGGTTAGGGTTAGGTTGAGGGATATTTGAATTGACTCAAGTGCCCCTCTCATTCCTTCATGAATAGGATATACTAAACCATTGGAGGAATATTCTATTCTTGAGTCTAAATAGGGTTAATAGAATTAATCTAGTCATGACTAACAATTTAATTGAGTCAATGGTTCAAGTCAAGTCTAGTGTGGTCCGCTAATGTCAAGTCTAAATAAAATAGACTAATCAACTAACGAATAATAATAATAGTCAAATATATATAATAAATATTTTATATTCAATAAAAATATAAACACAATATGTATACTAATACAAAAATGACAAAAATATCCCTATTCTGAAATGTTGTAGTGATAGTAACGCATTAGAGTCTTCTCAGTCTGGCATTGGCGCGACCAGAGAGAACTGGTCATTTATGTTACGCGAGACAGAGATGTTATTTCCCTTCTTTGAACGATGAACATAATACAATACCGTGGCTTTTTAAGGATGTCCCGCTGGGGATCTTCGGTGGACTTATACGTTTTGCGCACTAGGGTGCAAGTAATAAGTTCGATATAGGCCTTGCCAGAGGTGGCAAGTTTGGTGGACCTAACACCATGGACGTACTTAAATTTAAGCATAGGTGATAAGTTTAGATGGCGATCGATATCAGAGGTACTATGGACGTGATGATCGATAGCCGACCCAAAAGGTTTGTTCAGAGGTACGGAGGATATGGCAGACTCTACTGGAGAATTTTTGGGTGGACTTATTATTTATTGTGCACCTTGAGTGCAAATAATAAGTTCGAGAATAGTCCCTATCATAGGTATTATGGACATGATAGGTTTTGTGGATCTATTACTATTTGCACATGTTAGTACAAGTAATAGGTTTGAGACAAGTTCTGCCAGAGGTAATATGGACTTGGCAGTTTTTGTGGACTTAACACCGCTTGTGTACCTTGGTAAGGACGGGTGATAAGCGGGGATGACAACCGATATCAGAGGTAATAATCGATGGTCAAGGCCAGGAAGTTTGCTTAGAGGTAATATAGACTTATTATCCATGGCGTACCTTAAGTACAGATAATAAGCTGAAACGACTAGCACTATCAGGGGTTATACGAACGTGATAGTAGAAAGTTAAAAATTAGAACTTTACTCAGAGGTAATATGGACATGAAAAAATTCTGAAAATATCTTACTCAGAGGTAATATAGATATGGTAAGATATGACTCTTTGGGGATAGTGGAGAGACATAGTTCAAAGGAAACGCGGACTTAAACTAAATTTTTCTCTGTTGGGGAAAAAGAAGTGTGGATTCATTTCCATAGCGGATATCCCGGTGGGAAATTGTTTATGGACCTATTACTTCTTGTGCACGATAGTGCAAGTAATAAGTTCGAGATGAGTCCTGCCAGAGGTGATAAGGACGTGGTAGTTTTGCGAACTTAGCACCGCTGGCGCACCTTGGTGGGTACGAGTGGTAAGTTGAAATGACAACCGATATCAGAGGTAATATAGACGTGATGATCGATAGCCAAAACTGGGAGGTTTGCTCAGAGGTCCCTTGGACATGAAAAACCCAGCCGGGGATAAATATTAGGACAATAGTTCAGAGGAAATATGGATATGAACCGATGTCCAAGAAGCTCGTAGAGGAGTAATTTATTGAGTGTGGTCTATCCGAAACTGAGGATAGGCCTTGAGGATTGCTCCGCTGGGAATATTGGTGGGATGACAGCTCAGAGGTAATGTGAACATGGCTAGCGTCTAACGAGGTTAATTTTTGAGTAGTCACTGCGGGAGGGTGCGAGTGGACCTGAGGATTGCTCCGCTGGGGAGACTTAGGGGAATCATCATCCATTGCGTATCCGGGACTCCTGGATACAGATGCTGGGATTTACGAGAATCTGTAAAGAAGGAGTGAATCTTACACTTGGAAACTTATTGGGGATGAAGAACCAAGAGTTGATTTGTAAATCTGGGTTATCCCGCCGGGTATGAGGGGAGTACAAGTATAATTTAGACGTAGTATTTTTTCAGGAATTTGTCGTTGATAGGCATCACGAGCAGGTCGCCACTTGGTTTCCCTAACCGGTATGTACTGTTGGGAAACACGGTTTCCACAATGAACGGGTCCTCCATTTTAGGTTAGGATTTGCTGACCGTCTTGTTAGTCATGGCGCATACAAGTATCTCCATATTCTAGTCCTTTGCGAGTGCTATTGTAATAGCTGTTGAATTGTAAAAGAGTATGCCGTCATTTGCCAAAGTTTAGACCTTCAGCGTTTTAGAGTTTGTATCCCATCTTCGACATAAGATGGAGTGATTGTTTGCTATAATGATAGAACTGGGACAGCTCATCATTTGTTGCATTGAATATTGTTGATAACTCAGCCAACGTCAAATAAGGAGCTCTGTTCATAGGAACACTGCTACATATCCATGACCGGGTTGGCTGAGTTATGCGTGTACGCCCGATTGCCTACCTCGTCGAGGACCACCATTTATTGTATATTTCTGTATATTGGGCCAGGGAACACTGCATGTTGTCCAGAAGGATTCGTTATGACAAAAAGTACTGAAGACTTGCTAGGATACGTACAATGGAACGCTATCTATCATGCTCCATTGATGATGAGTCATGCAAGACTTATCTTTTGTGCACAAGGAGACTTGTTGAGCTGTGCTGAGCATCCGAAGTCTACAATTGGTGCTTTTTAAGGCAAGGATCCTGCGACCCTACCTGCATTACTTTCCTCTTGACCTAGTCGTTGAAGGTGCTATTTGCTGTGCCAGTCTTTGAGCAATGACCTCGCCTCTAGGGAGGTTGACGACATCCCTGCTTGTCTGGGCTTCCGTCACTGGGGAGTCACCTAATTGGAGGGGCACTATGTTCGCAATTACTGTCCTATCCTCGAGGTCGAGGGTGACCTCGTTGACATCGATCAGTTACTGGATACATCTCTTCAACACAGAGAAGTCTCTAGTTGGGTGATGAATGTACCGATAAAAGAGGCAATATTTTGGGTCATCGACCATGTCAGCCTCTTCAGGGCATCTGATGTTGGATAGCCGATATTTGTTTCCCTTCATCAGTATGTTGAAGATTTTAATGATGTCATCACCATTGAAGGATAAAGTCCTTTTTGTCTTTGGGGCTTCCGGTACCTGAGTCATACGGTCCTCAAGGAAGACCGATAATTTTGCATTATTTTTTGACTCAGAGGGAATTCTATCCACAACTTTGGATGCTGCTCTGTCATGTTGCCGGAGACTATCCCCAGACATGTCATTTTTTGTATCTTGGGAATCACTATCCTTACCACATGATGGGTCGGCGTGGATCACCATGAGATTTCTACCCTCGGCTTGTAGAGTTACTGTGGGCCGTGAAGGTAGCAGGACCATGTTTGATTTGATCTCCAGTATTGCCTGGGCCAGAGCCTGCATTGTGGTGCTCATGGTATTCATCATCGCCTCAAGAGCATCGAGTCGTTGGTGATTGCTGAGTCCTTCCACCTTCGGTTCCTGAGTCGCACTGTCCTCAGGGAAGATAGACATCGTTGCATCGTCTTCAGACTCAAAGGAGATGCTACCCCCAGCTGTGATTGTCTGTTCCTTTTGAGTTTAAGTCTTCAGGGGAGGTAGGCATCTTCGCATCATCTTCAGACTCAAAGGAGATGCTACCCACAGCTCTAGATGCTGTGTTAACCCTAGGCACATTGTTGTCAGCTTCCTAGGAATCGTTGTCTTCAGGGAAAGCCGAAAGTGCTACATCTTCTTCAGGCTCAGAGGGAATGTTATCCCCAGCTTTGGAAGGTGAATTTTCTTGATGAGGGTGATTACCCCCAGAGAACTCAGCATCTGTCCCTTGAGATTCACTATCTTTACCGAATGCTGGGTTGTTGCGTATGTCCCAGGAGACACTACCCCCAGCTTGGGCCACCCCCAGGGGTTATGAGGAAGAACAACCCCCAGGGGCTAACTGCTTCTTCCTTGAGAGGGTGCCATAGAAGACTCCTTCCGCATGTGTCTTTGTCAGTCCTCTGGGTAGTTGCCTTCGCGACGCAGTAGTAGAGAGCGCCTGACTGGAGGTATTTGACTTCTTTCTTCCCTTGGTGGCAGAAAGCTTGCCAGCTTAGTAGCATGAGACCAAAGGCATCTCCTCCTCCTCTGATACTTGCACCTGATCTCCGGGTTATTGCTGGGTAGGTTCTTTCTGGTAGGTTCTTTCTGGTGTAGTTATTGAGAGGTCGACTGCCAGTCTGTGGGTACTGCTGCTTTATTGCAGCAACAGTTGATGATAATATTGGCGCAGTAGTGCCTAAAAGTGGGCACGTCGTACGCCACAATGGTTTCCCTCGCTTTGCGCTTGTGAGTAATCATTTCACATAAATTATGCGAAGGATGTTCCACCTTTGCATCCTCTTCATGAGTCCGGGTATCCCGGGCACGCGGATGCGCAAGCGATGTATTTGCTCCCGGACCTGGGGTTTGTACACGAACTTGCCCCGAGGTACTGGTGAAAGACTTTTAGAATGAACCTTGTCCGCTGGTACATGTGGGTTGGAAGCATGGGTCAGTTCTGTACAACTTTCCATCAGAGGCCCGCATAATAGTTAGCGATGCCTGTTGGCAGTCATTCGCATGAGCAGTTTCTTGAGCTCGACGATCTCGTACTGCCCTAGACATCTTCAATTTAATACTCGCAGGAGTGTAGTAAGAAGAGTCCAAATTTAGGTTTTTGCCACTCTCAGTAAGTCGCATAGGATCTGTGCCGCGTGAGATACGGCCAAAAATAGAAGTTTTGTTGCTGTCAGAGCCGCATACGTCAGTCTGCCTACGGTTGTGAGTTGATGTCGTATGGACAATCTTATGTGGCCTGTGAGTAGATAACGCATGGACAGTATTATTTGGCCTCCTTCTTGGACGTATAGGACCTGCCCCAGCCCCAAAACATCTGAAATCGTAGTTTTTTCCTTTTCCAGATTCCGAGTGCCGAGCAGTTCCAGTGCCAGCCGAAGATGCCGCATAGACGTGGACTTCCTCGACAGCATATTGAGAGGCGGAGATCGCCTCCTCCGTAGTTGGTCGAGGCTCAGTGGCCTTTGCTACCCACGTTCGGCGGATCTTCTTGGGCTTGGTTGACCTTGGCAAAGGATTCACACTTCCTTCAGAGAGCATTTCCTCGAACACTTGTTTGTCGAAGCGAACTACCAACATCTTTTGCGTTGAAACAAGTTTGGCCGTGCCAGATTGCGTCACCAATTTCTTAATAGAGGAGAATTCAGTCCCCAGCAGACTCGCCATCGTGTTTTCCATTTAAATCAAAAGGAAGAACTAAGAGGACTTGGTTTTGATTAACAAACTTGAGAGTACAGAGTAGAGTCCTAAGAGACAATCTAAGTATAAATTTGTTTTGATCTGGGGGGTGACGATGGAGGGTTAGGAGTGTAGAAACTCTCTTTACTCCATGGACGATACGGACGCAGAAACTTCTCAAATTCTTTCTAGTGTGAATCTGTAGATAGCCAGCCATCCTTTTGGTTCGATCTCTCTCTGAAGCAAAAGAAGCTGACCTTTAGAACATTCCAGTTGCTTCTATTTATAGCCATCATGCTAATGGACTATGGGTGTTGTATATACCTCTGTTTGGTGGCCGCATAAGGCTCCTTCAACAAAATACATTTGCAACTGTTGTCGCATAATGTGGGCAAGCCGCCACATGGACTTGGTTAGGATTTTCGGTTTGAAGAGATCTCGGGGCTGTTGAGTGCAAAAATTGGTCAATTGGACACTTGGTCAACACTAACTGTGCGAGGAATCGTCTTCGGTTGTAACAAAAAATATTATGACTCGAGAGCCGCATACTGTTGTAGTCGCATAGAACCTCTCATTTGGCCTTGGTCTGGATGACCCTCTGGCCGCAAGATATTAAGGCAACATGGATCTTGAAGCCACATATGTACTTTTGTTTGGCCTTGGTCAGATGGACGCTCTGGTCATATTATGTCGAGGCCGCATGGGTCTTGAAGTCGCATACGTTGGACACGTGGCATGGTCCGTCTGTCGAGCCAATTAATGCACTGATATGACTTGTTGTCTTTTCTTGAGTCATCATCAAAATGGATTCTGAATCATCTCAAGGTATGAGTGAGGCATCAAAGCTTCTTTCAGACATCAAAATCTGTGTTAGGGGATTTTATGCGACCGCCCTGATCTGTGGTCGTTCAGGCCGCATATAGTATACTATGCGGCTTCTCTGTGACTTGGTTGATTAGGCCGAATGTGGCTTCTTTATGACTTGATTGTTCAGGCCACATGAAGGCTATTATATGGCTTCGGTCTGGCAGTATCTATCATGTTTTATGTCACCTGAGTTTTATGCGGCCTGTAGTATTTTTATGCTTCTACAGTTACAACTGAAGTAGCTCTCTCCAACCAAGTGCGGGCCATGTGTCACAATTTACCAAGTCACACACACAAAGGACGAGAATCTCGCAGATCTTTAGCAATAGAAAATCCCAACAAGCGTCCATACGTCAGCTTGTCCTGCTCAACGGTTACATCTGCACCTTATTAAGAAGTTACACGTGGCACCCTCCAGCATCTATGCGTCCCAAAAATATATGTGTGCCCAAGGATGACTATATATATATATATATATATATATATATATATATATATATATATATATATATATATATATATATATATCCGGGTGACACGTCCAAGGGAAAGAGAGAGGGGACGAGAACAAACACACAGAGGGAGAGACAGAGAACAGCAGAGGAGAAGAGGGAGAGCATAAAAGAGCTTCTTCGCCCTGTGTCAGATCGTCAACAGAGTAAAGGAGACGCCAGAGCTCTCTTTGTCCATCGTCACACCCCAGAATAAAAAATTTGTACTTAGATTGTCTGTCTATGACTTCTTTATACTTTCTTTTGTTTGTTATTAAACCAACCAACTTTAATGGCGAACAAGGTGGCGACTCTGTTAGGGACTCTTTCTCCTCTGATGAGAAAATCGTGATGCAATCCGACGCAGCCAAGCTCGGGTCGACTCAAAGGATGCTGGTGGTCCGCTTCGACCAGGAAGCTTTCGAGGACATGCTCTCCGCGGACAGCGTGAGTCCTTCTGCGAGGCAAGCAAAGCCTAAGAAAACCTGCAGGACATGGGTAGCGAAGGCCACTGTGCCTCCCCCAACTGCGGAGCCAATGCTCCTCGTCTCTCACTCTGTCGCAGGGACCACGCATGCGGCGTCCACTGCTCATGCCGCAACCCCTTCCAACAATAAGGGTGCTCAGCCCCTGAAGACCCGCAGGACGCAGGTAGCAAAGGCCGCTGTGCCTCACCCCACTGTAGAGCAGGCGCTCCCTGTCTCTCTCCCTGCTGAAGATACACGACATGCATCCGCTTAAGCTGTCCCTGCTCATGCGGTCTCCTTACCTGAAAAGGAGAAGGCTTAGCACCCGAACTCTGGCAGAGAAAAATACTATGATGCCAAGAGTTCTGGGGTTGATGCACGGCCCATGCGACCACAAAGAAGGACGCAGAGAAGAAAGGAATATGAGGCTTTCAGCTCAACCGCATGCACCTCTGACGCCCCCAGAAGCTCTGTCTTTGACAGAATCTCATCCGACCGTGTTTCCATGGGCTGTATTAAGGAAAACCAAAACTTGGACACTTCGTACTATGCACCTGCACGTGCTAAGTCGAAGAAGTCTGGGGTAATGCGAGCTCGTCAGGCTCAAGCAATTATCTATTCGGATAACCGTCAGCTGGCATCGCTAACCTTTATGCGGCCCTCTGATGGAAAGCTTTATGAGATCTTCCCATGCTTCCAGCCCGCAGCGACAAATGGACAGGGTCTGTCTCAAAAGTCTTCAACTGACGATCTGGGAAAAGTTCTTGTATGAACCCTAGATCAGGGAGCAAAGGCAACACCCACGCACCAGTGCGCTCGGTCTACCAGGTGCAAAGGTGGATTAACCCTGGTTTTACTTGCGCAACATGATTTGTCATAAGCACAAGACGAGAGAGGCAACTATAACACGTGAAGTGTCCACTTCAAGACACCACTATGCCAAAATTATCATCAATTATTGCTGCAATAACTCGACAACACCCACAAGACGGCAGTCAGCATTCCAAAGACTACATCCGAATGTGCCTACCCAACAATATCCCGGGGATCAGGTACAAACACCAGAGGAGGAGGAGCTACTATTTGCCTCCTGTTAATCTACTCGAAAAGACCCTTCCACAGTGGGAGGAAGAAAGTCCAGCACCACCAATCCGTCACTCTCAACCAGCGCATTGAGAAGGCGACTACTAGGAGAACCAGCAACTGGTCCGGCAAAAATTATTTTCCAAGGTACCTGCTCGAAGAAAAAGCTACCAGCCATCGGGGGTGGTTCTTCCTCAGGACTTCTGGGGGTGGAACAAGCTGGGGGTAGCAATCCCCCGGACCTATACAACATACAGACATTCCGAAAAGGTGGTGATTCCCAAGGAACAGACTTCGATATCCCTTGGGGTGGCCACCTTCGTTAAGATGACGTAACCTATGACGCTGGGGATAGCATTCTCTCCGATACTGGGGAGGAAGTGACGCCACCTGATGACTGATTCCTACAAGAATATGAGACAAAAAGTGCGACGTCTACTACCCCGTCCATTCCTCCCCATATGAGGACTGTATACATTGCTGGGGACGATCATGAAGTCCCCAACGATCGGCAATGCCTCGAGGCTCTGAAATCCATGATGCAGATAGTGAGCTCATCAATACTAGCGTTGACCCAGGAAATGTTGAAAATCAAGGCCAACATGGCATCCCATCCAGCAATTGTATCGGGATAAGCAAGCTTGGACCCGGGGACCAATACGGATTCCGACGCAACTACTCCACCCATAGGCGGCAGTCACCCCCTGCCTGGCTCTTCTGTCCCTTTTATGGGAGATGAAGCCAAATAAGCAATGAGGGAAATCTGGGAGCTCCGGGCTCGCATAGATTCTATGGGCAGCCGGAATTCTCTGCGTGAGATCGGGATTCGACAACCATACCCCCACGAGTGGAGGGATTTTTCGTACCCACCAAAGTACAAGCCCTTTAAACTGAACCCATTCGATAGGAAGACTTTCCCCCATTAGTACATGAGTTATTTCGAGACTACAACAGGGCACCTGCCTCGCAGTGACGCATTCCTCACCAAGCTCTATGTGGGGGCATTGTCGGGGTAGCATTCGACTAGTTTTGTAGCCTACAAGATAACTGCATCTCATCGTTTGACCACATCAAGAGTCTTTTTCACAAAAAATTCTATGACGGTGGAAGCGACATGACGATGTCCTCCCTGATGGATGTTATCCAAGGAAAAAGGGAACTCGCCCAAAATTATATCGAGCATTTTCGACAAGAAGAACTGAGGTTGCCTCAAGGCAATCCTGAGTCGACACTCATGGGCATGTGCTGCAGAAACTTACTTCCGGCAGTTAGCTTCTGGATGGACGACGGTCAGTTCAAAGGCTGTACGACATTCATCATAAGCGCTGTCAGCGCTGGAAAAAGGTCAAGGACGTCCGACTCTTGGAAATTCAGATCTCTATCACTGACGATAGGGGAAAACTTTCCAACAACAACAACAGGGACAATAACAGCCGCGACGAAAAATAAAAGCTAGTATTGCTCTTCTGTGTTCCATAATATAATATTGCTCTATTCTACATAGAGATAGTGATGCTTTGTATTCGATGCTGCTGTAATCAATGAAACATATGCATAATGAACTGCTAGTACTATTGACACAAGAATGATATATTGTAAGTCTTACATAAGAAAAATAAGTAATACTGTGTAAACCATTGTACATGCTTGTCACCCTAAAAAATGGAACTTTGAATGCTTATACACCTATTTAGTGCATCAGTGCACCGGAACTACGATAGCAGGTATGGACTGATAAGTCCCCATGAAAGAAAGTATGACAGAAAGTATGTTGGGATATGCGGGTCACCTACCTATAGGAGAAATAAGAATGTTTAATTTGCGAGCATGATCGAGAGATCATTTATTTATATTCTCTGTACCGTGCATTATATTATGATAATTGTTCACGCATCCGCATGGTCACAAAAAACCTGTGCACAAGACAAAAATATGGTTCATCGAACGAGATGCTAACCGGGGCACCGGGAACTTTCGGCCTAGGAGGACAATAAAACCTACTGTGTTGCTAGTAGAAGGACATGGGGCAAACGGGACCTAAAGTCGGGCTTGCTACTCGGTCTGGGAGGGCCCACCCTAAGCCAGGATGAGTTGGTACCTTCGGTAGGGCTCGCAATCTATACTCTAAGTGTTCATCACTCACCAGGGATAGTCTGTAACGACGTCATGCGTGTCGTCAGTGACCTTCAGATAGATAGGCTGCATGCTAATGACTTTCTTATGCAAAAAATATAAGTACAATATGTTGTACTATTTACAGGGATGAATAAGTAGGCTATTGGTAAGAATTACTAATAAGCGATATGAAATATCTTATACATATTCAATATATGTTGCTTACATAACCTACTTTCATTATGCCGCTGATATCTTGAATATTGAAACGAACCTAGTCCCTAATTGAAAGATCGCTAAAGTAATATGCATGCTTTTCATATGAATACATAATGTTGGTTTAGGCGAGTGGGCTAGTTTCTGCTCACTAGTACGCGATATGTACTGACCCACATTTGTGGGCATCCCCAGGTACTCAGCTGTGGGTAGTGGTTGAAACTATTCTGAGGCATCGAAGCATTGTTGGGGCGTGCAGAAGCTCTTCTTCCATTGGAGGGCTCTTCTGTTATAAGTGGCATAATGTGTGGAGCAGTGTAATTTAGTTGTATCAGTGAGATTGTAAGCCAAGACGACAAATATCAATATAAGCCAAGTGGCCAAGTATCAATTGTAATTGAGAAGCTTTGTAATCTGTTGTAAGCCATATACTCAATTATTATTATTAACAAAGAGATGCTTTTTAATCTATTCTTTTGTGACTTTAATTTGCCTGCTTATTTTTGCTGCTATATCGATGTTTCTGAGAAATATCATGACTTGTCTATCTTCTTGCCTTGTACAAGTATAATCTAGGCTTGTACGACATCACTCCCATAGCTACTTTCGATTCTTCGGACATGGGGCATGACCACAGGAGACCTCCAGGTCGAACATCATGAGGCAAGAATCAACTCTTTCTCCTTTTTGAGTTATTGCCCCTGATTTTTGAGATGTTGCCGGATCGGTGCAACTGGTCGCAGTTGCTAGAATACAAACTGCTTAACTGGAGGAACTGCCACTTTGGCATAGCAGCAGTTGATGATAATACATGCACAGTGGTACCCTATCGGGGGCATTTCGAATATGGTAGTTGTTTCTCTCATCTTGCGCTTGTGACATATCATATTACGTAGATCTGACGAGGGGAATTTCATATTTACGCCCAATTCATGCGCATGGCCAAGTCGTGTGCATGGATGTGTAGGTGAGATTTTTGCTCCCTGACCTAGTTCATGCGTAGTGACTGCACCCAGATAATTTATGGAGGACTTATCGTAAAATTGACCCACTTTATGCACGCAGCCACACTGAGTGCATGGGTCTGTTACCACAGTTTTCGCTCCCTGACTTGGTTCATATGCATATTCTGCGTCCAATTTGTCCCAGAAAGACATTTGGGACTGACCCACTTCATGCGTATAGGTGGGCTGAACGCTTGGGTCAATTCGATATAACTTTCCATCAACAGTGTGCATAACAGTTAATGGTACATGCTTTTGATGAACTGCTTGAGCAGTTGCTTGAGTGTGCATGGCTCGCTCGTGCCTAGACTTCTATGAACCAGCAAGCGTTGGTGCATAGTACAAAGAGTCCAAGTTACCCCCATTTTTGGAAAGTTGGCACATGGAGACGGGGTCATGGGAAATCCTGTCAAAGATAAAAGTCCCATTTCTGCCTTGGATGAGCGATCGTCGAGCAGCACTTGGGCTCGCTCCTTGATCGATGACGCATGTTAGGGCTTTTCATGCGCTCGATATTCGATGTGACATGCTTCTTTTTCTACACCCCTTGCTGTGAGCGCATAGTCTGAGAATCAGTACTGTTATTCTCAAAAAGAGGCGGCCTAGTGTGCCTGGAAGAGGCCTCGGTCCCTTTAAAAGAAATACGTGCATATCGCTCAGGTGAGGATTCCTCATCTTCATGTGCATCCATGGGAGCGGAGACGGGTTGCGTGCCTCCAGCCTCAGAAACAGGAAGCACATCCTCCGTAGTCCTGGGGTGCGACGCACTGGTCTTGGCAACCTAGGTTTTATTGGTCTTCTTAGGCTTTGCTAGCCTTGGTGGAGGGCTTGAGCTATCCCCATAAAGTATGTCTTCAAAATTTTGTTGGTCGAAGCGGACGACCAACATCCTCTGGGTTGATCCCAGTTTTTTTGTGTCATATTGTGTCACAATCTTCTCGTCGGTGGAGAAGTAGGTCCCCAACAGAGTCGCCACCTTTGTTGCCATCACAAAATTGAAAGTCTTGCTAACTTTGTATTTAGTGAATTACAATAAAGAACGTACAAAAGAATACTAACACTCAGAATTATAAGTACAAAAAAGAAGATCTGGGGAAGTGTGACGATGGAGATCGAGTTGTGCAGCTAACTCCTTTACTCCGTTGACGATCGACTGATGAAAGAAAATTACATGGTCTCTGGCTCACTAGCAAGAAGGACATCAATTAGGCTCTCGTGACTAAATTGTCCCCCTGGGTCATACAGATCCTTACTATTTATAGTCATTCGCACTGAAAAGTCCATGCGGGTGCATCTCCTGAAAAAGTTGTTATTTTTAGCATTTGTTGCATCACTACATGGTTTGGTGCATGCAATTCTTGTGGTAACTTTCCACAAGATTCGGTTAACAGTGCACTCATGACATGGACCACTAAACACATGTCATGTGCCTGTGTTCACGAATTGGTCGTGGCTGACGTCATATAAAAACGAGTATGCTGTTGGTCCAGCAACGTGCACACGTTGGTAATGGCCGCTGCCAGCTATCGTCGTGGGGAGATGCGGCTAAAAATGTATAACCTTTCTGCCTATCGTCATAGGGAGATACAGATCCTTACTATTTATAGTCATTCTCACTGAAAAGGCCATGCGTGCGTATCTCCTAAAAAAGTCGTTGTTTTCAACATTTGTTGCATCACTACCTGGTTTGGCGCATGCGATTCTTGTGGTAACTTTCCATAAGATTCGATCAACAGTGCACTCATGACATGGTCCACTAGACACATGTCATGCGCCTGTATTCACGAATTGGTCGTGGCTGACGTCATATAAAAACGAGTATGCTTTTGGCCCAACAACGTGCACACGTTAGTAACGGTCGCTGCCAGCTATCGTCGTGGGGAGATGCGGCTAAAAATGTATAACCTTTCTGCCGCATAAGAATGCCACATAGGAATTTTGCCACATGGGAACGCTACCACATGGGCATCTTGTGACTCCTTTGTTGCATAATCATTGTTGTATTGAGCATTTTTTGCCGCATCACTCTTCTGGAGAGGTGCTGTTGCATAGGAACACTGTCGCATGTAAGCTTTTATGGAGATAACGTAAGTGCTGATGTTTTAATGTGTAACCACCACCTGCACACATACTTCGAAGCGTCCAGCTGCAACTGTCAGAGTAATTATGTTACTAGTGATGTAACTTCGCTTTTCGAGGACACATTTTCCCTCTGAGCATTAAATGCTTCTCGTTAGTATAGGTGCGGCTGAGGCATCAGCCGCATGCTTTTTAGGGCTTCGTCTTTGCTGTATCGTTAGTGCTAGTAACCTTATTCCGCATCGGATGCCCACTGTCTTTTATCGCATGGACCACAATTTTTTATGCTTCTACAAGTGCATACACAAAAAGTACCGAGATCCTTACATATGCGCTCAACCAAGAAAGAAAATGATGCCTCATTTCATATTCTACTTCTTCATCTGTTATGTATGGTCGTCTCGACCTCATCTCATCATTTAATGTGCTGAAAAACAACGAAGCATCGGCTGATTAGTGTAATAATATTAGCGTATACTGTCACATTGAGATGACGTGGACGTGGATGTATTAATTACTTACCCCTCCAGTTTCTCCACTTCATCCTTGTCGTAGTTGAGTAATAAATACAACGAGCCGCCTTTAGTTCGTCGTTATTCAGATATCGCTTCTTTATTTTTCCAGAAGGCTTTCCGAAAGTATGGAATACTTTCAGTATTATATCATTAGATTCCTAATATCCGTCGTCGTTTCTCGGAGCTCTCGTTCTATTAGTAGCAACATGAGGCTTGAAATACATCGAGCAAAAGTTTGTAATCTCCTCGAGAACATAAGCTTCACAAATAGAACCCTCGATTAGTGCCTTATTTTTCACCTTTCTCTTTAGGTGGTTCAGATGTCGCTCGAACGGGTACATCGACCGATAACCAACTGGCCAACCAACATGTGCATCCTAGGAAAGATGAATTGGCAAATGCTCCATGGAGTCGAAGAATTCAGGAGGGAATACCCTCTCAAGTTTGTACAGTGTTACTGCAATGTCCTTCTCTTGCGTTTCTAGATGATCGACGAGCAACTTAGTATAACAAAGATCTCTAAAGAATATGCTAAGCTCTTTCAATGTATCACAAACGACCTACTGTAAGAATTTTCGAAATACAATCAAAACTAACCTCTCCATGAATACATGACAGTCGTTGCTCTTCATACATGTAAGTTTGTTCTCCTTCGGGTCGACGCTTCTTCTCAAATTCGACACGTACCCATCTGAAAATTTTAGGCCCTGAATCCACCTATAAAGTCTCCCTTCATCCTCCTTGTACAGTGAAAAAAATTGCCTTAGGATGCTTATATTTCACATTTCCTTTCTCTGTCAAATGCAACGCAGGATATGAGTGTCGTCACGTGTTTCTTGTGAGCATTCTCTGAAATTTTTTTACTTCTGAGGCTATTAGAGTTATCCTAGATTTTCGGAAAATCCTAGAAAGGCAAAGTATTATAAATTAAAAGACAAAGTATTATAAATTAAAAGTATACGAGATTTTCGAAAAATAGGAGAAAAGGCAAAGTATTGTAAATGATATTTTTCTATGGATTGGACAAGTTTTATTTTTCACCATTTCGAAAAAAATATAAAAAATGATAGTTTTTTGGAAAATGATTCCATAAAAAATATAGGCTATCAAATTCTACAATTGATAAAATTTTTATGATAAAAATATTTTTCATAAAAAAAATTCAATGAAATACAGCCTTAGTAATTGAGGTTAAATACAAATAACTCCTGAGCAAACTATGGCTGGAAAAAATGTCTACTTGCTATAAATTTTAGTTTGTAAAATCTTAGTAATTTAATTTAATTAATGAGCTCAAACCCAAAAGTTCTGTCAGAAACTCTTTGATGAGAGGGGAAACCCAAAGTTCTGTCAGAAACTCTTTGATGAGAGGGAAAACTCTTTGATGAGAGGGGAAAACAATCAGGTGGTTTTCTTGACACATATTCCCGTACGTTTCCAAGGGACCACTTCTCTACAAAGCTTCAATCACATGGGCTCTCTCCTCTCCTCTCGACACACACTTGACTCTACCCACATCACTTCAATAATAATTGTACTTGTGAATGACATTTACCAAAACAATCACAAGGTCCCTCTCGCGTACGTATTTTCTTTCTTTCCATTACACACTTAACCATCACAAGTACTCTCTTTCTATTCATTCATGTACAAACTTACTTCATTGCCGGCTTATATTTGTGTACTAATCTTTAACTATATGCTCATCTCAATGATTCCTTCTCAACCCCCACTAACCAAAGTCCCTTTTAGGGTTTTTTTTTTTTTTTTTTTTTTTTTTTTTTTCCTTTCTTACAAGAAACCTACAAAAAGCCATAAATCTAGCTGAGGTTCTCCTAACTATAGATTTGGTCTAACCATTCGTGTGAACTATAATGATGCATGTAATTAAAGGGAGATTAAGTTAACACTTGATTAGTATGGGAAAGAAAGTAGATAAAGCAAAAGAAACATTCCTTTCACGCCTACTTAATATACTGTTTTGCACTTAGCTTTAGAAGTTTTAGTCCCACATTGAAAAATCATAAATGTGTATATCTCAATATGTAGCTATACTTAGTATTGGTATATGCACATGGGATGGTGGTCCATGTGAGTTAATTTTCCTAGAGGGATTAAGTGTGAACTCCATTATGACAATCTTTAATTTGTCACCACCTCTGAAAAGTTTTCCTTAGGATCGGGCTCGGGCTTAAGAGCGCAAAGTGACACTTTGTTTGCGCACTTTGCACTTAGCATGTCAGCATCGTCGCATGGCGCTCGAGTGCATTATTCGTGGCGTATGCGGCCAGGGGCTATGCGGCCAGGGGCTATGCGTCCTGGTTTGGATGAGCGAGTTGCCTGTGGAGTGGACATGGACTGCTTTAGGTGGTGTATGCGGTGCATGATTTTCTGTACCTTCCGGAATATGCGTCACAAACGGCTATTTTCGGCGTTTGGCAGCGTTGTCTTCCTCTTACAGTACATCGTGGCCGGCAGAGGAGGCGGCGCATGGGGTGCTGACGGCGCCTGCAGCTTTGACACCTAGGTTTTGTGGATATGGTCGGTCAGCCCATATACGGCCTGGAGTTTTCTCAGGCCGCATAGGTGTTGTTTTCCTCTTTATATATAAGACCTCTTCTTTCATTTGAAGAGAGAGATAAAATAGATAAAAAAATCGAGAACACCAGATCATATGCGGCCCAGAGTGTCCCCCTCCCACATAGTATTTTCGAAGGTAACATTGAGCGTTCCAAAAGTTTATTTGTGAATTTGCTGGCTCCTGGGGGGAGATCGCCTGTACGGCGAATATTGCTTCGAGCAACGTTAGTTTTAACCACCCCAACAAGGAGCTTTTCGTCAGCTTTTCTTTGCTATGTTCTATCTCATTGTAGCGTCTGCGAACGTAAAGAGAAGAACATTTTACTCGTTGCTTGTAATCTTTATTTTTTTCGTAGTTTATTTGTAATTAATCGAGAAATATCATATTAGGAACTCTTGTGTGAATCTCTGATCTCGACGACAACTTAGGTTCCAATAGAGAGTGGACCTTCGGGTCTCGCTAGTAGCTCTGCTATGACCCGCGTTCTACCATCTTTGATCCGCCTCAGAACTAACAATCTCAAAGCAAGATCAGAAGAAAGATGTAGAACATCCGATCAAATCTTCTCGACAACAAATTTTCACAAAACTTGAGAAGATTGATGGGATACACTTCGAACATTTGGATGAGGGAATGAGTTATTTGTCAAATGTTCAAAGTGAGTTGTTGGAACCTACCATTTTCCAGGATGGAGGAGTTAGCGTTTGAAAGATGCACTTTCTAGTTGGAAGAAAGATTATAAGATGACCAAGGATTGCAGAGTATGAACATGCCAAGACTTAGCCCAAGACAGTTCTTAGCGGTTGGCAAGACTTGGTCGCATGGCAGTTTCTTGTCACAAGGCAGTCTCTTGTCGCATGGCAAGATTGGCGCATGGTGGACTACGTTCATGAAGGTCACTGCACTTAACATGACTTGGCACATGGGTGAAATTGGAGCTTGAAAGCATAACCAATTCAAACCAATATAGCGAGGTATAGCTAAAATTGGTTCCTTTGATTACTTAACTTAGTTGCTATCATTGTATAGGTTGAGTCATCAAGCGTGGTTACTAACTAGTGGGTAGACACTAGTGCATCAGGCCACGCATGCTCTGGGAAAGAACAGTTCACTAAGGAAGAGCACTATCTTAGAAGAAGGTCTCTATGGCGAACAAGTGTCAAGCAGAAGATCTAGGGATCGAGATGATAATTCTGGACTTCCGGCATAAGGAAGAGATTGCTCTTATTGAGTTGTGACGCATCTGACTGAGACATGTCTTTTTCAACAAAGATGTCTATTTCAGGGATATCTCCAAGATATAAAGGTAAGGAGGTGGAGAGAGGTTATGACTATGTTCAGACACAAGTAGTCAGGAAGCCGTATAGACGGGTGACTACAAGTATAGATCCTCTGGAGCTGGTGCGCTCAGATATCTATAACTTTTATTCTCCACTAAAGGGCCGGGATGAAGTTTATTACTTCTTTTTTTGACGATTTCTCGGAAAACGTGTTTACGTATCCTCTCATAATCGAAGGATGAAGTGCTCGAGAACCTCAGGGACTTAAAGTTTGGAGCTGAGCGTCAAACCGGTCTATAACTCAATAGACTCAGAAGTAATCAAGACGGAGAGTATCATTATTTGGATTCACATCGTTCAAACTTATTAGAGCATGGAATTGACTATGGAATGTGCATCATTCTTTGGATTCTTATTGTTCAGCTTAGAATTTGATAATGGAATGAGAGTCGTTCTTTGGATTCACATCATTCAAGCTTACTCGAACATGGAATTGACTATGGAACATACATCGTTCTTTGGATTCTCATTGTTCGGCTTAGAACATGGAATTGACTATGGAACAAGAGTCGTTCTTTGGATTCACATCGTTCAAGCTTTTTAGAATATGGAATTGACTATGGAACGTGCATCGTTCTTTGGATTCTCATCGTTCAACCTAAAACTTGGAATTGACTATGGAACGACATCTTCGTACTCTCCCAATCTATTGAAGGTGCAGATAGGAAGGACTAGCAGTTGACAGTAATGATGATTTCTATATTATTGTACAAAGACCCTTTCAGATTGTCTGTGGGAGAAGGTTGCACTTACGGTCATGTCCTAAGTACCGTTCGTCACTTCTGATGTAACTCTGGTTCAAAGTCAAATCCACATGAATATCATTCGATTGTGGTTTTTTTTTGGCATATGAGTAATTTTCGGAGGACCTTATCAGCTAGAGTTGTTTGCACTTCTATAGAAGAAGACGTAGTCCAGGAAGGAGTTATCTTTTAAGAGACAACATTTGAACCAGAACTCGAAGAGTAGTCAGCAAGAAGAGTCAGGAGGTCGAAGGTGTCACTACCCCATTTTCAGAGCAGGGTATTTTTTTTTAAAATTTGGTTAATTGTGTAATTATCATAAATATTTGTATTAATATTTAATTATTGGTTGTATTATTTTTTTTATTAGTTATTTTAGTGTTTTGGCTAGCCTGGACCCATGTTAGACCCAACCAACACCCTTGTTAGACTTATTTATTGGCTTAGAATAGTTATTTATATTTTTAGTTAGTTAGTTGGAGTGATTAGGAATTTATTTGAGTGCATTTGGAACCCCAAACCCAAACCCCAATTAGGATGACTTGATTTGTAGGGCATTTTGGTCTTTGTGTTTAAACCCAAACACCAACCATAACCTATTTCTATCACCTGGCCGATTATGACCAGCACCCCGCCTCATTTCTTTCCATTCTTCTTCTTCTTCACTCTCCACTCTTTTCTTCTTCTTCCTTCTTCCAATTTCTACATTCCAAGTAAGTTTTCTCCATTTCTTCTCTTTCTTCTTCTATTTCTTCTATCAATGCAAACCCTAACCCTTTGCTTTCCCCTAACCTAGGTGTGTAGAGCTTAAATTTTGTGTTGGAGCTTGGGTTGGAGGCTTGGTCTGGTGAATTTGGAGCTTTTTGGAGACTTTGGCTTGGGATTCCAACTCCCAAGAGATAAATCCTAATTTTTTTTCTTGTGATTACTCTAATATAGTGTAATTAGTAGTTTAGAACCTTCCTAGACCTTAGGGCTATCCGTGGGAGGAAGTTGGAGCTTGTTTGGATGTGTTTGGAGACTTTGACATTATGTTTTGTGTCAATTTTGGGTGAAATTCGAGATTGGCCCAATTTTTGGTGTTGCCCTAGGTTAGACGGACCTAGGTAGATGTGCTTGGGTGTCTTGAGGATAAGTTACTGTCCCCGTTCGGACACGTGAGATCGTGTCACGGAGATTTGGGCGTTTCGGGCGATTTGGGAGTCTTTATGTAGGTATATATACATATGTGTTATATATATATATATATATATATATATATATATATATATATATATATATATATATATATATATATATATCTATTACCCATCACAAATACATATATATATATATATATATATATATATATATATATATATATATATATATATATATATATATATATATATATATATATAGATAGTTAGCTAGTTAGTTAGTGTTAGAGTGAGGTAGTTGGGTATCTCAATACCTCGAGATACCCAAGGTATTGAGGTATTAGGGTAAGGTATTGAGGTTATATATATATATATATATATATATATATATATATATATATATATATATATATATATATATATATATATTATAGATAGCTAGCTAGTTAGCTAGAATTAGACGGTAAGGTATCTCAATACCTTGAGATACCAAGGTATTGAGGTAAGATTGGGTATCGGAGATGAGGTGTTTGTCTATACACTAGGTTATATATATATATATATATATATATATATCTATATAGTTAGATATATGTTATATACATATAGTAGTATATATATAAGTATATATTATAGATAGTTAGTTAGTTAGCTAGTGTTAGTGAGAGGGTTATGCGAGGTATCTCAATACCTTGAGATACTCAAGGTATTGGGCATCGGGGCAAGGTATTGAGTTTTAGCCTAAGAATGAGGTTATATATATATATATATATATATATAATATATATATATATATATATATATATATATATATATATATATATATATATATAACTTCTAGT